>CP094636.1:6989673-8189673 GCA_023657505.1 Camelina hispida | reverse complement strand
TTTAGTTGCGGAAATATCACGTACGTTTATTGTCATTTGTACGTGGTTTGATAGTGATCCGTCTGAATATTGATTCCATTAGATACACTGATACACAAGGTTAAGGTTTAGTGGAGTACGAATCAAGGCTTGGGATTTAATTTGTTTCCGCGAATAAATATCTTTCAAGATTTATCTAAAGGTTTTAAAACGTTGGTTTTGTAATAATTCATTTGCAAGTCTTGTTTTGGCTTCACGTCGTATTGTTTGGTGACTTCTATGAAGATAAGTTTTAAGAACGAGACACATTTGTAAATACAACTTCATCAAAACCAAATTCTGACTACTAATGTAACACCCCATCCCTGATTGTAGGTGGGATGTTACACTAATCCATTCCACTTGTATCAACCCCACAATAATCACTCTGTTTCGATCAATCCCTCTACTCATAGATTTGATCGTGTTTTAGGCCCAAATTAGTAACAGATTTTTAAGATTTTAAAAATATTTAAAGTCATAACAGTCATTTATTTATTAATCACATTTTTTTTAACTTTTATTTTTGTTAAAGCTTTAAAAGCCACTCTTTTTTCTCTTCTTTGTTTCCTCATTTTTTTAAGTGTCAAAAACCATACTTTAAAATTAATAAATTATAAAAGCATTATTTTTTCTCTATCCATTATATTTAAAAGTTCTCCACAAGTTTATATATATCCTTTACATATTTTATTTTTATAAATTAATTATTCTCATTTTTTCTCCTTTTTTAAGATCCATTTCAATAATTATTATCTTTTTTTTTTCATCATCATCATTTATGATGGTATATAAGAGTTTATGAAATTTCATAATAAAAATCTAAGTCAATAATTTCAATCATTAATGATGATGATGAAAATAAAATTTTAAAATTTTATCATTATAATGATGATGATGAAAATAAAATTTTATTTTATCATTAATAAAATGTATTTCTGTCATTAAATTCATTTCTGATATAATTTATATTTACTATTAATAGAAAATAATAATGAAAATAAATATTACAGCTTTAAAAATTGTTGGTTACCAATCAGATTTTAATAGTTTAAGTTTTTACAACCAAAACATATACTGCCAAATTCTCTACAGTTAACATTTTAAATTCAAAGTCTCTACATCCAAAAATAACAGTTTACCAATCAAAGCCTTAAAAACTTTTACTTAAAAAGTGAATTGTTTTTTTCTATATATAATTTTGCATGGATTTGCTATATAATTTTTAGTTATCATATTAAGGGTCCGAATGGTAACAGCGTATTTGGTTGTGCGGGTAAAGCGATTTTATTGTGCGGTACGGTTCAACTGCGGTTCGTGCGGGAGAAAAATATTTGCAGGACAAGTGCGGTTTATAGAAAATAAGTGATATGAAATAATGTTTGGTTGGTGAAAAATCTACTAGCGGTATTGTTAATACGAAAATCTTTTGGTTGTTAATAAGAAAATTGTTAAACATGTTTTACTTTTAAAACAATATATTCGGTTATATACACACAAATATATATATATACATATGTGTATAGTTATTAGAAAAAAAAGATAAAGATATGAAACAATAAAATTGTACAATTGGTGATAATTTTAAAAATAAAGTAAATTGGATAAAAAGTTTTTTAAAAAATATATGGAGACCCCATGATTTATGATATACTTAACAGTTTATATTAATCTATTTTTTATTTATATAAATCTGTTTTTTGTATTAAAAACTGATATTTTATAATTTGTAAAAAAATACAGTCAGAGATTAATTAAATAAAACAAGTAAATAAATATTTTGATTTACCTAGTGCGTTTTTTAAACAATACGCTGGGTATATGGTACTCAAAGAAACAAAAGCGGTCCATGGGTTAATTACCCTGTTTTGAAATACGCACTTAAGTTATTTTCACTTTTTAGAGAAAACGCAAACCACTCAAATAAACTGTGAATGGTGACTTATTAGCGGTTTGGTATTTTTTTTGGAAATCCGCACTCACCTACGTCGCCATTCACTGCCTAAATTTTAGTGAAATAAGAATACCAGTTTCTTGAAGTAATCTCATAGTAATATTTTGTTATCTATATAATATATGATTTCATTCTCATATATATATATAGAAAATAATAAATTATGATCAATACGTAGGAGAAAATTTTTAAGAGTTGGTGGTATATCAAATTTGGTTGATATAATAATTAAAGCCAAATCATACAACAACAAGTCCAAATGGTGACCGCGGTTTTGGTTGTGCGGGAAAAGCGGTTTTAGAGTGCGGTACGGTTCAACTGCGGTACGTGCAGTTTACGGGACAAGTGCGGTTAATGCAAAATAAGCGGTACAAAATAATGTTTGATTGGTGAAAAATTATTTGCGGGACAAGTGCGGTTATTTCAAAGTAAGAGTTACAAAATATAATGTTTGATTGGTGAAAAACAGTTTGCGGTACGGATTTCAAATTATTTTATTAATAAATAGTATAATTATCTATTTTCATTTTTATTAATAAACTAAATTTTAATTTCTGAATTTAAATACCAAAGTTTATTTAAAATCAAAATTTGATTGTTAAAAATAGTTTGCAGTTCACTATTTAAATTGTATTATAATTGATTTTAATACATTTCTGATTAAAAATATTATAACCATTCAATACATACATATGGCATATAACTACAAATGTTTAGAAAACCGCAGAATTGTTTTTCAAAACACATGAAATGAAGCGTAATTACTATTATGTGCGGTTTTGTATTTTCTCTTTGCAAAATTGGAACGTACTTCAGATTATTATTTTTTTATTAACAAAAGAAAAACCGTACCGCCTATTACAAAATTGTGGTGATTGGTGAAATAAAGTGAGTTCATAGAAAAACGTCCCGTGTTTTGCAATTCCACCGTCCCCATTCACTACCAAAATCTGAAAAGAAATTAGAGTGACGTTACATATCTGACAAGGCCACTCCATAAACATAATGTTATAAGCATGAAAAACGTTGAAAACCTAAACTGCTCTAATAATTTATCGTGCACTGTCTGAGTCTGACATCATTACTTATGTAATTGTGAATATAATATATATATATATATATATGGAGACTGGAGAGAGACACAGATGTTATAAGCATGAAAAACGTTCAAAACCTAAACCTCAGCCAGGTAGTGACGACGACCAACGATTGTGTGTATAAAGTGCTTACGAACCACTATTAGTTTAGCTTCGAATGAAAAGAACGTATCAAACGGTGAAACGGATAAGCGTATTATGTGAATAATATGCATATCACACTTATGTAGTATACTAGTATATCATACTGAAAACACGCATGCAGATCAAACGGCTTATATATATGTTAGAAAGAAATAAAAACTTGAAAAACGGTTTAAAAGTTTATAGAAAAAAAACAATATGTAAATAAATTTTAGAGAAAATATTATAAAATATTGTAAATATTATAATAAACTATGTTAATTTTAAATCGATATAAATTTTTTATCTTTACAATATGTAATTTAACAACCAGAATTAAACAATAATAAGTTATACTAATTTGAAATTACTAAGTTGTTTTATCTATATGACTAATTTTTCAAATATTCACTTTTAAAGCTTTTGTTACTATAGCAAGTGGATTGACCATCTGTCTATCTTCATAATTTTTAGCTAGCCACAGTAAAAGTAGTTTTCTAATATTTATTTTGCAGGTCTCAAAAACAAAATACTGTCCCACAAATCCTCCACCATTTTCCCGCTACTCCAAACAAACTAAGAAAAACAGGTGTTTAATTGTAAAAAAGTTGTTTGTAAAAAAAAAATTCTGGTACAAAATATAATTCAAGTTCTCATATTTTATTTTTTAGAATATCACTACAAAACTTTTATACTAAAATACTTGAAAATTTTCCAAAACGTAAATTAACGTACATGTTTTAAAATGCAACACATGAATGCCACCAAGATCTCTTCAAATGTTTTGAAAGCTATGAAAAATGAAAGTTTTTGAAAGTATATGTTACAAGAAAAACCTCACATGACCATGAAACGAAAAGTAAAATCAGACATTAATAAAGTTAACACTATAGAAAACCAATATGTAACCCAACCTTATTTCTTTTAAAGTTATTGTCATTTAGAAAATCTTCGTTTTGGTGCACAAACTTACATTAACTTGCGGTTAGAACACAATATAACTCGTAACCATGGAGTCCAGTTCTAGAAAGATCAAACTTTGATATATAATCAAAATAGAAAACATAATGAAAATAGGATAGTTTAAAATCGAAGATTGTTGAGGTACAAAGTGAGAGAAAAGTAAAGAGTCTGCGTATAGATAATGGTTTGTATTTCTGTAATCAAAGATTTGATGATTAATGTAGGGAGGAAGGATTGGTTAGGCATAGGATGTGTGCCTACATGCCACAACAGAATGGAGTAGCATAGAGGCTTAACAAGATTATATATATATATATATATATATATATATATATATATATATATATATAAAGTTAACTTTGATTACTTCTCCTTCTTCCACATCAGCATCCACCTAATCAAATTTTTTTTTGCATAAAAAATACTATTTTTAATATCATTCAGTACATATTTATTACTTATAATTAATAATTGTAAAAATAAATAAATAAAGAATTAACTAAAACTAATTAAATATTAAAATAGTATAAACAATAATATAATTTTTTAGTAAATAATAAAACAATAACTATCTAAAAATGAAATAAATAAAATAAATGAAAATTTTAAAATAGTAAAAATAATACTATAAATTTATTTTAGTAATAATTTTATTATTAAAACTATAACCAAAAAATGATTATATTCAAAAATTTAGAATGGGCAACGGTGGCACCTATGTAGGAAAGAGGCAGGTCACTTGACCTGGGTAAACTAAATAAATAGTTGTTTTTACATGTTATTCTATAAAGTTTCAGTAGCACAGATGGTAAATTCTATAGTGCTGACCTCCCCAAACCAGGGTTCAAACCACCAATATGTCACAAATATTTTTTTTTTATTCTGTAATTGACCTCCCTAAATTTATTTCCTGGGTCCGCCACTGAGAATGAGTTAATGAGTTTTAGAATGTAAGTCAGATTTTAATGCATGTTGGAGTAAAAAAACAAGTTATGTAACTGTATTTATGAAAATCTAAACATGAAAAGAAAATTGAATTGAAACATTAGTTTCTAAGAAACATATACCATAAAAATTTATTATACTTATAAGAAAGAAAAGATTAATTACTTAACTTAACTTATTTTAAAAGTTTTGATCTAAAACAAAGACATTGTAAGGGGCACACTTGTTTTTGGGAAAACTATGAAAAAGAATTATGAAAAAATATTCTATCTAAAAAAACAAAACTAATGGTCAAAAATTATAGAAAAAATGATATGTAAGCCGTTACAAAAAGTGACATGTGATTTGTGTAGCATATCTTATAAGGTATACTATCAACTGGAACTACAATTTTATAATATGATATAAAACATATATAACAAATATAACACATATATATATATATATTGTAACATCCGCAAATCGAAATCCCGGTTTAGGGGTTGCATCGGTCGATGAACTATGTGCATCGGTCGATGAACTATGTGCATCAGTCGATGCAAGGTTGGTTTTCTGCGGACGACTTTAAGTTAAACACTGCGTTTTGGGGTAGAAAACCCTTAAGTCGTGTTTTTGTCTCATTCGACGAGTTTGGCCGTTTCTGAAAGAAAATAAGAGAGAAAATATTTCATATCGGTTCTTAAGCGTTTTTGGGAGATTCTTGGAGGTTTGTGGCATTTCCTGGTGAGATCTGAGGCTTAGAACGTTATAGGAGCTTGCTAGGAGTGTAGATCTTGCGTTTTAGAGTCAGAATCATCCTTGGCAAAGGTAAGTGCATGACTATGGCTTATCTAAGCTGGAGATCTCTCTGATTTGCTTGTTATGTGTTGTTAGGCTTGTTAGATTATTATTTGGGACGTTAGGAAGCTTTCTTGTGGCTTGGGATCGAGTTTTGTGGTTGTAGGAACGAATATCCGGCGAGAAGCTTCGGGGGAAAACGATGCTCGGCATGTGCATCGGTCGATGCACTTTGTGCGTCGGTCGATGCAAGTGTGAGGACGGCGTGTAAAACCTAGAATTTTCGTACTATGTCGAGCATGCGTCGGTCGATGCAATGGGAGTATCGGTCGATGCAAGTGAACCTTGCATTGGTCGATGCATATCATGCGTCGGTCGACGCAACCCCAACATGTGTCGGTCGATGCATGCTTGGTGTCGGTCGATGCAGAGTCCTGGTTTGTTATTGTTGATTGTTGATTGTTGGTTGATGGTTAGAGATGTCTCTATTGCTTGTGTGTATAGCCCAATAGATGGGAGGATTTCCTTACTGAGTGTTTATAAAATACTCATGCATTGCAATTTGTGTTTGTGGTGCAGGTAAAGGTAAAGTGTGATCGTGGAATCAAGGTAATGAAATGAGGATGTTCTAGGGACTCGACTGGTCGTTAGAAACATTGCTAGGTTGCTGGTTCTATGTTTTCATGTTGGTTGTTATAATTATTGGTTTATTATTGGATATTTATTGGATATTGATATTGGTTATTTCCGCTGTTGATTGTGATTGTGGTTAGGTGGCTAGTGAGTATGAGACCACTAGTTGTAGTTTAGTTATTATTATTATTATTATTATTATTATTATTATTATTATTATTATTATTATTATTATTATTATTATTATTATTATTATTATTATTATTATTATTATTATTATTATTATTATTATTTATTTTATTATCTAAAAAAACGGGTTGGGTCGTTTCAATTATCAAATGCTTTTAACCCAAAACATTGGCAAAAACAATATATTTAAAGTACACTTTTTTTTTTTTTAAAAGACGAAGCTGGGGTTGCATCACAAAATTAACATCAGCAAATAACATATGAGATTTTAGAAAAATATGTAACTTAGATTAGTGAATAGATATTCATTGTGGAGTTTAAATGTTTCATCATTTAAGCATTATTGATTTAGTCGGAAATTCTATTATGGCAGATGATGCATTTGGACAACCTCATTGTAGCGACATAACACTAAAACTGTTCATGAAACTTTGTATATTCACATTTAATGTAGTATATCAATATGTTTAAATGGTCTCTATATTTAGGTCAACGATCGACATTGACGTTATAACTTTTAAATTATGTTTCCATGGCATATATTTTTGGAATGAATTTCTTTTAAAGATAAAATGTCAGAAGATTGTCGACAATATTATTGCAACACTAAACAATATATATTATATATAGATTACTAAAACAAGTACGAAATTTATATAGATTTATCTTTTAATCTTCAAATTATATTCATATTCAATGATTCTTATTGGTAAAACTTTTAACTAAAATCCCAAGTAAAATCGCAAATAGATATAACAAAGAAATATTATCTTCCAAAATATATATGTTGTATATCACTGAGTAAAGTAAGTTTAGTATTTGTATAGATTTATACTCAAAAGTTGGAATGATTATATTTGAGCTCAACAATTTCTATTGATATGAAATATTTTAAATTAAAATCCCACGCGTGCGCGGGTACAAATTCTAGTTATGAATAAAGTTAGAAGCATGCTCAGTGAGAGTGGCTTGAGGCAAAAGCTGCTTCAACTTCTAGGTATCTAATTAACAGAACTCCATTTTCTGTAATAGACTTCCAAATTCCAGAAGAAAGGTGGACATCAGTGGTTCCCGACCTGTTAGGTTTAAGAAGGTTTAGAAGTTTAGTGTTTGCTCTTTCAAATGAAGGGAAGCTAAACCCAAGGGCCAAGAAAGGCATTTTTATGGGTTATCCAGAAGGAGTGACGGGGTTCAGAGTTTGGTTGTTAGAAGAAAAGAAGTGTGTCATAAGCAGAAATGTGGTCTTCAAAGAGGACGTGGTTTACAAGGATGTCGCTACACAAGGACAATCATGTAAGTTCTTTAGCCCTACTGATGATCAACTTTATGATATTGCAGGTAGTAACAGGTTTGATAAGGGTCAAGCTCAAGGTGGAGTTACGGACCAGAACGTTGAACAAACAACAATTGTTGATAAAGAAGAAATACCTGGTCAAACGGTGATTCCAGAAGTTATTGACCATCATATAGCAATTGATAGGCCACGAAGAAGCAAATCTAGTCATTGAAGATGGTGGCAACCGGCAAGTCAGAACCGGGAAGCTTTCAAGAGGCATTACTTGATGCTGATAAAGATAAGTGGATAGAGACTGCGTATGAGGAGATGAGTTCTCTTAAAAGGAATAAAACCTGGGTAATGGTAGAAAGAGATAAGAAGCAGAAGCCTATTGGGTGCAAGTCGATTTTTAAAAGGAAAGCTGGGATAGTTGGAGTTGAAGGTCCCAAATTCAAGGAATGACTAGTAGCTAAAGGTTATTGTCAAAAGGAGGGAGTTGACTACCAAGAGATATTTTCCCCATTGGTGAAACAGGTTACAATCAGGTTCATTATAAGCATTGTGGCTCACCATGACATGGAACTTCAACAAATGGATGTTAATCCTGCTTTTTTGCATGGGTATCTGGATGAGACGATCTACGTGGAGCAGCCAGAAGGATATGTAGATGAGGAATATTTGGATAGGGTCTGTTTGTTGCAAAGATCGCTGTATGGCCTCAAGCAGTCGCCAAGACAGTGGAACATGAGATTCGATGAGTTTACGCAGCCACACAACTGTAAGCGGAGTAAGTACGATAGCTATGTGTCTTCAAGGAGATTGATCAGGGTGAGTACATCTATGTACTCTTGTATGTGGACGACATTCTTATAGCTTGCGAGGATATCAAGCACGCTGCAGAACTTAAGAGTCTTCTCGGGTCAGACTTCAAAATGAAGGAATTGGGAGAGGCGAAGAAAATTCTTGGAATGGAGATTAGCAGAGACAGAGCCAAAGGTACTTTGTCTATTTCTCAAGAAAAGTTATTTGCTAAAGGTACTGGGAACGTTTCATATGAATCAATGCAAACCGGTGGAGACACCATTGGGAGTGCATTTCAAGTTAAAATCAGTTTAGCTAAGGAAGTCAGGTTACATGATGAGACAATGAGACGAGTACCCTATCATAATGTAGTAGGGAGCTTGATGTAAGCAATGATCGGTACAAGACTAGATTTGGCACACTCAGTGAGTATGGTTTGTAAGTACATGAGAAAACCACTCAAGCAACAATGGCTAGCAGTTAAATGGATTCTGAGATATATTAAAGGGTCGGTGAGTAGAAAATTGTGCTATCAAAATGAAGGAGACTTCATTGTGCAGGGTTACTGTGATTCTGATATGCCGGAAATCAGAATAACAGGAGGTCAACATCAGAGGTAGTTTTCACAGTGGGAGTTAATGTTGTCAGATGAAAATCTAGTTTACAGAAGGTAGTGTCATTATCTTCAACAGAGGTAGAGTACATGGCGCTAACGGATGCTGCAAAAGAAGTAGTATGATTGCGGGGTATCATAAATGAGCTAGGGTACAAGCAAGAGTCAATAAACATTTACAGTAACTCACAAAGTGCAATTTCTTTAGCCAAGAATGCAGTTCAACATGAGAGAACGAAGCATATCGACATAAAGTATCACTTCATTCGAGATTTGATAAGTGATGGAGTGATATGAGTTAAGAAGATTATGACTAAGTATAACCCGAGTGATGTGTTTACAAAGACGATTACATGGGAAAGTTTCAGGAAGCTCTGGAGCTTCTCAGAGTTACAGGAAACTGAGAGAGCTTAGGCTCTATATAAAGCTGGGGGGGTTTACTCAGGCGATATAAAGCTGATTGGGTTGAATCAGGTCCGGAGGTGGAGTCCAAGTTCAAGCTCAGTCAGAGCATTATGATCAAGGTGGAGAACTGTGAATTCTGACCCAAATGCAGTAGGATTTCCTAAGTATGGGAAAGACTCTAGTTTACAAGGAAGGTTTTATGTTTGGGTTGGTACACACGGCACATGTTAATCGCACGTGAGAGTGAAGAAGGTGAAGCGTTAGCTTATGAATCCTATCCTCCTCCTTTGTTCATTATCGATTTTGTTTTACAATAGAAGAGAAAGAGAAAGAGTAACAAACTTGTGTTTAGTAGATTCTGGAAAGATTCCTCCGGCGAGACGTAAGGTTCCGATTTGGGCCTGAAATCGTAAAAGTCTTGGTATTTTTCTTTTAAGTTCTTACACATGAGAATCATAAGAGAATCAGTGAGATGATTCATAGAACGATTCAGACTTAAAATCAGACAATATATTTAGGCTTTATGACATTTTATGAATACGATGTACATTTCACGATTTAGGGATTATATACAAACATTTTTTTACGATTCAGCTGAGGAACATATATCAACAGTGACACAATGATATATATTACTAATTACTGAAATGTTTTTAATAACCAAAACTTGTGAGAGTCAATCTATTTTCTTGGAAACTTTTACAAGTTCTTCAATTAATTTAAAACATCTTAGAGATATTTAAAAATTTCTAAAACCTTTCGATCATTTTTTCCATAACATACTGTATATTATTTTTGTACATTCAATTAATAGGAAATGCTTTTCTTATTAGACTATCTACATTGGTTTGTTGTTTACAACACCCACTTTTTAGTTTTCACACTCCACATCATCTTCTCTTTCTTCATCATCATAATTCAACACCTACATCATTTTTATTCTCTACAATAATTTGTTTAATAAAATTACAAAATCATACCCCACCACCATTGTTAAATCATATTTTCATTTTATTTTTGCTTATGTTTTTTGTGATTACATATTGATATTATTAGTCACAATTAATATCAAATGAAAGTCAACAGACATTGTAAAACAATCTTTCGAGTTTGAATTAATTTTACATTCAATTCAAAAAAAACAAATGAGACTAAAATAAATAAATATTAAATAATTTTATAAAATAAGAAAAATATGGTTTCTTTGTGTATTAAATGAAACAAGTCTCTATTTATAGATGATGAAATGATGAATTTTGGTATAAAAATGTTTAAATAAAATTTCAAATTTTATGAAATAATAGATCTCAAATAATTGGGTTAGATAAAAAATATATGAAATTTCATAATCCAATATAAATAAAACACTTACTTTATCTAAATATTATCATATAATTAAAAAATTATCCACTCACTATCTGCCACATGGCAACCAAGACCAACATTTTTGTGTTTCAACGGTGTTGAATGCACATCATCTAATTTTTTTTTCAACACCCCATTGTAGTTATTCAACAGTTGAATAAATTATTCAACAGTTTTAAAAGTGACCATTGTAATAAGACCATGTACATTTTTGTGTACTCACTCACTATCTGCCACATGGCAACCAAGACCAACATTTTTGTGTTTCAACGGTGTTGAATCCACATCATCTTTTTTTTTTTCAACACCCTATTGTAGTTATTCAACAGTTGAAAAAATTATTCAACAGTTTAAAAAGTGACCACTGTAATAAAAGACCATGTACATTGATTATAACATTCAACACCCTCTATCTCAGTTTTTTACTCTCCACATCATCTTCTCTCTCTTCTATCTAATCATTCAACATCCAATTCAACTTTAACCTGTACAATGGTTTTGTTTAATGAAATTCAACACTTTACCCCACTAATTTTATTTCATATTCTTATTTTCTTTTATAATTTTATAACTATATATTTATAAGAATTATCGATTGAATTTAAATTTAAAATATTAATTAAACAAATATGATTTTGACTGTTGAAAATAATATTGTTAGGATTTATTTCACAGAAAAAATAATTTTTTTTCTATGTCAGAATCAAACGAGACAAGTCTCTATGTATAAAGAAGAAAAAATGATGAATTTTGATATTAAATACATAAAAAGATATATTAGTTTGTTTTAAAATAATTAATCTCAAATAGTTAGGGTGAAATAAAAATATTTAAAAAGCCCAGCGTCCAGTAACAAAATTATATATGTCACTCTTTAAAAAATTAGTGTGGGCATAAAATAATTCAACAACCTCATGGTCTAAATGTGCATCAAAGGATTTAAGCAGTTGCTTAAGAGTTGCTAAAGTATTACATGTGATTAAATTTAATTTTTTTTATGATTTAGTTTAGAATCGTTGTTTAGCTAAGATGTTTTTGGTATATTTAGAAACTTGTATGTGTCAGTTTGTATGTGTTAGTTTTTGATTGGATGGGAGAAAAATATAATTTTTTTTATTTTTTTTGTTAATTATATTTCTCTCTCTCGTCTATCTCTCGTCTCTCTCCACAGAAAACAACAAGATGATAGAATTGATTCAGTCGGAAAACCGGCGGCATCACATCTCCATAGACGATCTCGATTTTGTGATCCATCAAATTGGTTTTTATTTCTTAATCCTCTCAATGTTGTTGAGATCTCTCTCTCTACTTTTAGTTCTCTCCCAAAGTTCTACAGTGTATGATTAGATCTTTGAGATTTTTGGATTTTGTATGGTTTAAGGATAGTAAATCGGACGATTCCACTGTGCTTGTTTTGGTTTTTGAAAATCATGAAAAATCTGGGATATTCCATGTGTTTTTGTTTCTTTCTTTGAATTTCATCGGAGTCTAGGATTTTAGTGATTGTATTGGATTTTTATGTTTTCGCTTCTCTGGTAGTGTAAATTGTTCATTTTAGATGTGTGTTTTGATTCTGTTGATGTGATTAAGTAGTCTAACGTAAAAAAAACTACAATAATTTCAGATTTTTTCATAACTTAGACCTACAGGAATTGTAACGTGTTCACCATATCGAAATATTCTCATTTGAATAGTCACTTTTTTCTACACCTAATCCCCAAATCATGAAATCTAAAAAGACTAAAAAAAGTTTAAATAGAACCCACAAAATCTTAAAACTTTCTCATTTGATAGCGGACCTAGAAATTTTTTTTAAGGAGTCATACTATATAGTAAAATTTTTTTTTGATGAAAACTATATAGTAACATTGTGAAGTAACTGAAAATACACATATAAAAAGTCTACAAAAAGCTTTTAACTAAAACAATAACAAAAATAAATAAAAAAATAGTAGAAAAGTGGTGGGTGGCCTATATAAGAGCATCTGCATCGGCGTGTATTTGAAGCGTCCTTCAGTAAAAAAATTAAAATTTAAATAAAAATAAAACAATTATCAAAGATACGTTCCTTAAAATAGGACGTATTTTTCTCGGTCCTTCATTACACGTGCCAGCCTTTGCGTTGTTTGTGTGTTTGGGTAGGGGAACCCAAAATCGAAACTTTCTCGTAATCTCGTTCATTTGTTTTCTCCGAAGGAGAAGAATTGGTTTTGTGCTCTGTTTTGATAAACGAATTTGATTTTGACAGAGTGAGGCAGAGAGAGACAGAGAGAAAGAGAGAGAGATGGATTTGTTTGCGTGAGAGAGCTCGAAGAAGGTCTTGAGGAAACATGGATTCAGGTCGCTGTAACCGATGAGTGTGGACATGGAACAAGAACTCGGTAACGAGCCTGAGCCTTTTGGTGCTGATTATGGAAGACTCGATAATGGTCTCGTCTACTATGTTCGTCAAAACTCAAAACCAAGGATGAGAGCTGCTCTTGCTCTCGCCGTTAAAGTCAAGTTAGCTCTCTTCTTCGATTTTGACGACATTTGAATTTGATTTGTTTCTTCCTTGATGAATTGAATTTACTGTTTATTGAGTTTTTCTCGCTGAGTTTTAGGATTCTCTCTTTGTTCTGAGTCGAATTGTTGATTTATTTGAACACTATCTATGAATTGTTTGTCTCGTTGATGTAGCATTGTGTTGATGATGAGTCTCTCTCTATCTCTGGTTTTAGGAGAAGAAGAAAGCAGAGAAAGAAGAAGAACCAAAGAAAAGAGAGAAAGGAAAGTATATGATTTGCCTGGTCGAAGAGAGACCAACCTGAAGAGGTACCTTTTGGGCTGCTCTCTTTCTTTCTTTTAGATTTGTTCGTTTGAAGTTTTTCTCTTGTTGATTTTGGCAATTATGCAGAGAGATCCACTTAGGATTTTCTACGAGTCACTTTACAAGCAAATTCCCACTAGCGATATGGCTCAGATTTGGTGAGCTCTTATATTCCTTTGTCTGCCTTGCATTGCATTGATCTGCAACTTAAAAACGCTTACACGTATGTATTGTTTTCGTAATGTATCTGATTTGTTTGGTCACTCCATGTTTAAGCTGAGTCCTACACCAAGTTGATATATTCCTTTTGGACTTAATGCATACTTGTGTTTGATGATGGTCTCTTTTGTTTTGTGACACGGCATTAGCTCCCATGAATCTTGAACATCATAGACTCGCATTGTGTGTAAGAAAGGAGAGTCCTTTTAAACCAATCACACAAAGTATTTTTATATCTCGTGATGGTTATTGTGTGGGTTTGTTCATTTGTTTGATTTTCGATTGCTCTGTTTATTGAAAACCCTTTTGTGTTGTTAATCACAGGTTGATGGAGTCTGGTTTGCTTCCAGCTGAAAAAGCAAAGAAAGTTCTTGAGAAGAAACTGCAAAAGGGTGGAAAGTTCAGTTCTCCTACAAAATCTGCAGCTAGCAGAGTCTCTAAAAACCTAGAGCCAAGTAAGTAGTTGGAGTTATAAGACTGAATTTGTAATCGGTTTTTAGTAACTCAATTGGTAGAATCCTTAAAAGGAGATCGTTAAGAGTAATGGAAGAATTGGCAGATTGTTTCTGATCTTATTGCATCAACTTGATACATGCACATTTGACCTGCGTTCTAGGAACATACAAGTGTTGTCTAATTATTAAGCAAAATAGAATGCATATGGCTAAGCAAAATAGATTAATATATTCAGAGGGACCAAAATTTGTCCTACACCAATGCTCATACCAAATTTAAGAAACTATCAAAGTAAGAATAAAATATTTGAAGGACCAAAAATTGTCCTTGACCGATGCAGATGGTCTAACATAAACAAAACAGGAAAAAGAAATATACCATTGATTCAAGATAGATTTGAACTCACATTGCCAGGGTCAATTTTGTGATTGTCACAATTCTACCAAAATCAACAACGAATACATGGTAACATTTTTTTTTTTAATTTTATGGGGGGTCATCTGACCCCGTTCATGTTAACGTAGATCCGCCCTTTAAATCTTTGGTAGAGGATTGACAAGGACAATCGCACCAATACTTGCAACGGTAGATCTGCATCACTACATGCACTTTTCACTGCAATGGACATGTGTTATCTATCTGTGCTCTGAGTACTATAAAAGCTGTCATATGTTAGCCACAATAACACAACACACAATCCATTGTTCTTCTTTTGTAACTATCAGAAACAAACACAAATCAAAGTTTAATTCCTTTTACGCCAAAAAATGGGTAGTGCTAAAACAGCCATGCTGATCCTCTTAGTAGTAATGGTCATCGCATCTTGTGCCACGGCCATGGACATGTCCGTAGTTTCTTACGATGAAAACAACCACATGACCGCCAGTTCTGGTCGTGTTTTTGACACTGAAGCATCGTTAATATTTGAGTCATGGATGGTCAAACATGGGAAAGTGTACGAGTCCGTAGCTGAGAAGGAACGGCGTCGGACCATTTTCGAGGACAACCTCCGTTTTATCAATAACCGGAACGCTGAGAATCTTAGTTATCGGCTGGGTTTAACCCGGTTTGCGGATTTATCTCTTCATGAGTATGAAGAAGTTTGCCACGGGGCTGATCCAAGACCTCGTAGGAACCACGTCTTCATGACTAGCAGCGATAGATACAAGACTAGTGCTGGTGATGGGCTTCCTAAGTCTGTTGACTGGAGAAACGAAGGCGCAGTTACTGAAGTGAAAGATCAAGGCCATTGCAGTAAGTGTACAGATTGTAAATCCGAGTTTTTATATATTTAAGGTAAAATAAAACCTAATAGTAATCGTAGTAAAAGAAAAACAAATTATATAGTAAAGGTATAATTATACAAAGTTATATTTAAATTCGCTTTAATCAGAAATCACTTATTAATGCTAGTAAGTATATTTTCAATTCATCATAATTTCTGATCGTTTGCAAATATATTTTCTCTCTTATTTTATACAAATTAACACTAGCCACAAAATATTTGTGGACCATTATGTCAAACATTATTATTAGTTCAAAGTTCAAACCAAAATATCAGAAAATGATAGTGGTCACTAATAAGGGTCAATTCTAAAATTAAAAATTAAATATGACACTAACTAGTTACTACTATCATTCTAGTTTTATCCAAAACTCTACAAACAATTTATGCTTGTTTTTTGTTCTTGTGTGAAGGGAGTTGTTGGGCTTTCTCGACGGTGGGAGCAGTGGAAGGCTTAAACAAGATTGTGACGGGAGAGTTAGTCACTTTGTCTGAGCAAGATTTGATCAATTGTGACAAAGAAAATAATGGTTGCGGAGGAGGCAAAGTTGAGACGGCCTATGAGTTCATCATGAACAACGGTGGTCTTGGTACCGACAAAGATTATCCTTACAAAGCTCTTAACGGAGTCTGCGATGGCCGGCTCAAAGTCAGTATAATTAGGATCATATATGTAAATAATGTCGATGAAAGATTCCATTTTGAACTTATTTTTTTTTTAAAATATTTGTGTAGGAAAACAACAAGAATGTTATGATTGATGGGTATGAGAATTTGCCTGCCAACGACGAATTTGCTCTAATGAAAGCGGTTGCTCACCAGCCTGTGACCGCCGTTATCGATTCCAGCAGCCGAGAGTTTCAGCTTTATGAATCGGTGAAGAAAAAGAAAAAGACATTTTTAGATTTTCGTTTAAAAGAGACCTTCTTTAATTAGAAAAAGATTTCATGAATATTTTTGTTTTTATGTCATAGGGAGTGTTTGATGCCACGTGCGGAACAAACATAAACCATGGAGTTGTTGTGGTCGGGTACGGAACCGAGAACGGTCGTGACTACTGGCTCGTCAAAAATTCAAGGGGAAATACATGGGGAGAAGCTGGCTACATGAAGATGGCTCGCAACATTGCCAATCCAAGAGGCTTATGCGGCATTGCTATGCGAGCTTCATACCCTCTCAAGAACTCGTTCTCTGCCTATAAAAGCTATATTGCCTAATAAAATGAACTATATGTAATATTATGCAAGGGATCCACTGAGCGAACAACCTATTCGATTTTGAATGAAAAATAATGTAATCGATGGGTTTGGTTCTGTATTATATTTTCGACTTGTATTGGGGTCAATGTTTGGAGTTTGTATAATATTTATGGATTTTTCGTTCTAATGATGAATGCTTTTCGTTTAGGGATAAATGCCAAAAAACAATAATACTTGTGAGCGACAAGATATTGAGCGATTCTAATTAGTTTGGAGAATGAGAGAGACGAAAGTGATCAAGCGTATTTGTAACAGACAGATTTTCTAAAATATTGGTGCATATTAGCATATATAAAAATTAAAATAACCGATTTGATTATTTATATAATTAAATTACTGTATAGTTTTATTTTCTGTAAGACTGTAACTTATCATGGAAAACAATTATAAAAGTATGCTTTAGTATTTTGTACAAATCAGAATACTAAAATTACGGTAGTCTACATAATCTTTCGACAATTAAGTTTCTATAGAGATATAGATATATTTTTTGTGCCGTAATTCAGCATGCTTAGTTGTTGCAATTTCAAGATAAGAACTACAAAAAATGATTTTTAATATCATGCGATTGAAACAAAGAACAGAAAATATTGATTTGCTATGAAAATATTGATTCAAAAAGTAATTTTCAGAACTATGCGTACAAAACAAAATACTGGAAAATACTTTGCGGTAGTCTGTAGAATCATTCAACAAGTTTATAGAACAGATATAGATAAATTTTGGATGTATTTAAAATTTCTGATGTGTTCTGTTATATAGTGGGCTTTTTTTTTTACTATAATTTATATGATAACCAAAAAATATTTGTCTACTACTGCCGATCAATTGCATTCAGTATTTTTCTACTACTTCTCGTGGTTAGAAAACTTGGGTAAAGTTTTCGGAAAACACTTCCTAAAGAATATGCAAGGTTGGCTATCAAGAATGACCATATCCATACCTTCTTTTTCCTCGCATTCAAGGTACGCAAGCAAATTTTGGGCATGTTTCTATATCTAAGTGTAACATCCGCGAACCAGATTTTGTGATTTTGGGAGTAGCATCGATCGACACCCTTGTGGCATCGATCGATACCACTAATTTCTGGGTTCGACCGGTTTGATTAATTGCCGAATTGGTTCGGTTTGGTTCAGTTAAATCCCTAATTCGTGTGTAAAAAGGGGAAAACGACCCAAGGTCGTGTTTTCAGTGGTTACTCGCCGTTTTTGAGAGAAAAGAGAGAAAAGAGTGTTCTTGAGATTCCTAAGAGAGATTTAGTGAGATTGCTGGCTATTCTTGAGTTTCTGTTGCTGGAATCGAAGGGGGAAGCTTCTGGAGTTGTTGTTTTCCACGTTTCTCAATCCAATCTTCCTGTTCTTGAGGTGAGTGTTTGACCATGGTTGATCTAAGCATGAGATCTCTCTTGTTTGAGTGTTTTCTTTGCTGTTTGTGTTGTTTTGTTGCTTGGGTTCGTTGTTTGTGTGATTTCTAGTGAATTCCGAGATGATTAGACATGATTGGAGTCGATTTTGGGTTGATTGGAGTCGGAGTTCGTCGCTGAGTTTCGCGCAGATCGTGTCTCTGCAGAGGAGGCATCGATCGATACCACTTTTGAGGAGCATCGGTCGGCACCATTTTTGAGTAGCATCGATGGGTACCGTTTGAGGAGCATCGGTCGACACTTGTTCTTGAAGCATCGATCGACACCGTTGGGCATCGGTCGATACCAGTCTTATCCGAGACTTGTTTTCCTGGTTTGATGTATTGTTGTGTGTTGTTTGTTTTGCTTAAACTTGAGGTTCTCATATGCTTGTGTGTATAACCTAGTAGATGGGAGGATGGCCTCACTAAGTATTTGTGATAATACTTACGCATCTCAATTGTTGTTTGTGGTGTGCAGGTAAAGAAAAAGTGTGATCATGGAATCAAAGGCGATGAGGAGGAGGATGTTCTAGAGGCTTGATTGATTGTGGTCTAGCTGTTGTTAGGTTGCTAGATTAAGACAATGGAACATTGTAGGATGTTAGTTGTTGGTCATTTCTTTATTTGATTTATGTTATTGGTTATTGGTTTGAATGTTGGAATTCTTTTGTTTTAATGGAAATTTGTTTTATTTGGTTATCCGTGGTCATTGATTGATGTTAGGATGTTAGTGGGTATGGGACCACTAGTAAATTAAGGTATTAAAAAAAAAAAAAAAACGGGAAGGGTTGTTTCATTTTCCTCAGGAGGCTCTTGATCGCATGGAGGCACGGTTCTTGGGGTTGACTCAGGGAGACCGTACAGTGCGGGAGCTGGATGCAGAGTTCAGTCGGCTTGTGGGGTATGCAGGCAGGGCATGGGAGCCAAAGGCGGCTCAGGTGCGGAGGTTTTTGTTGGCTCTACGGGATGATTTGAGGACTCGGTGCATAGTGAGGAGTTATGCTACGAGAGCGGAGTTGGTGGAGGTTGCAGCTGGGATAGAGGATGACTTGAGGTCACAGGTGGTTGTGGTCAGTTCTTCAGTGCAGCCACAGCAGTCTCAGCCGTCTTCTGTTCCTAGCAAGGGCGGCAAGCCTGCGCAAGGGCAGAAGCGGAAGTTTGATGTCATGCAGAGATCGAGGCACGGGGATGCGAGATGTTTTGGGTGTGGTAGCAGGGACCACAAGGTGACTAGCTGTCTACAGAGAGGTGAGCAGCGGGTAGTGACAGAGCAGCGGGCGGTGTCGGAGCTGCGGGCAGATACTGAGTGTGTTACTACTGCAGAGACGGGGCATATCAAGCCTCGTTGTCCCAAGTTGCAGCAGAGGGCAGTAGCAGTGTTGCAGGCTGGAGCTCAGCCAGGGATGCAGCAGGTTGTGCAGCACGGTGTGCAGCCGGTGGGTTGGATCGAGCCGACGTCTCAGGTGTATTCGACCCAGGAGCCTGGTGGCACTAGTGCAGGAGCGATCACAGTATAACTTCTGAGATTCGAACTTGGTCAATTCAATAGTTCAGATTATATTCGTTTTTGCTTGTGGTCAAGTGTTAGGTTCTCAACACATGAGGTTTGTGTAGGGACCTTGGTTGTGGGCGGGTTTAAGTCCCACGTTGTGTTTGATTCTGGAGCTTCTCATAGCTTCATTACTCCGGAGTGTGGCGAGTGCGGGGATCGAGAGGGGATTCTGGAGAGCGTTCAGAAGTTGTTAGAGTTGCAGGAGGCAAGTTCCTGAGGGTTATTGGACGAGCTGGAGGAGTTGATATTCAGATCGCGGGAGAGTCGTGGCCAGCGGATTTGTTTATCAGTTCAGTGGAGTTATATGATGTCATTCTTGGTATGGATTGGTTTCATCGGTACAAGGTGCATTTGGATTGCTACCGGGGTAGAGTGGAGTTTGAGCGTCTAGGAGGGAAGTTGGTTTTTCAGGGTATTAGGCCGACTTCGGGGAGTCTCGTGATCTCAGCCGTTCAGGCGGGGAAGGTGATCGAGAAGGGCCGTGAGGCTTATCTGGTTACTATCTCTATGCCAGAGTCAGTGGGGAAGTCTACGGTTAGCGGTATTCCGGTTGTGGAGGACTTTGAGGATGTGTTCCAATCATTGCAGGGATTACCACCATCTTGGTCGGATCCTTTTACTATTGAGCTGGAACCGGGGACGATGCCGTTATCCAAGGCTCCTTACAGGATGGCTCCAGCAGAGATGGCAGAGCTGAAGAAGCAGCTGGAGGATTTGTTGGGCAAGGGTTTTATCCGTCCTAGTTGTTCACCGTGGGGAGCTCCGGTGTTGTTTGTTAAGAAGAAGGATGGGAGTTTTCGGTTGTGTATTGACTACCGGGGTTTGAACCGAGTTACCGTGAAGAACAAGTACCCTCTCCCGAGGATTGATGAGTTGTTGGATCAGTTGAGGGGTGCTACTTGGTTCTCCAAGATCGATTTGTCATCAGGATATCATCAGATTCCGATACATGAGGCAGATGTGAGGAAGACAGCCTTCAGGACGAGATATGGGCACTATGAGTTTGTGGTGATGCCGTTTGGGTTGACAAATGCGCCAGCTGCGTTTATGAGATTGATGAACAGCGTGTTCCAGGAGTTTCTTTACGTGTCAGTCATCATTTTCATCGACGACATCCTGGTATATTCTAAGAGTCCTGAGGAGCATGCAGTACATCTGAGAGCAGTGTTGGAGAAGCTGAGGGAGCAGAAGTTGTTTGCTAAGCTGAGCAAGTGCAGTTTCTGGCAGCGTGAGATGGGGTTCTTAGGACACATTGTTTCTGCAGAGAGAGTTTCAGTGGATCCAGAGAAGATTCAGTCCATCAGGGAGTGGCCGAGGCCAGAGTGCCACCGAGATTCGAAGTTTCCTGGGGTTAGCAGGTTACTACAGGAGGTTTGTTCGGGTTTTGCGAGTATGGCACAGCCGATGACTAAGCTTACAGGAAGGATGTCCCTTTTGTGTGGTCACCAGAGTGTGAGGCAAGTTTTGCAAGTCTCAAGCAGATGTTGACTACCACGCCGGTGTTAGCACTGCCTGAGCAGGACGAGCCTTATGTTGTGTATACGACGCTTCTAGAGTGGGGTTGGGTTGTGTACTTATGCAGCAGGGGAAGGTTATAGCCTATGCTTCGCGGCAGTTGCGGAAGCATGAAGCTATTTATCCTACTCATGATTTGGAGATGGCAGCAGTGATCTTTGCTCTTAAGA
Source organism: Camelina hispida (assembly GCA_023657505.1). Taxonomy (NCBI): domain Eukaryota; kingdom Viridiplantae; phylum Streptophyta; class Magnoliopsida; order Brassicales; family Brassicaceae; genus Camelina; species Camelina hispida. Next base: position 8,167,845 of record CP094636.1, on the reverse strand, counting down.
TTTGGAGATCCTATCTGTATGGTGGGAAGGTGCAGGTGTTTATAGATCACAAGAGTCTGAAGTACATTTTTACTCAGCCTGAGCTGAATTTGAGGCAGAGGCGTTGGATGGAGTTAGTAGCAGATTATGATCTGGATATAGCTTACCATCCTGGTAAAGCTAATTTGGTTGCAGATGCCTTGAGTCGGAAGCAGGCGGCTTCGGCTCAGGAGCAGGATATGGAGGCATTGGTAGGTGAGATTAGTGCATTGAGTTTGTGTGCTATCTCACAGGAACCTTTGGGTTTGGAGGCAGCTGATAGAGCGGATTTGTTGAGCAGAGTGAGGTTAGCTCAGGGAGCGATGAGGGGCTGATGAATGCCTCTAAGGCTGCGGGTGCAGAGGTTTCGCTAATGGTACTATCCTTGTGCATGGTCGGATCTGTGTGCCCAAGGGTGAGGATTTGAGGCAGGAGATACTGAGAGAGGCTCATTCGAGCAAGTTCTCTATTCATCCAGGGGCGACCAAGATATACCGTGACCTCAAGCGGTATTATCACTGGGTCGGGATGAAGAAGGACGTGGCCGACTGGGTGGCGAAGTGTGATACTTGTCAGCTGGTGAAGGCAGAGCATCAGGTTCTTGGTGGTTTATTGCAGAGTTTGCCTATTCCAGAGTGGAAGTGGGAATTGATCACGATGGACTTCGTGGTAGGTTTGCCTGTGTCGAGGACGTTTGATGCTATTTGGGTCATTGTGGACCGTTTGACTAAGTCTGCACATTTTCTGGCCATCAAGAAAACTGATGGAGCAGCAGTTTTGGCCAAGAAGTATGTGAGGGAGATAGTCAGATTGCATGGTGTGTCTGCTAGTATTGTGTCTGATAGAGATTCCAAGTTCACTCGGTGTTCTGGAGGGCGTTTCAGGCAGAGATGGGCACGAAGGTGCATATGAGTACAGCCTATCATCCTCAGACGGACGGTCAGTCAGAGAGGACGATCCAGATTTTGGAGGATTTACTGAGGATGTGTGTGCTGGATTGGGGTGGTCATTGGGCAGATCACTTGAGCTTGGTGGAGTTTGCTTATAACAACAGCTACCAGGCTAGTATTGGGATGGCTCCTTATGAGGCTTTGTATGGGAGGCCGTGTCGTACACCGTTATGTTGGACTCAGGTGGGGGAGAGGAGCATATTTGGTGCAGATTTTGTCCAGGAGACCTCGGAAAAGATTCGGGTTCTGAGGCTGAACATGAAGGAGGCTCAGGATCGGCAAGAGTTATGCTGATAGGAGGAGAAAGGATCTTGAGTTTCAGGTTGGTGATAGAGTGTACCTCAAGATGGCCATGTTGCGGGGTCCGAACAGGTCATTGACAGAGACTAAGTTGAGTCCGAGGTACATGGGTCCGTTCAAGTGGTTGAGCGGGTGGGACCAGTGGCATATAGGCTGGAGTTGCCTGAGGTTATGCGTGCGTTCCACAAGGTATTTCATGTGTCGATGCTGAGGAAGTGTCTTCACGAGGGTGATCAGTTGTTGGCTAAGATTCCTGAGGATCTTCAGCCTAACATGACTTTGGAGGCGAGACCATTGAGGGTGCTCGAGAGGAGAGTCAAGGAACTTCGGAAGAAGAAGATTCCTTTGATGAGAGTCCTGTGGGACTGTGACGGAGTAGAGGAGCAGACTTGGGAGCCCGAGGCGAGGATGAAGGCAAGGTTTAAGAAGTGGTTCGAGAAACGCGACCGAGCTTGTCTAGCCGGGTCTGAGTTGTAGTCTGTGGCTGGAGTGGGTACGGAGTATTCCAGCCCATCTCTCTTGATTTTTGGTCGCTTAGGGGTGGTTGGTTGTGCGACTAAGTATCAAGATGAGGTGGTGCTCGGGATGCGAGTTGATGGCTACGGTTATTGTATTTTTGGTTTTTCTGATGTAATTTCGTTGAGTTTGTAAAGATTATGACATTTTTGAGATAAATAAGATGAGTATTTTTCTTTATGTTGACTGTGATTGTCATGGGAAAAGAGAAATAGCTCGGGTTTCTATTTTTGGAAAGTTTCCATAAATTGGAAGTTTCCACAAAAGGAAAGTTTCCAGAATTAGAAAGTTTTCTAGGAAGGAAAGTTTTGTGGAAATATTGAGGTAGATCTAGCCGGGAGATACTCGTTGGCATCAGTATTTGTTTTGCTCAAGGCCGTGTGAGCCCAACTCACATGATACCTATAGCTCGATGGACTTTGTGGCCAGAGAGTGGGAGTGGTATGTTGCTTCGGATGACGATCCGAGAGCGCGCTTTGAGGGTGACGACCCAAGAGCGGGGGTATGTGAGGCTCCCTGGATACCGTAGCTGTGAGCCGAGGCTCGGCAGTGAGCCGGTATGTCTCTAGGGTTGCGACCCGAGAGAGGGGGGAGTGTGTGTGAGTGACTTCCTGGATGCCGTAGCTTAAGGCGGTTGGCCTGATAGCGAGCCGGCATGATTCGTTGGTTGCGACCACGGACGGGGAAAGCACTGAGTTATGAGCAAATAGTGTTATGATGCGAGTATATTGGCTAGAGGGAGACCTCGAGGGTCAGTCGGAGGTGTGCGGGCTGTTGCGACAGTGGCGCGGGAAACCTTGGCTGATGGTGTATAGTCCGGTCTGGGGACGTGCGGGCCGTGTTGACGGTGGCACGAGGGTCCTTGGAGGATGGACGGTATTGGGGGATTCGGGGACGAATCCATATTGGTGGGGGAGAATTGTAACATCCGCGAACCAGATTTTGTGATTTTGGGAGTAGCATCGATCGACACCCTTGTGGCATCGATCGATACCACTAATTTCTGGGTTCGACCGGTTTGATTAATTGCCGAATTGGTTCGGTTTGGTTCAGTTAAATCCCTAATTCGTGTGTAAAAAGGGGAAAATGACCCAAGGTCGTGTTTTCAGTGGTTACTTGCCGTTTTTGAGAGAAAAGAGAGAAAAGAGTGTTCTTGAGATTCCTAAGAGAGATTTAGTGAGATTGCTGGCTATTTTTGAGTTTCTGTTGCTGGAATCGAAGGGGGAAGCTTCTGGAGTTGTTGTTTTCCACGTTTCTCAATCCAATCTTCCTGTTCTTGAGGTGAGTGCTTGACCATGGTTGATCTAAGCATGAGATCTCTCTTGTTTGAGTGTCTTCTTTGCTGTTTGTGTTGTTTTGTTGCTTGGGTTCGTTGTTTGTGTGATTTCTAGTGAATTCCGAGATGATTAGACATGATTGGAGTCGATTTTGGGTTGATTGGAGTCGGAGTTCGTCGCTGAGTTTCGCGCAGATCGTGTCTGCAGAGGAGGCATCGATCGATACCACTTTTGAGGAGCATTGGTCGGCACCATTTTTGAGTAGCATCGATGGGTACCGTTTGAGGAGCATCGGTCGACACTTGTTCTTGAAGCATCGATCGACACCGTTGGGCATCGGTCGATACCAGTCTTATCAGAGACTTGTTTTCCGGTTTGATGTATTGTTGTGTGTTGTTTGTTTTGCTTAAACTTGAGGTTCTCATATGCTTGTGTGTATAACCTAGTAGATGGGAGGATGGCCTCACTTAGTATTTGTGATAATACTTACGCATCTCAATTGTTGTTTGTGGTGTGCAGGTAAAGGAAAAGTGTGATCGTGGAATCAAAGGCGATGAGGAGGAGGATGTTCTAGAGGCTTGATTGATTGTGGTCTAGCTGTTGTTAGGTTGCTAGATTAAGTCAATGGAACATTGTAGGATGTTAGTTGTTGGTCATTTCTTTATTTGATTTATGTTATTGGTTATTGGTTTGAATGTTGGAATTCTTTTGTTTTAATGGAAATTTGTTTTATTTGGTTATCCGTGGTCATTGATTGATGTTAGGATGTTAGTGGGTATGGGACCACTAGTAAATTAAGGTATTAAAAAAAAAAAAAACGGGAAGGGTTGTTTCACTAAGCTCCGAATGGTTAATGTGCATATTGTCACCGTCGTCGTGTGCGAATCGATTACCCTTCGAAACATCCTCTTTATAATAAAAGGGAAGTACACAACATTGTTTTGGTAGACTTTATAATTTTAATAAATGATTACAAATATGTTATAAATAAGTTATTAATAAATTCATATATTAATTGTAACAAATAAACTTTAATTGTAACCGAAAATCTTAAACGGGTTATTCTAAATTGATAGTTCAGGATATTCCAAACTTTATTTTCGGAAAATCACGTATATTCTAAATATCTAGAATCACAATATTACCAATTTATTTTCCACATATTTTATTGATAAACCACATCAATAAAAATTATTAAAGGGATAAAAATATACTCTCAATCATAAAAGGTAATCAAATCTCGCTAATTTAACAAGATTAATCGTGATCTTCAGGATCGTATTCAGTAATTAAAAATTAAACATTAATGTTAGATTAGGACCGTGCTAGAGCACGGGTTGAAATTCATTTTATTTATATTATAATTTTAGAATAAAATATAATTTATATGATTGATTTTAAAAGTTTTTAAGGTCCTAATCTAACATTAATCGTGATCTTTAAAATTGTATTTTATTCTAAAATTATAATATAAATGAAAAAAATTTCAACTCGTGGTCTAGTACGATACTACTCTAGTTAACATTTATATGGAATGACCCAATTTTTAGATACAACGATGTAAATGTTATACAACAAATATTTTAAAAGATTCTCATCTAATAATATTTGGTAAAAAAGATTATTTGGACACTTGCACCCAAAATTGCAACAGTAGGTTTGCCGCCCACTTGTTCACTCCAGTGGACACGTTATAATATTAGTTTTCCAATAAATATTGTCATATATCTAAGCGCTGAGTACTATAAATATCGTCATGTCTTAGCCAATGGTACACAGCACAAATCTTCTCTTCTTTAATAACTTTTAAACACACAAATAAAAGTTTAATTAGTTTTTCAAGCCCAACAAAAAAATGGGTTGTGCTCAAGCAGCCATGCTGATCCTCCTACTAGCAACGGCTATCGCCTCTTGTGCCACGTCCATGGACATGGACATGTCCGTCGTTTCCTATGACGATAATCACCACGTGACAGCTGGTCCAGGCCATCGCCAGGGTGCCTTCGACGCTGAGGCCACCTTGATGTTCGAGTCATGGATGATCAAACATGGGAAAGTGTACGAGTCTGTTGCAGAGAAGGAACGGCGTTTAACAATTTTTGAGGACAACCTCCGTTTTATCACTAACCGGAACGCTGAGAATCTCAGTTATCGGCTAGGATTGAACCGGTTTGCCGATTTATCTCTCCATGAGTACGGGCAGATTTGCCACGGGGCTGATGCAAGACCTACTAGGAACCATGTCTTCATGACTAGCAGCAACCGATACAAGACTAGTGCTGGTGATGTGCTTCCTAAGTCCGTTGACTGGAGAAACGAAGGTGCAGTGACTGAAGTCAAAGATCAAGGCCATTGCAGTAAGTATACTGATTTTAATTCCGGTCCATCTGGTCTAACTATTTATATATATATATATATATTATTTAGAGTAAAATAATATGACTATTAAAATTTGGCAATCATTTTAAATATAAACCCATAAAACAACCTTTCTATATTAAAAAAAACGTTAGTTTAAATGTATGTTTCATAATATGCAACTTAGTATTAGTAAATTGTTCGTTAAAACCAAGAATCGACACTAACTAAAGTTAGTACCAATATCGTTTTGTACGTATTAATAAATAATATACAACTCATGCATGTTTTGGTCTGGTGTGAAGGGAGTTGTTGGGCTTTCTCCACTGTGGGAGCAGTGGAAGGCTTAAACAAGATTGTGACGGATGAGTTGGTCACTTTGTCTGAGCAAGATCTGATCAATTGTAACAAAGAAAACAATGGTTGTGGAGGAGGCAAAGTCGAGGCTGCCTATGAGTTCATCATGAACAACGGTGGTCTTGGTACCGACAATGATTATCCTTACAAAGCTGTTAACGGAGTCTGTGATGGCCGCCTCAAGGTATGTGTATTTTTAGTATATATATAGTTTCTAATGCCTATAACAACACAGTAAAAAGAAAGAATAATGTTCTAAACTTAAATATTTGTGTAGGGAAACAACAATAATGTCATGATTGATGGATATGAGAATTTGCCTGCAAACGATGAATCTGCTCTCATGAAAGCGGTTGCTCACCAACCTGTGACTGCCGTTGTCGATTCCAGCAGCCGAGAGTTTCAGCTTTATGAATCGGTAAAAAATAATTTTTCTTTAGATTTTTGTTCTTTAGTTGAAAAACACATTTTCATTATATTTTTTTAATCTTTAAAGGGAGTATTCGACGGAACATGCGGAACAAATCTAAACCATGGTGTTGTTGTGATCGGGTATGGAACTGAGAACGGTCGTGACTACTGGCTCGTGAAAAATTCGAGGGGGAACACATGGGGGGAAGCTGGCTACATGAAGATGGCTCGCAACATTGTCAATCCAAGAGGCTTATGTGGCATTGCGATGCGCGCTTCATACCCTCTCAAGAGCTCGTTATCTACAGAAAAAAGCTCCATCGCTTAATAATATAAACTAAGTGTATGGTATGCAAGGGATCGGATCGAGTGAGCCAACAACTTTATTCGACTTTGAAGGAAAAAATAATGTAGTCGACTGGTTTGGTTTGGTTTTGTTATATATCTTGCATTTGTATTGGGGTCAATGTTTGGAGTTTGTATGATATTTATGGACATTTCTTTGAGTCCACTGATGAATGTTTTCCGTTTTGCCGAAAAATTCTTGTCATAGACGATAGTGATGAGCGATTCTGAATTCGGAGAATAAGAAAAATGATAGTGATCAATGCCATTAGAGAGTGAGATTGATAGGTTACAATTGATATTTTTCTTTTAAGGTTGAAATGGAATTAACTTTTGCTACTAACGATGTTTAGATCATATTAACAGAATACAGTACCGTTTTGGCAATGTTTGAGCTTTTACTGTCAAAAAATTTAAAGTTAGGTGTGTTTTGGCAGTTTGTTCTTTTACCTTTTGTTGTGATCAATACATTATTAAAACGTGCAGTTTTGACCTTTTTGTACGAGAGAAGTTAATTTCTCCTAACCTTTGCATGCATATGATACTTTGGAAAATATATTGATGGCTTTCATAAAGTATCAAAGATGGTTAATTTAAATTTGATTTTTTTTTGTCGTTTTTTCTTTATTATTTATCTAAGAGGCTCTGCCCATACATCCCGTTATACTCGGTAGTCGGTATAGTCTTATCCGTACCTGCCACTCGGTCATGTGATCTTTTGGATTACTCCATGGGTTTCTTAATTACTCCATTATATCTGTCCAGTCGAGTTATTGAGCTATGATAATTATAAGTTTTGTAGAGAAGAAGATTTTTTTTATTTTTTCCTACATACGGGCTCATCTATTATAATTCTGATGATATTTCAACATAATGATGGTATTTGTTGGCTGAGTATTATCCATGTTATGCCTAAAGAAAATGGCGTGTGACTATCTAGATAACCTAAAATGAAATAACATATTCATTAATTTTTTTTGTGTTCTTAGAAAGGATATGGTGGAGATCTATAAGCTCATTCATGTTTTTTACTCGTTCGTGGAGGGAGTTTCTGGGCGTTATCGACGCTGGTTGTGACTCACACTATACTAGATTGTTCATTCGACGCTGGTTGTGACTCACACTATACTAGATTGTTCATTCTGCCTCTATATAAGATATTGTATTTCAAGAGTGTAAAATAACCTAAGTTTATAATAAAAGAATCAAGTTTTTCAAAGTTTTCTTTTATTTTCATGGTATCAGAGCCTTGTAAACCTTAACAGGTTCTACAATGGCGACCTCATATATTTTTCCTGACAATATTCATGTCACAAGCACTGTTACTATCAAGCTAAACAACACCAACTATCTTCTTTGGAAAATTCAGTTTGAGTCTCTTCTTTTATGCCAAAAAATCATCGGGTTCGTAAATGGTGCCGTCACAGCTCTACTTCGTACCACTTCGACAACAGCCGGCGCAGAGATTCCTATCCACAATACGAAGCTTGGTTCTGCACAGATCAACTCATCCGGTCGTGGCTCTTTGGTACTCTGTCTGAAGAAGTTCTCGGGTATGTTCATAACATTCCTACCTCTAGAGATGTCTGGATTTCTTTAGCTGAGAACTTCAATAAGAGTAGCATTGCTAGGGAATTCACTCTCCGCCATAGTCTATGGGTTTTAGAGAAGAAAGATATGTCCTTTGCTGCTTACTGTCGTGAGTTCATTGCTATTTGTGATGCCTTGAGTTATGTTGGTTCTACTACCATTGTTTCCACTACAGGTAAACTTTCATTAAATGAAGTTCTTGTCTGTCCAGATATGCAAAAACCTTTTATTTATGTGTCTAAGCTGTGTGATGATCTGCCTTGTGGAGTATGGTTTGATTCTAATAAGGTGTGTGTTGTTGACATAACCACTCAGAAGGTGGTAGCAAAGGGTCCTCGAAGTAGTGGGTTATATGTGTTGGGGAATCAAGAATTTGTAGCTCTGTTCTCTAATTATCAATGCTCAGCCTCTGAAGATATATGGCATCATAGACTTTGGCACTCAAATCTTCAGATTCACCAACAACTAAAGAATAGCAAGGAGATCGTTTTGAATAAGAGCAGCAACACCTCCATTTGTGAGCCTTGCCAGATGGGGAAGAATAGTAGGCTTCAGTTTTTTTCTTCAGATTCTCGAGTTCTAAGTCCCCAAGATCGAATACATTATGATCTTTGGGGACCATCACCAGTTGTATCAAATCAAGGATTTAAATACTATGCTATTTTTGTGGATGATTTCTCTCGATTCACATGGTTCTATCCTATGAAAGCAAAATCTGAGTTTCTTGCAATCTTCAAAGTTTTTCAAACAATGGTTGAGAATCAATTCAAGACTGAGATCAAGGTTTTTCAGAGTGATGGAGGTGGTGAATTTACAAGCAATCGTTTCAAACAACATCTGTCAGAACATGTAGTAATTCACAAAATCTCATGTCCTAACACTCCTCAACAAAATGGGATTGCTGAAAGAAAACATCGACACCTAGTGGAGCTTGGTTTGTCGATGATGTTTTATAGTCATACTCCTCTCCACCACTGGGTTGAAGCATTCTTCACAGCAAGCTTCATCTCCAATCTGCTTCCCTCTGCAACTTTAAAAAATTGCAGTTCCTACGAGTTACTATTTAAACAAAAGCCAAATTATAACATGTTGAGGGTGTTTGACTCTGCTTGTTATCCATGTCTCAGACCAATGTCCAGTCACAAGTTTGATCCAAGGTCTCTGCAATGTGTATTTCTGGGATATCATACACAATACAAAGGATATAGGTGTTTATATCCTCCAACGGGTAAAGTCTACATTTCAAGACATGTAGTATTTGATGAAAGTTGCTTTCCCTTTACCAACCACTACAAGTCTCTAATTCCAGCATATCAAACTCCTCTGCTCCAAGCTTGGCAAGCGGCTTCAGTAACTCCAAATCCAAGTTCCACTGTAGAACCGCCAACACCTCCGGTTTATCCTTCTCATGTGTCAAGATAGACAATTGTTCAACAAGTGCAAGATCAGGCCCCAAATGAGACAATCGAACATGACAATAATCATACTCTCAGTGAGGATGACAGTTCTGCAAATGATGAAACAAATAACTCTGATTCAGAAGTCGATCAACAAGAAGAGCAACAAGAACAACAAGAGAACCAAGCCAACGACAACAACACACATCTCATGACTACTCGAGCAAAAGCAGGAATTCATAAATCTAACACTAGGTATGTTCTCCTCACATCAAGATTTGCTCCTAAAGAACCAAAGAATATTGCAAAGCTCTACAACATCCTGGTTGGAACGATGCAGCTCACGATGAGATTAGTATGATTCACATGTTACACACTTGGGATTTGGTTGAGCCTACAGAAGAAATGAATATTTTGGGATGCAAGTGGGTTTTCAAAACCAAACTCAAACCGGATGGATCTGTTGATAAACTTAAAGCTCGCCTTGTTACCAAGGGCTTTGATCAAGAAGAAGGGTTGGATTATCTTGAAACGTTCAACCCTGTTTTTCGAACTGCAACTATATGCATGGTTCTTGATGTTGCAACAACTAAATACTGGGTTATCAAAAAACTTGATGTCTCAAATGCTTTTCTACATGTAGAATTGCAAGAACCAGTCTTCATGCTGCAGCCTCCTAGCTTCGTTGACACTCAAAGACCGTCTCATGTCTGTCGACTTACCAAAGCACTCTCCAGCCTCAAACAAGCACAGAGAGCCTGGTTTGACATTTTCAGCAAATACTTAATCGATTTTGGGTTCACCTGCAACAAATATGATCCCTCACTATTCACTTATCATAAAAATGGTAAATCATTGGTGTTACTAATGTATGTGGATGACATGCTTCTTACAGGGAATGATCAAAACCTCTTACAAGATTTGCTCATCTCTCTGAACAAACGATTCTCAATGAAGGATCTAGGAGCCCCAAGATATTTTCTTGGTATTGAAATTTAGAAGTGCTCTTCAAGTTATTTTCTTCACCAGACAGCATATGCATATGACATTCTTCATCAAGCTGCAATGTCCAAATGCAACCATATGCCTACTCCACTTCCACAAAACCTTGACAAGCTGAACCCCGAACTCTTCTCTAAACCAACATATTTCAGAAGCCTTGCTGGAAAGCTCCAATATCTTACAATCACCAGGCCTGACATCCAATTTTCAGTCAATTTCATATGCCAACGGATGCACGAACCAACGGTTTCTGACTTTGGTATTCTCAAGTGCATCCTCAGATACATCAAGGGAACTTTAAACATGGGCTTATACCTAAGAAAAATCTCTAACTTGTCACTATCGGCTTTATGTGATAGTGATCATGCCGGTTGCAAGAAGACAAGACTGTCCACAACATGATTTTGTATACTTCTTGGTCCTAATATGATTAGTTGGTCAGCAAGAAGACACGAAATGGTCTCAAACTCATCAACAGAGGCAGAATATAGAGCTCTAACGGCTACTGCTCACGAGATCACCTAGCTTACATTTCTTCTTCATGACTTGAAAGTTTCACAACAGTTTCCTACTCTGCTCCAATGCGACAACCTCTCTGTAGTGTACTTAAGTGCAAATCCAGCTCTACAAAACGGTCTAAACACTTCGACACTGACTTTCATTATATCAAGGAGCAAGTGGCGTTGGGACACATCGAGACACAACATGTACCGGCTCAACTTCAACTGGCCGATATATTCACAAAGTCCTTACCAAGGAAGGTGTTTGAGGATCTCAGAACCAAACTTGGTGTGGTTGCTTCACCCACCCCAAGTTTGAGGGGGAATATAAGTGATGTATGTGAACTGGGCCACAAATCAGTCCAACAAGGAGGAAGCCCATTGAAACCTAGTTAACACTCTCAAGTGAAGACAAAGTTGACTGTACCTGCAACTCCTCTGCTCCATAACAAATTTGATGTCTTGCAAGATAAGGATGATGACTAGCTCTCCACAGCTATCATAGTGACTTACACTATTCTAGATTGTTCCTTCTGCCTCTATATAAAATATTGTATTCCAAGAGTGTAAGATAACTTTACTTTATAATAAAAGAATCAAGTTTTTTCATAGTCTGAAGTAGAAGGATTAAAAATGCTTGTGACATGAGAATTAGTCACTTTGTCTGAGAAATATGTGATCAATTTTTCATAAAGAAAATTAAGTTATGGTTTTGGAGGAGGCAAAATCGAATTGCTTATGAATTCATAGGTAGATATAATGGTCTTGGTGTCGACAAGGATTATACATATAAGGCTGTTAACGGAGCCTGAAACGGCCCCTCAAGATTGGTAGTTACAATCATAGAGATCATTTGTCATACTCTGACGCAAAAAAAAAGAGGAAGCAGTTCTTGAAAAAGAAAAATTCTTAAATTTGTTTTGTAGGAAAATACCAATAATTTATGAGTGATGTGTATGAAACCCAGCCTGTGACTGTTGTCATTGGTTCAAGCGGTCGGGAACAACACTTTATGAATCGTTAATATATATGTACTAGCATTTGACCCGCGCTACGCGCGCAAGTTAGATGAGGGTGTTTTTTTCTCGGTTGTTTTGTTAATTTGTTTTTCTGGTTATGTATTTTTCCTTTTTTCATCTGGTTACGTTGTTCGTATGTTTTCCTTTGCTCTTTTTTGTTTACTTTTTTTTTTATGTACTTTCAGCTAGTATAATATAGTCATTTTTTTTTAAAAATAAATTTACATCATCATCATGATCTTTTTTTTTTTCATTTTCAAAGAATATAGAATTAGAAGTTAAGTTTGTATAGTAATAGTTGTTGTCTCGTTTTAGTCGTTAATTGTGCTTAATTAAAATTATTTTTCATTTTGTCGTCGGACTGTTATTTGGTTTTATTATATGTGGTTGTAGATAATCTTTTAATTATTTTATTATTTAATTACTAACATGTGCAAGTAGTTTTTTCTCAATGCTTGTGTGTTTGTAGTGATTAGTTAGTGGTTTTTGATTAAAATGTTTAAAAATCTCAATTTCTTACAATTATGTTTTCATTCTTTTTTTTGTGTGTTTCTACCGTTGGAACTTATTTTCTGCAAGCCTCAAAGTTTTATCGGCCCGTTGGGTATTTAGTGGTATGTCATTGAGGTGGGAATGACTTTGTTCCCTTTGAAAATATGATGTCTCGTGAACGGATAGCAAAGAAATCATTTTTCCAATGTACAAGACAATACGAGTTTTGATACTATTTCCTTGATGCTTCCAATCCTTCTTCATTCATCCCTTTCATCGATGCACAAACTTTATTTTTTATTTGGTGTATTTGGGTGTGTTTTCCTCTTCGCTTGGCATCCGTAGGGGGTAATTGGTTCTCCCCTGATGTTTTCGTTTCAGTTAAGTGTTAATTGGTGTGGAAATCTGTTCTTTTTTTAAATTGTTTTCTTCCTTTCATTTCCTAATTAATTTATCCATTGTTTTTGAGATCTTAATTTTAAGTTTTGTTTTGGTTGGCCACATAGTGTGGGTTTTGATTGGATATGAATTGTGTGTTGTAAAATTAGATTTTCGTCTCTATGATGCTTTAAAAAAAAAAACATTTTGGGGTGTGTATTTTTGTGTCCGGTTTTGTAAGTCATTCAATTTAGTCTAATGTGAATAAAATGTGGAACTTAAATTTCAGCTTCTTTTCCTTCAACTAATGGTGTATGTATCTCTTACATTTTTTTCTGTTTGGCGATGGTTTTCTCAAATACTGGTGACTAATGTTAATTGAATTTCAGTTATGTTTCCCTGATCCTCTGTCAGTATTTGTCTTTTTGTCGTTTGAGTTTTTTTTTTGCTTTTTATGATCTAGATGTCCCTGAAGCTAGAGACTTTTTTGCATATGTCTATCTCCTGGTGGTCGTAATACTTTTAGACCTGTTTTTGAGATGGTTTGTGGGAAGTTTCTTTAATATATGTTAATTTTGTATGTTCTATTCTGTTGTCATGGTAAGTGGTAGACTTTTTTTCCAATCTTTTGAATTTTTGCTATACTTCCAGTTATGTTCTCTCGTTTGTATTCTTGACGGCGGAGTGGAGGTTCGTGGAGAATAGATTTGTTTCTACAGCATACAAAAAATGTATTACTAATGGATTGGGCTTTAAAAAAATATGTAACTGGATTTTTAAAGAAATATGAAACAAAGAAATAGGAATTGTTTTGGTTAGTGGGTTGTGTGGAAAAATTAATAAGAGAGTGGCTGATGTGGCAACACTAGGAGTGAGGAAATGTAACTTTATATATATAGATAACAATAAAAAAAAAACTAATTTAAACAATTTGGAATCTTTTACTGGTAAATTAAATGAATACATGCGCTATACACGGATTTATGATTTACTGTTTTTAAACAATTTTGCTACTAATTTGTTTTTTATGTAGAGTTTATCTTTTTTTTTTTTAATTGTAGAAATCTAAAAAAATATAATTTTGACGTTGATTTTTTTAATACATCAAATAAGTTTTCTCATTTTGTAATTGAATCTAATATATTAAAGGAGAAGTCGAGAGAGTTCACAGCCAATCTCACAAAAATTGACCTCCTTTACCCTTAATGAAAAATGCCCTTAAAAATATTTCGGAGAAGCTTTTCCTCTCTATTTAGGTTGCTGAAACGCACCAGATTCATCCTCAGACTTAAGATTACTAATTTGCCATTAATGAGATTCAAAACTGGACCTTTTTACCATTTTCTAAGTTTAAAAAAAAAAGCGAAAATTAAAAAAAAAATGAAATTTGTTTTACAAAATCGAAAATATAATATATTTACACAATATCTCTTTTTTAAAAAATGGAAGATAAATATTAGAATATATTACGAATATTTGTTTAAAGAAAATTTCTATTTTTTAAAATATTAAAATGGTAAAGATAATTATGGTGATTTTCCTTCTAAGCTATATATATAGAGGCTCAGCCAAAACATTAGAAGTAGGATTCATATAGCTAAACATATATTTTGAGAGTATAATGCTTCTTTTGTATTATTTTGGTTCTAATGAATCAACTTTACCATTGTATGATTTTGATTTTTTTTTTTAATGTTGATGTACTATCCATTTGCTTTGGTGCTTTGCATGATTAATTTTTATGCTGCTATAGTTTTTAATTATTATGTTGAATCATATCAAAAGTTTTACTCATTTTGTACTTTTTGGTTGTGTTTTAGGACTATGGATGTTTTTTGTATATCAAAAACAAGATTGGACGAACAAGTTGATGAAGCAAGCAAAAAAATCCAATCGGTAAAGTACTTTTAATAATTGTTTTTACTTGTTTTTTATAGTGGTGATTGTTATTCAATTTTATTCTCTTGGTTAAACATGATCATATTTTTATTCAAGATTTTTTATTCAACAAGCAAATGAACAAACACAACTTTTGACAATTTTATATGATTCATCGGATTCTACTTTTTATGCTTTTTTTGTAGTGGTTGTTTGGAAAACAAGATCAAGCAATCATAGACTTTGTCTATGGATTCTCCATCTTTAAAAAATATAGGTTGTATTATTTTCTATATTTTGTTATGTAGTTTAGTAATTTGAAATAAAATTTTATATGTAACCTAATAAATATTTTTATGTTTCAGTTGAATTCATGGATGATCATTGGTCATAATTATGGATCTACAAAACTGAATATAATGAAATTCAGGTATTAATTTTTGCTAATCTGAATCTTTATTTTTTAAAAATAACATTGTTGCTAATGTTTTTTTTTGTAATAATTATAGTTGCAGAAAAATTATGGTGAATTCTATTCATAAAAAATTTATGGTAATTTTCTAAAAACTTGGATTTCTTTCTGTTTACAAAAAGATTTAAATTATAATTCTATTTATATGTAACCTATTACATAATTTTTTTGTTTCAGTTGAATTCATGGATGATCATTGATCATAATTGTGGATCTACAAAATTGAATATAATGAAATTCAAGTATTAATTTTTGCTAACCAGAATCCTTAATTTTTAAAAATAATATTGTTGCTAATATTTTTTGTAATGATTGTAGTTGCGTAAAATTATGGTGGATTCTGTTCATCAAAAAAATTATGGTAATTTTCTAAAAACTTTGATTTCTTTCTATTTACAAATAAATTAAATGTTTGTTATGACTAAAATTTAAATAAATTTTTGTGACTAATAATTCTACATAAATATTTGTGACTAATATTCCTTCTTCCTCTTAAATTGATAGAAAGAAGAAGGAAGGAATATTAATTGGATTCGAGACTTTATATCTCAGAGATTTTCAAGAAGGAAAGAAATTAAGGAAGATTAGGAAGAGTTTTTTTTTACAATTTACAATTAATGTTTATCTGAAACTGCTTTAGATGGATAAATAATATATAATAAATAGTAAATTTCCCATTTTGTTTAATAAAAAAAAATTAGAAATCTAAATTTGATGTCTCATTTAAAATTTAAAAGTAATAGAAAATAAATACTATAATATATTGCAAATATTTCTTTGAGAATATCTCTGTCTTTTAAATTAGTAAATTTCTACAGACCTTTTGTTTCACTTTTAAAATTATTTTTCTTTTAAAAACGAAAATTAGAAAAGAAAAAAAAACAGAAATCAAATATTCATATCCAATTAATTTTTTTTTTAAATGGAAAATAAATACTTAAATCTTTTGTAAATATTTGTTTCAAGAAAAATTATATTTTCTAAAATGTTAAATTTCTATAGATAATTATAACGGTTTGATTTGGATAGAAGGAATTGAAAATCTCGAAAGGATATACTACAAATATCCATTTAATTTGATGATACGACACAATCTTTTGTGATCTCGACAAAATCTCATAGGGTTGATGTTAATCTCCGGAAATCCCATGCTATTCCGGCTGGATACTCTATCACCAAAAGGAGGAACAAAGATTCTAAATAAGACAAAAGGTCCTGACAATTAAAATGTATATATATTGAAAATATAAACGAGTAATTTTAATAAATTATTTTTTTCTTTCACTTTTAAAAATAAACTGTTTAAAAAACGAATTATTATTTTTTAAACAAAAATTAGAAATGGAAAATAAATACTATCTTTGAAGATTAAATTATAGCTTATTTTTTAGTTAATTCTTTTCCATTTACATTTTTGTTGGAATCCTTTTTAGCCTTATAATTAATTTACTTTTTGGTTTATTAAATTAGTTGAACTATTATTTAAAAATATATTTGCCCACACAAATTTATAAAAGAATTGAATTAGTGATATATTTGACCACAAAAACAGTTTAGACAATAATTCTTTTTAAAAAGGTTTTTTCCCGCACAAGTCAAATTGTTATTTGGGTAATTGAATGTAATTTATTTTTCGCAAAACAAAATTATAAATAAGTGTTTAACTTTACTGTTGTAGGTCTAATGTCGACACAGGCTCAGATAGAAAATATATGTTTAACTAAAATAGAATTGATGTTGCGATCGAATGGAACGTCTCTTTCGGAGTTTGAGAAAATGCCTAAACCAGATAATAGTATGATGAACACAGGTGTAAATAGGCTTATCGCAGATGATAGAATATATAAGCCTCATAAACAACAGGAATTAAACAATGAGTTGTTACCTATGCTAACTGAGGAGCAAAGACGTGGTTATGAAAAAATCATTCACTCTGTAAATCACGACAAATGTGGTATGTTTTTTGTTCATGGATTTGGTGGTATTGGAAACTTTTTTTGTGGACTATTCTTGGTGCTGATATAAGGTCTAAAGGTAATACTGTTCAGAATGTTGCTTCAAGTGGTATAGCTGCTTTGCTTTTGGAAGGTGGTAGAACGGCTCATTCAAGATTTGGTATTCCAATCAATCTTAATGAATATTATGTGTGTACTATCGATGACGAATCGGATCTTGCTGACTGAATTAGAGAAGCAAAGCTCATAATATGGATATTGAAGTAATAATTTTAAGAAATACAGGTGAGGAGAGATGATATCTTAGGTCTGATAGTATTGAAACGTCAGATACAAGTGCTCATGATAATATGATCTACACTCAGAAATCTCTAAACAGTATACAAGTTTCTAGATTGCCAAGCCATGTTTTAACGTTGAAAATAGGAGCACCTTCATGTTGCTAAGGAATATATATCCTAAAGGAGGTTTGTGTAACGGTACGAGGTTAATTATTACTCAGATGGCCAATCATGTAATCGAAGCAAGAATCTTGACAGGAAAAAAAGTTGGTGATAGAGTACTTATCCCTAGGATGTATGTTAGTCCACTTGATGCAAAGTTTCCCTTTCGTATGAGGTTATGACAGTTTCCTGTTACTGTGGCGTTTGCAATTACTATAAACAAAAGCCAAGGTCAGACGCTAGAACATGTTGAATTGTTTCTACCAAAACCGGTTTTCACACATGGACAGCTTTATGTTGTCTCCTCTGGAGTCACATCCAGAAAAGAATTAAAGGTGTTAATTACAGATAAAGATGGAAAATGCCAAAATAAAACACTTAGACGTTGTTTTCAAAGAGGTATTTGAGACTGTATAATGATGGTTTGTAGTTGGATAATCGTTTTGGATATTTAGACTTGAATTATATTTCTTCTCTTAAATATAGTGATTTTAAATTTCTTTAGCACTACCTCTATTTTATAGTCAGATATAAACTTTCACATTGGAGAAAACCATTTTCTAATTTAGACTTATCTATATTATAAAATAATAGATAAATACATTGTAGATGGTCTAAGAACATATTATTTAAAATTTTCACATGATTATATTTTATTTGGTTTCAACAATGTTGTTTGAAAACATATAATTGTTAGCTGTATCATAAAGTGTATATATAATTTTACATCATATCTATTAACTACAAACTTTACCTTTAATCTGTAATTATATATATTAGGATGTCAACCCATACGTTATCGTACCGGAAAATGAAAATTTAAAATGACTAACTTTATGGTAATTCTTTAACTGTATAGTATAAAAATCATAAATAATGACTAAGATTAATCAACCAAATAGTTAAATAAAATATTTGTTGTATATATAAAATAAAAAATTGTTTCAGTGAAAATAAGAGAATAATATTAAACATATATAAATCTAAGTTTACAAAATCATACTCAGATAATCAATTTTGAAAGATATTCACATTAAAAAAAAATTTAATCATTATTCTATCGAAATTTATAAAAAATAATAAGAGAATCAGGGAGAAAGAGCTATAGCTGAAACAAACTAAATTGACTAAAAAGATAAATTTATAAAAAAATTAGGTCATATTTAATTACCTAAATTAATACTTGGAAGAGATGATCAATACATGTAGATGGAAAACGACACCAAGTAAAAGTTAGATGAATAAATCAATAAATAAGACAATTCAAAAATCTTTAACAAAGATGAGTGAATCAATGTTGATTAATAAATTGAAAAAAAAATAATACTTATAATTTTTAAATTTGGAAGTGTTAAACAATACTCAAAGAACAAAAACTCTTTTCAAGGTCCATAATATATATATACATATATATATATATATATATATATGTCCATAATAAATGTGAACATTGAAAGTTGTGAATACGGCCAAAAAACACAATTGTTGGATCAAAATACTGCAACTTTTAAGATCATTAATAAATCTAAACAGTTAGATGAGATAATAAAAACAATTTATCCCTTATATTTAAATTGACACCTAAAAGTGAGTTTGCTATAATATATAAACATATAAATCTATGAAAAATTAGAAATAACAATCAATTACCTAGATTAATAATTGGAAGAGATGATTGATGCATGAATAAATGGAAAATGATACCAAACCAAAGTTAGATGAAGGAATCAATAAATAAAACAATCTAAATTTTAATAAAGATGAGTGAATCATGTTGATTAATAAATTAAAAGAAAATGATACTCATAATTTTTAAAACTTGGAGGTGTGAAATAATACTCAAAGAACAAAAACTCTTTTCTAAGTCCATAAAAATCTGTATTTATATAAAAACAAAAAGTAG
Source organism: Camelina hispida (assembly GCA_023657505.1). Lineage (NCBI taxonomy): Eukaryota > Viridiplantae > Streptophyta > Magnoliopsida > Brassicales > Brassicaceae > Camelina > Camelina hispida. Next base: position 8,148,284 of record CP094636.1, on the reverse strand, counting down.
TGGAAACAAAGAGGTATAAAACAAAAAGATGCGAAAACTAACAAGTGCAAAGATTGAAAGCTAGGGGTACGACGAAGAAGACCATATTTGTTGGATTAAAACATTACAACTTTATATAAACAAAAAGGTGTAAAACAAAAAGGTATGAAACCTAACGGGTGCCAACATGGAAAACTGGAGATGCGATGAAGAAACAAAATTGTTGGATCAAAACTTTGCTACTTTTGAGATCATTAACAAAAGGAGAGATAATTAATAATACTCAAAGAACAAAAACTCTTTTCAAAGTCTATAAAGATATGTATATATATAAAAACAAAGACGTGTGAAGACAAATAGGTGTGAAACAAAAAGCTGTGAAACAAAAAGATGCGAAATTAACAAGTGCAAACATTGAAAGGTAAGGGTATGACGAAGTAACACAATTGTTGATCAAAATATTGCAATTTATATAAACAAAGAGGTGTAAAACAAAAAGGTGTGAAAACTAACGGGTGCCAACATGAAAAGTTGGGGGTGCAACGAAGAAACACAATTGTTGGATCAAAAATTTGCAAAATTTGAGACCATTAACAAAGGGTGAGATCAATAATGATACTCAAAGAACAAAATTGTTGGATCACAATTGTTGGATGACAACTTTGCAAATTTTGAGATCATTAACAAAGGGTGAGATCATTAATGATACTCAAAGAGCAAAAACCTTTTTCAAAGTCCATAAAAATCTGTATATATATAAAAACAAAAATGTGTGAAAACAACGAGGTGTGAAACAAAAAGGTGTGAAACAAAAAGGTGCAAAAACTAACAAGTGCAAACTTTGAAAGCTAGGGGTACGACGAAGAAACACAATCGTTGGATCAAAACATTACAACTATATATAAACAAATACGTGTAAAACAAAAAGGTGTGAAAACTAACAAGTGCCTACATGGAAAGTTGGGGTGCGACAAAGAAACACAATTGTTGGATCAAAACTTTGCCACTTTTGAGATCATTAACAAAGGGTGAGATCATTAATAATAGTCAAAGAACAAAAACTCTTTTCAAATTCCATAAAAATTGTATATACATAAAAACAAAAAAGTGTGAAAACAAAGAAGTGTGAAACAAAAAGATGTGAAAAGTAACAAGTGTAAACATTGAAAGCTAGGGGTACGAGAAGAAACCCAATTTTTGGATCAAAACATTGCAACTTTATATAAACAAAGTTATAAACAAAGAGGTGTAAAACAAAAATTTGTGAAAACTAAGGGGTTCCAATATGGAAAGGTGGGGGTGCGACGAAGAAACATAATTTTTGGATTGAAACTTTGCAAATTTTGAGATCATTAAAAAAGGTTGAGATCATTAATAATACTCAAAGAAAAAAAAAATTTCTATCAAAGTCCATAAAATTCTGTATATATATAAAAACAAAAAAAGTGTGAAAACAAAGAGGTGTGAAACAAAAAGGTGTGAAACAAAAAGATGTGAATAATAACAAGTGCGAAAACTAACAAGTTCAAACATTGAAAGGTAGAGGTACGACGTAGAAACACAATTGTTGGATCAAAACATTATAACTTTTTATAAAGAAAGAGGTGTAAACAAAAAAGTGTGAAAACTAATGTGTCCCAACATGGAAAGCTGGGTGTGCGGCGAAGAAACACAATTTTTATATCGAAACTTTGAAATTTTTAGATCATTAACAATGGGTGAGATCATTAATAATACTCAAAGAAAAAAAATTTCAAAGTCCTTACAAATCTGTATATATATAAACACAAAAAAGTGTGAAAACAAAGAGGTGTGAAACAAAAATGTACGAAAACAAACAAGTTGAAACATTGAAAGCTAGGGGTACGACGAAGAAACACAATTGTTGGATTAAAACATTGCAACTTTATATAAACAAAAAGGTGTAAAACAAAAAAGTGTGAAAACTAACAGGTGCCAACATGGAAAACTGGGGATGCGACGAAGAAACACAATTATTGGATCGAAACTTTGGAACTTTTGAGATCATTAACAAAAGATGAGATAATTAATAATTCTCAAAGAAAAAAAAACTCTTTTCAAAGTCCATAAAGATATGTATATATATAAAGTTAAAGACATGTGAAGACAAATTGGTGTGAAACAAAAAGCTGTAAAACAAAAAGATGCAAAAACTAACAAGTGCAAACATTGAAAGGTAAGAGTATGACGAAGTAACATAATTGTTGGATCAAAACATTGCAATTTTATATAAAGAAAGAGGTGTAAAACAGAAAAGTGTGAAAACTAACGGGTGCCAACATGAAAAGTTGGGGGTGCGACGAATAAACACAATTGCTGGATCAAAACTTTGCAATTTTTGAGATCATTAACAAAGGGTGAGATCAATAATGATACTCAAAGAACAAAATTGTTGGATCACAATTGTTGGATCACAACTTTGCAAATTTTGAGATCATTAACAAAGGGTGAGATCATTAATGATAATAAAAGAGCAAAAACTTTTTTCAAAGTCCATAAAAATCTGTATATACATAAAAAACAAAAATGAGTGAACGCAAAGAGGTGTGAAACAAAAAGGTGTGAAACAAAAAGGGGCAAAAACTAACAAGTGCAAACATTGAAAGCTAAAGGTACGACGAAGAAACACAATTGTTGGATCAAAACATTGCAACTATATATAAACAAATAGGTGTAAAACAAAAAGGTGTGAAAACTAACAGGTGCCTACATGGGAAGTTGGGGTGCGACAAAGAAACACAATTGTTGGATCAAAACTTTGCAACTTTTGAGATCATTAACAAAGGGTGAGATCATTAATAATACTCAAAGAACAAAAACTCTTTTCAAATTCCATAAAAATTGTATATACATAAAAACAAAAAGGTGTGAAAACAAAGAAGTGTGAAACAAAAAGGTGTGAAAACTAAGAAGTGCAAACATTGAAAGCTAGGGGTACGAGAAGAAACCCAATTTTTGGATCAAAACATTACAACTTTATATAAACAAAGTTATAAAAAAGTTTAAAAAAAAAAATTTGTGAAAACTAACGGGTGCCAACATAGAAAGCTGGGGGTGCAACAAAGAAACATAATTTTTGGATTGAAACTTTGCAAATTTTGAGATCATTAACAAAAGATGATATCATTAATAATACTTAAAGAACAAATTTTGTCTTTCAAAGTCCATAAAATTCTGTATATATATAAAAACAAAAAAGTGTGAAAACAAAGAGGCGTGAAACAAAAAGGTGTGAAATTAAAAGATGTGAATACTAACAAGTGCGAAAACTAACAAATATAAACATTGAAAGGTAGGGGTACGACGTAGAAATACAATTGTTGGATCAAAACATTATAACTTTTTATAAACAAAGAGGTGTAAAACAAAAAGGTGTCAAAACTAATGTGTCCCAACATGGAAAGCTGGGTGTGCAACGAAGAAACACAATTGTTATATCGAAACTTTGAAATTTTTTAGATCATTAACAAAGGGTGAGATCATTAATAATACTCAAAGAAAAAAAAATTCAAAGTCCTTACAAATCTGTATATATATAAACACAAAAAAGTGTGAAAACAAAGAGGTGTGAAACAAAAATGTACGAAAACTAACAAGTTGAAACATTGAAAGCTAGGGATACGACGAAGAAACACAATTGTTGGATTAAAACATTGCAACTTTATATAAATAAAAAGGTGTAAAACAAAAAAGTGTGAAAACTAAAAGGTGCGAACATAGAAAACTGGGGGTGTGACGAAGAAACACAATTGTTAGATCGAAATTTTGCAAATTTTGAGATCATTAACAAAGGATGAGAACATTAATAATACTCAAAGAACAAAATATTTTCAAAGTCCATAAAAATTTGTATATATATAAAAAGAAAGAGGTGTGAAACAAAAAAATACAAAAACTAACAATTGCAAACATTCAAAGCTAGGGGTACGACAAAGAAACACAGTTATTGGATCAAAACATTGCAACTTTATATAAACAAAGAGGTGTAAAACAAAAATGTGTGAAAACTAACGGGTGCCAACATGGAAAGCTTGGGGTGGGACAAAGAAACACAATTGTTGGATCGAAACTTTGCAAATTTTGAGATCATTAACAAATGGTGAGATCATTAATAATACTCAAAGAACAAAAACTCTTTTCAAAGTCCATAAAAATCTGTATATATATATATAAACAAAAAGGTGTGAAAACAAAGAGGTGTGAAACAAAAATGTGTGAAACAAAAAGGTGCGAAAACTAACAAGTGCTAACATGGAAAGTTGGGGGAGCCACGAAAAAACACAATTGTTGGATCGAAACTTTGCAACTTTTGAGATCATTAACAAAGGGTGAGATCATTAATAATATAATACTCAAAGAACAAAAAATCTTTTCAAAGTTCAAAAAATATGTGTATTATATATATATATATATATATATAAACAAAAAGATGTGAAAACAAAGAGGTGTGAAATGAGGGTAAGATGAAGAAACACGATTATTGGTAAAAAGACTTGCAACTGTTGAAATCATTAATTATTCTAAACCGTTAGATGAGATATTAGAAACAATCTCATCCATTAGATTAAAGTTGACCCCCAAAAGTGGGTTTGTTATTGGATCAAAACATTGCAATTTTATATAAACAAAAAAGGTGCAAAATAAAAAGGTGTGAAAACTAACATGTGCCAAGATGGAAAACTGGGGGTGCGACGAAGAAACACAATTGTTGGATCAAAACTTTGCAACTTTTGAGATCATTAACAAAAGATGACATCATTAATAATATAATACTCAAAGAACAAAAACTTTTTTCAAAGTTCATAAAAATCTGTATATATATATAAAAACAAAGAGATGTGAGAATAAAGAGCTGTAAAACAAAAAAGTGTAAAATTTAAAAGATGGGGTACACGATTATTGAAAAAAACTTGCAACTGTTGGGTTTGGGTTCATCAATAATTCTAGACTTTTAGATGAGATAGTAGAAACAATCTCACCCGTTAGATTAAACTTGACCCCCAAAAGTGAGTTTGCTATTATATATAGATAATAATAAATAGTAGAAACAATCTCACCCGTTAGATTAAACTTGACTCCCAAAAGTGAGTTTGCTATTATATATAGATAATAATAAATATTAAAAATATTTAATAGTCAAACAAAAGGTGAGATACTAATAAAATTAAGACGAAACATTTAATCGTGACTGTTTGTATTCTTACAAATCCGGAATCGACTTTTCGTTTTCGATAACAGAGAAGAAACTGGAAAAACCCTAATTTGAGAAAATCATGATATTCGGTAAATTGATGATTTTCTTCCCGGAAGAACTAATTGGCGTATACACGCCAAGGTCTTACATTCTTGGAGTATCCGCGAGTTCTTTACAAAAAGAGTACTGCTTCTTGTGGATGTAGAGGTTACATCGTTAATTGAACATTATTCTTACTTAAATTTTGATTTTTAACAGTTCTTATATATATATATATATATGACTTCTTACACAATTGTTATTAAACTGTGAAGGGTAACACAATTGAAGCTACTTTTTTACCAAATACACTCGCTAAACTCCAAAAATATATCGACGATGGTGACTGATATGATATTAGAACTTTCAAAGTAATCAATCCAACCCTGAATGAGAGGAATACTCATCATCCTTATCAAATTAAATTCACGGACGATACCACTATGATGATGGTCCAACAATTGAGTCCAAAGAATTACTTTTGATTCGAGGATTTGGATGATATATATCGTGGAAGAATAAATCATCCCATCTCTTTCGGTAAGTATTTCGTTAATTAATTTATTATTGATATGGTACAATCCGTGAGTATAGTTAATTGTAACTTTGTGTTCGGGAATCTAGAATCTTTATAGGATTTGTTGTAACTTTGTGTATTGGCCCCTCCCTTGTGAATTAATGTTGTAATCTTTATAACTTTGTGTCCTAACTTTGTAACTTTGCAACACTTTGGAAAACTAAATTCTATCTTTTCCCCAAATTAGATGTATGTGGGTGTATAGTACATGTGGAAGATAAAAGAAGACCTGAGAGTGCCATTAAAAGTAATGAAGTTGTTTTCATGTTGTTGAATTGCAGGTAAAAGACATTTACTCTACCTTTAGGACAGTTACGTTTTAAGATTGTCTCTGTTAAGATTTTTTATTAATTTGATAAACATGTAGGAATGAAACTGTGAAGTGTCGTGTCAAAGATAACTACGCTTCTGAATTCATGTCTAAATGGCAATCAAACAGGTGCCATCTCATATACAAATCCGAACCTGAGTTTTGTGTGATGCGGTTTGTGAAGGTCGGAGAATATGAAGGTATGTAACATAAAATAGTTCTGATATAATCATCATAAGGTAACTAATATATTCACTCTGCAAATGTTTATAGGTGCACCATGTATCGAAAATACATTGGCCTCTTCGAAGATCTTTATAAACCACAGTTCGAAGGACTGGTAAGATTTGATTATGTAAGAATAACTTTATACACTTTATATATGATTATGTATGATGTTAAAATAATTTTGTTTCATACACTATATATTTACAAGTCTGAGTTTGTTGGACGTTACTACATAAACCATATAATGGAGCATCAAAGTGAGAGCTCGGAGACTCAGTCATAAAGAGTGGACTAAGAAATGAAGATACGGTGGCTTAATGAACTTTTTGTATATGCAAACTTTAGTATAATTTTGAATGTTTGTAGTACCAAATACAATGGTCTAAACGAAAATATATTTATGGGTTGCTTAAAATATTATTTTAGTGGTCTTAAAAAATTACATATTATATTGTCCCAAATTATTATATCAACGTAATTAAATTAACCGTAACAATTGTATTTGGCTCATTTAAAACTTTTTTACGGTTAATTTGGGCTTAAACTATATAAATAGGTTTTAAAATTTCAATTAAACTTTATAAATGGACTTTAAATTTTCAATTTATATTTTGCATATGTAGAGTAATTGTGACAACCCGTCCCGTGGACCCCACTAGCCTCACTGCTAGCTTCCCCAACGGACCATCCGTGGGCCCCACTAGCCCACCGCTAGCCGGCCCAACGGACTCCAAGCTGGCCCTGCAGGGCATCGATCCTAACCCCTCACTGGGCAAATGGAACTATTCATCCAAATCCACAGTAGGTTATTGATGTACCAGGCGTTCCTCGAACTGGTCCCACCTTGACACCTTCCCACAGGAAGTTGTGCATTGAATTGAGCCAGATCAATTGGTGACAGATTGTCCTGTGGAAGGTTAAAGTGGGACCAAGGATCGAGGAACGCCGGACCACCAACCTACTGTGGATTTGTGAATAGTTCCATTGCCAATGAGTGCAGATCGATGCCTGCGGGCCAGCGGGTCCGTTGGGACGGCTAATGTGGCTAGTGGTCCACGACGTCGTTGGGCAGCTAGCGGTGGGCTAGTGGGGTCCGCGGGCGGTTGTCACAAGAATATCTGTAAACATTTTATTAACAATTCATTTTATTAATTTTAAAAATGAAAAAAATATTTAATACGAAACTTACAAAAAGAATAATTTATGTCTGAACATACGAACTACTATAAAAATTAAAAATAAACAGGTTTTTAAAATATAATAAAATTTTGATTCAACATTTTAAAGAATTAAATTCATTTTTTTTTCTATTCAGTTCCTGCCCGCACAAGCGTGCGGGTAACTCACCTAGTTATTAGATACTTGCATGGACAAATTTGTTTTGAGAGCTTAAACATTCTACAATTCTTGTCTAAAACTTCTAAAAGATAATTTCAAATAAAAGCTTGATCTAAATATGCATTGCATATTTTGTAACAAAGAGTTTTTTGGTTGAATAAATTTTACATTCATTTAAAAAAACTTAAGTATTTAGATATATTCATACTTAAGCTTCTCAATTATATACTATGAAATACTAACATTTTATTTTATCGAGATTGCAGCTTGACTAACTCTTTAATAGATATAATTAAGATAAAAATCTTCTTTTCATGCTAGCTCTTCAATATCTTGAATATAACTCTAGATTTTTTTTAAAATTAAAAATTTCATTTAATTTTCTTTTTGACAACTTTTAAATATTAGAATATGAAAACCCCCTTCCTCTTCGTCTCTGTATTTTTCTAAACCAACATTGTACAGTTTTCTTCAATTATCTTTCATTTGACAATGAACAAAACCCCAATCTTCTTCATATATAATTTTTATGGACAAACTTTCATAAATTTTTCTACAATATTAACAAATATCTCCATCACTGCTGTAACTCTTCAAACTACTGACAAAGTTGTAACTCCTAAACCATATGTTCATAGATTCATGGTTTACGTAAAGAGGAAGAAGTGGCTCTTTGATTCAATCCCGATGCCCTTTTTGTCTTTTAGTGATGCATCTACTTTTTTGGGACATGTTATAACTCTAAATTTTTTATGTAAATATTAAAGCTGTTTTTGTTATATAAAAAAATAATAAAAGACATAGAAGATGTTTCATATTCCTTTTAGTTTAGGTCTCTTTGCTTTTAATGAAAATAGATAGATGACATTGTCTCCACTACTGATATATTATTCAGATGGAGAGAGTTGATCATCTTTTATAGTATAGATTTAGATATAATCATGGCGGAAACGGATGCATAACATTAGCCGCTGATTTCACAATTTTAGAAATATCATCATAACCATTAATACACAGCCGCTAAAACTTTTAACAACAACAAAAATGAAGATGAAAGCAAGAAACAACCTTTCTTTTTATTTTACTTATTGTTGGTGCAATAAAATGTAAATGTAAAGAAGTAGAAATGATGATCTTTTGGGTCATAGTATAGTTTTAATAGCCGGATGGGAAAGAGGCATACACATAAAACATATTATGAGAATTATGACTAATAATTAAGTAGAATTTAAGAGACAGTTAGTGATGATCGTCACTAGTCCCTAGTGGTTGTGACCGTGGCCTTCTCAAACATGTCTTTAAATTTTTGAGTAGTCATTTTTGAGTAGTCTTCTATTCTACAGTAATATTTACTCTAATCATACTCTATATTTTATTCTAAAATACAGTAAACGATCAGATTACTCTATATTTAGAGTAAATTTTTACACTAACTCTATTTTAAAGTTGATAATAGAGTAATAAATTGGAGAGAAACAATATTCTATTTTAGTAGTAAAAATAGAAATATACTACGTCAATGTCGCAACCAAAAGCAAAAGGAAAAAAATGCTTAACGTACTAATTTCCACTTTTAATTCCTTAACAGAAAATTTACAATCTTTTTCAACCGAACAAAGATGATACATCCATATATACCTTTAAAACCACTCATACCTCATCTCTTAGATTTTTTTTTTCCCGCAAAATCCATTTAGAAAATATATTTATTGTATGTTCCATTGTGTCATACTTTCACACATAATAATAACGCAGACTAATAATAGAGCGTACCAATAATAGAGCGAAAAAGTTTCACTCTGAAGAGTTCACCAACCACCACATATCAACTTCGTGTAAATTATTAAATCAAAATTGAGAATCCGATAGTTTAGATTGATTTCCTAATGCGTATAAAAGTGAATAGTAAAAAGTTTAGATTATAGTTAACTTAGTGGATAAATTATAAGAAATTGAAAAGTGAAATCTTATATAACTTTTAGGCGGGATATTTAGTTTAACCAAGGCAAAACAATTGTGGAGATGAGGAAGAAATAAAAACAATGATGGGGGAAGAGACGACATGACGAAAAAACGTAATTGTGTACTATAATGTCGTCGCAAAAAAAAAAAAAAAACGATTAGTGATCCCACATATATGTACTCTCTTATTGTTAGGATTTAAATTCTAAAATCTGATACTCAAAAACGATTTAAAGCAAATATATACACACACACACACGATTTTCTAATGTTAATTTCTCAATGTGAAGGCTATGTTATACATGGTTGACGTACCTAAAACATTATTATTGAACATCCTTTATTAGATTTAAACCCCTAGACTGCCTAGAGAGGAGAGTTTACCACACCTCCTGTAGGAGCTAGAAATTTGTCACACTACGTAAGAGGTATTGATTATGAGAACAACAAGTAAACGTTAAAGGAAGAATGGAGGCGAGACCGAAATCTCTTTCCTTAACTCTTTGAAACCCCCGCAGTGCGACATGATTAGTGTTCACAAGAGTCCCAGGATACAACCATACATAACCGGGTTTGCTGATCACTCAAACACCGGCTCTATACGAACTACACTTCTACGATACTCTCGAAACTTACTTTCTGAGATATTGCTGGATGTTTTGTGCTTTTGCTGTGTGTGAGAACAAGCGATTTTGATATCGTCAATTCACCCTTTTGCAAGAGAAGAACTCATGAGTATATATAGAGGACTTGGATGACTTGGGTTTGAAATTGATTCTCCACAACTTTGCCAAGTCCATCGCAAATCTAGGAGGTGGGCGACGTGAAGAAGCGATGATCTCTCAGTGAAATCTAAGTCTCCACTTGATCACGAAAAACAAAAAGACCGAGTCTCACGGAGACGTGAAACAGAGTTTTGACTCTATCCAATCTTGAGCAAGACCAAACCATTAATGCCTAATTTCTCATTTACACAATCCAATTTTATTAAGCCCATTAAGCTTAAATAAATTGAGGTCCAACACCTCCAACTCCAACCTTTACATATATAACACTTGACCGGAGAGATCGAATCGTCCTTCCCGATAGGCAGATATGTATTCACAGTTTGTCATCGTTTTTTTTTTTTTTTTTTTGGTTTGGTAAGTGTGCTCGATGACTCGACCTCGTAGTCTCAAGCACTGACCCGTGCCTGAATGCTACCAACGAGCCACTACCGACAAGCGCATTCACAGTATATCCGAAAGAGAAGTTCGACAATTCAACAATAATGTCCTTTCTTATTCTTATTTCAATTTAGAACATCTAAAAAATAACAAAACAAAACATGAGGCGGGGGGAAAAAAGTCACGTGAGTCCCATGTTAGCATGGATAATGGTGGAGAGCTATGAGGACTGATTGCCACATCGAATAAAGCTAAGTAGTGGAGAAGATCAAAACAATAAAAGTGTATCGGATCTGCTACTATCACTTTTTAGCATGAATGGGCTAAAAGAGAAGAAAGTCATCAGGTGTTAGTGTAGTTGGTATCGTTGTCGGAGAATGTCGTACCAGTTAAATAACACTCAACTATAGGAGATATATATTATATGGTATTATTGGTTTAATCATATACTCATATTTGATTTTTTAATAATGTGCCGATATGTTATGTTTGATGGTGGTTATATATTATCGTATATTACAAGGAAAACATAACGATAAAAACCTGGTAGTAAAAAAGTTGAGTCAAGTGGTTAAAAGTTAGAACTGACGCAGCTAATGAGATTTAAAACGACAACTAATAGTTTAGGAAATGCTTGCTCAAGGTTAGAATTTTGACTGAGCAATTCATCGGGCATGCGACATTAGGAAAGATGGGCTTTTTCGTTTGGTTGATGCAGGCGGCTGGGGCAGCAGCAGCGGTAGCATCTGCGTCTACGTTTTCAACCAATGAATCGAAACAGCGTTTAAAAATATTAGATGTAAGTCGTATCGTCATGATGCAGATACCTGCGATAAGCAAACAAACAAATGTATCCGCTGCGTCAACCAAAAAAACAACCCCAAATAATTTTTTGGTAAGAATCATAAATATAAGATCTGCTTAACTGTCAAACCTAACTTGCAAAAAAAATGATATGACTAATTTCGAACTATGATTCTGTTTGTAGGCTCATAAAAAAAAAATGATATGACTAATTACACTCTTAATTTACTCCTAAAGTCCTAATATACAATAGTTCTGTTTGTAGGCTCATAAATCATAAAACAAACCAGAGCATATAAGAAACAAAGAAAATAGTTAGGCCAGGCCCAAATATTGCTCATCCTTTTCTTGGCCTATTCAGGTGGCAGGATTTATTACAAAGAACACGTGGCGGATGGACAAGTAAATGATCTTTTTGACCAATTCAAAAAATTTCAAACTTCGAAAAAAACTAATGAAAAGAGTCGTTGTCCCTTTGTGACTTCTCTTTCTCTCTCTCTCCTGAGATTTTCAAAGCTTCGAACTTTCAACAAAATTATTATTTTACTGTTTGCAGAAACGATCATCGATCTCATCTTCAAAAACCTTGATTCTTGGGGTTCTTTTTTCTCTCAATTTGAAAAAAAGAAAAGAAATGGCGAATGAAATTGAATCAGCGACAGATCCAGGTGATACTAACATCAAAGGAGTTCTTGTTCATGGAGGAAGATATTTTCAGTACAATGTCTATGGAAACTTGTTCGAAGTCTCTAACAAGTATGTTCCTCCTATTCGACCTATTGGTCGAGGAGCTTACGGTTTTGTCTGGTACGATGAATCCTATTTTTTCTAATTGATTTTATAGGTTTTTTGAATCAGGGCTGTTTGAAAAATTCGATTTTTTTTTTTTGTTAATTGATGATTAGTGATCATGTCCCTATTGATCTGTTTGTATTCTATGCTTGTACTTGTGGAGTTATCTTATTTGGTATTTTATGTTTTGTATAAAATGAAACATGCTCTTGTTACTTTGATTGTGCAATGCTATGAGTCTTTGAATGAGGCAAGATACAATTAGGTGTATAAGCGAGCAATCTTGGTTTCATTTTTGTTGCAGTGTAAAAGCAAACTGATTCATGAGATTATTGGTATTGTCTCTAGTGCTGCAGTAGATTCAGAGACACACGAAGAAATTGCAATCAAGAAGATAGGGAAAGCCTTTGACAACAAAGTAGATGCTAAGCGGACATTGAGAGAGATTAAGCTGCTTCGTCATTTGGAACATGAGAACGTAAAGTTTCCTACTCTTATCTTTCGCAGAAGCTCTTCAAACGATTAGCTAAAGGTGGTTTGGTCTTTACTTCTACAGGTTGTTGTTATTAAAGATATCATCCGACCAGCAAAGAAGGAAGATTTCGTAGATGTTTATATAGTTTTTGAGTTAATGGATACTGATCTTCATCAGATTATTCGATCTGACCAATCTTTGAATAATGATCATTGTCAGGTTCGTAACTCTTTATCTTCTACAGTTTTTTTAACTCGGCTATATGGTTTACTATACTATTTTCTACTTGTGCAGTACTTCTTGTATCAGATTCTACGTGGACTCAAATATATTCATTCAGCTAATGTCTTACATCGTGACCTTAAACCGAGTAATTTGCTTCTGAATTCGAACTGTGATCTTAAGATTACGGATTTTGGTTTAGCAAGGACGACATCTGAAACAGAGTTAATGACAGAGTATGTTGTTACTCGATGGTACCGAGCACCAGAGCTGCTTCTTAATAGTTCTGAGTACACATATGCGATTGATGTTTGGTCTGTTGGTTGCATATTTGCTGAGATTATGACAAGGGAGCCTCTATTCCCGGGGAAAGATTACGTTCATCAGCTTAAACTTATAACTGAGGTATGTTCTGTTATTGCTTGAAACTTCTAGCTATGTTTGCAATGTGTTTATGAGTTTTTTCATGTGGTTTAAATAGTTGATAGGATCACCTGATGGAGCGAGCCTAGAGTTTCTAAGAAGCGAGAACGCGAGAAAATATGTTAAGGAACTACCTAAGTTCCCGAGGCAGAACTTTTCTACTAGGTTTCCTAGTATGAATTCTACAGCTATTGATCTACTAGAGAAAATGCTTGTGTTTGATCCAGAGAAACGTATCACGGGTATGATTTTGGAAACTGTTACATACCGAGATTGATATATGACTGATGAGTTCTTATTTTTTTAACCATGGATTATACTCTTAATCTTGCAGTTGAGGAAGCATTGTGTCATCCTTACTTGTCAGCTCTTCACGACCTTAACGATGAGCCTGTTTGTTCCAAGCAGTTCAGTTTCGATTTTGAGGACCCGGCTTCCACTGAAGAAGAGATTAAGGAGCTTGTATGGCTCGAATCTGTGAAGTTCAACCCTCATCCGACCATCTAAACCATTATTTAAAATATTCTAGTCAGAGGTTGAACAAAATTGCTTAGTTATGTCCATTCTTATTTGTACGGTTGCCTCATATAGCGTTTAAGCTCTGATGTTTTAGCCTTTTTCTTTCATTGGTTAATAAGCTATCTTGAAACACAAGAAAATGTTGTATGAGGATTGTCCTTGTAACCCAAGATATGTTTATTTTTCACTTTTTCTTACTCATTTCATCCACTCTGATCCTGTGACGCGGACATAGTTATTGATTTGTGGTCTGTGCTCATATTGTTTTAGGAGTGGTAAATTCTATTTCTTATTGAGTTTTGTTTATTTGCCTCAGCCAAAAACTACACGACGTTCACCGAAATTTCCTTGCTCCAATTTGGCGTCCGGTCGATTTTGACTGCATAATACAACTTTCTAGTAGAGGTTCGTAAAATGAGGTCACAAATACATGTATCAAAATGGATGAAACCACACAATTTTATCCTTTTTTTTTTTTAAAAGGTTAAAAGACTTAAAGTTAAACACACATTTAATGTTGTATTTGTCTTTGAATGAGATCACAAACTAGAACATGTTCGAACGAAAAAAAAAAATGTTTACAATGGATAGGGTGGATTTATATAGATCGATGAATGTACGTAATACTTTGAATCAACAAAAATAGTTAACACTATATTTTCTTTGTTTGTTGGTGTAAATATATTGCTAATAAGTTTATATGTTTGACCTAAGGTCTACTTACCAAAAGTTGAGGAGAGATAAGTCTTAAGAATTTTGAGCAAAAGAGTAGAGATAACAGGATTCAGCAATCAATTACCCGGCAGTTACATAAGAGGGTATTCATTATTCAGAGGTTGTAGAGGTAGAGGCCCGGTTGAGAGAAGAGAACCCTATCTGACCTTGTTGTTATATTTGTCGCTATGTCTCTAGTTAGTCATGTATAAGTTCATTCGTAGGGACACAACACAGTTTGTATAATGACTTGTACTTTTACAAAATAAGAGCGTTAACTAAGGAATAATGATCACAGAGGGTGGGCAGAGGAAAACCAAGCTAACATTTTTTTAGTCCACTCTAGAATATGCTCAACGAATTCTGCATCTGATCTGCCCAAAAAGAAAACCCATAAGATCCCAATGTAGACATTTAAATAAATAAAAAACAAGAAAAAAACCAATAAATAATAACATAAAAACTGTATTTGAAACAATGGATGATGCATTACTTGTGTTGTGTAGATATAAAGCTAGTTAAAGCATCCAAAGCGTCCTTGTATTCCTCATATCCCTTGATCCCATCCTCAGTACTGCCGAATAGCTCCATCAGCTTGTCATGTGGTATCATGTCATTTGGATTCATCTCGTAGAAGATAGGTATGACTCGAAGCATTTTCATTTCCGCGCGTTTATTCATTTCCAGCATCTCCTCCAAGAACCACAGCGAGCTTGTATGATTCTTGGTAATAATCATAAGTACGATCCTAGATTCTCGAATCTTGACAAAAAATTTATCGAGTTCGTCCCTTGACTCTATTCTAGTAATATCCTCCTCATCATCTGCTAAGACATTGATCCCACTCTTTTGCAAAGCGGCTCTAAGAAAGCTGGAAAACTTGCTCCGCATCTCTTGACCCCGGTAACATATATATACTTGGTGTTGTGGCACAATCTATTGATGTTAATTACAGTAGAATAGTAGATAGAGAGAAATTAGTCGCAGGATATAAGCTGCATCTATGAACTCATATATAAATATGACTAAATGAGGACTCTTTTAAGCAATTGTAATTTGTTAATGTCTAGCTAGGGAAGTAGTGAAGTTCTAAGAGAGAGAAGAAATCAGATCTAGTAGACATGTTCTTTTTATATATATTTTACTAGCTTTCTCTAGATCTACCAACTATGAAATTCAGATTTAATTCAGGATTACGTACATCTGATGAGGAAACGTTGTCCAGCATTGCTTTAACCTTCTCGACGATTTCATTAACAAAAGTTGCTTGATTGCTTCCAACACAAGACAAAGAAAATCATATAGAATGATAACAATGTTGCAACGGTAAAAATTATATATGCTAATTTAATAACATCATTTGCTGTGTGGATCTAATTAAGATTTTTGTAACCAATAAGATTTTAAATTCCACATATTAAGAAATTTCGTCATAAAAGAGCATAAATCACTAAACTTTCATTGTTAATTAGATTTTTGATTTTCTAAGTACAAGTCGGCGATAAACCTCGATATGATCCTTTTGTTAACGATACTTTTGAATATATTAATTTTTGATTGTCCTAGTTTTGTGTGTGTGTGTGTATTCACCATCTTCGGTCATTTCGTTGGTTTAGACTACTTAGGTTAAATTAAACAAGTATGACTAACTCGTAACACAGGAACTCAAACTCTCAGCTTACTAGACCATTATAAGCTGGCTAATATTATGTTTATATGCCTATATGTATATTGTCACATCATAGGCAATGCAATATATTAATCCAGTACCTTTAAGCTAAGAACATATATGGTGTTTAGCTATATAAATCAAACCTATTTTTTTTATATGTCAAGCCCAAGCAAGACGCGACTGAAACCAAAGCTCTCCTCCACCCATCGAATCTCTCCTCTGCATCCTCCCAAGCTTTCTTATTTATTTGCCTAGCTTTTTTCCGTTCTCGGTGCTCCAACCGCAGTAGATTGTAGTCGAAACTACTTTTCGCTTCCTGAAGTTTAACATGGCAAGTCTCAATCTCAAAGAAGATAGGACAAGAATCAAGCTTCTTTAGATCCATTTGTTTCTCGATCTCCACCAACTCGTCCAAGCACCAAGTCGACTCCGGATAGTTCTCGGAGAAGATCACAACAGCGATCCCAGAGTTTCTTATAAGCTTCAAAAGATTCTCATCGATGGGCTTTCCCCTAGGTGCGTCCTCATCCGTTACCACGTTGATACCATTCTTTATCAATGCATCTTTGAGAAAGCTGAAGAAGTTATGGCGAACGTCGCTGCCTCGGAAACTTACGAACACTTGATGCTGCGGTGGAGCTGTGCCCTTCACGGCCATTAACTTCTCTTTATTCATTCTTTACCCTTGTGTTATCATCACAATAGAAATGGTCTTGACCCTTATTTATAATTAGTTATGTTGAAGACATATTCAAATGCCACAATTATTCATCAGTTTTTAATATTGGCTAGAATGAAAATTGTACGAAAAAACTATCACCAATCATGTTTCTTGAACGATCTTGCATCAGTAAACCAATAAGGAAAGGTCGGTTTTTCTTACATTTTAAAAATAAAATTTACAAAGCTATTATGATCTCTAGTTAGGTAAGGTACGCGTAATTGGATTTTCTTACGCATAACATTACATTTGATTAACCTCAATAGTCAAATATTAATGATGTGATCAGGGAAACTTATATATATTAGTTACGCTAACAACAATTTAAAAATTTGGTATAATACATGTTCGGTTAATTGGAAACTCTTGTAGGTGCTTGACTTTGACTATGTCTTTCTATGATATATACTCGATCGGATATAAATAAACACAGTAAATTCATAAAACACGCAATACTAGAATTTCTTGGTAACTCACTCATCGACAAATAGTAAGAAAAAAAAAACAATTTTCTTTTTCTCAATTTTTTTAAATGCCAGTTAATGACAGAGTATGTTGTTGCTCGATGGTACCGTGCACCAGAACTGCTTCTTTATAGTTCTGAGTACACTTCTGCTATTGATGTCCGGTCTGTTGGTTGTATATTTGCTGAGATTATGACAAGGGAGCCTCTATTCCCGGGGAAAGATTACGTTCATCAGCTTAAACTTATAACTGAGGTATGTTCTGTTATTGCTTGAAACTTCTAGCTATGTTTGCAATGTGTTTATGAGTTGTTTCATGTGGTTTAAATAGTTGATAGGATCGATCACCTGATGGAGCGAGCCTAGAGTTTCTAAGAAGCGAGAACGCGAGAAAATATGTTAAGGAACTACCAAAGTTCCCGAGGCAGAACTTTTCTACTAGGTTTCCTAGTATGAATTCTACAGCTATTGATCTACTAGAGAAAATGGTTGTGTTTGATCCAGAGAAACGTATCACGGGTACGATTTTGGAGACTGTTACATAACGAGATTGATATATGAGTGATGAGTTCTTATTTTTTTAATCATGGATCATGCTCTTTATCCTGTAGTTGAGGAAGCACTGTATCATCCTTACTTATCAGCTCTTCACGACCTTAATGATGAGCCTGTTTGTTCCAAACATTTCAGTTTTGATTTTGAGGACCCGGCTTCCACTGAAGAAGAGATTAAGGAGCTCGTGTGGCTAGAATCTGTGAAGTTCAATCCTCATCCTACCATTCTCTTATGAGGTTACCTTAGACACCGTTTAAACTCTGTTTCTGCTACATCTCATGTTGTTCGTTGTTTAAAGCTTTTCCATTAGTTAGAAAAGCTATCTTGCAACGCACGACATTGTTGTATAAGAATCCTTGCAACCCAAGACATATTTTTACTCATTTGTGTAAAGGAGAGCCCACCACTGGATCCACACAAAGACAAGGCCCAAGCCCAATCACTCTGTTTGATTCAACACAAAGTGACAAAGAAGCAACGGTCAAGACAGAGTAAAGGAAGTACGGAGAAGACGACAATGGTTCCTCTCCACAACAAATTCAGCGTTCTGGAATCCTCATCTGGTGACTCATCAATCACAGCTGTCGATCAAGATAAGGTCTACTTGTCATAGGATTCTAGAGTGTTCTAAAGATGTATATAAAAAGAGTCTGTAACCTAATTGATTTTTAAGAAAGAAGATCAGTTTTACAAAACCTCTCTGTCGTTTTCAAGTTCCTTCATGGTATCAGAGCCACTGTAAACCCTAACAGGTGAAACAATGGCGACCTCCTATCCGTTTCCTGACAGTGTTCATGTCACCAGCTCTGTTACACTCAAGCTGAATGACAACAACTATCTGCTCTGGAAAACGCAATTTGAATCTCTTTTGTCCAGTCAAAAGCTTATCGGCTTTGTTAATGGTGCTGTCAACACACCATCTAAGACTCGCCTTGTCATCAACGGTGAAGTCACCAGTGAAGTCTCAAATCCACAGTACGAGTCCTGGTTCTGTACTGATCAACTGGTACGTTCGTGGTTGTTTGGTACGCTGTCTGAAGAGGTGCTTGGTCATGTCCACAGCCTGCAAACCTCTCGTGAAATATGGTTGTCCCTTGCTGAGAACTTCAACAAAAGCAGTGTTGCCCGTGAGTTCTCTCTTCGCCGCAGTCTTCAACTCCTGTCTAAGAAAGATAAGTCTCTCTCAACTTATTGCCGTGAGTTCAAGTCTATTTGCGATTCTCTGAGTTCGATTGGAAAGCCTATTGATGAGTCCATGAAGATCTTTGGGTTTTTGAATGGTTTAGGACGAGAATACGATCCTATTACCACTGTGATACAGAGTTCGTTGAGTAAGCTTCCAGCTCCGACATTTAATGATGTCATAACCGATGTTCAAGGGTTTGATAGCAAGCTGCAGTCGTATGAAGATGCCACCTCGGTCACACCTCACATAGCGTTCATGACTGAAAAGACCAATCCTTGCGCTCCTCAATTCGATCCAAATCAGAGAGGTCGTGGACGCGGCAGAGGCAGAGGAGGCTACACTACTCGTGGTCGAGGCTTTCCACAGCATCAAACATCCTCTCAACCACAGGGACAGAGACCAGTGTGTCAGATTTGTGGACGTGTTGGTCACACGGCAATCAAATGTTACAATAGGTTTGACAACAACTACCAGAGTGAAGTCACTACTCAAGTCTTCTCCACTCTGCGTGTCTCTGATGAAAGTGGTCAAGAGTGGCATCCCGATTCTGGAGCTACTGCTCACGTCACACCATCAGTCTCTGGTCTCCAAGAAGTAAAAGCATATGAAGGAAGTGACACTGTAATGGTTGGGGATGGAGCTTATCTCCCAATCACTCACGTTGGATCCAGCACCATCTCGTCTACCAAAGGTATCATTCCATTAAACGAAGTGCTAGTTTGCCTTGATATGAACAAATCTCTTTTATCTGTGTCCAAGCTTTGCGATGATTATCCTTGTAGTGTGTTTTTTGACTCTAATAATGTATACATCATCGACTTGACAACTCAGAGAGTGGTGTCAAAGGGTCCTCGTAAGGAAAGTCTCTATGTGCTGCAGAATCAAGAGTGTGTGATGTTCTATTCGAATAGGCAGTGTGGAGCAGACTTGGATATGTGGCATCATCGCTTAGGACACACAAACTCCAGGATTCTACAGCACCTTCAAGCAAGCAAGGAAATACAAGTTAATAAGAGCAGAATTACACCCGTTTGTGAGCCTTGCCAGATGGGGAAGAGTACTAAGTTGCATTTCTTTTTGTCTGATTCTAGATCTTTAAACCCCTTAGATCGGATTCACTGTGATCTTTGGGGACCATCACCAACTGTATCGAACCAGGGATTCAAATACTATGTGGTTTTTGTTGATGATCATACAAGGTTCTCTTGGTTCTACCCATTGCGTCTCAAATCAGAGTTTATGTTAGTCTTTATTGCTTTTCAAAAGATGGTTGAGAATCAGTTGAATACAAAGATTAAAACTTTTCAAAGTGATGGAGGAGGAGAGTTTACTAGCAATGTCTTTAAGAAACATTTAGAGGAGAATGGCATTAAGCATCACATCTCATGCCCCTACACACCACAACAAAATGGAGTTGCAGAGAGAAAGCATAGGCATTTGGTAGAACTTGGGCTATCTATGATGTTTCACAGTCACATCCCACAGAAATATTGGGTTGAAGCCTTCTTCACTGCTAACTACATTGTGAATCTTCTTCCATCTTCTGTCCTAAACAACAAAAGCCCATATGAAACTCTGTTTCAGCAAAAAGTGGACTATTCATCTCTTCGAGTCTTCGGCTCTGCTTGCTATCCTTGTCTGCGACCTCTAGCTCACAACAAGTTTGATCCACGGTCGTTACAATGCGTCTTCTTGGGATACAACAATCACTACAAGGGTTATCGATGCCTTTACCCACCCACCGGCAAAGTTTATATCTCTCGACATGTCATATTTGATGAAAACTTGTTCCCATTCAAGGAAAAGTATCAATCGTTGTCTACAAACTTTCAAACGCCTCTACTCCAAGCTTGGCATCACTCGGATGTCATAACTCAGCCGGAGCCTGCTCCAACTCTGCAAGTTCTGCCTCGGGTTCCTACAGTTCCCACTCCGGTTCGACATCAGCCACAACAAGTTCAAGAATTGGACAATAATACTATAGACAGTGAGACTGATTCTGATACAGAGTTAGAAGGTGATGAAGTAGCTGAAGAACTTGAAGAAGAACCTGCTTGTAAGAACCTGCAAATCTCCACTCCATGACCACAAGATTGAAAGCAGGCATCCAAAAACCAAACCCTCGGTATGTACTTCTTGCTCCTAAACATACAACGATTGTTGAGCCGACAACCATCGGAGCAGCTATGAAACATCCAGGGTGGAATGGAGCAGTAATGGAAGAAATAGAACGTATACACATGCTTCACACGTGGGATCTGACACCTCCCACTGAAGATATGAATATACTATCGTCTAAATGGGTCTTTAGGACAAAGCATAAGCCTGATGGAACTATAGACAAGATTAAAGCTAGGTTTGTTGCCAAGGGATTCGACCAAGAGGAAGGTCTTGACTACCTTGAGACGTTTAGTCTGGTAGTTCGCACAACAACAATAAGGCTGCTCCTAGACACTGCAGTCAATAACGATTGGCCTATCAAGCAATTGGATGTTTCCAATGCCTTTCTCCATGGTGAACTACAAGAACCAGTCTACATGTATCAACCAACTGGCTTCATTGATCCAGAAAAGCCAAACCATGTCTGTCGTCTAACTAAAGCCCTTTACGGTCTGAAACAGGCACCTAGGGCCTGGTTTGACACTTTCAGTAATTTTTTGATTGACTTTGGCTTTGAGTGCAGTACCTCTGATCCGTCACTATTCGTCTGCAATCAAGACAACAAGACTTTGGTGCTGCTGCTATATGTCGATGACATCCTCCTAACCGGCAATGACACTAATCTGCTAGAACAACTTCTCAAAGCTCTAAACAATCGTTTCTCGATGAAAGATCTAGGACCTCCATGATATTTCCTTGGCATCGAGTTTGAAGACTACAACAATGGTCTCTTCTTGCATCAAAGAGCCTATGCAGCAGACATTCTCCATCAGGCTGGCATGACAGACTGCAATCCAATGCCAACTCCGTTGCCACAACAACTCGAAAAACTCGACACAACTCCATTTGCTGAACCAACATATTTTAGGAGTTTGGCAGGGAAGCTTCAATATCTAACAATAACCAGGCCAGACCTTCAGTATGCGGTAAATTTCATATGCCAAAGGATGCACGCTCCAACAAATTCAGACTTCACACTGCTCAAGAGGATACTCAGGTATGTAAAAGGCACTATTGATTTTGGCATGCCAATTCGAAAGCACAACAATCCCTCCTTGTCAGCATTCTGTGATAGTGATTATGCTGGTTGCAAAGACACGAGGAGATCCACCACTGGTTTCTGTATCTTATTGGGATCAACATTAGTCTCATGGTCTGCAAAAAGACAGAAAACAGTGTCAAACTCGTCAACAGAGTCGGAGTATCGAGCCCTCTCTGTTGTAGCTCGTGAGCTTACCTGGATCTCCTCTCTGCTGCGTGACATAGGTATATCTCAGTATCATCCCACAAGAGTCTTTTGTGATAACCTCTCTGCAGTTTATCTATCTGCTAACCCAGCCCTACACAATCGAACAAAGCACTTTGACAAAGATTTTCACTACATCAGAGAACGAGTTGCTTTGGGACTCATTGAAACACATCACATCCCGGCTACACTCCAACTAGCTGACATCCTAACGAAGCCGCTGCCACGACCATCTTTTTTTGATCTTCGCGGCAAACTCGGTGTTGCAGCTCCTTGCGTTGCTCCCACGCCAAGTTTGAGGGAGAGTGTAAAGGAGAGCCCATCACTGGATCCACACAAAGACAAGGCCCAAGCCCAATCACTCTGTTTGATTCAACACAAAGTGACAAAGAAGCAACGGTCAAGACAGAGTAAAGGAAGTACGGAGAAGACGACAATGGTTCCTCTCCACAACAAATTCAGCGTTCTGGAATCCTCATCTGGTGACTCATCAATCACAGCTGTCGATCAAGATAAGGTCTACTTGTCATAGGATTCTAGAGTGTTCTAAAGATGTATATAAAAAGAGTCTGTAAAAACCTAATTGATTATTAAGAAAGAAGATCAGTTTTACAAAACCTCTCTGTCGTTTTCAAGTTCCTTCAATTTGCAGCTTCAAAATCTAGGATATAGAGTTTGATACCAAACAAAGTTCTTGATCCCATTAAGTTTAAGCTTGATGTAGATTTGGACTACTTTACAACTTTAACTTTAATTTTGTAATAACTAAGACGTATACATTACAGCTGAAAAGAAACATTCAAAAAGATCAGAAAGATTTGGAAGACATTGCAGAAGAAGAAACTGACTCCTTGATTAAAGTGTTGAGTGTTGACTAACACATTCTTAACTTCTTGGACGATTTCTTCAATAAAATCAACCTCTAGTCTGTCAAAAGAGTGAAAGGATAAACTCCATGAGACCCTTTGGTCAATATGGTATGTACTATGTTATATGTACATACTAAATGAAACTATTATATGTGCAAATAGGAAAGAAAAATAATTACTTAGTTCGTGGATATAAAATTTTATCTTTAGTGGTAGCAACAAACTCTAAAGCGCTCTTCCATTGGTTGATTTTGTCTTCATATCTAGTCCATTTCTCTACCAGCTGGTCATCGAGTATCATGTCCATTGGGTCCACCTCGTAGAAGATAGGAATGAGTCGCATTACGTTCTTGTCCACGCATTTTCTAATCTCCGTTAGTTCATCCAAGCAACATCGTGACCTCGTGTAAGTCTTAGTGAAGATCACAACTGCAATCCTAGACTGTTGTATCTCCTTAAACTTACCAACTAGGGACTCTTTTCCACTGTGTTCTTTTTCAACCAAGACGTTGATGTGACTCTCTTTCATGGCAGCTTTGAGAGAGCTAGCGAATTTGTAGTAGATATCTAGACCTCGGAAACTAAGGAACACTGGATATTGCGGCACAATCTAGAGATAATGTAGTTAGATGGATCGATTACTACATTCAAAATGCTTGAAAATACCAAGACTATAATAAACACACAAAAGTCTCATTGTAACCGTTGTTGTAGGGTTTTATGTACCTTGTATAGCATTTCTTTCACACTCTCAACGATTTTATCAACAAGGACGTCTTGGTCTCTTTGACCGCTTCAAAAAAACAAAAGAATGATATCACTTGTATCGGCTCAAATATTTTAACATTGTAAACCTAAAATATATGGTTTGGTCTAGTGCCAAAAGTTCTACAGTCCACCAATATGGTTGTGTTGTCCTAGTGTAATTTATTACTCCCTTCATTCCTTATTTATCATATTTCTAGAAGAAATGTTTCAAAAAGATGTTATTTTTAAGTTAATAATGCACTTTTTAATAGGTTTTGAAGATGCATTGTAAATTTCAAGAAAAATAACTAAAAAATATGGAAAAAGATGGTCAACTACACCAACTATACCACAAGACATGACCACACATGTCAACTTTAGAAATGTATACTAAACTACATGAAGTATCTGTATTGCATGGTCACATATACCAACTATATGATGACATATGCTCAACATCACGACAAATTTATTCCGGTACACCGCTCATCAGAATCCGGTGGACCAATATTGACCGGCGTTGACCAACAAAAAAATTCAAAAAAAGAAAAAATAGAAATAAAAATAACAAAATTCTTTAGGAATAATCTAATAAGAACCCAAAATAAGAAATTTAATTGAATTATTTAGGAATCATCTATGATATTTTATAATAAAAAATATATTTGTATCTAATATAAATATATATTGTTATGTTTCACTCATTCAATTTTATAATAGTTTTTTTTTTTTTTCAATTTCAAAACTTAATTAAAATTGAAATAAAAATCATTCATAAGATATTAAAACTTAAACTCAAACAAAAAAATCTTGTTGTAGTGAATCAAATAAAAAACCTATTATTTTAACATTATTAATTAATAAACATCAACTTCTTACAAGATTTATTTAGATACATATATAATATTATTTAATATTCTCAACCGCAAAAAATATTTTCTACAATAAAAAATACTTAGAACCAAACCAATACATGTCAAAATCATTAGAATTATTCAAAAAAGTTATATACTCATGGTAAAATAAAAGTTTTATTATCTGAAAATATTATTAATGATTTTTATTTCACTTTTATTAAGCTTTGCAATAAAAAAAACTAACTATTATAAGGCTGGATGAATATAATTAACATATACAAAATATAATTTTATAATGAATATAAACATTTTGTTAATTTTTTAACACCTTAGATAATTCAATAAAAGAATTTTCTTATTTTTGTTTCTAAAATTAAAAATTTTGAATACTTTTGTTGGTCAATATTGGTCAACACCGGATTCCGACGAACAGTGTACCGGAACAAAATGATCGTGATGTTGAGCACATGTCATCATATAGTTGGTATATGTGGTCATGCAATACATATACTTCATGTAGTTGAGTATACATTTTTAAAGTTCGCATGTGTGATCATGTATTTTGGTATAGTTGATGTAGCTGACTATCTTTTTCCCAAAAAATATTGGTTTAGAGTTATAGAAATTGAAAATTACAAAAAAAACAAACATTTATAATCAAGTTTTAATATGTGTGAAAAAACTAAAAATAGGATCAATTAGGAACAGATGGAGTAAGTCCTAGTCTAATTTATTTGGTCCATATGTCACATATATATATAGTCATATATACTTTTAGGCCCCTTCTGTGTTAGACTGTGAAAACCGATTAGAAAACAATGAGAACGAACTTGAAAATGGATTTGGAATCCTCAAGATTTGATCTCTTTCCTTATTTCAAGCTACCTTCTTACTTTAGATATAGGATTTAGTGTGTTTAGTTATAAGAAGCAAACAAGCTGTTAATGGGCAAGCCGAGGCAAATGGCAAAAGATACCAAAGCTTCCTTCAAGGAGTAGAACGGCTCCGGTTTATAGGTCAATCCCGTGCACTTCGTGACAGATTCCAAAGCTTCCCTCCAACTAAGGAACCTCCTCTCCGCATCCTCCAAGGCTTGTGTACTAATCTTTTTTGCCTTTTGGCGTTCTTCATCTTCCAACCACTTGAGATTCTCCTTGAAACGACTTGCTCCATAAAGTTTGACGTGGGAGGCATTTACAGCAAAGAAGATGGGAAGAGGATCAAGCTTCCTCAGATCCATTTGTTTCTTGATCTCCACCAACTCGTCCAAACACCATTGCGACTCGGAAAAGTTCTCTGAAAATATCACAACCGCGATACTCGATTCTCTTATTAGCTTCAACAGATTCTCACTAATTGGTTTCCCTCTCACTGCGTTATCGTCCGTTTCCACATTGACTTCGTTCTTGGTTAACCTCTCTTTGAGAATACCTAAGAAGCTGTCGCGAACGTCGCTGCCACGGAAACTGATGAACACTTTAAGCTTTGGTGAAGGTCTCCCATTTATTGCAGATTCCATCTCTCTTAATTTCTGATTTATTGATAGTCCTTAGTGGAGAGACTTTTGGATGGATCTCATATTATTTCTGTTTTTTTATTTAATTTGTCCACACCCTCAGGCGCCTTACTTTATACTATGTTCGAAGACTTCCAACCAATAATTGATTTTATTTATTTGTTTCTACCCGACAAGTTACAATTGTTGTAATAGTGTACTATATCTCAATCATGCACCTACAGAACAACAAACTTATAACAATCATTAAAACTAATTTTAATATTATGCTACAATAAATTTGAAAAAGTTTCTTATTTTGTAGATTTAAACATCACATTTTAATCTAAATATGTTTATATGGTTTTTGATAAATGTTGCGAGAAAGAAAATGTATATCGAACTACATACCTTAGTATTTTTTTTTTTTTTGAACAAACATCGAAATTCATACGAAATGAAAACAAAAGTAGATAGATGTGATTTGTAGTAATTGATAGATAGACGTGATATTAGTATTAGATTCCTGGTTCTTAGTATTAGATGACGCATACAAGAATTTAGCGATACCGTTATTATATATCTTTGTATGGTATCTCTTTGTATAAATCATATAAAAGTCAAGGGTAGAGAAAAAGAAACTGTCTGCGTCAAATCCCATCACTAAGCTCTTGCACTTTATGTTCATAATCACAAGTGCGATCATTAACTCTCGAGCCTCGACAAAAAAGTCTATCAACTTCGTCTCCTGATTCTATTCTAGTGATGTTTTCATATCTAGAAAGACGTTGATCCCACTCCTTCGTAAAGCGGCTCTAAGAAAGCTGGAGAACTTGTTGCGGACCTCTGGACTCATGAAACTTATGTTCACTTGATCTTGCGGCACAATCTAGAGCGTTAATTACAACCATTAGCCACGCACTAAATTTATATACTCAATTAAATAAATAAGCGAATGGAACATTTTAGCTTTTGTAAATCTTAACCTAATCAAGTGCTGAAGACCTAAGAGATTGAAGAAATAGAATCAAATAACATACATGTGTTCTTTTTATACACTTTTTTTTTTTTTTTTTGAAAAAGAAAAAGAAAGTTTGATTTAAAAGGATTACGTACAATTAAGTGATGAGGAAACGTTTTCCAGCATTGCGTTAACCTTCTCGACGATTTCATTAACGAAGGTTGCTTGGCCAAAGCAAATAAGAATAAAGTCATTAAGTATAATTAATAACGATGTTGCAAATTGCAATGGAAGAAACTATTGCTAAATAACGTCATTTTTGCGTGTGTAAGACAGCTATACGACTTTAAATTTCCACATATTAGGAATCTCGCATTAAAAAATTAAAAGATGTAATCTTAATTATCGAAAAAAAAAACATAAATCACTACATCCATATTTAATTAGATTTGAGTCTTTGAGAAAGAAATATGGTGATTGGGGTGATCAGTACGGTTCTCGTTCATTTTTAAATATTTAGAGCATTAATCAAGCTTTCGCATTTTGAGTGTGTTAAAAAAATAACTAGGAAAGTTAAAAAATCTTAAATTTAATTAGTAAAACCATATTTTTGTGTGTTTATATGGTATGAAACTCTATTCAACAAAAAATGTCAAACTGATTTGCATTGCGTTTGCGTATATATATGTGCAATGAGGTCCGTGGATAAACAAGAGTCTGCATGACCATTTTTCTAAGAGGTACAAGATTTAACCCGTAATGCAGACCCCGGAAGATATTTTATATGTAATTTTATATAATTTATTTAGTGTAAAAGCTGTTAAATATATATATTTTTTATAAATACATTCCAATACCTATAGGCTATATAATAAGTTTAAAACACATTGTCTACTTAAATTAATCAAACCTCTCTCCTTTTTATATGTCAAGCCCAAGCGGGAAGCGACCGAAATCAAAGCTCTCCTCCATCCATCGAATCTTTCCTCTGCATCCTCCCATGCCTTCTTACTAATCTGCCTAGCCTTTTTCCGTTCTTTGTGCTCCAACCGTAGTAGATTGTAGTCGAAAATACTTAGTTGTGCCTGAGGTTTGACGTGAGAAGTCTCAACCTCGAAAAAGATAGGACAACAATCAAGCATCTTAAGATCCATTTGTTTCTCGATCTCCACCAACTCGTCCAAGCACCATGTCGATTCCAATTTCCGGATAGTTCTCCGAGAAGATCACAACAACGATCCTAGAGTTTCTTATAAGCTTCAAAAGATTCTCGTCGATGGGTTTTTCCCCTAGGTGCGTCCTCGTCCGTTACCACGTTGATACCATTCTTTATCAATGCATCTTTGAGAAAGCTGAAGAAGTTATGGCGAACGTTGCTGCCTCGGAAACTTACGAACACTTGATGCTGCGGTGGAGCTGTGCCCTTCACGGCCAATGCCTTATGTTGGTTCATTCTATACTCTTGTGTTTTCGGTAGCAAAATAGAAACGGTCTCGGCCCTCACTCGTTATTTATCCTAAATTGCAATGTTGAATATTCAATTGTTACATATTTCTAATCAATTTTAGATAGAATGAAAGTTGCACGATCTGGCGTCAGTATTCAAACCATTAAGGTAAGGTCGATTTTTCTTACATTTTAAAATTGACTTTTACAAATCTATTATGATCTCTAGTTAGGTAAGGTACGCGTAACTTCATTTTTCTTGCGCATAACATTTTATTAACCTCAGTAGTCAAATTTATAGATATATAACATTTTATTAACCTCAGTAGTCAAATTTAATGATAGATATATGATCAGGGAAAACTAGATGTCACGCTAACTACAATTTAAAATATGTTCGGATAATTGGAAACCCTTTATATAGGTACTCGACCGGACAGTAAACTTACAAAACTAACAAACAATACAAGAATTTCTTGGCAACTCACTTATCAATAGATAAGAAAAGAGCCAACACTTTTTCTCAAATATGTTGTTCGGAATATATATAAAAAAGTTTCCGGCATAGCTATCAATGAATTTCTTCGAGTTACCGACCATGCATATTAATAAATTTCTGACATTTTTTAGACGAATATTTCCTATGATATACTAGTTAAAATTGTCGAAGTTAACCTAGTTAGAAATAAAGAAGATTATTAGTCTTTAATATCGGAACATTAAAAAAACGGCTAATTTATCAAATACCCGTATGAGAATTTTAAATCGCAAATCAACGCACAGTAGTCTTACTTTCATCCTCCAAACGACTATGTCAACCGAAATTGTATGTACTTTTTTAACACAGCAGGAAGTTTTCAGCTAAATACTGATTTATAATAAAAGTCTAACAACATATTTATTTTTTCCTTTCGCTTTCACAAACGTATATGCCTTTTTCTTTTCCATAAGAATGTTATAGACTTCAAGCATGTAATTTTCCTTAAATCGAAAATTCAACTTTGCTTACATAAATTTTGTTGGTTACTTGGTGGATAGTATTAAAAGAATGTATGTTAGTGTTAACTTCGACCTTTGATATTTTTTACATGAGCAATATCTCGAACATTGAGTCAAACTTAAACACATCATTTGTCATTGCATAGTCGTTGCCTATAATCGGTCGGCAAAAGCATTGAAAAGATAACACCCGACCGCACAAACGGTCCAATACCATCAAACATCATTAGAAAACAAATTTTATAATTTTATAAATTTGTCATGTAACCAATGTTGCAAGTTGGCATGTGTCCTAACTACTTAACCTGTCAGCG
This sequence comes from Camelina hispida, assembly GCA_023657505.1. Classification (NCBI taxonomy): domain Eukaryota; kingdom Viridiplantae; phylum Streptophyta; class Magnoliopsida; order Brassicales; family Brassicaceae; genus Camelina; species Camelina hispida. The sequence continues at coordinate 8,117,829 of CP094636.1, read as the reverse complement.
ACTCAAGAAACCAAGCAGCTTCCCACTAGCAACACCATAATCCGTCTCTCTATACCGCTCCTCTATATAAGCACAAACATTGAAAGATATTTAGATTTAAGGAAAATCTCCAAGTTTCTAAAGGTTACGTGCTGAGAAAGAAACTGGTTCTCTTAATTTTTACTTGCACGATGAATGGAGAACTAGTGAAGGGAGGTTCTGGTGTTTCCGTGAAGAGAAGGAGGCAAGGAGATCATTCTGGAGAACTTAGGATGATTCCAAAACGCGGGAAGATCAAATCGCGGATTGCTGCAACCGCTTTTCAGTCTATTATTTCGGTTTTGTCTAGGTCTAGATGATGATGATGGATTGATGGATCATCACTAATTCATCATCTTATATGTTATGTTTAAAGATCTAAAGATCCGTATGTGTGTTATCTTTTTCTTTGCTTTACACATAACCATATAATCCCATATGATGATGAGTGTTGGATCGTGATTATCTTTAAAAAATCAATTTAGTTGTGTCATTTTGAATGGTTTATCCAGGTGCCCAGTTTCTATACCGTCTTAGAATAAATAGATTCGATAGAGAGCAAATAATACAAAGACGTTGAAAAAACATTACAAGATTCGTCGGAAGCACATGTCAATATAATGCTATATGTGTATCGACAGACACAAATGAAGAAATTAGTGTATTTTATATGATAAAGAAAAAACACGTTGCTTCCTAGACTCCACACAAACCGGCAATGTCTACAACAACATAAATTATTATATTGTATAATAAATTGCCTTATATACAATTTTTTTTTTTTTCACAATAGTTTCTCTTTATTGCATTCAAAGGGTCATTCATACAAAGATAAAGAATGGATACTTAAATCCGCTAACAAATACGGAAAAGTACAGTAGTCACAAGCCCAAACGAGAGAATCAAAGACCAAAAGAGAGAATCAAAGTCAGAAATATCTGATCTCTGATCTTCTCGAGACAAAAGCTGGCAGTTGAAAGAACTAAACCCCAGAAACAAACCGAGTAATTAAACCTCAAAAGCAAACATAAAGGATTGAAATTTGAAATTCCAGATAATTAAAACCGAAAACTCTAATCCAAAAGTGTCCGATAAACATTCCACAGAACAGGTAGATGTTGGAGAGGAGCTACAGACAGGAGCCTCGAGCAGAACCGATTAAAAGAAAGCCTCCAAAACTGAAAGCCCGAGAAGGGAGCTAATCGAGCTCACACAGCCACAACAACGACGGAAATGAAAACGGCAAAGCAACAAGGAAAGAGCACATAACCTAACCCATCACAGCCACTTCAAAAAACCAGAAGAGTCGAGAAAGCGAAGGTTCAAAGGAAGACTGTAACATCCTCAAACTTTATATTATGGACCACTTGAATTGCAGTCCATTAACGGCCCAATCTGGACAAAAAAATATTGAAACGACAAGGGTTTGGTCGTTGAGTGAGACCGTATATATGTAAAAGCGTAATCATCTCCCTCTTGGATTGGACACGAGTAAAACCTAGTCTAAGCCGCCAATAGAGAGAGAGAGAGAGAAGAAGAAGAAGAATTTTTGAGAACCAGAAGCATCTACCACCACCGTAGCTACACCGTCACCGTCACACACCGGAGACACCAGAGATTATCACCGCGCTCAGCCTGTGCCGCCGTGTGAAACGTCTTCACCGGAGAGATCTGTGTTGCCGAGTCCTACACTTCGTCGTTCAGTTCGTCAAGTCAAGCCGTCGAGAAAGGTTGCAGAAAGAGGTAACGACAAAGCTTTACGTCTCGTGTTATTGTCGTTGTTGCGTTTTTCGTTTATAGCTAAACCGGTACATAACCAACTAAACCAGAAAGTTATGGAACGTACGTGCATGAGTTGTTGTGGTGTCATGCATGGTTATTTACGTATATTGTCAATGACGTTCGTAAAATTAATATTGATGAACCGTGTATTGTGGCTGGTTTAGGAAGTGGTATTAAACTGGGAGCATGTGATCGTACGTGAATTAGATTGTGGAGTTATGAATTAGTAGATTGTTGGTTTGATAAAATTATTAAACTTTATCTAACTAATTTATTTGGGAAACACCAGCACAATTAAATCGGGTTGATAATTAGATTAAATCATGGATTATTATTGGAATATAATCTTTTGATGTTTAATCTAACCATTGCAGATTAAGATCATTGTTGGATCGGATTCTGTCGTTGCTGGCTTCTACTTGAGAATCAACCAAATTGCTAAGGTGAGGGCGGGATTTGCGGAAATACATTGATTACTTTCTAAGCATAATTTCATGAATTGCTTGTATAGGTTTGGAAACTATGTGATTGGTTATGTCTATTTTTTTTGGTATTGTGTGTTATGATGTGATGACATGGTAAAATGATATGATGCATGATAGAATGAGATGATATACACAAATGATATTGATGTACGATGATTGATGATATGAGATGATATGAGATTATGTGTTGGGACACAAACATGAGATTTGTTTTGTGTCTCGAGATGGGCAAACCTGAGATTGGTTTTGTGCCTGGTGATTGGACGAACATGAGATTTTTTTCGTGCCGTGTGATTGGACGAGCCTGAGATTGGTTTTGTGCCATGCTAAACTGATGAGATTTCGGTTTAGCGTTGTTTGATGATGATATGAGAAATATGGTTTAAATATTATTGGTATGTACTAGGTTGAGATTATGTAAAAACGTTATGCTTGCTAGATGTATATCAAGAAAGTGGAGTCTGATTCTATGCTATGCAATTATTGTTGAATATGAGTAGATTGTCGTCATTGTATTTCAGTGGGCAGTGTTGACCCCCTCACTGAGTAATTAATTACTCACCCCTCATTTCTATTTATTTTTCTCAGGTTAGTTGTGTTCGTTATTTGAATTTTAGAGATTGCGGTTTTGAGCCAAACCAAGAAGTCAACACGTTGACCATACCGTAAGGCGGGTCTGGGTGTTACAAATTTGGTATCAGAGCCTCAGGTTATGTCAAACCGGTTCCGACCCGGGAGGCAGTCCTGAGGAGGGTTACTAATTTGGCCTGTTTCCAATTTGTTTAGATGCCACCAAAGGGAAAACGTGGAGGACAAGCAAAGGGTGCTACACAACCAAGAGTGAGGGCTGAGAGCCCAGTGCAGAAGAACAGCCGGAAGTCGTGCATGTCAATGTAGCTCAAGCGGGAGAGCCTAATCAGATGGCTATGTTTGAGCAATTTCGTCGGTTCCAGGAATTCATGCAAAGGGAGCCAAATTTGAGAGGAGCACCAGGAGTGATTCCACCGCAACAGGATGTACCAGGGAATGATGCACCAGAGAGGGTAGCCCCGCCTCAGCATCAGCCACCGCCTCCGCCCCCGCCGGTCCAGGTGCAGGGTCCGTCATACTGGGAGGCTATGAGAAATTTGAAGGACATGGGCATGGAAACTTTTGGTGGAACGTTTAATCCTATTGATGCTGACAACTGGAGGAAGAGATTGGAGAGGAATTTTGATAATGCTAGGTGTCCTCATGAGTATCGCAGGGATTTGGCGGTGCAGTATCTAAAGGATGAGGCATTGGTATGGTGGGAAAAGGAGGTAGAACAGGCACAAGGACGGTATGAGCTGACTTGGGAGGATTTTAGGACCAAATTCTCCATGAAGTATTTTCCCAGAGAGGCTATGGACCGTATGGAGAATGAGTTTTTGGAGCTTCGTCAGGGCTCCATGTTGGTGCGGGACTATGACAGGGAGTTTGACCGACTGAGCAGGTTTGCTGGTAGATTCATGAATGAGGATGAGTTGATTCGCAGGTTTCTGAGGGGTTTGAGGATTGAACTCAAGAATCGGTGTGAGATGTACGACTATCGCAGTAAGATTGAACTAGTGGAAAAAGCGGCTAATTTGGAGATCGGGTTGGAAAAGGAGATGAATCAAAACAAAGAAGCACATGCAAAAGCAATAAAGGGGACAAGCTCTAATAAGAGAACTTGGGATAACCAAATTGATGGACCAATGCAGGATCGAGTACAAGCGTGTGGTACTTGTGGAAAGTCACACCGTGGAGTTTGTTGGATAACTTTAGGAGGTTGCATGAAGTGTGGTGAATTGGGGCATAAAAGGGAGAACTGTCCAAAAGGTGTTGATCATTGCCATAAGTGTGGGCGACTCGGTCACTATGCCAGGGATTGCAGGGTGCAACAATACAACAAAGATGAAGAGCAATTGCCACCATCACCAAAAAGATTAGCCTTGGGAAAACGGCTAGATTGATGTAGGGTTGGATTTATGTTTGGAATTTGTTTCTTTTCTTTTACCTTTATCAGATTTTGGGATTTTTGATTTATGTTTTATTCGGTTATTGCAACATCATTTTTTATTCGATTCTTTAAAGGACAATTGAATCATTTTAAGAGTTATGTTAAGAATGCCATAAGTTCATTAAGGATGAAAACATAGTTGACGTGCAAACCTGAATTCGAGAACGAATTCCATTTAAGTAGGGGAGAATTGTAACATCCTCAAACTTTATATTATGAACCACTTGAATTGCAGTCCATTAACGGCCCAATCTGGACAAAAAATATTGAAACGACAAGGGTTTGGTCGTTGAGTGAGACCGTATCTCCCTCTTGGATTGGACACGAGTAAAACCTAGTCTAAGCCGCCAATAGAGAGAGAGAGAGAGAAGAAGAAGAAGAAGAATTTTTGAGAACCAGAAGCATCTACCACCACCGTAGTTACACCGTCACCGTCACAAACCGGAGACACCAGAGATTATCACCGCGCTCAGCCTGTGCCGCCGTGTGAAACGTCTTCACCGGAGAGATCTGTGTTGCCGAGTCCTACACTTCGTCATTCAGTTCGTCAAGTCAAGCCGTCGAGAAAGGTTGCAGAAAGAGGTAACGACAAGCTTTACGTCTCGTGTTATTGTCGTTGTTGCGTTGTTCGTTTATAGCTAAACTGGTACATAACCAACTAAACCAGAAAGTTATGGAACGTACGTGCATGAGTTGTTGTGGTGTCATGCATGGTTATTTACGTATATTGTCAATGACGTTCGTAAAATTAATATTGATGAACCGTGTATTGTGGCTGGTTTAGGAAGTGGTATTAAACTGGGAGCATGTGATCGTACGTGAATTAGATTGTGGAGTTATGAATTAGTAGATTGTTGGTTTGATAAAATTATTAAACTATATCTAACTAATTTATTTGGGAAACACCAGCACAATTAAATCGGGTTGATAATTAGATTAAATCATGGATTATTATTGGAATATAATCTTTGATGTTTAATCTAACCATTGCAGATTAAGATCATTGTTGGATCGGATTCTGTCGTTGCTGGCTTCTACTTGAGAATCAACCAAATTGCTAAGGTGAGGGCGGGATTTGCGGAAATACATTGATTACTTTCTAAGCATAATTTCATGAATTGCTTGTATAGGTTTGGAAACTATGTGATTGGTTATGTCTATTTTTTTTTGGTATTGTGTGTTATGATGTGATGACATGGTAAAATGATATGATGCATGATAGAATGAGATGATATACACAAATGATATTGATGTACGATGATTGATGATATGAGATGATATGAGATTATGTGTTGGGACACAAACATGAGATTTGTTTTGTGTCTCGAGATGGGCAAACCTGAGATTGGTTTTGTGCCTGGTGATTGGACGAACATGAGATTTGTTTCGTGCCGTGTGACTGGACAAGCCTGAGATTGGTTTTGTGCCATGCTAAACTGATGAGATTTCGGTTTAGCGTTGTTTGACGATGATATGAGAAATATGGTTTAAATATTATTGGTATGTACTAGGTTGAGATTATGTAAAAACGTTATGCTTGCTAGATGTATATCAAGAAAGTGGAGTCTGATTCTATGCTGTGCAATTATTGTTGAATATGAGTAGATTGTCGTCATTGTATTTCAGTGGGCAGTGTTGACCCCCTCACTGAGTAATTAATTACTCACCCCTCATTTCTATTTATTTTTCTCAGGTTAGTTATGTTCGTTATTTGAATTTTAGAGATTGCGGTTTTGAGCCAAACCAAGAAGTCAACACGTTGACCATACCGTAAGGCGGGTCTGGGTGTTACAAAGACCTTGAAATCCGATTGGGGAAAACGCCAAAGAGGATACCCATTCCTTAACACGAACATTCGTCGGCCCAGTCAAAGGCCACCTACAGACCAAAAACTGGTAACGCCACACAAGAGAAGGAATAGAGATCGAACTCACCGCATCGTCTTGAAAACCAAACCTGAGCCCAACAAGAACTTAGAGAAGGGTAGTAGATGCCTTTGCAGAAAATTACCTTCCGAATGATGAACGCACAAATCAAAACCTCCGACAACGCAAAACACCAGCAACTCAAGAGAAGGCAACAGAGTCGAAGTAATAGGAACCACAAATTGCAACCCAACAACTGAGACTAAGACATAACCCACAACTAACCACAAACAGAAGCAAATAATCCCACATAAGCTAAGCCAACAGAAGCAGAGACAAACAGAGACATTGAGGCCAATGAAAACACCTTCACAACTCCTTCATCAAATGATGAAATCATTGCAAAGTTTGGACCACCGTTAGGAACCTTCGCCGGATGCAGATCTGAAATCGCACCACCAAGACCCTAATCTCAACACCACCGCTTAGCTTAGATTCATCGGATCCCAGAGAAAACCTAAAAACAAAAAGCAATTAAACTAACTAAGATTCCCCTCACAGCGCCGTGGTGGCCGCCGGAGAGGAAGGAACCACCGCACGATTTTTTTTGAAACCGGAAGAAGAAGAGGAGAGAGAAGAGACAGTTCCTTCGAAGTAGGGAAACTAACAAAACAACACTGATGCCTTATATACAGTATATATATATATATAGCAAAATCTACATTTAGCAAGATCTTTAAAAAGAATATTTTGTAAAATACAGTATAAGATTCAAATATATGTTATATTGTTATTATATTATTTGAATTAGTATAACTCGTTTTGAGTATATATATATATATATATATATATATGCATGTTATTATCAAAAATAAATTGATTTAATTCTTTTATATAACATCACTTAAAAAATACACTATAGACTAAAAATCTCCCTATATTAATACTAAAATTAATCTATCCAATTAATAAAATTTATATAAGTTATAAATGTTTAAAATCTCAATATTATTAATTTATAGAAGTTTATTGTGTATATATTGTTAGGAGTAACTTGCCCAACCTATTGTCTCTTTTCTTTTCCTTTCATGGGATTTATAAGGCTTGAACAATTGGTTAGTGCGTAGCCTCTTTGAATTTCATAATTGAGTTTTTTTTATACAGATTGCTCAGACTTAGTGAAGATGGTGTCTTCGCCTTGGGACTGGTCGGCCTTCAAACCTTACCTCGATGATATCAAGATGGACATAGAGGAGTTTTCTGCTTTTTCTTTGTCTCTAATTCCAAAAACTGCAAATGTAAATGCAAATAAATTGGCACGCCAAACCGTTCATCTCTGCAATATTGGCTCATATGAACTGATCTTTTTGTTGTAAAAAAAATGATGAACGATCTAAAGATAAAGCATGACATCAATAAAGAAATCAATTTGCCTTTATTGTAAGCTTCTCGGTCGCAACATCACTCAGTGAGAATCAACTATATAATGAGAATACTCGAAGCTATGCAAACCATGACTCTTTCAAACCGCCAAGTGCAAGACTAAGTTTGTACGTAAATATAAATTATTACTAACTCAATGCTAAGAGGAAGCATATCGATCGAGATAGCTAATTTGTATCCCTCTATAAAGAATGCGACTCCCTTTGCGCATGTTAGATTCAACGAAAAACATCAAAAGGATATAAAGAAGAAAAGTTTGAGGGCAAATGTTGGGCCGACGGCCAATTTTTCCACGAGAATTATGGTATCGAATCAGATAGAGCCAGTTCTTTATCCTCGGTTTATATGTTACCAAAAAAAAGTTTGAAACCAATATCCCCCGAATCGAAAGTTCAAAATCTATATCTCACCAAGTTTATTCTTCTACATCAATTAACCCATAAGTGTGGATTATATCGGTTTACTATTTACTTAACCTTTAATACCAAAGCAAACCTGTTTTCGACCCGATAAAATTTGATTTGAGTATCCATTATATCCAAAATCCCTAAAACAAAAAAAAAAAATCCCCAAATTGCAAAGAACCCTAGAGAGCGAAATCCAAAGTCAAAGTTTAAATTCCTTAGGGAAGACAGCTTAAATGGCGATTGTTGTTCCATATGCACAGTTTGGGGGAGATTTCGATGAAGAAGCCAATGACTGAGATGAATTTCACATCGAGCAGTTGGTAAACGAGTTCGTCGACGAACCACCGATCCTCCATGATGTGTATCCGGAGAGTGATACTGATGAAAACGGTGACAGTCCAGAGCCAGTTCATACACATATTAGACGCGGTGATAGGCATTTGTACGATAAGCAGACATTCTTCAGTGGAGTCTCTTTCAAAGAGGCAGTGACAGACAATGTTCTCATAACTTGAAACAATTTGAAGCAATACATGTATGATTAGCCCTGAGACTTCGGTTATTTCGGTGAATTTGGTTCGGTTATTTCGGTTTTTTTGAGTTTTGAAAATCTTACAGATTCGGTTCAGTTATTTTGGTTTCTCAATTAATTTGGTTTTAAAATTTTAAAACTGAAATTTGGTTAAAAACAAAAAATTAGATTTTTCAGTTTTATTTCAAATATTTTGCTTTTTTGGGTGGTTCAGTTGTTTTTGGAGTAAATTTCGGTTTTGGTAGATTTTTTCATTAAAAATGAAAAATTAGAAAAAAAATATTAAAAAATTTGGTTAACCGAAAACCAAACCGAAATAACCGAAATAGTCGATTTTTTTGAGAAAAAATGGTACCGTTCAGTTTAGGTTCCATAACCGAAACTGAACCGAATACCCAAAATATCGGTTTGGTTCGGTTTGGTTTATAACAAAATTATCTCCATTAGCTCACTAGTTTAGTGGACCACTTAGATTATTCCCTAATTTTGCCAATAATTTAACAACTGATAGAAAATGACTATGAAACATTTTTTTACTTAGAAAACGATTATGGATCTATGTTTCAAAATGGATGAATTAACAAAATTATCTCTTTTATTTTGGAAAGAAGAAGAAATATATTCGGTGACAAAAATAAAATAATTTTTATGTGATTTTCAAAAATAATGTGTAAACATATAAATTGATGAATTATATTGAACTTAATAACTTCATATTTGTAACCTAATGTATTTTACACAAAAAAAAACATGGTTACGGTATAAACTTAATTGAATAACATGTAATATATAAAAGGGTAATATTAGCAAATACCACAACAATATTTTTTTTTAGGAAAATACCACTGGGCTACGTTTTTTATGGAGTGAAAAGACATAATTATCCTATTGTGTTTTAGTGTTAGATTAGAAGGAATGAATGATGCATGAGATTTTTTAAAATAAAATGTAATATTTATATTTTATATGTTATATTAAACTAAATAATGTTCAATATATAAAAATAGCGCGTTATATAAAATAATAACATGTTAAAAAGAGAAATTAACTAATATTGCATGTAACTCGAAGAAATAGCATGTTCCAAAACATAATAGCTGAGTTCCAAGGTGAATAGATATAAAGAGAGAAAAGAAACGACAGATATTTCAACATGAGTGAGCATGAGGGAAGAGAAGAGAGAGAAAGAGTAATAAAGAGAGCTGAAAGAGAGAGAGAGTGAATGAGGGGAGAGAGAGTTTGTTATTTATGTGGAAAAAAAAAGAATGACATGATATTTTAAAAAAGAGTTTTCTAACAATTCTACACATTCAAAAACTAAACTCATTAGTTCTACCACATTTATTAACTCTTTTTATGAAATACCAATAGGATAATTATGTCTTTTCACTCTATAATAAACCTGGCTCAGTGGTATTTTCCTAAAAAAAATATTGTTGTGGTATTTTCTTTATTTCTTTCCACAGTTGTGCTATTTGCTAATATTACCCTTTTATATATTACATGTTATTCAATTAAGTTTATACCGTAACCATGTTTTTTGTGTAAAATACATTAGGTTACAAATATGAAGTTATTAAGTTCAATATAATTCATCAATTTATATTTTTACACATTATTTTCGAAAATCACATAAAAATTATTTTATTTTTGTCACTGAATATATTTCTTCTTCTTTCCAAAATAAAAGAGATAATTTTGTTAATTCATCCATTTTGAAACGTAGATCCATAATCGTTTTCTAAGTAAAAAAACTGTTTCATAGTCATTTTCTATCAATTGTTAAATTATTGGCAAAATTAGGGAATAATCTAAGTGGTCCACTAAACTAGTGAGCCACTTATCCTATTGTGTTTTAATATTAGATTAGAAAGAATGAATGATGCATGAGATTTTTTAAAATAACATGTAATATTTATATTTCATATGTTATATTAAACTAAATAACGTTCAATATATAAAAATAGCATGTTATATAAAATAACAACATGTTAAAAAGAAAAATTAACTAATATTGCATGTAATTCGAAGAAATAGCATGTTCCAAAACATAATAGCTGAGTTCCAAGGTAAATAGATATAGAGAAAAGAGAGAGATAGAGTGAGAGAGAAATAAAGAGAGAAAAGAAACGACAGATGTTTCAACATGAGTGAGCATGAGGGAAGAGAAGAGAGAGAAAGAGTAATAAAGAGAGCTAAAAGAGAGAGAGAGAGAGAGTGCATGAGGGAGGGGAGAGAGAGTTTGTTATTTATGTGGAAAAAAAAGAATGACATGATATTTTAAAAAAGAGGTTTTTAACAATTCTACCACATTCAAAAACTAAACTCATTAGTTCTACCACATTTATTAACTTTTTTTATGAAATACCAATAAAATAATTATGTCTTTTCACTCCATAATAAACGTGGCCGAGTGGTATTTTCCTAAAAAAATATTGTTGTGGTATTTTATTTATTTCTTTCCACAGTTGTGGTATTTGCTAATATTACCCTTTTATATATTACATGTTATTCAATTAAGTTTATACCGTAACCATGTTTTTTGTGTAAAATACATTAGGTTACAAATATGAAGTTATTAAGTTCAATATAATTCATCAATTTATATTTTTACACATTATTTTCGAAAATCACATAAAAATTATTTTATTTTTGTCACCGAATATCTTTCTTCTTCTTTCCAAAATAAAAGAGATAATTTTGTTAATTCATCCATTTTGATACGTAGATCCATAATCGTTTTCTAAGTAAAAAATGTTTCATAGTCATTTTCTATCAGTTGTTAAATTATTGGCAAAATTAGGGAAAAATCTAAGTGGTCCACTAAACTAGTGAGCCACTTATCCTATTGTGTTTTAATATTAGATTAGAAAGAATGAATGATGCATGAGATTTTTTAAAATAACATGTAATATTAATATTTCATATGTTATATTAAACTAAATAACGTTCAATATATAAAAATAGCATGTTATATAAAATAATAACATGTTAAAAAGAAAAATTAACTAATATTGCATGTAATTCGAAGAAATAGCATGTTCCAAAACATAATAGCTGAGTTCCAAGGTGAATAGATATGAGATAAGAGAGAGAGATAGAGTGAGAGAGAAATAAAGAGAGAAAAGAAACGGCAGATGTTTTAACATGAGTGAGCATGAGGGAAGAGAAGAGAGAGAAAGAGAGAAAGAGTAATAAAGAGAGCTAAAAGAGAGAGAGTGCATGAGGGGAGAAAGAGTTTGTTATTTATGTGGAAAAAAAAGAATGACATGATATTTTAAAAAAGAGTTTTTTTAACAATTCTACCACATTCAAAAACTAAACTCATTAGTTCTACCACATTCAAAAACTAAACTCATTAATTCAAAAAGTGTTTACTAGTAGAAACAATTAATGCACGTATATGTTGCCAAAAGAATATATATCGATATAATTGATCAACAACAGCTCACAACTTCAAGGGTTTTATTGTCATTTTAAGTAGCACTTATGGTAGGGGAGAAAAAGAGTTTTAACATGTGGTAGAATTGAAAAGTTTGTTAGCATATGTGGTACTCTTGGCTAAATTCACAGCACTGTACAATTGTGGTATTTTCTTAATTTTGTTATGTTTTTGTGCTATCTAATGCATATTCCCTATATAAAATGTGTTAAATTAAATTAAATAACATCTTATTTTTTAAATAATAAAATGTTTTACTTAAAAACTTTAATTTTTTATATGATATACGCTATTTTAAAAATTATAGGAAAAACTATCTCGACTTAACTACCAAACTTTATATTATTGATCTCAGTCATTAAATGATGACTTTATCAATTCGGCCATTTTGGAAGTGAATCCATAACCATTTTCCACTTAAAAATATATATATACAAATAACTATGAAATTTAGAGTATAGTCATGTCATAGTTATTTTGTATATTGACAAAAAAAAAGAAACTATAAACTAAAAAGAAATGTAAAAAATTTAGGGAATATGTACTAGATAGCACAAAAAGAGAACAAAATTAAGAAAATACAACAATTGTACAGTGTTTGTCAGAGAATATTCTCTCTCTTCAAATACAATTATATTTATACTCATGTTTTATATTACATATTATTTTTTAAAATATCATGTCGTTTCTTTTCTCACAAACTCTCTTTCTCCTCATGCACTCTCTCTCCCTCTTTCAGTTCTTTCTATTACTTTTTCTATCTCTTCTCTTCCGTCACGCACTCTCTCTCTCTCTCTCCCTCTTTCAGCTCTCTCTATTACTCTTTCTTTCTCTTTTCTTCACTCATCTTCACTCACGTTGAAACAGTCATTTATTTTCTCTCTTTATTTTTCTCTCACTCTCTCTCTCTTCTCTCATATCTACTCACTTTATAACTAACATATTATGTTTTGGAACATGTTATTTCTTCAAATTACATGCAATATTAATTAATATCTCTTTTTAACATGTTATTGTTTTATATAACACGCTATTTTTATATATTGAACGTTATCTATACTAGTATTTTTGCAGTAGGTTTTGCTCAAAAATATTTTTTGGAAAATTTTACATTTAATGCATTGACTTTAATATTAGTTACCAAAACTTCAAAATTAATTATAGGTAAGATTTATTAAAAATAAGGAAATCTTTCTACCTCATTCAAACATAAATATTATTCTCTTTCATTTTTATTTGAATTTATATTTAAATTATCTTAAATTATTCTATAATACATTTAGTTAATAAAAATTATGATTTTTTCCTGTATATGATGTAATACAAAATTTTAAAAACGTACATATATTACTCAATATATGAATAAAAAATACGGGTACAATATCCCATATCGTCTAAAAAATTAGGCAATGGTTTAGAGTCATACTATAAAAGAGATCAAAATAGTTCTGAATACAAATGAGTAGAAACTTTGATTTATCAGACATTCAAACTTTAAAAACTTTTATTTGATTTATTTTGGTTTTTTATTTTAAAGTTTTTTAAAAAATTAAATATGAAAATATTTAAAACTTTTAAAAAGTTAAATATGATAAATATTATACCGTAGATACACAATAAATATTAAAATTTAAGATGATATAGTGTGAGTTAAAATATCTCGGGTTATATAGTGGGACGAGTTGTATCGATATTTATATAAATTAAAGAATATCTTTAATTCGGTGTTACATGGGTAAAACATCATTTCATTATTTGTTAACACTGTTAGTATCAGAGAATAGATATATCTAATTAAATTGATTAAATAAATATTCTGTAAAATAAATTATATTGCGATATTATATGGTTTATTTCACAATTATTATATAATTATAACATATTTAACCAACAAATACAACTTATAAATTAAATATTTTAGTTATAAATAATTTTCCCCCGCGGTGTACCGCGGGTCCTAATCTAGTTTAGTTTAATACTCACTCTGTTTCACAAAGAGTGTCATTTTGGAGATTTTTCTTTGTTTCACAAAGAGTGTCACTTTACAATTTCAATGCATTATTTTATATTTCCAATGCATATTTTACATTAGATTTTCTAGTTTTACCCTTAATTTATAATTAAATTAACCTATTAAAAATTTATTAAATAAGAGCATATATGTATATTTTAATGTTTTCTTAATTTGTGTGAAAAATGTCAGAATGACACTCTTTGTGAAACGGAGAAAGTATAACATATGAAATATAAATATTACATATTATTTTAAAAAATCTCATGCATTATTCATTCTTTCTAATCTAACATAAACATAATAGGAAAATTATGTTCTTCACTCCATAATAAATGTGAGATCAGTGATATTTTCTTATAAAAAAATTTTATTGTAGTATTTTCTTTATTTCTTTCCAGTATTCACTAATATTACCCAAAAATTTATATGGTCTGGTAATTACAAAATCAGAGCAAATCTCGACACGTAGATCGTTCAGTGTGAACGCACGACGGAAGCTTAGGAATAATCAGACCCACACAAAATTGAAATAATCTGCGTTCTTCTTTTATTTTGTTCTCTTTCGTATTTCCACAGTTTCTACTTTTGTAGTGTGAGCGCTTTAGTACTCTCTCTCTCTCTCTATCCAGAAAAACAAAAACAAAAACTCATAAAAATTTATATTTACTTTCAGACAAACCCCATCAGTTTATCTACAAACAACGGTTTAATTTGGTTTTTCTCACAAATTCACATTTCTATATCCACTGTATATGAAAGGAAACCAAAAGGACTCATCGGAAAAACCCAAATGGGATCGGAGCTCATCGAATATATCCATGACCCGACCCGGTCGTTTAATGATCTGGTTCATCCTCTTCATCTCCGTCACTTACATCATCTACACTCTCAAGATCGTCTCCACTTCACAACCTTGCGAAGATCTAACCTCCTCCGACTCAATCCTCCATCATCATCAAAGACCGGAGAGAAAAGCAGTCACGGTTAAAGTTACGGCGGTGGAGACGGCGGAGCCTGTACCGACCGATCTAAACCATGTTGTTTTCGGGATTGCTGCGTCGTCAAAGCTATGGAAACGTAGGAAAGAGTATATCAAGATTTGGTTTAAACCGAAGAAGATGAGAGGCTACGTGTGGTTAGACAAAGAGGTAAAGGTTAAATCCGACGCCGGAGAACAAGAAAACCTCCCGCCGGTGAGAATCTCCGGTAACACGTCGTCGTTTCCTTATACTAACAAGAAAGGACACCGATCAGCGATTCGGATCTCGAGGATCGTTTCGGAGACGTTGATGAATCTTGATTCTGTTTCGAAGAAGAACGTGAGGTGGTTCGTGATGGGTGATGACGATACCGTGTTTGTTACGGATAATCTGATTAGGGTTTTGAGGAAGTATGATCATGAGCAGATGTATTATATTGGGAGCTTGTCGGAATCACATCTACAGAACATTTTTTTCTCTTATGGGATGGCTTATGGTGGAGGAGGTTTTGCTATTAGTTATCCTTTGGCTGTGGCTTTGAGTAAGATGCAAGATCGGTGTATTCAGAGGTATCCGGCTTTGTATGGTTCTGATGATCGGATGCAAGCTTGTATGGCTGAGCTTGGTGTTCCATTAACTAAAGAGATTGGTTTCCATCAGGTAAGTAATTTTTGATTTGGTCTTGTTGATTTTGCGAAAATGGGTATTGCTTAGATTGGTTTGATTCCAAATGAGTTTGGCTTAACAAAATTAGAAAAACTAGTGAAATAGGCAAATTTGATGATTGGTGTGTGTTATTGGCATTCATTGTATGTGTAGCTTAAAATTTGGTATAATTTATTAGTTCAAGATTAGAGATTAGTGGCAATGGATTTGTTAAAACTTGTTTAACGGTTTTAAATGAGATCTTGAGAGGTAAGAGTTTAACAGATTAAGGTAAAAGCTTGCTGCACAAATTTTAGACTCTTTAATGATTTCACATTCGTTTCAATTTTAGTAAATTTTTGGTAGGTGTGTGAATATTTATGGCATTCGAGTTCATTAACATAATACTCCTTCTGTCCCACAAAGATTGATGTTTTAGAATATTTTTTTGTCCCACAAAGATTGAGTTTAAGAACATTAAATACAACTTAATTTATGTTTTAGAACATTAAAGATTGATGTTTTAGAACATTAAATACAACTTAATTTATGGAGATCCGAGTTTTGTGTCGCTGTCGCACTACTAATTTGCTAACCCATTTTAAAACAGCCGACCAAAAAGTTAACCATTGGAAATAACAACAAGCTTCGTTATATCATTTGATTAAAAGAAGAAACGTGAATTGTTGTAAGCTTTGGTTGATGTTCATTAGTTTATTTAAAACGAATTAAAGAGTGATTAAAGCAGAATAATTCGAACACGTGGCGCTTGAGCAGAGTAACCATAGTTAGATTCCTAGATGTCGGAATAAGACCCGTGTGTCAATTTCAACCTTTAAAGGTCTTCTTAAAAGATCTGTGACTCTCTTTTTTTCCTATACGCGCAATGTAGAACGTGAAGCCTACGCTTTTATTAATTCAGTTTTTTTTGTTTTCCTTTTGTAGTACGATGTTCATGGTAACCTCTTCGGCCTCCTAGCTGCCCATCCCGTAACACCGTTTGTATCAATGCACCATCTTGATGTGGTGGAACCGATTTTTCCAAACATGACTCGCGTTCGCGCCATCAAGAAACTAACTACACCGATGAAGATTGATTCGGCCGGGATTCTCCAGCAATCAATATGCTATGACAAGTACAAAAGCTGGACGATTTCGGTCTCATGGGGATATGCGGTCCAGGTGTTCCGTGGATCCTTTTCTCCTCGCGAAATGGAAATGCCTTCTAGAACTTTCTTGAATTGGTACAAAAGAGCGGATTACACCGCCTACGCATTCAATACTAGGCCCGTGAGTCGCAATCATTGCCAAACACCGTTTGTTTTTTACATGTCAAATGTGAAATTTGACCCGCAGTTGAACACGACGGTTAGTGAATACACGAGGCATCAGGTTCGCCATCCGGCTTGTCGTTGGGATATGGCTAACCCGGAGGAGATCAACACTATAGTCGTTTATAAAAAACCGGATCCTCACCTATGGAACAGGGTAAGTGAATAATTTAATTTTTGAAGATGTGAAGCTTTTTACATTACATTAATATGTTAATTCTTATTGATTGTTGTTTTTATTGGGCAGTCACCGAGAAAAAATTGTTGCAGAGTATTACAAACAAAGAGGAATAATACATTATGGATAAATGTTGGTGTATGTAGAGCAGGTGAAGTCACTGAAGTTAAGTGATTTCAATTTTTGTAATAAAACTTTTTGAAAAAGACAATATATATTAGAGGTATCAGAAAAATATATATTAGAGGTATCGCCTTCTTAGGCCTTTTAATCCTGGTTTTGCCGACTAATTTAATTTTTACTCCGTATTTCTATTTTGTTTATGCGTTCCAAATATCATTTTCTCCATTATTCTTCCGTATTAAAAAAGACAACTCGGGATAGATTTTCTCTCTCACGCACTAGCATTAGAATTATTAACATGGGATAACACACCACCAACATGGAAGCAGTTTCCTGAGGTACAGTCTCAGGACTCTCATTCTCAGCAAGAGTGGCTGGCGGCATATCTTCATCAACCAAGTGTTCTTCATCAGCCAAGTGTTCTTCATCAGCCAAGTGATCAACCAAATTTTGAGTATCCAAATCCATTATCCTAACCTGTGAGTAGCAGAAAAAAAAACCAAAATACTTAACACATCAATAAACACATCTAAACTCCAAATCAGGCTTGCAGATGAGAATCATAAACAATTAAAGCAAGCCCAAAAGTCTATTTCGGAGAAGATTATGAAAAAAAAAAAAAAAGTGAGAGAGATATGTTTCTCAAAAAATAAAAAAGATCCGTGAACAGAAGAGAAACATATTCACATCACCAACTCAATAACTCTACGCGTTTACACTTACCAAATTGACCAAAAACCAAAAACATTAAAAGTCTTGAATTTATTGTGATTTTTAGGGTTTAAATCCAAAAAAAGACGAGAAGAAGAGGCAAGTTGATCAACAAATCTATCAAATTTCTAAGACATAATCAACTGTTATCAATCATAACTCTAAGACAACATTAAAGCAAGCCCAAGAAATTAAAAACCCCAAATTCTACAAAGGTTTTTCAATTTTCGTCACTTTCTCAAATCAAGAACCCTAAATCACTAAAACTCAAAAATTTTCACCAAATTAGGCAAAACAAGCTCCAATAATCATTACCCAAGGTTTACAAAGCCTAAAACAAGCATAATCTTAGCCAATAATCATGTAAATCGAGTTATACAAAAAATATTTAGAATTTAACAAAAGAGGAAAGAGGTCAGAACCATTGCAAATAACGAAGGAGGAAGAAGGTCAGAAGGAGGGAGACGACACTTGAAAAAAAATATGGGGAAGGAGGAAGAAGGTTCTGGGTTTCTCCAAATTGAACGACAAATCAGGATTTCTCCCCCAAATTGGTCGTGTGCGATGAGATGAAGAAGAATGATTGAAAAAACTAATATTTTTTTGTAAAACCTAGAATTTTAAGACCATTGGGCCGCCCACTGTCCAAACGGTTTTGCCCATTTTACCCGCGAGCCCAATGGTCTTTTGTCCATTAAGACCATGATGTTTATGGGCGTGACCATAACGGTCCATAATAATGCGGACATGGTTTCGCCCACGGGCGGACCGCCCAATTGACAGTTCTAATCACACTTCTTATCATAGTCATAAACTTATCATAAGAAGAGCATAACACTGAGCGGTGCATTTCTATAGATGAACACTTCTAATATTAATGTGATAAACAAGTAGATGATAAACAAAAAAACAGCTCTGTGACACTCAAGAGAACAGAAAATTCATGTCTCAACCTACTGAACACCAAAACGAAAACAAGAATCTGAAAATTAATCGTTAACTTGAACCAGATTTTTTTTTTTACAGGATTCTATGTAATGAATACTTATGATCCACAACTGAAGCACAAAAATAGAAAACAATCAATGATGAATGCATACATGGTAAACTATAGCTAAGTAGAGACGTAACACCAAATCTAACCTTATCCATTTGAATTGCTCCCCTAGTTTCAACTTTCAAGTGTTGCATGGTCCAACTCCAACGGTAGCCTGTTTACATGTAAAATCACAAAGATCATTAGAGTACTGAGCCATCTCAGAAAGTTAAATTAGTTGAATCGACGTTTAGTTAGTACAAGAGAAAGATTATATCTCTCTCTGAAGATTGTTCCGACTTGAACAGATTAAGGAGTTCGATTCGGTTTGGTTCACATAAAAATATTTTGTTTATTGGGAGTAATTAAATTTTGTTTTAGTTGTAATTTTGGTAACTCAAATTGTTTTTCTTTTGATAAACCAATGGATTCAGAATATTAGAGGGAACAAACATTAAATGACAAAAATAAGGATAATACAACAAAATCCAAATGGAGATGCGGGGTATCGATCCCCGTACCTCTGCATGCTAAGCGAGCGCTCTACCATCTGAGCTACATCCCCAATTGTAACTTTGTTTAATTTTTAAAGATTATATAGTTGTAAAGTTAAAATATAACTTTTACCCTTGGGACTTTATAGAACTTTCGACGGTTCGGTGAAGAATCATTTCTATTGATTCACGTTCATGCATACTAATGAAAGAACTTATCAGAGAAAAGTAATTATATTATACAGTCAATTGACCCACCATTGATTAATCAAATGTCTTCAGCCACCGGATTAAATTATATATTACGCATTAAAGTTTAAACACAATCATACTTGTCTCTTGTTATTCTTATTCCCACACCTCAAGCTTCATCTCTCTCTCTCTCTCGCTCGCTCTCACTCATAGTCATGGGTGTTGTTCTAATAGGTTTCAAGGATTTTCAGATACCAGGGTACGTACTAAAGGCACTTTACGTCATTGGTTTCATCAGAGACATCGTCGATGCTCTTTGTCCTTACATCTTTCTACCTAGTTTTCTATACTACGATACCTCTCACCGCGACCCGACGGGACACACGCTCTCGAAGTCAGCGAGTCTTGCCGACGAGTTTGTACCCGTGGTTCGTATCTCAGATCTTTTGACCGTTCCGGATGACTGTTGTACAGTGTGTTTAGCTGATTTCAAGTCCGACGATAAGGTTAGGAAGCTTCCGAAGTGTGGACACGTGTTCCACCATCGTTGTTTAGACCGTTGGGTAGTTGACTGTTGCAAGATGACGTGTCCGATTTGTCGTAACCGGTTCTTGCCGAAGGCGAATTACACGGAGATGGATTCGGATTCTGATTCGGGTTGGTTCAGTGGTGAAGTGGAAAGTATCAATTAATGGTGGTTTTGTTTGCATGTGTTGGAGTCTACTTCATGTAGCTCACAATCATTTTTCTTGATAAATATTCTAAGTTTTTTTTTTTTTGAAAAATAGAATATGACTTCTTTAATATATCTGATGAATATTCTAAGACCATCATTAGTGGAGTAACCCACCATAGTTACTCTCACATTAATTTATTATATAAATAATCATAAATTAAGTAAACTAACCCTAAAAGAACTTAAGCAAAATCACTCTATTACTAGAGAACCCCAAAAAAGTTTACTCAAGCATTTAAATATCAAAGTTTAATTATGTAAAATGATAAAACAATTATTTAAATTTTTTATATTACATAAAACTTTGAAATATTAAACATATTTTACAAATTTTGGAATATTAAACATATTTTACAAAATTTAGAATATTAAATATATTTTACAAAATTCAGATTAACTTTCATATAAGATTAGAAATACTGTATAACATGTATTAATTTTATGTTTGGATTCATTTCTCTATGTTTTAAGTTTCTTGAGGAATGGTTAGATAAAAATTTAAAACAAACATTGCATTGCATGGATGGATTAACATAACACAATCAAGAACATTCATAATAGAACACAATCTAACAAAAGAGTAAAGAAGAGTTTCCGATCAAATATCTAATGGCAAATATTAAAATCAAATCTAGTTCATATAGTGAAATTTCAGATAAATTCAGCAGCCTGCAAAAACATTAATAAATTTTGATGGATACTCCTTTAATAGAAAACAGATCGGACCATACAAGCTAATAGAAAGAATCGTACGAGCATCAATGGATAGTGGATACTATCACCTAAACTTCAAGACATCTCTTAATGCAGACAGACTACTTTGACAACTTCAGTCATTAGTATATTACAAACTCCACTTATTCTAAGTCCTACATTACCAAGACCATACTAACTCAAAAGACATTACCTATACGCTTCCTTCTCTTCAATTTCTAAGTTTGGTTCTGTTGATTTTGATTGCCCTGAAAAGAAGAAGATCAAGATCAGAAGAAAATCATTCTGAAGTAACCAACAACAACAACGAGAGACATGCCTCCGATAAAGTCTCAGTTTGCAGTACAACAACCACCAGCTCTAAGTCATTACCAGATTCAAGTAAGCAATGACTCTTATTATTTACTTTGAAATCTTGAAAGTGAGTCTTTCTCTAGCAAAAACCATTAACAGTTTCTTTCTGAGTGTAGAACGTGTACCGCATACAATGAGATCTGCAGTGATTGGTTTGCCGCCGTACCGTATTTTCTCCTTGGAGGAATTGGAAGAAGCAACTAACGATGATGGTGGTGACAAGAAATTTGAGCCATTAGCTTCAAAACTCCAAAGAGAAGCCTGATCGGTAATAGAAGCCTGCAATTTGCCAGTGGTCAGAACTGAGATTTGTCAAGGCTGTCAAAGTAGGGATGATCCATAGCTACTTTTGCTGAGATTCTATCAGCTGGATTGTACCTCAGCATTTGCTGCATTAGATCAAACAAATTATCATCAACTTAGAAACCCCAACAGAAAGAATCTGACTTTTAATCTACTAAAGAGATCAGAGAATCTTACCGTGAGAAGATCAATTCCTTCAGGAGATAGAGATGGAACATCACGTGATAAGTCTTGCGATTCCCACTTCGGATACACATGCCAGTCACGCAATGCCATTACACCGGGTCATTGCTGCTCAGTTGGTGTTCCTAGCAATCTCCATAACCCAAAACAAAACCATGTTTTAAGATATACATTAGATTGAGTCCCTATGATCTAAATAAGTTCACAAGAACTGAACCTAATGAACTAAGGTGCTAGACTGATTCCTAGGCATCAAAACTATGAAGCAAATAACCTGAAAATATGAAGCAGCTGCTGAAACTCAGAATCACCAAGAAAAGAGCTTGCCTCCTAATCATCTCGGCAGCCAAAAATTAGTAGGAAACATCAATAACGCAAACAAGTTGAGAACAAAGACGAATTCAAAAGGGTATAAATTAAAACACGATAGAGCACTACCAAATATGCAACCAACAGACCACATATCAACAGCAGTAGAGTAATGAGTAGAACCAAGCAAAACCTCAGGAGCTCTATACCTTCACCGACCTTCTCGAGCTGCTCGTACTTGTCCATTGATTGAGATTGTACTAAGATTGAGGATTTTGAGTTTTGGGGGTCTTCTTTATAAACCCTAAGACCTTGTTTATTGGTGGGTTCATACCCGGAGGCTGGGTTACGCCAATTCAGTCTTCAATTCAGTCTCCAACCATCGAGATTTAGCCGGAAAAATCAACGATTCGATGGTAATCGGTTGATTTTTCCGATGGTTGTTGATTCGCCTGATTATCTCCCACGGACGAGAGAGACGGGAGAGGAGAGAGATGTCGGGAAAGAATGAAAAAAATAATGAGGAAAAAAAAATTACCTTTTATATTTCTGAATCCACCAATCACAAATGGCCACGTCGCGTCACTTAAGCTGTTCCCACGGAACCGATACTCTTCATATTAGACTAAAATATGGGTTTTATATTACAAATTTGGGCCCCAATACAGAGAGTAACCCAGAGAGTTACACCAGTAATCATGCTCTAAGTTCTGGATTGTATTTTAAATATGTCTCCTTTAAATTTGAAAAATAATAAGACATCAAATTTTGGTATATTATATTGAGTTATGTTATAAATCCGGGATCCGATATATCAGAGCTCTACTACACAAGACATATTTCTTGAAACAAAAAATCAGTATCTATGTTTTCGTCTCTACCATATGTACTTAAAAAATCACACAAAATGCAAATAAACACTATAGATTGTGTGATACACAGAAAATATAGATTGTGATTTTCTCCGTTAGAAACATATATACCACTATTCTATTATTTGTTTCGTTTTGAATTATTATGTGTGTATATATATATATGACTGGATCGAATCAAATCTAACGAATAATGTACCATATATGTCCTATGTACTCAAATAGCTAAATGAAGTTAAACCGTATTCCTAGTCAGTGCCGGCTTAATTAGTACATGTGCTGAGGGTGGTAGGGCAGAACGTCCAATGGTGTATATAAAGTTTGAGCCGACACTACAAAAAAAAAAAAATGGTATTACATCATTTATATTATATTTTTGTATCAGCTTTAATTGATACAAAATAATTTATATTTGTTGATGCAAATAATAAAATATACTAGATTTTGACACGCGGTACACCGTGTGCATATAATTTTTATTATTATTTATATGTTATATTGTATTTGTTTTTTAAATATTGATGTTTTGCAAATAAAGAAATAACTAAATTTTCCGACCGTTTGTACAGCTAAATGTTTATATTAATTTTTTAACCCGCGATATATTTCATAACCATTTTTTTATTTAATTTGTTTAGTTTAGTTTTTGAGATTCTATTTTGATTTTTAATTATTATAACAAAAATAAGGAATCTAAATACATAGTAAGTCATTTATACGCTATGATGAAGTCACATTTTTCTTAATGATTTAATTATTTTACACAATCTTAGTTAAATCGACTGAATTTTTATATGTCAAATATTCTAATATTAATAGTGTTGATAAATAATAAAATGAGAATTTAATCCGTGTTAGCACAAATTTAATGATATTTTATTAATTCCAACATGTCCTCTTTATAACCCATATACTATATAACCATATTATATAGTTTTTTTCTTTAATTTTACATATTCGTATTATTTTAAAATTTTATTAAGTTTATATATATATATATATATTAATTATAATATTTAAATAATGTGAATTGAAGTTCTTCTTACGTTAAGAATCAAAGCTCACAGGTTTTGGAAAACAAAATAGAAATCAGATTGTTGTTTTCTTTGTTTGCAAAGGATTCCGAGATAAAATATCTTCAATACAAAATAGAAAGTGTGGTTAAATATATCATAGTTTCTGTTTCCGTATTGATTATGCTGTATTTTTTTAGTTGGCATGTTATGTAAAATATTTAGGAAATAAAATATGAAGTAATGCTATTTTTAGAAATTTTTTAAGAATTCACTTTGTAAATAAATACAAATAAAAGGGTTTTAGCTCACGCCCTTCTACCTCGCCCTTCCTCTGTTTGTCTTAACCAGCTCCTTGCTCTTCTCTCTGGTCCAATAGTCAACGGTACACAACGTTTCCTTCTCCGCATTGCCCTCCAGGCTGTTGTATACACTATTTGGCTTGAGAGGAATCGCCGCAGGCATGGAGAGGTGCCTGCTACCTCGAGTCAGATGATTAAATATCTTGACCGTCTTATCAGAAATAAGCTTCTCTCGATGCAACCTCTAGTGAAGCAATTCCACGATGCCCTGTAGCTTTGGTTAGCTTCCCGTAACTAATTCTCAGTTTCATACGTTTGGCTTTTTTTTTCGATTTTTTAGAAGCTTTTTGATACAAGGACGCACTTGATGTACAAAGGACTTTTTTTGTTTTGAATATAATTTTACATTCATTCAAAAAAAAAAAAAAAAAATAAAAGGATAGAACCCAAAATATACTTCAAAAAAAAAAGTATATATATATATATATAGATTAATAAAAGAAATAAGGAGATGAAAAGAAGAAGAAGAAGTTCTGTTGAAAATGAATATAAAAAACTGTTAGATAGTGCAGAGAAAGCGTAGATTTTTAGAGATATTTAGAGAAGTTAGGATTTTAGGGAGATTTGTACTTTGATTCACTTAATCCTGGGGAAAATGAATTTTTTTTACAACAAAATATTAAATTAGGGAGGTAAAAAAATAAAAAACCGACACCCAAAAAAATTGAAAAGAAAAGAGTATTTTATTTTGTCATTTATAAAAAATGATGCTAAACTATTCGTTTTATAAGACCGATACAATTTTTTGTTTTTATTTTTAGATGTAATTAGTATAATTTAATCAGCATCACTTTTTAGTGATGTAAATCATATATCAGTTACTTAAATGATGTTTATATAAAATAATAAATAAATCAATTATTTAAGTGATATATAATTTATATATTTGTATCAATATGTAAAACTGATTCAAATTAATTTAGTTTTGCATCAGTTTTAATCAATTGATGCCACACAAATTAATAACGGCGTCGGTTATGTTACTTTTTAATTTTTGTATCAATTATGTATACATAATTTAAAATAGTACTGTCTTACTTAGTTTTATGATTCAATTTAGGTGATTTAACTTAAGCTCCCTTTTTTTTGTAGTGCGAGCATGTTCCAAGTTTACAAAGATCTTTAATTTTTGTTCTCATTTTTCCAAACTTTTCAATAGGTTTCTTTATTCTGATTGGATAACTACTATCTATACAGTAAAACCTCTATAAATTAATAAAGTTGGGACCATAAAAACCTATTAATTTATAGAGGTTTTAATTTATCGATAAAATTAATAATTATTAATTTATAGAGAGAGTTTCCTAATTTGGTAAAAAAATTAAAAATAAGATTTAATTGTTATAACTAATATTTTTATAAAATCAGTTGCTAGAAAAATAACAATTATCATGTTTTGAAAATAGCACACAAAGATTTTTATATAGTAAAAATATTAAAAATAAACTCTAATAAAAATTAATAGGTATATATATATAGATAATTTTATATAATTATTAATTTATATTATTGATGGGACTATATATTTACAAAGGATTTTCAAAAAAATTATTATCTTATTATATTATCGAATTGTATTCAAAATTACACTAGTCCCGACTTGGGACCGAAGAAATTTATTAATTTATAGAGGTTATTAATTTACCGAGTATTAATTTATATCTAATATTCCGAAGGGGAAATAGCAATAGAAGTATGAATTTGGGTAGAAATGGGTGGAGTATTTAAGTTCGTAGGAGAAATAGATCGAGGTCAAAGATCGATGTGAATCTGGTACGATATGATAGTTCCGAGGGGGAAATAGGACGTCGGTCCTAATTTATGGAGGTTCTACTGTATTAACATTTTGAAATACATTTTGGTTTATGCCTTTTAAATTGTACTTATTTAATTTTTTTTACAACATTAACCTCTAAAACAATTCCATAAATAACATTACAGAAAAACTCAAATACTAAATTTTCTTAAATTAACAAACATATGTTATATTTATTGCCATAAAATCTTAACAACATCTATACATTCCGATTTTTCCAAAAAATAACTCTACCCGTTAAAGTTTTAACCCATTAAATCTCCAAAACTATTTTTATGGATGCTAGAATCTCTCAAATTTAAATGATATACAACAGATTTTCCATAAAAAAAGTTTACAATCTCTAAAATTATATTAACATTAATAAATTTCCTAAACCGAAAATCCAATTATAAAATGTCACATTAAATATGTTGAAAAACTCCCATATAATTTGGTTTTTTTTGAAGAATTACCAAGAAACATAAAATTCTATTAATTATCATAAACTATATATATTGACATGGAAAAATTATAAACTATAAAAATATGCTAATTTGGTAAAACAATTAACATAATTAAACTTGATAAAAAAAACTTATTTTGATTATTTATTTTTATGCAAAAACTTATTTTGATTTTGGTGAGACGGGTTAGCATTAATCCCATATAGGGAGTTAAGTGAAATTGTTTTTTTCAAAACGTTTTTAGATGTGTACCAGGAGATAAATGTATCACTAGACTATACATATACCACCCGGGTTAAAACCTTGAAAACATTACAAAAATCTTATACTTTGAATACTTATATCAAATATCTGAAAAATTTTATATTTTTAAAATTAATAAAACAATAATAAAATAAAAAATAAATACAATATAAATTTTAAATTTTTAAAATTAAAAATATTGTTCTGCAGTGTACCGTGAGTTAAATCTTTAGTTATTAGTTAATAATTTCGTCACCAAATCGGGATCTATTAAAACACTGAAAACAGATAGAATAATTTGACTATTTTCTACATTCCATTTGTGAGTGACGCCACCGTTGAAAGTTCATCCATACGTCACTAAAGCTCTCTTATCTTTTTGAATTTGTCAATGCTTCTATCAGCGAAGGTTCATGCATGCGATATTCTTTAAAGATATGTACGACTTGTCAAAAGCTCTGTGTCATTCGATAATATGGTAACAGGCACTTCTTACGACAAACCCCACGCTTATAAAACATGCACTAGCAAACACATATACTCCTTACAAAACCAACATTATCTTACTTGTTTCGACAAAAAGTAAAAGAAAAAAAATATCTTTAAAATATCTTTAAAATATCTTTAAAATATCTTAAAATTTAAAAATATCATATGCTAAGTCTCTTTCTGGGTGGGAAGAAAGTCTTGATTAAATCAGAGGCAATGACTCTTTCGGTGTATGATGTCATGTTTTCGACTCAGTAAGAATCTGTGTAGAAAGCTTACAAGTGCTATGATAGAGTTTTGGTAGAGCAACACAGAGGGACAGAGGAAAATTCCTTGGGTTGCTTGGAAAAAGATGTGTAGATCGAAATCAGAGGGAAGTTTGGGCTTTAAAGATATTGAAGATTTTAATCAAGCTTTGCTCGCTAAGCAGTCTTCGCGTATGCTTAATTACCCTGACTCTCTCATTGCAAGATTTTTCAAGAGTAGGTACTTTCGCTACTCCTGTAGCTGGTATTCTTGTGATCGGTTTAATAGGTATTTTCTTTTATGGTTCTGGATCAAGATCCTCGTACGCGTGGTGGAGTATATTTCATGGTCGTGAGCTTTTTAAAAACAGCCTTTTAAAGGTTATAGGGAATGGACAAGATACCCTGGTGTGGCAGGAGAAATGGATCCATGATCAGCACCCTTGAGCCCCTTACCGCGCTTAAATTTTCTTTGATGTGGGTTTAAAGGTGGCTCAGTTGAAAGATTCGGTCACTGGTCAATGGAATGAAGGCATGGTTAAGGATGTCTTTCCCCCGGAGGATGCTAAAAGGATGTTGGCGATGGCTGTATCTGTATCTCAATCAGATTGCTTTATCTAGCCTTATACCAAGTCGGGGCGTATTCGGTGAAGAGTGGATATTGGCTGGCAAGTTCACTCATATCTCAGGTCGAGATTCCCTCAGTGTCTTTGAAACACTCAAATGCACTAAAGGAGAAAATATGGTGCCTGAGAACAGTTCCAAAAATCAAAACATTTCTCTGGAGAATGCTTTCGGGAGCCCTTGAAGTCGCAGATTGAAACGACCGACCCTTTTTTTTTTTTTTAATAATAAGTAATAAATAATAAGATATATAAATAAACTACAGCTAGTGGTCCCATACCCACTAGCCACCTAACCACATTCACAATCAACAGCGGAATAACAATACCAATAACCATATCCAATAATATCCAATAACAGACCAATATCAAAGCATAAGCAATATCCAAATACCAAACAACAAGAAACATGAAACCGGCAACCTAGCAATGTTTCTAATGACTCAACTCTAGCAACCTAGCAATGCCAGACAACATTCAATCAAGTCCCTAGAACATCCTCCTCTTCATTTCCTTGATTCCACGATCACACTTTGCCTTTACCTGCACACCACAAACAACAATTGAGATGCGTAAGTATTATCACAAATACTTAGTGAGGCAATCCTCCCATCTACTGGGCTATACACACAAGCAATAAGATCTCTACAAGCCACAATCAACAATCAAATAAACAAACCAGGCAATATACAAGGCATACAATAGTAAGACGTAGCTGAAAGAAGGGTGTCGACCGACACCAGAAGGTGTCGATCGACACTGACAATCTGGTGTCGACCGACACCATACTGGTGTCGACCGACACCCTGCCCGACACTCCCGAAAACCCTAGTTTTTGCCGACCGACACCTCCACATGGCATCGATCGACACTCGCCAAAATCTCGAACCGACACCGATGCCGAGCAGCGATTTCCCTCGATCTTGCCTCCAATCTTCTCCAATCTGCTCCATGCACTCCCATAAGCCAAACCCAGCCAAAACAGCGACGAAATACCGTAGAGAACTCAAAGAAACAACCACATAAGCACCAAATCACATAAAATCTAGAGATCTTAGCTTAGATAAGCCATGGTCATGCACTCACCTCTTTGAAGGAAGATTCTGACCAGTAGGAACGAAATCCGAACTCCTAGCAAGCTTCTAACTCTTCCCTAGCTCCAAATCTCTCAAGAATCAGCAAGGAATCTCCCAAACTTTTCCCCAAAAGCTCAAGAACACTCTCTCTTTTGTTTTTCTCTCAAAAACGGCGAATACAGACAAAAACACAACCCTGGGTCGTTTTCCCTCTTTTACACTCGATTTAGGGATTCCTTAAACCAACCACGCAAACCGGCCAATTAAAAATGAACCGACCAAACCGGCCACAACTGGTGTCGATCGATGCCTCATGAGAACGTGTCGATCGACACCCTCACCAAAATACCAAAAAAATGGTTTGCGGGTGTTTCAATTCTCCCCCACCAATCTAGATTCGTCCTCGAATCTCGAACAACCATCAGCCAAGGACTCCCGTGCAACCGTCTCCATGGCCCGCACTCCTCCGACCGATCTACAGAAGGTCACCTCTAGGCGATAGACTCACGCTCCAGGCGTCATTTGCTCTTGACTTTTTGGACTTTCCTTTACTCATAGGCCTAACCTTGAGTTCTATTGGCTCCTCATCAGACCTAAGTCTACATGCCAAAATATATAAGGAAGAGTCCAAACTCGTCTCTCGGGTTGCCACCCTACAAGTTGCCACCCTACAACGCGCCCGGATCGTCATCCGAAGTCGATATACCAACCATATTCCCAAGCCACAAAGTCTCTGAATATGGCAGTACTAGGAGAACCTAAGTCCTCCAAGAGTCGCGAGCAAACGATTCTGAACACGTCTGAGTCCTATCCCTATCCAGGTTTCCTTCCGTGGCTCGCGTAAAACATCTCAATGTCCTACCAACCACATATCCCCTCACTGGAATACCTCATGACCACACAAGGATCATATACACGCCACAAGGGCCGCCACAAAGGCCAACAAAATGTCCTAACGAAGACCGCCACCAAGGCCAAAACAAATGTCCTAAAGAGGACCGCCACCAAGGCTACTCGTCCCGAAGGACCGTCACAAAGACCATCTGTCCCGAACGACCGTCACAAAGACCATCTGTCCCGAAGGACCATCACAAAGACCATCCGTCCCGAAGGACCGTCACAAAGACCATCCGTCCCGAAGGACCGTCACAAGGACACTCTGGCTAAACAGCCTGCCACAAAGGCCAACAATTGGCTAAAAGCCCGCCACAAAGGCCAACAATTGGCTAAAAGCCCGCCACAAAGGCTACACAATTGGCTAAAAGCCCGCCACAAAGGCCACACAATGTCTAAAAAGACCACCACACACAGGCTCACTGACTCAAAAGTCCGCCACAAAGGCAACAAAAGCCCCTCCAAGGCTTTTCACCGCTAAAATAGACAGATTCTAATTCCCGTAAAACTTTCCATATTTAGCACTTTCCATTTTTGGAAACTTTCCACTTTAGGAAAATTCTATTTTAGGAAACTTTAGTCCAGAAACCCCGCCTCACGGAAACTTTGTACCCCGGACACCACTTCATCTTGTTACTGAGTCGCACAACCAACCACCCCAAGCGACCGAGTAACAAGAGAGATGAGCTGGAATACTCCATTCGCGCTCCAGCCACGGATTACTGATGGGACCAGGCTAAACAAGCTCAGGTCGCGGCTTGCTTCTCATACCACTTCTTGAACCTTGCCTTCATCTTTGCCTCGGGCTCCCACGTCTGCTCCTCCACACCATACAGTCCCACAGGACTCTCATCAAAGGAATCTTCTTCTTCCGAAGTTCCTTGATCCTCCTCCCGAGAACCCTCACTGGTCTCGCCTCCACAGTCATGTTAGGCTGAAGATCCTCAGGAATCTTAGCCAACACCTGCTCACCCTCACGGAGACACTTCCGCAACATAGACACATGGAAAACCTTATGGAATGCACGCATAACCTCAGGTAACTCCAATCTATATGCCACTGGTCCAACCCGCTCAATCACTCTGAATGGACCCATATACCTCGGACTCAACTTAGTCTCTGGCAATGACCTGTTCGGACCCCGCAACATGGCCATCTTGAGGTATACTCTGTCTCCTACCTGAAACTCAAGATCTCTCCTCATCCTATCAGCATAACTCCTCTGCCTATCCTGAGCCTCCTTCATGTTCAGCTTGAGAACCTGAATCTTCTCTGAGGTCTCCTGAACAAAACTAGCACCAAACATGCTCCTCTCCCCCACCTGAGTCCAGCATAATGGTGTACGACACAGCCTCCCATACAAAGCCTCATAAGGAGCCATACCAATACTCGCCTGATAGTTGTTGTTGTAAGCAAACTCTACCAGGTTCAGGTGATCTGCCCAATGGCCACCCCAGTCTAATACACACATCCTCAGCAAATCCTCCAGCGTCTGGATCGTCCTCTCTGACTGTCCATCAGTCTGGGGATGATGAGCTGTACTCATATGCACCTTAGTGCCCATCTCTGCCTGAAATGCCTTCCAGAACACCGAAGTGAACTTAGAATCCCTATCATACACAATGCTCGCTGGCACCCCGTGCAATCTGACTATCTCCCTCACATACTTCTTAGCCAAGACCGCTGCTCCATCAGTCTTCTTAATGGCCAGAAAATGCGCTGACTTAGTCAACCCGTCCACAATGACCCAAATAGCATCAAAAGTCCGTGACACTGGCAATCCTACCACGAAATCCATGGCATTCATATCCCACTTCCACTCAGGAATGGGTAAACTCTTCAGTAACCCGCCAGGAACCTGATGCTCAGCCTTCACTAGCTGACACACATCACACCTTGAAACCCAACCCGCTACATCCTTCTTCATTCCGACCCAATGATAATACCTCTTGAGGTCACGATACATCTTAGTCGCTCCTGGATGAATAGACAACTTGCTCGCATGAGCCTCTCTCAGAATCTTCTGCCTCAACTCCTCATCCTTGGGCACACACACACGACCGTGCACCAAGATAGTACCATTATCTGAGACCTGATACTCTGAATCCACATCCTTAGAGGCATTCACCAGCCCCAAATCCTTCTCCTGTGCCAACCGCACCCTACTCAGAAGATCTGCACTGTGAACTGCTTCCAAACCCAACGGTTCCAGTGAAACAGCACACAAACTAAAATCACTGATCTCCCCTACCAGAGACTCCATCTCATGCTCCTGAGCCAAAGCTACCCTCTTCCGACTCAGAGCATCTGCAACCGTGTTAGCCTTACCAGGATGATAGGCTATCTCCAAATCATAATCTGCCACAAGCTCCATCCACCGCCTCTGTCTCAAATTCAACTCAGGCTGAGTGAATATATACTTCAAACTCTTATGATCTGTGAACACCTGTACCTTTGCACCATAAAGATAAGATCTCCAAATCTTCAGGGCAAAAACTACAGCACCCATCTCCAAGTCATGAGTAGGATAGTTGCCTTCATGCAGCCGCAACTGCCGCGAAGCATAGGCAATCACCTTCCCATGCTGCATCAGAACACATCCCAAACCAACTCTAGATGCATTTGTATAAACCACATAGGGTTCTCCCTGCTCAGGCAAAGCCAACACTGGCGCAGTAGTCAACATCTCCTTCAGGCTTGCAAAGCCTTCCTCGCGCTCTTCTGACCAGACAAAAGGAACATCCTTCCCTGTCAACTTAGTAATAGGACGTGCTCTGCTTGCAAACCCCTGCACAAACCCCTTGCTAATCCAAGGAAACTCCTGATCTCTGTGGCATTCTGCGGTCTAGGTCAATCTCTGATAGCCTGAATCTTCTCTGGATCTACAGAAACCCCCTCCACAGAAACAATGTGACCCAGAAAGCCCATCTCACGCTGCCAAAAACTACACTTGCTCAACTTGGCAAACAACTTCTGCTCCCGCAGCTTCTCCATAACTTCCCTCAAATGCACTGCATGTTCCTCAGGACTCTTAGAATAAACCAGGATATCGTCGATGAAAATGATGACAGATACATCCAGAAACTCCTGAAACACACTGTTCATCAATCTCATAAACGCTGCTGGCGCGTTAGTCAATCCAAAAGGCATCACTACAAACTCATAATGCCCATACCTCGTCCTGAAAGCAGTTTTCCTCACATCTGCCTCATCTATCGGTATCTGATGATAACCCGACGCCAGATCCACCTTAGAGAACCAAGTAGCACCCTCAACTGATCCAACAACTCATCGATCCTAGGAAGAGGATACTTGTTCTTCACAGTGACCCGGTTCAAACCCCGATAATCAATATACAATCTGAAACTTCCATCCTTCTTCTTCACAAACAACACCGGCGCTCCCCACGGTGATACACTAGGACGGATGAATCCCTTACTCAACAGATCTTCTAGCTGATTCTTCAGCTCTGCCATCTCCACTGGAGCCATTCTGTAGGGAGCCTTGGATAACGGTGTCGTCTCCGGTTCCAGTTCAATGGTAAAAGGATCAGACCGAGATGGTGGTAATCCCTGCAAAGACTGAAACACATCCTCAAACTCTTCCACTACCGGAATACCGCTAACCGTAGACTTCCCCACTGACTCTGGCATAGATATAGTAACCAAATAAGCCTCACGGCCCTTCTCGATCATCTTCCCAACCTGAATGGCTGAGATCACGAGAGTCCCCGAAGTCGGTCTAAGACCCTGAAAAACCAACTTCTCTTCTGGACGCTCAAACTCCACTCTACCCCGATAGCAATCCAAATGCACCATATGCCGATGCATCCAATCCATCCCAAGAATAACATCATACAGCTCCACTAGACTGATAAGCAAATCCGCTAGCCATGACTCTCCTGCGATCTGAATATCAATTCCTCTAACCCGTTCAATAACTCTCAGGAACTTGCCTCCCGCAACTCTAACAACTCCTGTATGCTCTCCAGGATCCCCACTGATCCCCGCACTCTCTGCACACTCCAGAGTAATGAAGCTGTGAGAAGCTCCAGAATCAAACATAACGTGGGACTTAAACCCGCTCACCAACAAGGTCCCTACACAAATCTCATGTGTTGAGAACCTAACACCTTATCACAGGAAACATAAAATCTGACCCTACTAAATTCACAAAGATTGAGTACCAGAAATTATACTTGTGATCGCCCCGGCATTGGTTCCACCAGTCTCTACTGTCGTGTAAGCACGTGGCGCCTGCTCGATCCGTGCCACCTGCTCGATCCGTGCCACCTGCTGACCTCCAGGCTGCACCTGTTGCAACGCTGCCACTGCTGCCGGCTGCAACTTGGGACAAAAAGGCCTGATGTGCCCTGTCTCCCTACAATGATAGCATACACGAGCCGCTATCATCGGACCACTCCTCTTGGGACAGCTAGCAACCTTGTGATCCTTGCTCCCACAACCGAAGCAACTCGCACCACTCGGCCTCTGCGTAGCCTCCCACTTCCTCTTGGTTCCCTGTGCAGGCCTACCGCCCCTGCTCGAACCACCCTGCTGCTGAGCCCTACCAGGCTGAACTGCTGGAGTAACCGACACTGACTGTGCCCGGATATCCTCCTCAATCTCTGCTGCTGTCTCAACCAGCTCTGCACGCGTAGCATAGTACCTCCCTCTACAATGAACTCTCAAATCATCACGTAGAGCCCTCATAAACCTCTTGACCTGAGCCTCCTCAGGCTCCATAGCCCGACCCCATAACAGAGAAGTCGACTGAACTCCAAGTCCAGCTCCCGCACTGACCGTGTCTCCTGAGACAACTGAAGGAACTGCACCTCCAAACAATCCAATGCCTCTCTAGGAAAATACTTGCGGTTGAACTCCAAAACGAAGTTAGCCCAAGTCATCTCCCGCTGCACCCTCCTAGCAGCCACAGATCTCCACCACAACTCAGCATCACCACTCAAAACGTAGACCCCTATGTCCACCCAGAACTCCTCAGGACATCTCAGAGTATGGAAATTACGTTCCACCCTCGTCCTCCACGCATCCGCAGAAGTAGGATCTACACCTCCCAGAAACTGCTCAGTACGCAACCGACCCATCTCTGTCAACATGCTGAGATAACGAGCATGGACTCCCACATCCGCAGTTACTGGCTGCCGCTCCTCCGCCACAACTGGTGGCACCACCTGGGCCCGAGCCGGTACCACTGGTGGTAACCGCTCTAACACCTGTGCTAGCAAAGCCGCAACGGCAACACCAGGGAGTCCACCCGCTGGGACCCCCACACCCGGGACCCTAGCATCACCGGCCACTGGAGCATCAACACCGCCCCCTCCTGCCACACTCACGGAATCCCCCGGAACACCCTGCTACTCGCCAACACCCCCAGCTGTCACACTCTGGTCCTCGGTCTCACTAACCACTGGGACTCTGCCCCTACCACGACCACGTCCGCGTCAACGACCACGTCCGCGTCCACGACCTCGACCAGCCACAGCATCCTCTCTAACCATCTGCACTACCATGAACAGAAGGCTAAGCACACAATTCTAGTTAACACAGGAATAAAAAACTCACCGTGGAATCACAAGTAGGCTCGAAGAGGATGTTCTGGGACTCCATGCCACACACAATTTACTAACTCCTATAATCAATCAAGCATGCAAATCCCAAACATCTACAACAGAAACCTAGTGAACCCAAGACTAGAACCGTAAGGGCTCTGATACCAAAATGAAACGACCGACCCCCTTTTTTTTTTTTTTTTTTTTAATAATAAGTAATAAATAATAAGATATATAAATAAACTACAGCTAGTGGTCCCATACCCACTAGCCACCTAACCACATTCACAATCAACAGCGGAATAACAATATCAATAACCATATCCAATAATATCCAATAACATACCAATATCAAAGCATAAGCAATATCCAAATACCAAACAACAAGAAACATGAAACCGGCAACCTAGCAATGTTTCTAATGACTCAACTCTAGCAACCTAGCAATGCCAGAAAACATTCAATCGAGTCCCTAGAACATCCTCCTCTTCATTGCCTTGATTCCACGATCACACTTTGCCTTTACCTGCACACCACAAACAACAATTGAGATGCGTAAGTATTATCACAAATACTTAGTGAGGCAATCCTCCCATCTACTGGGCTATACACACAAGCAATAAGATCTCTACAAGCCACAATCAACAATCAAATAAACAAACCAGGCAATATACAAGGCATACAATAGTCAGACGTAGCTGAAAGAAGGGTGTCGACCGACACCAGAAGGTGTCGATCGACACTCACAATCTGGTGTCGACCGACACCCTGCCCGACACTCCCGAAAACCCTAGTTTGTGTCGACCGACACCTCCACATGGCATCGATCGACACTCGCCAAAGTCTCGAGCCGTCCTCGCGTTGGTGTCGACCGACACCGATGCCGAGCAGCGATTTCCCTCGATCAGAAACTCCGAATCTCGCCTCCAATCTTCTCCAATCCGCTCCATGCACTCCCAGAAGCCAAACCCAGCCAAAACAACGACGAAATACCGTAGAGAACTCAAAGAAACAACCACATAAGCACCAAATCACATAAAATCTAGAGATCTTAGCTTAGATAAGGCATGGTCATGCACTCACCTCTTTGAAGGAAGATTCTGACCACTAGGAACGAAATCCGAACTCCTAGCAAGCTTCTAACTCTTCCCTAGCTCCAAATCTCTCAAGATTCAGCAAGGAATCTCCCAAACTTTTCCCCAAAAGCTCAAGAACACTCTCTCTTTTGTTTTTCTCTCAAAAACGGCGAATACAGACAAAAACACAACCCTGGGTCGTTTTCCCTCTTTTACACTCGATTTAGGGATTCCTTCAACCAACCACGCAAAACGGCCAATTAAAAACGAACAGACCAAACCGGCCACAACTGGTGTCGATCGATGCCTCACGAGAAGGTGTCGATCGACACCCTCACCAAAATACCAGAAAATGGTTTGCGGGTGTTACAATTTCAATTGGTGGCAACTTGTCCTGTGGGAAGGTTGTTAAAGGGTGAGGACCAGGGTGAGGACCAGGGTTCGAGGGACGTCTGGCGCACCAATAACCTACTGGTGGATGTGGATTTCCACAGTGATGGGTTATGATCGATGCCCTGCAGGGCCAGCTTGGGGTCTGTTGGGCCGGCTAGCGGTGGGCTAGTGGGGTCCACGGACGGTCAGTTGGGGCAGCTAGCGGTGGGCTAGTGGGGTCCGCGGTACGGGTTGTCACACAGATAGGTTGGCATCCAGAGGTTTAAATGTGGACACGAGATGTTTGGTTTGTGGGTCCTCTGCCGAAACAATAAGTCATACTCTTTTTGGTTGTCATGTTTCTCGACAAGCTTTCGCTCTAGCACATATTTCCCTGCCTAGTGAGGGGTTCTCTGACACTGAGGTTGAGAAGAATTGGGAACACCTAGCTGGAATTATACAAGATAGTCTGGTCCCTGAAGAAACAAGGCTCGCTATTCCGTGGCTGCTTTGGGGTGTGTGGAAATACATGAATACTCTCATGTTCCAAGGGAAGCAGGGGGATATATGTGGTCTGGTCCTGAAGGCATTCCAAGAATCACAGCTGTGGAAGGAGACGCATCAAGCCGCAGCCCAGGTGAA
This sequence comes from Camelina hispida, assembly GCA_023657505.1. Taxonomy (NCBI): domain Eukaryota; kingdom Viridiplantae; phylum Streptophyta; class Magnoliopsida; order Brassicales; family Brassicaceae; genus Camelina; species Camelina hispida. The sequence goes on along the minus strand of CP094636.1, from coordinate 8,079,791 downwards.
TGCGTCCTGGGATAAAAAGACGATATGCGTGGAGTCAAAATGGAGAAAACCTCCACAAAGGGTGTTAAAATGCAATGTGGGAGTCTCGTGGAAACATCAGAATTCGATGGTTGGAGGAAGTTGGATAATCAGAGATTTCTCTGGTCAGATGATGTATCATGCCAGGGATGCTCTTAGGAGCTCAAAGTCTTTGGTTATGGCGGGGTTGCAGATTTTTAAATGGACGGCTGAAGCCTACAGATAATGCATGTGGAACATGTGATTTTTGAGCTTGATTGCGCTTTGGTGGTGTCAGTATTAAATAACCCCCAAAATTGGCCACGGTTCTGCTTTTCCTTCCGTGATATACACAATACTTTGGCTAGTTTTACCTCTTGGGAATGCAGACATATAGCAGCAACAACAAACAAGGCGGCTAGAGCCATCGCGGGAAGTGTGACTCGTGAGGGTCGTTTTCAATCGTACATGTCCTTGGGTCCTTGGGAGGCCCCTCATGGCTTCAGGACCTATTGTTGACATATGGTTGCTGAAAACATGTTTTTATTTTTCAGTCTGCAGACGTGCTTCTTGGAGGGTTCTTGTAGTCTCACTATCAAGTAGCTAGTCTGTGTTTCAGTTTTATTTGTTAGTTTCCATGTATTTCCCAAACTTTGATTTCTATCAAACGACAAAAAGTAGAAAAAAAACCGCCAACCGATTAAAAGCTTCCATCGATCAGAGAAAGAAAGAACAAAATCACATCAAAGAGAGCGTGTTAGTAATCGTTATCATGTTTTGACCAAAAAAAATAAAGTAATCGTTATATCATGTTTGAAAAAGGTTTATCCAAAGTTTTTGTGGTTTATAAGAGACAACAAAACGAATTTGTCATTATCATTTATCAAGATTTTGGGTCTCTTATCGTTGTCATTTATAAATAATATGTCAGTTTCATTATTAATTCTCACTCACATAAGAAGCCAAGATTACCATTAAAAGCAAGAGGTCCTTCCTATACCAATATAAAAGTTTATAGGGATTAATTTGAAAATACTCACTAAATAATATAACCAAATATTGATTTCGCTAAATTATTCAAAAGCCACCCTGGACAATTTCAAACATGGGCTAAATTATCACTAAGCCCATTAAACAATCGGCCCGTTAGTCGAGAAAAATTGTCACCGGCGTCTTCTGTTTCACCATTTCTCCGTCATCGATTCGTCTCTGTGTGTGTCTCTCTGTCTCACATAATCTCGGAGAAGAAAGATCGTCGTCGGGTCGAAGAAAGGAGAAAATGAGTGGTCACGATTCGAAGTACTTCTCGACGACGAAGAAGGGAGAGATCCCTGAGCTCAAGGAAGAGCTTAATTCCCAGTATAAGGTTTTTTTCCTTCTTAATCTCACTCTTTTTTTTTGTCTTTACATGTAGATCTGTGATCCGCCGCAATTAGTTACATTCACAATCTCTCCGTCGATGATCCTTTTTTCCTTTATAATCTTGTTGTTCTTATGCAAATTTTGGTAGATCTGGATTTGAATTTCCAATCTGTAAACTTTGTTGCTGTTTTTAGTGGAATTGGTTTCGTTATTTTTGTGGGAAGAAGGATGATTTTTTGCGATATAGCTCGAATTGGAGAGAAAATTGGGAATGGCTTATGCGTTGGATGTGTGCAATCTGGTAGTGACTTGTTAGTGGAGCTAGGTTGGTGCATCAGAACTCGTTAAATCTGTATCAGTGCATTTGTTAGAGGATCAGTGAACTGCCGTTTCGATCTAGGAGTTGTTTTTGCAAAGGAAGAGGCTAGACTAAGCTATTAACTTTAGTACGACTGACATTGTTTGTGCTCAAAGTTACTGTTCAGTAGGATGCATATGTTAATGATATTAAGAAGGAAGGGTGCTTTTCTATTTTGGCTTCAGTTTTGTTAACTTTTCTTGTATACTATCTGTTTCCTAGGATAAGAGAAAAGATGCAGTTAAGAAGGTTATTGCAGCAATGACTGTTGGAAAGGATGTTTCATCACTTTTCACTGATGTAGTCAATTGCATGCAAACGGAAAATTTGGAGTTGAAGAAGCTTGTTTACTTGTATCTCATTAATTATGCGAAAAGCCAGCCAGATCTTGCTATTCTAGCAGTTAATACCTTTGTAAAGGTAACACTCAAACACCTGCCATATCGTATCCTATAAATCCGAGTGCCATTCCTTTGTTCAGTTTTGACTCTTGGAGGAGAAGAGAAAATTGAAAGGAACTGATTGTTAATTTGTATTCTGCAGGATTCACAGGATCCAAATCCGTTGATCCGCGCTTTGGCTGTGCGGACAATGGGCTGCATTCGTGTTGATAAGATCACAGAATATCTATGTGATCCTCTTCAAAAGTGCCTAAAGGTTGAGTTTTAAATCTTACCGCTTCTTTGGGATTTGATACCAACATCTTAATTATTGCCCTTAAGAATCTGTTTCATCTTAACTAGTCAGTATTTACTCTATCCTGTGCATAATGTTTTCTTTAGGATGATGATCCATATGTCCGGAAGACGGCCGCTATTTGCGTTGCTAAGCTTTTTGACATTAATGCTGAATTGGTTGAGGATAGGGGTTTCCTTGACGCCTTGAAGGATTTGATATCAGATAACAATCCGATGGTTGTTGCCAATGCTGTAGCAGCCCTTGCAGAGATTCAAGAGAATAGTACTAGCCCCGTATTTGAGATCAATAGTACAACCCTTACGAAGCTCCTTACCGCTCTAAATGAATGCACTGAGTAAGTCCTCTCCTTATCATTTCTATTGGTTCACTGCATTCTGTTTAGTATTGAATATTTATGGCCAGTCGTCGAAAGCTTTCCTAGTCTAAGAACATCAAAGGTATTGACCTAAGATTAGAGGTTAGTGGAACGGTGATGGATTATGAAATTGCTAGCTAGATGTGGTATGGCCTCACTTGTTTATGCTTTGTCTTCATGTCAGTTTGGGAATTACTTTTTCGTTATTGAAGGTTTTATCTGTAGATAAATGACCCACTGTTTTGAATTTTGGGGAAATGAGTGCTGGATAAGCTTTTGTCACCTCCACTGTTAGTACTCACTATGATCATCGCAGGTGGGGTCAAGTTTTTATTTTAGATGCTTTATCGAGGTATAAAGCAGCTGATCCCCGCGAAGCTGAAAATATTGTTGAGAGAGTCACGCCAAGGTTGCAACATGCCAACTGCGCTGTTGTGCTTTCAGCTGTTAAGGTGAGCAACTTTCATTTGATTTTTTTACCCTACTGCTAACTGGTAGCTTGTCAAACTTGCTTGTAAACCATCAGCGACACCGTTGCATATATTCTAATGTGCTCCCACTTCTGTTTTATTTTTGGTAATTGCCTTACAGATGATCCTTCAACAAATGGAACTTATTACTAGTACAGACGTTATTCGTAATCTTTGCAAGAAGATGGCTCCACCCCTTGTTACATTGCTTTCTGCAGAACCTGAGATACAATATGTAGCACTTCGTAACATTAATCTTATTGTCCAGAAACGACCCACAATCCTTGCCCATGAAATTAAGGTAGTTTGACCTGTGCTTTGTTAATTCTCAGACGACGCAACTGTTACAGCCTTGCATTTAGTACTTATGTTGCAAGTTATCTTTTATTTCTTTTTCTTTCAGGTTTTCTTCTGTAAGTATAATGACCCAATTTATGTTAAGATGGAGAAGTTGGAGATTATGATTAAACTTGCCTCGGACAGAAACATAGACCAGGTATCCTCACTGAACTTTACCATCTTCTGTATGTCTCTATGATTGTTGGTGCATATTATGATTTTTGAGGAAATGCTACTGTAGGTTCTTCTCGAGTTCAAAGAGTATGCCACAGAAGTAGACGTTGATTTCGTTAGAAAGGCTGTTCGAGCAATAGGCAGATGTGCTATTAAACTAGAGAGAGCAGCCGAACGGTGCATCAGTGTTTTGCTTGAGTTGATCAAGATCAAAGTAAACTATGTTGTTCAGGAGGCCATTATTGTCATCAAAGATATCTTCAGAAGATATCCAAACACGTAAGTTGACATTTCTTAATCACTGTCGTAATGGCATCTTGAATTCTTCTTTTAAATATTTTTTATGCTATTTCAAATTCCATACAGTTATGAGTCCATTATTGCAACACTCTGTGAGAGTTTAGACACTTTGGATGAACCAGAAGCTAAGGTAATGAACTTGTTTTCTTATTAAATTGAAATACTATCTTAATTTTGACCATAAACCACTGAACTTATAATTGTACATTTGTTGGAAAATTGCAACTTGAAGGCATCTATGATATGGATTATTGGTGAATATGCTGAAAGAATTGACAATGCGGATGAGCTTCTTGAAAGCTTCCTTGAGAGTTTTCCGGAGGAACCAGCACAGGTCCAGCTGCAGCTTCTCACTGCTACTGTTAAGCTATTTCTGAAGAAGCCAACTGAAGGCCCTCAACAGATGATTCAGGTTCGGCCTTTCCCTTGCTCACACTGTTTTATGATCGAATGATGTGCATGTATGTAATGACAGGCATTACGTTATGTTTGATGTTTTCAGGTTGTCTTAAATAACGCTACTGTCGAGACGGATAATCCTGATCTCAGAGATCGTGCATACATATACTGGCGCCTTCTATCTACTGATCCTGAGGTGTGTGTCAGCTTGATAATTTATAGCTTTTTAGTACTCAGTAATATATTCAGAATTGTTTATTCAAGCAACAATACCCCGTTGAGCTTTCTCTTGAGAATATATGGCTGATCTCGTTATTTCTCTCCACTAGGCGGCCAAGGATGTTGTTTTAGCTGAAAAACCTGTGATTACTGATGACTCAAATCAACTAGACCCATCACTTCTTGATGAGCTGCTTACAAATATTTCGACCTTGTCGTCTGTGTACCATAAACCCCCAGAAGCTTTTGTTACCCGCTTGAAAACCACAGTTCAGAAAACAGAAGAAGAAGACTTTGCGGAAGGAAGCGAAGCTGGATACTCATCTAGTAATCCGGTTGATAGTGCTGCTTCCCCTCCAGCCACCACAGGTAATATCCCACAGTCTGCCGGAAGACAACCAGCTCCTGCACCAGCTCCTGTGCCCGATTTGCTAGGTGACCTGATGGGTTTGGATAATGCCGCTATTGTCCCAGTTGATGAACCCATTACCCCATCTGGGTGAGTTATGTCTTGAATAATGAAACTTTCTATCGTAGGGACTAGTTTATTACATTAGATCAATTTCGGTTGCCTATCTCATACTGAAGCTCATCGAAACTTATGAACTCGATCACAGTCCTCCTTTGCCAGTTGTCGTGCCAGCTTCAAGTGGTCAAGGTCTACAGATAAGCGCTCAATTATCCCGAAGAGATGGACAAGTATTCTACAGTATGCTCTTTGAGAACAACTCGCAGACGGTACTTGATGGTTTCATGATTCAATTCAACAAGAACACATTCGGCCTTGCAGCTGCTGGACCTCTTCAGGTACTCTTATCTGAATCTACTTTTATGTAACTTAAATCCGGATCTTGAGAACTGATATCCGCGTTTGTACTGTTTCAGATTCCGCCAATGCAGCCCGGAACATCTGCCAGGACAATGCTACCTATGGTCTTGTTCCAAAACATGTCTGCTGGGCCTCCAAGCTCGCTATTACAAGTCGCTGTTAAAAACAATCAGCAGCCTGTTTGGTACTTCACTGATAAGATTATACTTCATGTTCTTTTCGGTGAAGACGGTAGAATGGAACGTGGAACCTTCCTTGAGGTAACATAGCTTTGTACCAAACATCCTTAAAATTTGGACTATTCGCATCTGTTCGGGTTTAGAAAAATAGTGGCAACTGTAAAACCAATTCTGTTAAGGATAGGTTTGTATAGTTTGGGCTTTTTTGGATATATCTGCAATTTTTAAACCAATATACGTTTTGGTTTGTCATTTCACAGACATGGAGGTCACTACCGGACTCAAATGAAGTCCAGAAAGAATTCCCCGGGATCACCATCGCTAGCATCGAATCAACTATTGATTTGCTTACAGCATTCAACATGTTCTTCATAGCAAAGCGCAAGAATGGGAACCAAGACGTGATCTACTTATCAGCAAAGGATCCACGAGATGTTCCGTTTTTGATCGAGCTAACTGCTATGGTGGGCCAACCAGGTCTCAAATGTGCAGTGAAAACTCCCACTCCCGAGATCGCACCTCTCTTCTTCGAAGCTGTTGAGCTTCTCTTCAGGGCATGAAAAGTCATTGTTGTCAAATGCTTTAAACCCAAACCTAAAAGGTTTCAGATTCTTTGTTGATTCGTTATTTACCCGGCCCTTTTTACTGAGTTTAGTGTATGTAATAAATCCTATGTTTGTGTTACTTCCGGTTGGATCTTTTTTAGTTTGGTATTTTTAATGCTCACACTTATCTTCTAACTCTTGTATTGAAACCACTTTAATATTTTTTGTTTGATATTTGATCCGCGACACCATCAAAGGGTAAAATTCACTAGAAAATCAGTTATCTTGCTACATTAGAGCCTTGATGATGCCATTGGTGGAGAACGCCAAAACCTTCAAACATTTCTTTTTGGTAAGACACTTGGGCTAGACCAAAGACAACAATTATGTCGACACTCTAGGTTTGTTTCTAATATGTAGCATTGTTTGGTGTTACATTTGTAACAGACAAAATTTGGAGCGTTCGGGTGTTTGTAATGATGATACTCGAGTGGACCTTATTCCATAGTGAGAACGCATTGTTTGGTTATGTTGTCTATAAATTTGTTTATATTGTTTTTACTTAGATGATGTGATTCTCTGTTTTTCTATTAGGCCGTGGACTTATATGATGGATTTATGCAATAAGTAAGGTTTTAGGCTACGAGACTTTGTATATACTGTCATTAGGTTAAACCGTTAAAGCATAGGTTGCTTTATATACTTTTGGTTACTTTGATATCAATACAACAGAATACTCAGAGCAATACCCTAGTTTAGCATCTTTAGCTAATGGTATAATACATGAATGTAGACCTAATTGACTAATTTCCACCTGAGATTGAACGACATGTCGCAGGGATTATCTGTATTCGAGATCCAAAGAAAATATAACGAAAATAAACTATACAGATTCATAGTGGTGATGCCAGTCACCGACCGTGATAGTGGTTTTCATTGTTACGAGGAGTTGTAGCGTTACGAGGAGGAGAGAGAGGAGAGAGAGATAAACCATAATCTTCAAAGCGAAACATACCATGTATGTGATTTATGTGACAAGAGCATCGTGAATCTTTGCTATAGCTGTGATATATGTGGCTTTGATGTGGATCTATACTGTGCCAAGTGCCCACCAGCCGAGGTTGTTGACTTTTCCGAGACGCATCATCACAAGCTCACACTTCTCAAAGAGGAGATCGACTTTGATTGCGACGCAAAATGTGGGGAGGATGCTTATGGGTATCCTTACAAATGTCATGAATGTGATTTAGCTTTCCATGTGGATTGTGTAAAGAATCCGTCTGAGGCAAAATACTCGTCAGAGGTAAACCATTCTTACCACCCTTTACACCCACTCAAGCTCCACAAAGGTCGACCACCGGAATATTCTGATGGAAAATGACGTCTTTGCGCAACAAAGATTTACTTTGATAGATGTTTTATCATTGTTCCTCTTGCAACTTCAGCGTGGATATGTGTTGTCTTTTAAACCCACATCCACAGTTTTTTTTTGGATTTGAATGCTCATGAACACCAACTCACCCTTCTCCAAAGACTCGATCCTTTTACATGTAATGCTTGCGGGCAGAAGGGAGATCGAAGCCCTTATGTCTATTTTCAGTGCGGTTTTATGATCCATCAAGACTGTCTTGGCCTTCCACGTGTCATAAACATCAATCGGCATGATCACCGAATTTCTCGCACTTCTGTTCTTGGTGTTGTAAATTCTGTATGTGGAGTTTGTCACCAAAAGGTAAATTGTGTTGGATAATTCCTAATTTGAAAAGGAAGTTATCTCTAGGAAGAGAAGAGCCTAGAAGATAAAGAGAAAAGGAAAATACAATTAGGTCTAGTTAAGACAAGTTTTGTAAGTTTTCCATTATCAAAAATAGAAATAGGAGAAGCCTAGTTCTATAAATAAAGAGCCTATGGAGAGCTGTTCCATAAGACTCAAAAGAGAGATTTAGTTTTTGAGAAGTTTTCTAAATCAATAAAGAGAGGTGTTCTTTAATCTTTCTTGTTCTAATCGTGAGATACAGATTTGAATTGGTATCAGAGCCAGGTTGAAGACTTGAAGACTCTGTTGAAGACGGTGACAGAAGGTTCAGCTTGGAAGGATGTCCGACGCAATAGGAGGTCCACCACGTCTTAAAGAGATTGGATCAGCGTCGATCCAATGTCCGATGTTAACATCGACAAACTATACAGTTTAGGCGATAAGAATGAATGTTCTTTTGAATCTTTATGAAGTGTGGGATTCAATTGATCCAGGAACAGAAGATAGAAAGAAGAACTTTTCTGCAAAAGCTCTAATCTTTCAATCTATTCCAGAAAATCTAATTCTGCAAATAGGAGATCTTAACACATCAAAAGAAGTTTGGGAGGCTGTCAAGTCGTGGCACCTGGGAGCAGATCGTGTGAGAGAAGCTAGACTCCAAACTCTGATGGCAGACTTCGACAAGTTGAGCATGGAGGAGAGTGACTCTGTCGATGATTATGCGGGTAAGATCTCAGGAATTGCAGCGAAATCAGCTTCTCTAGGAAAGACCATAGAAGAAACCAAGATGGTGAAGAAGTTTCTGAAAGGACTTCCAATAAACAAGTACATTCATATCGTTGCTTCCCTAGAACAAGTTCTTAACCTAGAAACCACGGGTTTTGAAGACATAGTGGGAAGAATAAAAGCGTTTGAAGATCGAGTTGGTGCAGCAACGGTTAAATTGGAAGAACAGAGTAAGCTGATGTGGTCTAGCAATAATCAGAACAGTCGTGGAGGCTACGGAGGCAGAGGCAGAGGCCGAGGCAGAGGAAGAGAAGCTGGTGGCAGAGGCCGAGGTAGAGGCAGAGGAAGATCGAATGATCAAAACTCAGGAGGAGAGAAAGGAGAGAATAATCAAAAACCAAAAGATAAATCTCATGTGATCTGTTGGAGATGTGATAAACCTGGACACTATGCGACAGTTTGCACTGAAAAACTCATCAAGAACCAAGAATCAAACCTGAACGAGACACAAAAAGCAGATGAAGCGCTTTATGTTCATGAAGTGGTGTTCTTGAATGAAAACAGAGTGTTTCCAAGAGTCTATGATACAAATAATGGCGATGCAAGTATTTGGTACTTAGACAATGGAGCGAGTAATCACATGACGGGAAACAGAGGTTATTTCTCAAGCCTAGATGAGAACATCAAAGGTAAAGTGAAGTTCGGTGACGGATCATATGTTGATATAGTTGGGAAGGGATCAATTGTATTTGTAGGGAAAGATGCAGAGAAGAGAACTCTCCAAGACATATACTACATCCCCAACCTGAAACACAATATCATCAGTCTTGGGCAAGCAACAGAACACGGGTGTGAAGTAAACATGAAGGATGATGTGTTGACTTTAAGAGACTCAAACGGAAGGTTACTTGTCAGAGTGATAAGATCACCAAATCGCCTCTACAAAACACCAATGGAGATAAGCTACCTTAAATGCCTGCAGATTGAAGATGACGATGCTACAAGAAAGTGGCACTCACGGCTGGGACATGTGAGTGTTGGTGTTATGAACAACATGGCTAAGAAGGAGATGACCTTAGGATTGCCAAAAGTTCAATATCAGAGAAGCACTTGTGATGCTTGCTTAGCCGGGAAACAAACGAGAGCTCCGTTTCCGACTACAGCAACGTTTCACGCATCAAAGGCTCTAGAACTGGTTCATGGAGATTTGTGTGGACCAATTTCGCCACCAACGCCAGCCAACAATCGATACGTTTTTGTCCTCATTGATGATTTCTCAAGATACATGTGGATCACACTACTAAAGGAGAAATCTGAAGCATTCGATCGGTTCAAAAAGTTTAAAGGAGTCGTTGAGAAGGAAGCAGGCTCAGAGATAAAGACTTTTCGCACCGATAGAGGAGGAGAATTTACATCAACTGAGTTCAACCTATTCTGTGAAGAGAATAGGATCAAAAGACATCTAACTGCTCCTTATTCACCACAGCAGAATGGCATTGTGGAGAGAAGAAACAGGACGCTAATGGAGATGACTAGGAGCATGTTAAAAGCGATGAAAGTACCAAATTTCATGTGGGGAGAAGCTGTTCGACATTCGGCGTATGTCATTAACAGAGTTGCTACGAAAGCTTTAGAAAACAAGACCCCATATGAGGCTTTCAATCTCAAGAAACCAAACATAGAGCACTTGAGAGTGTTTGGTTGCATAGCTCACACCAAGATCACCAAGCCGCATCTCAAGAAGTTAGATGAGAGATCAAAGAGAATGATAAATCTTGGAACTGAGACGGGCTCTAAGGCTTATAGACTCTATGATCCAGTTGATAGAAGAGTTGTTGTCAGCAGGGACGTCGTATTCGAAGAAGAAAAATCATGGGACTGGTCTCTAGTAGTAGAAGAAAGAGAGACAGACACGGATTCTCTGATCATTCCTCACTATGCTCCATTAACAGCGGAGAATGAAGCTGAATACGACAACAACAACCAAGAAAACGAGCAGATGGAGCAAGATATCGAACAAGAACAAGATGCAGACCACTATGAAGATCAAGCAGCAGAGCAACCGCAGCAAGTGGTGACAAGATATGGTCGAGTAATAAACAGGCCAGGGTATCTAAGTGATTATGTGCTTCTAGCAGACATCGAAAGTGTGAAATTGCTGCTCACAATAGATGGAGAACCACAAAATTACTTCGAAGCTGCAAAAGTAAAAGAGTGGATCGCTGCAGCAGAGAGTGAGTTGGATTCCATTGAGAGGAACAAGACATGGGATCTAGTTGACAAACCTGATGGAGTAAAAGTCATAGGACTAAAGTGGATCTTCAAGATAAAAAGAAAAGCAGATGGCTCAGTGAACAAATACAAGGCGAGGCTTGTGGCAAAAGGATATGTACAAGAACAGGGAATTGATTTCGAAGAAGCTTTTGCACCAGTGGCAAGACTCGAAACAATTAGGTTGCTCATAGCTTTTGCAGCTACAAGAGGCTGAGAAATTCATCACTTAGATGTCAAGACTGCATTCTTGAATGGAGATCTAAATGAAGAAGTCTATGTAAGTCAGCCAGAAGGTTTTGTCAAGAAAGGACAAGAGAATCGAGTATACAAGCTGTACAAGGCTTTGTACGGTTTGCGTCAAGCACAAAGAGCATGGAACACAAAGCTTGACAACGTCCTAAAGGCAATGAAGTTTCAGAGATGCCTAAAGGAGACTTCGGTATACTTAACTACAGATGGGAAGGAACTCTTGATAATAGCCATATATGTTGATGACTTGTTTGTCACAGGGTCATCAAAGAGGATCATTGATCGATTTAAGGAGAACATGTCAAGAAAGTTCGAGATGTCCGATCTAGGCAAGTTAACGTATTACCTTGGAATTGAAGTGATTCAAGGGACTGATGGCATAAGCATAAAACAAGAAGGTTATGCACAAGGAATCTTAGTAGACAACAAGATGGATGCGTGTAACCCAACGCATATACCAATGGAAGCTAATCTGAAGATATCAAAAGCAGAGCATGAAGCAGAGATAGACGCAACAGAGTATCGAAGATCGATTGGTTGCCTGAGATATCTTCTACACACGAGGCCAGACTTAGCTTTTGCAGTAGGAGTTCTAAGTCGGTATATGCAGAGTCCAAGAGAGTCACATGGACAAGCTATCAAACACATCCTGAGGTATGTTAGAGGAACTACTAATATGGGTTTGATTTACAAGAGAGACGGGTCAAGAAGAATTGTCGGCTATAGTGATAGCAGTCACAACATTGACATCGATGATGGGAGAAGCACATCAGGTCATGTTTTCTACTTGGGATCGTCTCCAATAACATGGGCGTCGCAGAAGCAGCCCACGGTTGCGTTGTCTTCGTGCGAGGCTGAATTCATGGCGGCCACCGAAGCAGCGAAGCAAGCTATTTGGCTCAAAGAGTTGTTAAAAGAAATTCAGAGTAAAGAAGAGAAGGTCACACTCAGAATTGACAACAAGTCAGCCATAGCTTTGACAAAGAATCCAGTTTTCCATGGGAGGAGCAAACACATTCTCAAGAAGTATCACTTCATACGTGAGTGCATAGAGAATGAACAAATCGAAGTGGAGCATGTACCAGGCAAGGAGCAGAAGGCAGACATACTCACAAAACCATTAGCAAGGATCAAGTTCAAGGAAATGAGAGACCTCATTGGAGTTCAAGCAATCGACACTTCCGAAGTTCAAGTTGGAACTAAGGGGGAAAATGTTGGAAATTCCTAACTTGAAAAGGAAGTTATCTCTAGGAAGAGAAGAGCCTAGAAGATAAAGAGAAAAGGAAAATACAATTAGGTCTAGTTAAGACAAGTTTTGTAAGTTTTCCATTATCAAAAATAGAAATAGGAGAAGCCTAGTTCTATAAATAAAGAGCCTATGGAGAGCTGTTCCATAAGACTCAAAAGAGAGATTTAGTTTTTGAGAAGTTTTCTAAATCAATAAAGAGAGGTGTTCTTTAATCTTTCTTGTTCTAATCGTGAGATACAGATTTGAGATTGGACTTGGGGCGGGTATTCTTGTTTGCGGTGTCATGGCTATGTCGTTCATTCCAAATGTGCTACTAGAAATGATGTGTGGAACGGGAAAGAGCTCGAAGGTGTACTTGAAGAGACAGGAGATCTAGAGCCATATGTGGTCATAGATGACAACACAATACAACATTTCAGCCATAAAGAGCATTACCTAAAACTCCACGTTAATGTTCTTCCTTACGAAGAAAACAAGCGGTGCAACGCTTGTACCCATCCCATTTGTCTCCAATCCTTCTATGGTTGTATCAATTGTGATTTAACTCTTCACCAAAGGTGCGCTGAATCTCCCAGAAAAAATGGCATGTGTTTCACAATGACCGGCTTACTTTAGTTACAACTGCAACTGTGGCTAATTACTTTTGGTGCAATGCTTGTAGTAGAATGTCCAATGGTTTTATGTACCAATGTGGGGATAAAAAGTTAGATGTTCTGTGCGGTTCTGTTTCTGAGCCATTTGTCCATCCAAGCCATCCGCATCATCCCTTATATTACATTCCACAAGTACTAGTGGGTAAAAACCAATGTAGTAATGGTTGCCACGATTGGTGGTGTTCATCTCATGTGCTTACTTGCATTGAAAGTGGTTGTGGATTTGCCTTATGCTTCAACTGCGCCACATTACCACAAGTGGTAAAGCATAGAGTAGACGATCATCCTCTCTCACTATGCTATGGCGAAATGGCAAGTAGCAAATATTGGTGTGACATTTGTGAGGAAGAAACGAATCCAAATACATGGTTCTACACATGTAAAGATCACCGAGCTAGTTTGCATACAAATTGCGTGCTGGGAGACTTTGTAGGACTCATGCCAAGGAGCACAATAAAGTTATCCAAAATATCATTTGAGGTGGTGCTCAATAATAGTATATCTCGTCCATTTTGCAGCGTGTGTGAGTCACATTGCATGTACCCTATCATCTTAAAGATGATTGGAAGCTCAAATCCATACATTTGCTCTTTAGCCTGCTACTACTGGAGGAACCCAAATTAAGTTTGTGAAGCCAAGATTCTCGTTTATAATTCAGAATAAGTTATTCACTATCAATTGCTTTCCTTTATGTATTTGAAAAGAAAAAGACAACCTTATGTGTTACTTAATACTTACTACTTTTAGTGATTATTTCAACCTTGTATTGTATGAGAAGTCATATTAAACGTACTGTTTGAAAAAGATGAACCAACCATGCCAAACGGACCATTAGTTAATTAGTGGTGGAAGTGGCCAACCAGAGAACAATCTTGTAGAGTTGTAGTGGAGTGGTGAAACAAAACGAATTAAATGTAATGTTCACAATTTTCTGTTATTAATTACTCCTTTCCTTTTCAGACCATATGATTAATCAGCTAGCCCAACATGAGAGTTTGTTGTTGTTTTAAATGCTAAGCACGAATTTAAGACACTTCAATTTAACAATGGTCAACTTCATTTGATTCTACTTAACTCTTTATTTTAGGGTTTCAACGATATGTCGACACTATGAGTCAGTCTCTAATAAAATATCTTTGAAACTATTAGAAACATTGATAGGCTAAATGTTACTCAAAACATTGATCGGCTAAATGTTACTCAAAACATTGATCGGCTATACCATAATTCTATTGGAACAAACACCGAGTCAAAAAGTATTCAAGAGGTGAATTTTGAGTATGAGTTTAGAAGCCTTTATAAGATTCAGATTAAGTTTTTAAAGGAGATCTAATACTTACCATTGAGAAAATGTTGATGCGGAAAGCAAACTATAACAATTTGAGACAAAAATTAGTTGGCAAAAAAAGAAGAACCGAAAAAGTTGGTCAAGCTATCTAATTAGAAGAAATCAGAAGACTATCTTTTTGCTGAAAATGAAATTTAGAGAATGAACTCACAGAGAAACAAGAAAATTATCAAGATGTTGCTAGTAGAAAAAACCTAATCTAGAACGGATATAGAATTATAGATCATGGCAAGATCAAAGAACATGTACAAAGTACAAATGTTTTATCTATGACTGCCATTAAAAGAAAAGAAATATGTGAAAAAAGAACTCCACACACAATTAGAGGGGAGAAATCAAGTTTCGTTCTTAATTAATTATAGTAGAAGTTAATCCGATTCAAAAACAGATTATTTAAATAAAATAAAAAGATAATTAAATCAAATATGGTAACAAAATTGGATCATTCGAACAAGACTCGTATGAAACGTCGAAATGTCGAATAAACTTACATTAATTATGGGGTTGGTTATAAGAAACCGAAGTAAAAAAAAAAAAGGGTTCAATTGTACATAACTCACGAAAGGATTATATATCTCATTTCACATTACGATTATTAAGCAAACCAATATCAGAGATCGATGTGAATGAGAATCAATGGAGTAGTCAAAATGACAAAAAAAAAAAAAAGTTGGGTTACGATGTATATTCTATCATGTTAATAATGTATACTCTTTTG
This sequence comes from Camelina hispida, assembly GCA_023657505.1. NCBI lineage: Eukaryota > Viridiplantae > Streptophyta > Magnoliopsida > Brassicales > Brassicaceae > Camelina > Camelina hispida. The sequence continues at coordinate 8,064,593 of CP094636.1, read as the reverse complement.
AACTGTAAGAAGAACAACACACGATGGCAAAATATTCAAAACTCTGTTTGCTTCACAGCCGTTTTGCTCATCCTATATTGGTTTCAACCGGTAATTTAGTCGATTACGTATTCTCATTCTTAGCCTAATCATATTGGTATTAGATGCATATTTCTTTTAATTTTATCTCTAATGGTGATAACTGTTTAATTTGGATACCAAAGATTGAGGGAAAGACATGTAAGATTTTTAGAGGGGAATATCCTGTGGAACCGTGTGAACTTGCAAAATGTGATATGTGTTGCAAAGCAACGTTCGGGAAACAAATCTGTGGATAATGCAAACAAGAGAGCACCGGATTACATTGTCACTGCCGTCGCTAAGCATCTGATATTGACCATAATAACATGAATTATCCATGACAAACAAGCCTCTCGATCTTATGTACTTAATGAGAGACGATGCAACAACTTCATTTCTTGGTACTATATATATATGTTGTTATTTTCTTTTTGCTTGGTGTGATGAATTATTGATTTTGATACATTCCTTGTAATATTTCCCTTGTGATAACGTATTCATATTGTGCGCTTCACAATGATTATGTAAGTTCGCTATGATCGATAACATTTTATTTAATGTGTTTTTAAGAATCTCAAAGAAAATAATAATACTATATATAAAAAGAGAAAATATATGTTTTTTTTTTGCTAACGTGCAAATATCATATAAATGAAGAGTTGGTTTTACAACCTTTACATTGGTTTCTTGGCAAAAAAATAAAACAAGAAAGCAATTGTGCACAAAAGGCAAATATATCTAATTCATTACAACCACAGTCCCATAAAGTTCTTGGTTCATTAGCTAGTGTTCTCCTAAAGCTGACTGATCAAAGGTATATATAGTAAGGGTGTGTTACTGGATTTGATATTTTCAATATGTTTTAGGCTTTTAGCTATAGTGTAATTATAACTGAATTCAGATGCATTTTTTAATGAGTTTTGATGAGTCTCGCTACAACAAACTATCTAACATGGAATCGAAGATAGAAAGCAATAAAAATAAAAACAAATATCGGGTAATTAACATGCATTGTTAAAAATGTGTATGTATTTGTATGATGTTTTTTGAATTCTAAACCGTAATTTTTGTTAAACACTCAAACTAGATTTGTATCGTACATATTTTTGAATTCTTTATTTATGACAATTCCAAATAAAATGTAAGATTTAGTCGTCTTTCCAAACAAAAACAAAATTTGTATAGCGCTTCCAAATTGAGATGGGGTTATTAGTTCTATTATTTTAATGGATTTGGAAATCTAAACAAAAATTATGTGTTATTCAATCATTGATTTTAAATACTTATCAAAATTATTTGTTATTGGTTCTATAATTTACAAATACTTATTAAAAATGTTATTCATTTAATGATTTGTTTTTCGATTTCAAAATTGTCATTATGTTTCAAATGGATTTGAAAATGTAAAATATAAAGATTCAAATCCAAGGATAAAACATGTTATTTCAAAATCTGTACGTTTTAATTTCCATAATTTTACAATTTTATATGTATTTTGAAATCACATCTCCAATAACAACTCATGAGTTTATAGAAACAATTTTACAGCTGATATATACATACATGATTTTTTGGTATCTAATGCGTACAAATTTGGGAAGAAAGTGTAGTCTAACGGTAATGAATTTAAACTGTCTGGTAAATGAAGTTTTAAATTATCTATTTCAGAACTTCAAAAAAATCTCATTTATTAGAGTCTTCCTTCTATCATATTTGCTGAGCATCAAAGACATATGATGAAATCTTCAAATCTGAATGTGGGAGAAAACATCTAATCAAGGCATACAATTTCATGGGCTTGGATTTAAGAAGAATGGATCTTAATTGTTTACAACCCAAAAACAACAGGAAAAGAGAGATTTTTGTCTTTTCAGCAAAAACTCTCTCAGACACTAACATCGAGGAACAAACTCCAATAACCTTTTCCGACGCCGGTGGAGCTCTTGCTCACCGGCGTTGGAATCTCTTTACCTGCAGCACTATCTCTGCTATCTCCTCTTTCATTTCGTTTAATTTTTCTCCGTTTATTTTTTTCTTTTGCTTACAAACCCCCCCCCCGCCCCCCTTTTCCCTTCAGATCCCGGCAAGATCTCACTTAACAGAGACAAAAGACGAGGGCGGAGTCCTTTGAACCCCCTCCTCCTCTCTCCGTTTAACTCAGCCGGTGTACGGATTCCACAAACAGCTTACATGCGTATACCCAGATCTGAAAGTATGCTTCCCCTGCAAAAGCTCTTTCTGAGACACCGAGGTTAGCAGACGAGCTCCTCCTTGGACCATCTGCTTCTTCTCGCCCGGTGGAGACGTCGACGGCACACGGCGTCCTTTTCTACAGGCAAAGTTTTCACCTATCCATCAACGGACTGTTTGCGTGGTCTCTCACTGACCTATCTTTCGGATTGCCACTTTTAAAGCCTTGTCCCCTAGAGATGATCTGTCTATTGCAAATCTATCCACCATCTCCAGTCAGCCGCCGCCGCAAGCTCACCCAAACTAGGTCGAACACCAAGGAAAGAGTCTTTCTCCTGGTGGGCCTTATATCCCTTGACGGCCCATTATCTTTTCACCAAACCAAGCCCAAAACAAAATTCCCCAGGTTCGAATATTTACATCTCTTGTTGACAGCAAATATAACCAATGATGTGGTCAAGATTACTATCTCTATGGTTACCATCTGAGTAGTAATTCATCTTGGTTGTCTTGGGGTCACTTGATATCATTGGAAACCCTGTTCTTAGTAGATATGATGGAGCTCAGGTCCGTCTATCCCTCGTCCGTGTTTTGCCGCAGACAAACTTTGTGTGGAATCCTTGATCACCATTTTCATGGCAGAGAGGATCCACCTGTTATGTCACGGCTTGACACTTATATATTACACCTGTTCTTAGCTCCCTTAGAGTACTCTACCACTACCAATATCCAGCAACCTTACCCTTGTGCCAGGACTGTTTACTATCTTATAGTGTCTTGTCGGTTACAAACCTTGTGTGGAATTCTTGATCACCATGTCCATGGCAGAGAGGATCCCACCCAGTATGGTACGGCTCTACATTTATTATTTGCGATTCCTGGCTTTAACCTCAAAACTGATCATTATTGCTCCTAAGTTCTTGAAGTATCAGTGCGTATTAAATCTGAACTCGATGTATCGAGATTGTGCTTTTGGTCTTAGTGGCTCCTACACCAATAGTCTTCCCCTGACAGCCTCCACCAACTACTTCAGGAACCTCTTGGATAAGCAACTCACCGTCAGCCTCTTTATCACCATCCGGGCTGCTACCCCCCCCCCCCCCCAATCTCTACCAAGGCACTATTTCCTCTAATATTCCTCACTCAGGTGAACTCCTTGGTCATGATTCTTCTACTAACGGCACAATGTCTTATGACCGTGACCTACCTGTCATCTCTCGAGTTCCTCGATGATGATCAATCTTGCAACCATGATCTCACAAGTCACCAACTGCTTTTTAGCTTTTGTTTCTTAGCTCTCATGGATTTTTGCTTGATGCTATCTGTTTCTTTCTTATCTTTTAAGACTTTGGGGAAAGTCTATGCTTGTTGTAACCTTCTAAACTTTGGGATTCTTTATCCCTCTTCTTGTACTGTTTCTATTTGAATGAATAGAGGCACTTGTTTGATCAAAAAAAAAAAAAGAGAGATTTTTGTCCATAATTAATATAATATTATTTAAATGTTTTGTATCTATTACATGCATATTAGAGTTTGAATTTTGTTTACCTAAATGATGTGCATGCTAAGCAATTATTGGGAACATTTTTAATGTATTATTCTCTATATAATTGTTTCATGTTTTATTTTATTTTATTTTTTTGGTCAAAAGCGCTATATAATTGTTTCATAAATAAAGAGAAGAAGCTTTTTTGTTGGGAAAATGGCCATTTTCTACCTGTACAATTTTGGAAGTGTCAATTTCTACCTTTACAAACACACAGTGCTAATTTATACCTATACTCATATAAAATTCAAATTTCATACCCAATTAGCATAAATTGTGTCGATTTCAGAGTCAAAATTAACAAATATTAGTAATGCTGACTCAGATGACACGTAATTTACTGAAGTGGCTAAAACGACATCGTTTAATGCTAAGTTCAAAATTTTCTCAAAATATATTTGACACTCGAGTATCGTACCCAGGTCTCTGTTGTCAATAACAAACGTGCCACAACCAACTGATCCAGTTACAATATTCGGGAATATGTAAATCTATTACACTTATAAATATGTCTCCACGCACAAAGCATTTTCTGCAGCAATTAACAATTTTCCAAAAAAAACCCAGGTAATTTACGCAACAGTTTAAGAGACGCAATTTATCAAAATCGAATTGAACAATGGAGCTTTACCTCTTAAATTCTTAATGGAAGATGTAAAGTATAAAGATCAGAAAGTTTATGAAATCGTTAAACATGTATGATGATGGGCGGAGTTTTGTTGGTCACCACGCAATGACGGAGTCAGAGATCGGAGACTTGGAGATGATTAGAGCGGAGAAGAAGGAGAAGACGAAGAGGTTGAGAGGGGGAGGAGACGTAAAGACATATTATAAACATAAAAAGTTCTACATAACTTGAAATATCGTCACTAGATCAGTTGGTTAAGGCATGTTTGTTTGTGAAGTATTACGTTTTTTTAAGAAAATTTTAAACTCAGAAATTAAAATGATGTCGTTTTAGCCACCTCAGTAAATTACGTGTCATCTGAGTCACCATTCACTAATATTTATTAATTTTGACTCTGAAATCGGCACAATTTTTACTAATTGGGTATGAAATTTAAATTTTATATTAGTATAGATATAAATTAGCACCGTGTGTTTGTACAGGTAGAAATTGACACTTTCAAAATTGTAGAGGAATAAAATGGCATTTTCCCCTTTTTTGTTACTATTGGAACTTTATAGAGTGAGTTTTCATTTTTTTGTCAAAGGTGTGTAATATCCATTGGTTTGGTTGATGTTTTGTTATATCCATCGGTCAATACATGATCCATCTTGGTGCATCATATCGAGGGGAACCTTTTGAGAGTAATTCTTAAATTTCTTTAGTGTGTTGTATCTAAGGGATTCAAGTTGGGGATATAAGAAATCTTCAGCAACTTCTCTATGGCCCTTCAATACACCATCCTTGTTCTTTGAGGCTTCATCGTCCACGAATCTAGAAAATCTCCCTTTACCATCTTAGAATGCTGACTTCTTGGGAGGATTTTATCACATCTTTACTCAGTTTTACAAGATATCAAAAACGGATACGTAAAAGCGATTTGAATATAAAAATAAGAAGTGTGTAACATATTTAAAATGTGTGTATATATATAATTATATATTCATATATTGTAAGAGTTTTAAATCAAACAAATCTAATACAAATAAATCTAACATTACAATGCTCAAAGTACCATCTTATCATCATTTTCATTAGTTCCATTTAGGTTACATTTGTGGGGTTATACAAATAAATTGAATGCCTCATATTCATCAAATTACAATACATAAAATTTGAAGTTACAGCTTGCCAAATATATCCTTATGTTGTTGTTAAATTCATTATTCATTACGTTTCAAAAATTCCAAGTGTTTTCAAAACAAAATCGGATATTTATATACATTAAAACTTCTTTAAATTAACATTGTTCTGTTAATTTCTAGAGTTATTAATTTATCGATTTATATAGAGCTGAAAAACTAATTTAGGACCACATAAATATATAACTTTATTGAATATTAATTTATAGAAATTATACTGTAATGTATTTAAAGAATTTTACAAGAAATATTTTCTAAAACGTTTCTCGCACTTTTTAAAATTTTGATCTTAAAACATTTTCGATACAACAAATGGATCTTAGATCTGATAACCTCAAAACTTTTCCTCAAAACAACGGTTTCTATATTTACATTAAATACAAAATATTAATTCTTAATTATATGTGTTTTGTAATCATGGATATTTAATATGACATGTAAAAGGTGATTTCAATTTAATGTGCCAAAGCATTTTGTTGAAAAATAGTGCTTCAATTCAAAGTGTCATTTAAAGGGTAACCAATATTTAGCTTTTTTTTTGTTTTTGTTTTTTTTGGCAAACAACCATTATTTAGCTTAAATTTGTTCCTAGGAGACTCATTCTTCTCCATTTTTCAACCAAAATCTTATTTTTGACCCAATATAACCAAAAAAAGGATATGCAGATGAATACATTTAAATATTTCCAATCCTTAATAAGTAAATAATCTTGTCAAATTTCAGAATTACTTTGATTACCTTCTGTGAAACCCTAGACCAAGATATCTCAATCACCCCTACCACCACCATCATCCTCTATATAAACATAAACCAAGAAATGTATTTTTATCATCATATCACAGATTTAGCTTTCTCTTTTATCTTATAACCCAATCTTTATATTTAACCCCAGATTTGTTATTAAACAAAATAAATAAAGGGGAGAGAGAGAGAGAGAGATAAAACAGACAACAAAAAGAGTTCTCTTTGGTTAAGTGCTTGCATGTCTTTTCCAATTGATCTCTAAATTTTTTGCCTTGTTGTTGTCAGTAATTTTTTTTTTGTCACTTCTGTAACAACAATGGCGGAGTTAAACCCATAAAAGGAGGATTCTTTCTAAAACACATCCTCTTGGCTTCTTCAGTAAATCCCCAGGTAAAACCTTAAAATCCCAAAATTCAATTGAAACACTTCGAATTAGATTAAAAAAAAAAACAGAAATCAAGAAAGACAAACATCTTGAATTTTTTTTAAAAAAATCCAACCTTTAGGCTAAATCCATGTTTATGTTGTACCATTTCTTGAAATTAGCTTCAGAATGGTTAATTGATTGATCTGTTTGTATGTGTATTGGCTGTAGGTTCAGTAACAGGAGGAGAGAGCTTTCTCAATTTAGAGTATGAAAGATGGGAAATTGAGTTTAAGGGTGTAAATGGCAGGATTTTCAGGTTCCAATTTTAGTTCAGGTCCATACATTGATGTTAGGGTTGAGTATTTGAATGAATGTGAGAACAGGTTAAAGAAATTGTTTCGTCAAGCTCTTTTGTTTTTTCTTGAGGAAGAGGCTAATGGAAAGCCTCTGCCTGTTATTCTAGGTAATGGTAAAAAAGTTAATTTGTTTAAGCTGTTTGTGTTTGTGTGTGAGAGAGATGGGTTTGATTCTGTGTCTTGGAATGGGTTGTGGGAGTTAGTGGCTGAGAAGTTAGGCTTGGATAGGTCATTGTGTCCAACTTTGAGATTGGTTTACACCAAGTATTTGATCCGGTTGGAGAAATGGGTGATGGAGAACTCGAGGAAAGTGAAGTTGGAAGATCCGGTTGTTAGAAAGATAGGTTCTTATGTGGGTTTGTTACATGAGCTAGGGTTTGGATTGAAGAGTTTCTTGGAAAATGGAAAGCGTCAGAAACGTAACAGAGCTGTGGCATTAGGTTGTAAGGATATTGCAGAGTCCCACCGTAGGAAGATACTTAGACATGATAATAATAATAATAATGAAGGAGTAGGAACGTCTTGTCCTCTTGTTAGTGATGCGTCTGTTGTATGTCTTGAGCAAGTAGATATACCGGAAATGCTGAAGTGGCTGACTTCAGTTGCAATATCTCCTCATCATGATCCTTCCATTGGAGTTATACCACACTCTTCGAAATGGAAGAAGTTTACTGGCAAGGAGTATTACATCCAAGTCATTAAAGCCAAAAACGCTTTGCTTGTTCAGAGACACAATGCTGCAGTCAGATTTACCTATTCTCCACGATTGGTACTTTCTTTACTTTTAACTCTTATCTTGCCTTAAAAAGTCGATGATTCAGTTAGTATGCTTTTGTTTTCTATATGTGAGATGGCTTTAACTCATTCATTGATAAAAACCTTTGCAGGATAACCTAACTGTGCATCCGTCTATGTATGATGATCAACGACCGTCGTTAGGGAGTTTAAGATACAGCACTAGGAATCCGAAGGTATCAAAACACCATTCTAGTGGCAGAGAGGTTATTGCAGGAACATGTAGAGCCACAGGCTTACAAGTGCCAAAGCAACCCCAGTTCCCGAGACGGAATGTTGGTGTAGGACCTCGTTACCAAGCCGTAGTGGACGAATGGACAGAACCGGGTTTGGAGAGCGATAGTAAATGGTTAGGGACCCGTGTATGGCCGCCGTTAGAAAGCAATGAAGCTGTAGAAGATTTGGTTGGAAAAGGAAGGGCAAAGTCTTGCAGCTGTGACACCCTCATATCTAACTCTGTGGAATGCATTAGATTCCACATAGCCGAGAATAGAATGGAGCTAAGACGTGACCTTGGCGATGTCTTTTTCCATTGGAGGTTCAATCAAATGGGAGAAGAAGTGTCTCTAAGATGGACAGAACGAGAAGAGAAGAAGTTTAAGATGATGATGATCTCGAATCCTAAGTCTTTATGGAAAAATGCTGCAAGGCTCTTCCGTGGAAAGAATAGAGAGGAACTCGTGCATTACTACTTCAATGTGTTCGTGATCAACCGTAGAAGATATCAGAACCGTGTGACTCCAAGGCATATAGACAGTGATGACGATAGTGAATCTTTTGGTGCTGTTGGTCCCAGTTATGGCCGTAGTGCTGTTACCTCACCTGATTCAGATATTATGATCTGTTCTCAGAATAGTCAGTGTGGTGAAGTCATTGACTGAAGAAGAAACAGAAGATTGTAACAAAAAGAAAAAGAAAAAAATGGTTTTTATGTTTTCTATGAACTTTTAACTCATAACCTTCTTCTGAAGATAGAAGTATAGGAGTTTGTAGATTTTTTTTCCCTTTTTTTTTTCTTCTTTTTGTGACTTTATAAATTTATTAATAAAACTAGCAAAAGGTAACTTTTGGAATTAGATCGGTTCAAAGTTTTTATCAACAAGTTAATAATTTTTGGTACATTATCTTCTTTATACAAGTTCCGTAGTTCCTAAGAGTCACATACATCCGATGACCAAAGAAAATAGAGAGTCAAATACATTCTAGTTTAATTTTTATTTCATTTTCCAATATATTCTCCTTCATATTAAATTATTTGTTGCACGAAACTTTGTCTCTTTTCTTTTTCCGTAAAATGTCATTTTCAGTAAAGAAAAACAAAAACAAAAAGAGAAACTGAAGAAAAAGAATTTGTACAGATACATTCTTTTTAAGAGCCACACTCAGATTATTTAATAAAAACTGCATTAAAACACAATGTATATGAAAAAAACCCAAATCATTATTCTATTCCAAAAGTGTAATCAGTCAATTGAATTAACCCAAGTCATTAAATATGCATTAACCAACATAGAAACCATAAACATGAGAACCCCATAAATATGCATGTTTATCGTCAAATCCTAATTATCGAAGTGATTGTTATATGAAGTATATGGAGATGAAGAAGCTTTTCAAAGTTTTGGTCTTCTTGTTCGGTTACTTGACGTGTTCAATGGCAATGGTACCGTATCGTGGTTGTGACGTTATTGGAGTAGATTTGGGAGGTGGAATGGGAAAGAACGAGAAGAGAGTGAACAAGGAGTTTTTTTGGTCGAGTCGTAAGTTAGTTTCTGGTCCGAGTCGCAGTGCTTGCGGCCACTAATTGTCGAGAAAGTAAGATTTTTACTAATGGATGTTGTATTAATCTCTAGTTTATGTCTCTGTCCTTCATAGACTTCTGAATATGTCATGACTTTATTGATGTACTTAACGGAATGAATGGCTTGCAAGTTGCAATACGAGTCTATTTTGGTTTTTGAATATTTTTGGGGTTATATTTTTCGTTTGTATCTTTGAGAGAAACTCAGAAAGTTGCCACATCATGCCTCTTATTATAAGAGATTACGGGGTATATATAAAACACTACGACAGAGGAGTTGTAAATTATGCAGATACAGAACAAATGTAAAAAATGACAATTCATTGTCCAAAAAGTTAGTGTTTCATCCATGAATATAAGATGAAAAGATGATAATGCATTTTTTTATTGGACAAAGAGATGACAATGTGTAAATGATAAATTGCTCGATAAAAATATATATGATTACACGGGCTATTAAGTATATTAGCACATTATGTAACAGTATTGTTATATATTGTGTAACCCAGTTTTGATAAACAATATCACTGAAATTTAATGAACAATTTCGCTAGTAATTTAAGTATTAACACTAGCAAATATTTTTCTGTTCAACGACATTTTTGTAGTTAGAATGGAAAAGAGAGATAAGTATGGTTAAAAATAAAGGGGAAGGGAGAAAACTAAATACCAAATATAGATTTCATTTCTTGTTTTATTTTGTATATCGCCATTTTTTCTTCCACAAACTAAACAATGATTTTCTCTTTCTCTCCACTCAATTTTTTAAACGCTCAAAACTATGAAAATGCGCAAATCTTCTCTCTTCTTTCTCAGCATTTTCTCTATCTCTCTCTCTCTCTAATTCTATGTTGCTTATTGAAATTTTCTACAAAACCTAATAAACCAATTTTTTTATTTGAATTGTCTGAGAAGCCGTCATTGAATAAAAAAGAAATGTCTCATAAACATGAAAGTTGCAGAAAATTTATTAATCATCTACTTGCTGAGATGCATTCAATGTTGTTGTTCGTTCATTTGGTCTTACTTTTATGGGCAATTTAGATATGAATCTTCATTTTCTCTAATAGGGGTTCTCTCGTGTTCAGCGTAATTCTTTTCATTTTTAAAAATCATATTTTATTCCATTAATTTTTGTATTTCAAAGCTTACAAATTGATATGTATTTCTGTAATACTATATTTTTGTATTTCTCTCTTAAAATGTCACTTTCTCGTCCATCAAATATATGCCAGTTATATATAATAATAATTGATAATGATGAGTAAGAGTAAATTTAAAAGATTTATTTCCTTTTATTTATTTAGTTATTACTATTTTAAAAATATATATTAAAAGTTAATGTAGATAAAGAAAGAGTAAAATAGGAAAAAAAAAATTGTTATAAGATTGCAAGTGTAAATTATAAAAATATACTATTTCTGTTTCACAAAGAGTGTCATTCTGGAGTTTTTTCTTTGTTTTACAATGACTATCATTTTATATTTTTAATGTATAATTTTATATTTCCAATGCATCTTTTATATTAGATTTCCTAGTTTTACTCTTAATCTACGACTAAATTAATTCATTAAAAACTTATTAAATAAGGGCATATATGTATATTTCTAAACCCTAAGAGATACTTTCTATTGAACCCAAGGGCTCTAATCACTAATCGAATCTTGGATATTAATCGGAGAAAGTGAAAGAAATTTGTCGATTCAATCGGAGAAGATGATGTAATCTTAACCAATTAACACATACCCAAAACAAAAGCTTGTAATTCTTTGTAATTGTTGATCAATTGAAATCTTATTTTTCTTCTAAAACCTTCAAATCAGAGATTAAAATGAGAGAGAGAAAAAATAGACTCGCCAAGGGGAAGATGTGAAACCTTCCTTGACTAGACCTTGGTGCACCGGCAAAGCGAGAAGCAGTCACGGCGGTCGGCGGTCGCCAAGTCTTCTTCAAGTTATGCCGGAGATCTAATAATCGTAAAAAATTTTGGCTGCCAGCAAAAGAGAGAAAGATAATTGCTTATGTGAAAGATGTGATTTGGTATTTTTGATCAACTAAAAAGCCCTATCTCTGTAAGTCTAGACTATAAGTTTAGGTAGTGATCGGTGAAGAAAGATAAAGCTGTACAAAGTGGTATAGCTTTAACTTTTACCAATCAAGTATAAAGCGGTACGAAAAAGTAGTCAACACAAACAGGATTAAAAGCTGAATAAAGTTTTCTGTATTTTATAAATTATTTTAAAATGAAGATAATGTTTCAAAAATCACAATGCTATTGGTGGATGAGATTTTATTTTATCTTGATAAATTTTTAATGAATTAAAATATAGATAGTAAAAGTGAAGCTCATTCCTCCTATATATACTAAACAATCGATTCTCACTTTGTAAACTACTTCTTCTTTGCTCTTTTTTTTTTTGTCATCTAGTAATATTAATAAACGAGGTGGAATACATTGTGAAATACAACTTAAGCCGGCGGAAGACAAGATTTCCCCGGAGTCTAAAGCCCAAAAAAGGGAAACAAAGCCGGCGGACAAGTAGAAATCCCCGGAAACATAAGTGAAACCAACAAAGAAGCAAACAACAAAGCAAACAAATTTAACTTTGGAAAGAGGACCAACCCAGGAACTAAAAACAAAGGCAAACTAGGCAGAACCTTAAACAAACTAGTCTCCAAATGCAAAGTTTCTTCTTCTGAAGCTCTTGTAGTTGAGTTTTACCAAGGATGCCCACAGGCCAATCCAACAATAACAACCACCACCTCCTATCAAGATGAGAGCCAATCTCTCAACACATGACCCAAGAACTTCATAACCCGGCCAACAAGACTCGAACATTTCCGGATACGACGACGACGACTACAGCATCCCATAACGTCTAGATAGAAGACTTCAAAACGCAATCAGATCTTAACAAATCTGCAAAGCAAGACAAGGAGCGAAGTCTAACCTCTCAAAGAAACCAAACAAGAGGAAGGTTCGAGAAAGCTATCAACCACAACAAGCCACAACGATGAGAAGAACCAACTGCAGACAAAGGAGACTAGTATTTCTTCAAACAAAATGGAGCCTAAGCTTAAAGAGGGAAGGAGCCTTAAGAGAAACAAAGGTAGGGCGAGATAAACAAGGGTGATAGGAAGGTAAAGGCTAGGCGGGTAACGCAATCACAGCCACACAACACTGACGGCTTCAAAACGAACATCACATGAACGATGGGAAGGACCTAGCAAAGAAGATACCTTATTCTTCGAGTCATACCGTGGATCTATTCAATCCGGAATTGCTAGCAAATTCTCTACATTTTGACACTTCCAACCGTCTCCACAAACCCAAATCGAAACTCGAAGCAAACCAAAAGATTCTCCAATCCAAGGCCAAACAGCTACTTAAACAACTAACCCAAGAAATTGAAACTAACTAAAACGGTTCCATTTAGCTCTAGACTAAAGCGAAGAAGAGACCAGAAGGTCAGCTTACCGAGCTCAAACAACAAACAAGACCACGGCCACAGATTCGAGAGCAATTTTGGGAATCACCATGAAACTCAAAACTCTGTCGAATCTTCCAAATAATAGATCTAGGAGACCCAAGAAACAACTCTCACAGGAGAAGCTGGCCGCCGACGAAACTCACAAGCCCCGCCGTAAAGATCTGTCGTCTCAGCCATAGTGAAGCCATTCTCCACCGAAATCAAGGGTTAAAGGAAGCAAGGAACTAAACGACAACAGCAAAAGAGAGACTAAGGTACCCTTTCACGGCAACGGCGAGGAGCGCCGACCACCGGAGAGGGCAAACAGGGAACTGGATTTTGAGGCGGCTAGGGCGACTTCTTTGGGAGAGAAAAGAAAAGGCGAAAAAATACTCAGTACTCTACTTTATGATTTCACTTCTTCTTCTTCTTTGCTCTTCTTCTCAAAAAAAAAAAAAAAAAAAAAAAAAAAAAAAAAAAATCTCAGCCGAGAAAAAAAGTTAGAAGACATTCATCCAGTTTCAAGTAACTAGAGTTAAGGTAAACATTTATGTTACTAATTTACCATTAAGATAAGAAATAATTATGTGCATATAATATTTTGTTCTTTAAATATATTATGTTTGTCTTATATTATGAAATAATTACTGTAATTTAAATGATTACATTTTTGTGAAAATGTAATAATAATTTTATAAAGATGGTGTTTATACTGGTTTTTTATATAATAATTAGTAACATTTATTAATGTGAACTTCAAGTTATTACTAAAACTGTATAAAACTGATTTGTTGTAATTTATATTTTTTCTACAGTATGTCTAATGAAGGTCCTAGCTCTTCACGTCGATGAAAGAATGTAAGTTACATATATATAACATAAGTAGTATATATAATATAATAAATCTTTATATTTCATATGTTAGTCATTTATATATATACATAAAAATATTTTTCACATTTTTTAGAAAGAAAATTGGTCACCTCTTGAAGAACGCATTGTGCTTGAACTATATGAAGCTGAGCTTGCAAAAGTAGACTATAATACATATGGTCTAAAAAAACCTCATCGAAATCGTATTTTGAGTGAACTATTAAAGCGGACGGGGAAAGATGTTGATAATTGGATAAAGGTCAAAAACAAGATAGATACATTGAAGGGAACTTACAAAGAATGGGTCGACCTTATGGGTAAAACAGGTGTAAGTTCGGATCAGAGAACTGGAGTTATCCGTATGGATGACGATTGGTGGCAATCGCGCGAGGCGGTATGTATATTTTGTGTTAGTTTGAATTGTATGATATATTAAAAGTGTTTATCTAGAAATTCTAAAATTTATATTTGTTTTTTTTTCTAGGAGAGTAAAACAATTTTGGCTTGTCACCGTAAACCGCCAAAATATTGGGATGCACTACAACGTATTTGTGGACAATATGATGTATCAAGTGAACATATGTATGATGTTGATGGAGCACGAAGAGAATTATATGAAGAAGATGCAAGAGCTGATTTCAGTGGTGATGGTGAAGAAGATGTAAGAGCTGACTACACACCTCAAACACATGAAGAAAATACTTATTTTCCAGATAACACATTTATTGATCCACAAGAAACATATGAAGATGTTCCCTCAGCAGCAACACATGAGGCATATGGAGATATTCCAGTTGCATCGTCAGAAGAAATCCACAATCGTTCAGATAGACATACCACCCGTGCTGCGCCATACAGTGTCGCACGAGGAGAAAGTAGTCAACGAAGAAGTAATTCACGAGTCCGTTCAGTTGGTAGTAAAGATCGTGGGAACCGTAGAAGGCATCAATTTGAAAGCTCAGTTACCACTGCATTTCAAGGAATAGCAGATGCACGACGTGCGACTGTATCAGCCCTGCGACCTGATAGGTACAGTCCTGAAGAATATGCAAAATTTAAAGATGCATTTGCTATACTAAATTCTTTACCAATTGAGAAGTACAAACCATTTTGGAAAGCATCTGTGAAGCTACTTAAGGAGGATGCATGGTGGCGTAATACATTTTTGGACACTTCTTTTGAGTCAGATGAAGATAGAATCCAGTTTTTGGAAAGTATAACTGAAGTGGATCGTCTAGAAACCGTAGCTCCTGCAAATTTGTCAAATTTTGGGTCATTTTTAAGTGGTTCAAGCGGCGGAAGTGTGCCATCATCAGGAAGTTCTGTGGGACATTCGTCAGGAAATTCTGTGGGACATTCATCAGGAAATTCTGAATATAGGTTTTCTGAAATTCCACAGTTTCAACCATCTCCTGCTATGGGACAGTTCTTTTCACCTCCGGGGGTAGGATTTAATACGCCTGGGCATATGATGGGTGCACCTTATGTACCGATGATGTTTCCTCAAGGATTTGCTGGTTTTCCTTTCATGAACTCGTCGCCTGGTACACAAATGATGCAAACATCAACATCTCCTTGAGTTTTTAATGTTGGGGCATCATCAACAATCGGTGGAATTTCAACTACTCGAATGGGAGAAACTATTCAAGGAACAAGAACAAATTTTTCTCCTGGTTTTGTAACGCCAACTAGACGATCAACAGATACTGGATATAGGTTTGGTGCACCATCGGGAATTGGAACTCAACCACAGCAGTTAAATTTTATGGATGATAGAACATCAAACAATCCCACTGATAACGAGAAACATTGAATAAACAATATGAAAAGTTTATGGTTTTTATTAATGTTTGTATTATATTGATATAATATATATTTTACTATAATAAATGTTTGTCTACCACAATTTTTTTAGTCGTTTAACTTATTTTTTTCTTAATGGCTAGGAAAATCGGAGAAATGAGTTGTACTCTCGGGGACTAAATAATCTAACACACGAAGAATTATGCGAATTATTTATGCTAGAGGACGAAGAAGTCGATGAGGTACTTGTTCAGCCAACGATGCAGTATTATGAACGATATTTTTGTCGACAACCCATGCAAGCGGGAGGAGGACTAGGTTGGCTAAATATTAAACACCAGATGGAACATGATGATGCATCATGCTTACATGCAGTAAGGATGCCTCGAGGAATATTCCAAATGTTGTGTCAACTGATGGAAAACGAGTATGGATTAACATCAACAGAAAATATTAGCATTGAAGAAAGCGTTGCAATGTTTCTTTCTACATGTGGTCATAATGAAGTTCAACGTACTGTAGCTAGGAATTTTGGGCGTAATCAAGAGACAGTCAATCGCAAGTTTCATGAAGTGCTAAATGCGATGGAGCGACTTGCATGTGATCAAATAAAGACCCCAACATCTAGCCAACTTAGAGAGTATCCCCGCAGTCTTCGATATGATCCAAGGTATTGGCCATTCTTCAAAGGTTTCATAGGTGCTATAGATGGAACACATGTTCCCCTCATAGCACCACAAGAAAATCGAAGAGTTTATTGGGATCGTTTTGGTGAATCAAGCCTAAATATTATAGCGATATGTGATTTAGACATGCTTTTCACATATGTTTGGAATAGAGCACCGGGATCACTTCATGATTCTAGAGTTTTATCGATAGCACAAGAGAATAGTCAAAGATTTCTGAAACCTCCTACAGGAAAATATTATCTAGTTGATTCTGGATATGCGAATAAAAAGGGTTACTTAGCTCCTTACCGGAGCAACCATCAAGAAGAGGTGAGATATCATTTAGGACAGTTTCAGAATGGTCCACCTCCACGAAATAAGTATGAATTGTTCAACATGTGGCATGCTTCACTTCGCTCTGTTATTGAAAGAACTTTTGGAATCTGGAAGAAAAAATGGAGGGTTGTAAAAGAATTACCGCGATACAGATTAGAAATTCAAAAAAAATTGGTGTTTGTTACAATGGGTCTTCATAATTACATTCGACGTTCCAATATTTCCGATGATGATTTTGATACAGGTGCTTCCGCAGAAAATGAAAATGGACAGCATGATGTAGATGTAAGTGTAATCAGTGAAATATAAGAGGTGGAAACATCAAGAAGTGGAACATATATGGCAGATGTGCGTAATCAAATAGCAGATTTGTTATGGGAAGCTCATTCTTAATTTGATTTGCTTGTATTTCTCGGTAGCCTTTAATATGTATGTACCAATAATTATATATATATATATATATATTTTTTTATTAAAAATAAAATGTAATTCATTTTAATAAATTACTTCTCAATAAATATTTTTATTCTATAATACGTAAAAAAAATATTTTCAATTCATTATTGGATTAAATAAAATTTATGTACTTATAGTTTCTAAAATGTCCAAAAAAAACTAAGAGTAAAACTTATACAAATATTTTTAATTATTGGACTAGTATATTCTTATACTTTTTTATATTGGAATAATTTAATTGTCATAAATTAATTTAAAATATTCATAAATTTTACATCTATAATTATAAACTAAACAACATTTTATGTTAATTTTAAAATTTTATTAATTTTTTAAACGGTATATTTTCAGTTTTTTTTGTGTACAGCTTTGACATACAGCTTTTTCTTACAGCTTTGCACTATTCACTAAAAGCTTACAGCTTCAGCTTACAGCTTGTTTGTACAGCTTTAAGTAGGTTACCAATCAGACCCTTAATTTATAAGTTTAATCCTATTTCTGTAATTAATCCAGTTTTATAATGAAATGTTAGAAAAGAAAGGTTCAAAGGACAAAACTCATGATGAAGGATGTTGTAAAAAAAATACACGAAATAATATATTTACTGATATCTTTGAAATGTTATCAAATGGCCCGTATAGCTCAGTGGTAGAGCGTCAGTCTTGTAAACTGAAGGTCCGTAGTTCGATCCTGCGTGTGGGCACTTTTTAATTTTTTTCCATAAAATTACTTCATATTCACGTGAATAGCAGTTTTTCAAGTCAAAAAGAGCTTTTCTTTTTTATAAGGATAAATAAAAACTCTGTTCACAGAGCATTGGACTCATATTACAGAAAGCTAGAGAGCTGTTTCCTAGGGTGGTCAGTGTGTCCATAAACTGTGCAAAAGACAAGATCCCTAAATCGAAACCTCTTGTTCATGATTAACTGATGTTAATGATGACGCTTATTAAGCTATACTACCGTCCAGTATACTGTATACACCAGGCAATCAGTTTCTTAAAACATTTTAGACTTATGAAATTGATCATCACAATCCACTACTACTCTTAAACATTCATCAAACTGATTTATCCACTGAAGATTTGACTTAAGAAAAATGGGAGGGGCTGCGCCAACGCAAGCCGCCGCGACAACATATATTGACGCAGGCTCTCCCGCTTTAGGGAGTGCTTAAGCTAAAGCACCCATCCAAAGTGCAATCGAAGACACTAGCCTAGTCCACAGTTCTTCTTGATCGACAGTTGACCGTGTCCAGGTAAGTATCTTTCGACCTGTAACCTTGCTCTTCTTCTATACCTTCTATTGTATGCGATTCCAGATACTGTAAGTAACTCACAAAATTTGACCACAGCAGAAATGTAAAGGCTTACTAAACTTGATTACAATCCAATTTCAAACTAAACTTACACAACATTTCGATTTTATTTTGTAAAAATATATACAGGGCTGAGGTTGATAATGAGAAATCAACTTCTTATTCATAGGATTTTTGTTATTAAAACTGAACCAAACTTTATAGTCCCATATATATAAACGAGACACTAAGGCATCTATGATTCTTCTTCACCAGTTAAGCTCAAGCTAAATTCCCATAACTTCTTGGCCAAATCTTTATCTTTACCCTGAGTGTTAGGGTTGGATATGTTGTTATCCATCAAGTATTCTCCACTCACTCCCTTTACTTGCGGATGTAGTGCTGCATAGCATGTAGTTGCCGCTCCCTGCAATAACCGTATAAGAAAAAAAAACTCATATACAAACATGTATGTATGTGTGTGAGCTGAGGAAAGAATGATCATATGCTTGAGCATGATCACGACCTTGGATAAAACAAAACCTGACCTGTGGAATACTCTTCAGAACATACTTTCCCACCGCATTACCAATTGCTGCATCAAACAAGAGAAGAAAAAAATTATTGACATTACTGGTTGATACTTTGATGCATCTACTGTTAGATCATAAACATCCATTGATAAGCTTAAGAAAGAGTTCACTTTATATTAGTCATACAGGAACAAACATCACATAGAATATGAGTCAAAGAGAAGGCTGAAACTATATTCTTACAAGAAGACGAACTTTTTAAGATTGTTGTCTATGATGAGAAAAAGAATTCAGAAATGAAATATGATGAGAAAAAAAGAATTCTACTATTTATGAAGCTGTGGTAGCGCAAAAGATTGGTCATAATGGATCCGGGATGAAGTGAATTGGCAGTGATGTTCACACCTTGTTCCTGCTTTAAGCATAACCAAAAAAAGATCAACAAATCTTCTTTCCTTTAGCTTTCTCTTTGGCATTTTGAATTGATATAATAATATTAACAAAATGACCTGCAAAATACTATTTTACCTTGAACTGCCTAGCGAGCTCACTAGCGTGCAGTATGTTACAGAGCTTTGACTGACCATATGCTTGCAAAGTATTGTAACTATAGAGAAACGATGAGAGAAATATGAGTATGTTACTAGTTTACTACAAATTGAAAATCAAAAGTAGTGAATAATAAAACTATCACATAACAATCACCTTGCTTCGTCATTTATTTTATCAAACCGAATCCCTTCCCCGTAAGCAAATCTATGACCTTCTGATGAGACAATAACAATTCTTCCTTCTCTATTGCTTTCATTTGCTGTTTTCTTCATTGTCTCCAAAAGAAGGTTCGTCAACAGAAAATGACCTGAAAAAATTATACAAACATAAACAACCTCACATAGAAGCAAAAATGGTGGAGATCAAATGTTCTTCTAAACCAAACATACCCAAATGATTGGTTGCAAACTGTAATTCAAAGTTGTCGCTTGAAAGCATGAAAGGACATGCCATAATCCCTGCATTATTGCTACAAAAACAAGAACAAGGATTAAGTCTGACTAACAAGTATTATCAACATTAAGTAATACAGAAATTACTGAAAGAAACAGTAAAGTTATGGATTTTACATGAGAAGATTCAACGGTAGGTCCAAAGACTTGTACTCTGATGCAAAGCTCCTGACAGAAGCCATTGAGCTAAGATCTAACTTCATTACATCAATCTTAGCCTCAGGTGTTTCCTTTAGTATCTTTTCTCTGACTTGATTACCAGAATCTATGTTCCTTACAGCCATTACAACGTGAACACCACGAAGAGCAAGAACACGAGTAGTCTCTTCCCCAATACCACTTGATGCTCCTGAAATCAAATTAAACAGATACATCAAGAACTAACCAAAATGTTCTCTTTAGCTTCAAGATATATTCTAACAAGCCTGATTGATATATTCCAATAAAGTTCAATCCTTTCATCCATTAACAGATACCACAACAACTTGAGTCAAGGGAGCAGAATCAAAACCCAGAAACTAAACAGAGGAAAAAGTGTAAATTTGAAACAAACCCAGATCATAAAAAGTTGATTAACATCTGCAAGAAGAAGAAGAAGGAGAAGAGGACCTGTGACAACAGCTGTGAGACCAGTACCATCAATCCCATGAGTGACTTCTTCAGCTGTGGAACGAGCTGAGAACCCAGATGCTCCTTTCCACCAAAAAGGCCACATTTTTTTGTTTTTTTTTTTCTCTCTTCCCTAATCTTCTTTGCAGAATTGAAAAAAAAGTCCTAAACAAAACCCTAGCTAATGATCACTACAGCAACTCTTGTGAAATTGTTAATTATATAAAAAGTGTATTCAGTTGCTTCTCTTCTTCCAAGTGAATAAAGCTTTGCCTTTTTGCCCATGCGCTCTTCTCAATTCTAGTAATTTATCTGTATTGTTTTGCTTAATCCAAGATTAAGTAGTATAAATATCCTTTTTATTTTATACAAAAGTTGTTAAATGTAAAATTGGTTTTTGTGTAATGTTCTCCACATTACATTAAACTAATAAACAATGACAATGACTGCATGAAAAGAGGCTGATCGATGTCAAAAGTTTTTACAGCAGAAAAGTTGCAAGACAAACAATGAAAGATCCAACAAAGGAAAGAACAACTCTCTCTCGGTGTTGTGTAGAGCAAAAACGAGTCTAACAGGTTTTAAAATCTTTCATAAAACATATAAAAGCGGAGCAATCTTCAAAAGAAGACAGGTTTTGGGCTAAAGAAGAGTGCTTTGAAATCCAGAGATAACCTTTCATTCATTCCATGGAGATTGGGACCAAAAAAAAATATTATGACTCAACGCTGTGCTGGCCTAGGCCTGGAGCTTCCAAATGCGGAACGGCGTTCATCACTGCTGCGCCAAGCATCACCACCTGGGCGGTCACTGCCTCTAGGACCAGAACCCCAACGCTCTCCTCTTTCAGCTGGAGGTCCACCTCTGCTGCTTCCCCAGTGGTCATCTGCTGGAGGTGGTCCACGGCTGGACCAGCGGTCAGGTTCTGACGGTGTTGGTGCTGCTGTTGGGGCTGTTGGAGATGAGACTTCAGTAGTCTGGCGCTTCCATTTAGGAACATATTTGCCCGGACCTGAACCTGATGCCGATGCTGGCGCTGGTGCTGTAGCAGCAGGAGTAACAGTAGGCTCTGCATGGCGAGCAGGTACATCAGTTCCCCTCAACGCTTCTCGCCTCAGCTTCTCTTTTTCCTCCGCTTCTCTCTGTCTCTGCATTTGCTTCTCAGCAATTTCATCCAACTTTGCTTTGCGTTCAGCTTCTACCTTTTTGATCCTCTCAGCTTCTACAGTAGAGAAAACCCAAAACATAAACAAAAACAAGGGATTACATTAGAAAAACTTCAACATCAATGTCAAAATGATGTGGATTTATGAAAGCAAGTCCACACCTTCCTGCTTGCGAGCTTCCTCTTCTTCCTGCAGCTTTGTAATTCTTTCTTCTTCAATATTCATATAATATATTTGCTTCCTCTTAATATCCCGTTCTTGCTTCCTAGCTTGAATTATTTGGCTGATACGCTCCTCTCTCTCTGCCCTTATTCTGTCAAACTCTGCTTGTCGACGACTTATCACTTGCGCTTGGAATATTTCCTGGACACGGACAGATTCGATTATAAGAAAGAAAAGTTACAGAAAAAAAAAAAAAACTAGAGAATATCAAAACTAATTCAATAAAGGAAAGAGATACACATCCACATGAAGACTCAGAAAAACGAAATGACATGTCAAAAACTGACCTTATTATCCAACATTCTGGACAACCTGTTTTTCTCCTTCAAGTCACTCTCATGACGCTCTCGACTCAGTTCAACTTCACGCTGTAAAGGAGTAGAGTTTTTAAGGACCTCATATACTTCCAAATCAGAACCAAGTTATAAGAAAAGAAAAACTACTGAAACTGTAAGGTTTTTACCTGTTGTTCGCGCTCATAAAATTCTCTTTCCTCTACCAGTCTTCGCTGATATGAAGCTTCAATCAATGGAGCAGCCTCTTCTCTCTTTGCTCTTTCCAAATAATCCATAGTTTTGGCAAGTTTTTGGAGCTTCTTCTCCATTTCTTGCCTTTCCTTGAGCTGCTCAGTTAAGGCCCTCTCCATCACAGTTTGTTTTGTCACCTTCTCCTACATTTAGATTAACCCAATTAATATTAGTAATACGCAATCCAGTACACTATAATAGCTAACATATTGTATTGACAAACATACTCCATCCAAAAGCGGCTTCTTCTTTCCCTTTTTCGTGCGCTTCTCTCTGTCCTCCAGCAAAGCCTGAGCCTCTTCAAATTCCTTCTCCTCTATCTCCCTAAGGATCCTTTGCTTCCTTCTCTCTGCAAGCTCTGCTGCAAGTCTCTTTTGTTCTGCCTCCTCAGTTAGCTTCTGAAGCTTAAGCCGTTTCTGCTCCTCTTCACGTTCCTTGAAAAGTAAACATCAAATCAAAGACTGTTATAAACCGGCACAGAGTAAAAGGAGAGGTGTCAAAACGACCAAGGAGAAGTTCACTACCATTTCTAGTTGCTGACGCTCTTGATCTTCCTTCCTCTTTTCAATGATTGACTTCCGAGCAAGCAGCCTTTTGTGTTCTTTCTCAACAGTATCCGCTAAATTTGGTAGTATGCCACCAAGTTTTGATGCTTTACTCGGGACAGGGTACAGTATAGCTCTTACTTTGCTCAAAGACTCAGCAAAAACAGCCAGATGATCCCTCAGTCCATCAGACTCAATACCCTAATATAAAAACAGTTGATCAAATAGATTAGTACCTACCAAAGTGTCAATAAGTTAATGGTTATATTACTTAATGATAGACATGATATTCGCAGTGTTGAGCTGGAGAGGCTTACCAAATTTCCAAAAATTACAACACCTTTCATGTGATCAACTTTCATGGCAACAAAATTGTTCTTTACAGCATCAACAGATATTTTCTCTACCACTGAGAATTCAAAGAAGGGTACCAACTGAGATAAACTCTCAACTCTTATGGTCTGATAAATCCTAGACACCTGAAAATAAAATTGCAACATAGAATATTGAGTTTGTAGAAAAAGGGATAAACAGCCAGACCAATCTAAAATAGTTGAGTGGGTATTGCCCTACAACGTAGAGAACAAGGAACACTCTTCACCTGTTGAAGTAGCCTCAGAGTAGCAAGCTTCTCCAGAGAGGGAACATATTGGGAAAGTTGTACTTCTGGTAAAGAAGGAGCTGAGGATAGTTTCCCACCAGATTTGGAGATCTTTTCCAGCAAAGGCTGAATCTTAGAGCCAAGATCAAGTGGATGAAATTCATGCTCTAAAACATGGAAAAGATCTTTGACCTCCTGAGATGCACAGCTCAGAACACCTCTTGAGACCTAATTGCATAGAAATCAGCCTCCAAATCAGATTCCAGTAAGGCCAATATTTTTCTAAATAACAGTTAAGGTAGCTGCTAGAGACTCACCAACTCTGACAGAAGAGCTGCCCTGGAAAGCTGAAAAAGGAACAAACGGAATTAGAAATATCAAAAAAGATAATAAAGGGCACAATACAAAAATGAAGCAAAAGAAGAGCCTATGTTACCATATCTCTGCCCTCAAATTTAGGTTCAAGATTGAATCCAATGAGGTTGGCCATCCTCAAATTGCGTTCTTTCTCATTCTCGAGTTCCATATGGGATGCACTCTGAGCCCGATCAAACGGTGGAATGGACAATGCCGCCAAGACAACAGATGATGCTATTAGCTGCAAATCCTTTTGGCTTAAATTCTTATTGAAATTTTTCTGCAGACTAAACAGCTTAAACCATGCATATGCATGATAAAGATGGCTAGAAGAGATCCAGAAGATCTCAGTCAATTTGGAATAATAAACCATCAATAAAGATGACTTGGGCGTTTTTTTGACCATGCACATTAATCCATAGATATCTTCTACAGAGCGAAAAGCTTCCTGCAAAACAAAAAGATACATCAAGAACCACCCTTACTTATTTGCAGTAGTGAAAGAGAGGATGGTATAGGTTGCAAAACTAATTTTAATAAGAGACAAGGTTAGCAGCAGAACAATACACAGAAAACAAAAACACACCTGCCAAAGTCCAAGCTCGGTAGCCACTTTCAACTGATCAAATCTTGTGTCCAGATACAACTGCAAGCTCTCAGGGGCTGATAAGTCAGGCCGATCCCTTTGGTCTCTGTACTTGTTCAGGTTTGCCAAATGATTTCTTATAATTTCACAAAGCCTACGGAACTCTGTTGTTCGCTTGTACTGCTTGCAGAACTGGAATGCTTTATGTGCTGTCATCTACAAGATAATGAAGTACAAATCTTCAATCTCAATCAACATAAAATCAAAGGTATCACCAATAAGCTTAACCTCAACAAAAACTAACCGCATAAAGTGCTTCCAACTTTGAGTTGTTTCGCAATATCTCGAGGACTGTCCTGTACGTCTCCCACAAGAACTTAAACCATGGGGTGACCAACTCACGGTCAGATCTATCTTTCCCCTTCTCCCCACTGACAATACTCAGCTGCAAATCCTCAGGCTTTCTATCAGCTTCAAGGTCATCGACATCAAGGGCCTCCTCAAGAGCATCTGCCTGAGAACGAGCTTGCTCAGCTTTCTCGGTAGCAAGATGAAGAAAGTGCTTGATAACTTCCTCCAAGGAACTGACATTCACTTGCTGGCAAACAATACGATACTGGATCAATCCATCCTTGGCGAATCGACCTCTCTTCAAGTCAACACAAAGATCAAGATACTTAAACATGATCTTTTCAAGAGGTTTCTGCCAAGCTCTGTATCTCTTGGAAGTAATGAGATCATGAAGCGCCTGAAGGGCATCTTGTTTCTGTCCAACATTGATCAATTCTAAAACAAAAAACATGTAACACAAAGTCAATTCATACACACACCACTAAACCAAATCCATAGGGACCAAAACGAACACTAAAACTAAAGCATTTCGTAAACTTACCATCAGCACGCTTCAATGCATTCTCCGGTTTGGCAAAATTCGCCATGTTTCAGACGAACAAAGGTTAAAGACAAGCTCTCTCACGAAAGGTACACTCTCAATTTGCCTGACAAATCAAAAAACACAAAGATTCGATTCTGTTACAGAGATCACACGAACCCGAAAAAAACCCCATCAGAAAACAAACGAAGCTTTCTGCGTATTCTAACTACAGAGACCAGACTAAACTCGCCCAAACCCTAAATTCATTTCATAGAATCAAGATAACGCAAACGAGGCACAGAAGATTCGATAACCTTATGAAAATCTTAACCCAGATCAATTCGATGAGATTCGATTAAAGAAACAGCAGAGATCCAATCACTGAGTGCAAGAACAGAGCCGAGACTTGGGACTAACCTTTGTAGCCGTGATAAGGGAGTGGTAAGAAGAGATGAGAAGCGAAGCGGAAGGCAACTCTAGGGTTTCTGGTATCCCTTAATATTATCATTTTACATTTATATTCCCTAGATTTGCAGATAGCACCGTAATTTCTTTTGTTTTCGAAATTGACCCCGTTTAATATTTTTAGTCTTTATTAACCAGATTTATGTCCATATTAGGGATGTTTTATTCAATTGAGATTTAACACATTTATGGGTTTTGATCCTCAAATAACCACCATGTGAAATAATATATGGACACTATTTTCTATATAATATTTAAGTTTTATTGTATTACTTGGTTACTTCCATAATATTAAATGTATATTTGTTATAAGGTTTTTGAAATAAAATTTACTCTTTAATTTAGAGGGTGTTACTAGAATTCTAATTTATAAAGAATTTTAATGATGGCTAGAGAGTTTTCTATAATTTTGTTGGTTAGTTTTCTATAATCTTGTAAAGTTTTTCAAACAATCTCTCGATTTGTATGACTTTATTTTGTGAAAAAGTGTATAAAATCATGACAAATAATAACATATTAATTGAATTCATTACTAATCCTATATATTCTTTTTATTTAGTTGAATAACACAAAACTTTTATTGACTTTATAAAAATTTGAATCCAATAATCTCAAATTTGTTAAGATTTTAAATCTTTTTACAGATCACTAACTAATAACACATAATATAAAATTTTAACAGGGTTACAAAAATTTGATTGAATCCTTTATACTATAAATCACAAGTCACTTGGCCAATAATTTTCTGCCACATCAGATATATTTTTCTCAAAAAATTAATTAAACAAAAAAGCTATCGAAAGATAAAACAGTTTCTTTTTTTTTCCTAAAAATACAATAGTTTTTATTTGTTCGATATCCCGATTTTCTATCACCACGTTGACACGTTCACTAGCAATAGCTAACAATATCAAAGTTCAAACTGTTTTCATCTACTATTTAACTCATAATAACTCCATATTTTCTGACACTTCTTATTTCTTATGTCATTCCTATTTAACTCTATTCATTCACCGTTTATGAATTGCATGGTAATTAGGTCACCATTTGTTACGTTTCTAGATTTTCCTTACCTAACCTCTGTTTTCTGTGACAATTTGCTAATATTTTGTAATTGTTTTGTAGGTTTGGCTCAGACTGTTAAATTGGTACCCAAATCGATGGGTAAGCATATCAAACTCTGTTAATTTTGAGTGTTTCATGATGAATTTTAACAGTTTATATATTTTTTTCAGGTATTTGGAAACCATCAAACACAACAACACAAAGCTATGAGAAACTGGATCTCTTTATAAACTACATGAAGCCATTATTTTTCCGGGTTTTTGGTATTCATCATTTCTTGCTACTACAGTTTTTTCCTTACGAAAACAATGGCTTGAGTTATCTTAGGTTTCAGAATGCCTTGAACTTCTTTATATTTTACTATTGTTTAGTCATTTTGTCTTAACACAATTTCTTCATTTTTATAATTAGACCTCGATTGATTTTTTCCACATTACCCTTCCTACCACTCTTTCCATTTAAACGAAGAATACAAAATTCATTATTTTGGTTGTCGAGTAGTCATAATTAGTTAATCATATATGATGATTTTTTTTTGTGTGTGTGTTTAATTAGCATCTTTTGTTATCTATTCTTCAGAACATATAATAAAATATGGGCTTTCATACAGCAGGTCAGTACAGTAAAATACAAAAGTGAAGCATTAAGAAGAATGCATGTTACGAAAACAAGAAAGCTTATTGAAGAAACATTAAGGAAGCTGAAGGAAGGACATGTATATTACTCTAATTTATTGAAGGAAAAGCCTTTCAAGAGAATCTTAACACATACATAAAGCTCCAGTCTTCTCAACACAACAAAAGTTTATGTTATGACACACAAACTCTATGTGGTCAATCGTCAACGTTCATCTATCATTTCAGACTGATTTTCCCTTCCTCATTCTTTAAAAATCGTATTACATCTTAATTTCATGTTCTCTCTTTCATTTTATTCTATATATTGCCAGAAGAGATGAAAAATTACATTGGTTCTGATTGGAAGCACCCAAACGCATCGTTTTCAAACGAGCCACTACAATAATCACCAATCAACGAGTCTTTTGGAGAAGGCGGTTGGATATCATGGTTGGGAAAAGCGATTGAAGATGGTGGTTAGAACTTATTTTTGGTGGTTGCAAACACTAATCCTAATCACTAACAAAAACCAGCGTTTGACATTTATAAAGAGGTTGCACAGTTCATTTTATTTTTTTGGCAAAATATTGCATAGTTTTTATTCCTTTATTCACTATTCAAATCATAATCTTGATTTAATATGTGTTGCTATTCTTTTTAATGTTTTTAGGAAAAGGTTAGTAAGCCAAAAAAAAAAATAGTAATTTAAGATTATGATTTGAATAGTAAGATTTTAAAATATACATTTGATAATTTCATTAATATCACATTTGATCATTTAGTTAATATCATTTAAATATATTGATATTTTATATTATGAATTAGATAATAATTTATCATTTCATTTATTTTTTATTTTTAATTAAATTAATTTATTTTTTTTAAAATTTATTATAACTTATACTATTCAACCGCTGTAATGTTACCAATCAAGCTAAATACTCAACCGCTTTCTTTTGCTCTACCATCTTTTCCATCCGCTAATTTAAACCGCTTTCTTTTTAACAATCTCTTTTAAAACCGCTATAAAAATTTTAACCGCCTCTTTTAAACGTGGTTACCAATCGGAGCCATTGTATTATAGATGATCAGAAAACAAAAGAACTACAAAACATTATATATATTTTCGTTATTTCGTATGTAATATGACATATACGAACTTAAGTAACACAAATAATAAGTGAGGTAATAATAAGAAATTTCTATTGTAGATTTTAAATTTTGCATTTCATATACTCATTAACATTTATTTCTTTAGGTTTTTTTTTGTGTTTGTATATTGTACCCGTACGTAGTACGGGTTGGCATACAAATAACAATATATTTTACATAACATTTAAAGTTTTTACAACTCTATTCAAATCACAAACCACTAACATCCCTTAGTGTAATCTCCAACCAAACACTACTGCATTTATATAGTTCCAGATTTTTCATCATCATTTCCTTAGACCAAAGACCGATCCAAAAAAAAATCAGGACTGATATAAAGTTGTGAAGATAACTTAATAGATAAACTCATGTCTTCACTTCTTGTTACTAAGGGTCTGACCATATATAGTATTAATTTAAGGACAAACAGAGCGGTCCTGTGAACATGAGTAAATCGACGGAGAGATGGAGTCGTATTTTAGTATTGGAAACCTAGACGAGGTAGATCTTTCATTTTCAATAGGTAAAACAATTCATCCTTTGATGTATAATTTTTATTTGTTAAGTTATACGATTCTTGTGTTACTGTTTTATTCAATTTTAATATGTTTACGAGTTGTGTTTGGGATGAATATCTTGATCTCCAGGTATATAAGCTCAAAGACCTTCTATCTCAAGATTTAAGTTTAAAACATAACAAAGTTTTGCATTTGAAACAAATTTCATTATACCTAAAAAAAACTTATATATATATATTTTTTTTGGGTCAAATAAAAAAACTTATTCAAAATAGATAACTCTATAACAAACTAACAAGATTTACAAGGTGTAAGCAAATAAACGAGAGGTTAGGTTACATAAATAATTGCTTAACAATCAGATCACTAGTCGATCTAAAGCTATAGTCGTTGACTCGTTTCTGATACTGCATCTAGCAAAATGGTTCATACGTCACTCTAAATTTCGAATACCATGAGATCAAATACTTGAAAATAACACAAAAATAAATACTATCTAAATAATAGGTTTTGATCTAAAGGCTTAATTATTCTCACAACCTCCAAATTATTAAAAAAAAAAAAAAAAAGTACCAAAGGTGAAATCTACATAATTTTCATTAGGGGAGAAGGTAAGAAAAAAAAGGAAGAAGGTAAAAAAGTAAAACCCTTTGAGGAGAGAAGCCAGCGCATAAACTTAAACCCAGAAAATTTCCATCTCGCGGCCGAATTTTCCCGAGAAAAAAATGAGCAATTTGGGAAAATCTCAATCTTCTACCGAAGAAGAGTGTCTTAGTTTCTCAAGGTATTGCTTCAATTTGAGCTACGTCTACTCATTTTGATGTTTAAGAAATTTTCGATTTTTTCTCACAAGAGACATGTTTCTGGAACAGATCCTTGTTGCAGCTAGGGCATTGTATTACTGGATACAATTGAACTTGTCCGATCCAAAAAAATCAGAACTTGGTTAGTTACTTAGCAGCAATCAAAATGCTTACTGGGTTCTGATTTGAAACGTATTGGGGGCTCTGACTTGTTTGGTTTTGTGGATTCTCTTTTGATTTAAGATAATAAGCAAAATGGCTTCTTCTACAAAAGGCTCTGTTAAGAAGGGTCAACCTTCGATTAAGCATAGTTGGAACTTAGCTGAGGCTAAGAGGAAGTTGTCAAAGATTAGTGATCATCATCATCCATATGTAGAGTATGAATATGCTTTCCAGAGGGAGAATATTAAAAGAGGAGAGACCAGGTTGAGTCAAATTTTGAGTAGGGATTCGTTGGTATCTGCTGTTGACTTGATGTGGGATCGCTCGGGTTTTGTCTCTGGTGAGTTGATTAGCTCATTAAAGGAAAGAAATTTAGATGATGTAAATAGAGATGAAGTTAGTGAGTTCAAAGTTTTGGGGGATAGTACACAGTTGCAGAAGGCTATATCTCAGTCGCCATCAACTACACAGCCCAGGGTTAAGTTTTTAAGAGTGGCTGAGAAGATGTGTATTTTTAATAATGAATCTTTCTTTAGCCGGTTTAATCAGAATAATGGAGCCAAGTGTATCAGTGGTTCTTGCAGAGAGTATAGTTTTCCTTTCGAGGCTAGATGGACGACTGAAAAATTGTATAGCTGTAAGGAAGTAGTTCCCACTTTTACTAGGTATCAAAGAGGAGCGGCTGACCGTATTCCCAGTGTAGTCAGCAGTGAAGCAGAATGCGGATCAAGAAATGCCAGTAGTTGTGATTCTGTGGTTGTTACAACTGGTGCAGAGGGCCACACAACTCTAGTTGAACCAAGGAGTCCTCTAATAAGAGCTAGCGTCTCAGAATCATTGGTAAACACCAGAACATCCAGATCTAATGATGCGAACTATCTCTTCTTGCTTTACAAAGATAGGTGTCCCAACAACAAAGGAGTGAACGTAATAAGTTCAACATGTAGCACGGACAGCGATACTGAGGTTTCTTCTTCGGGGAATAACTCAGACGATGACAGCTTATCTATTGTTGCAAACAAACAGTTGCTTGAGAGAGATAGAAAAGACCAAGAGACTGGAGTTTCTTCTTCCTCTCCAGAAACGACGACTTACACCTTTGCTAAACAGCGGCATGCTTTTGCTGGTGCTTTGGCAGGAATAAGTGTCAGTCTTTGTCTTCATCCACTTGATACAGTAAAGACAATGATTCAATCATGCCGCTTGGAGGAGAAGTCTCTATGCTATACTGGGAGATCAATTATATCAGAAAGAGGTAAAATGAATATACTGGAGATAATAAGAAAGAAGGGCTTACTTTTTTGTTGCTTAACACAATTATATCCTAATATGTATTCAGGTGTTTCTGGACTTTATCGGGGGATTGCTAGCAACATTGCCTCATCAGCTCCTATTTCTGCCCTCTATACCTTCACTTATGAATCAGTTAAAGGAGCTCTTCTTCCTCTTTTTCCTAAGGTCTCATTTACTTCAATTGAACTATCTCTATTCCTCCCATATCTTAGTTCTACATTTTTCCCTGGCAAGTTCATATAATTTAATTCTTGAAATTTCAGGAATATTGTTCCCTTACCCACTGCGTAGCTGGTGGTTCTGCAAGCATTGCAACTTCTTTTATCTTCACGCCAAGTGAGCGTATAAAACAGCAGATGCAAGTCAGTTCACATTATCGCAATTGCTGGTAAACATCTGCAAGCTGAACCTAACTTTTTTTCTAACTGCATGATACACTTCCTTGTTCTCATGTCTCTTAAAGGTTTAATGGCTTAACATAATTACGTTCTCATTTAAAATCGTTTTCCATTTCCATTTGTGCTTTTAAATGATTTTTGGCACATATGAACACAGGACCGCATTGGTTGGAATCATCCAAAAGGGTGGTCTGCTTTCTTTATATGCTGGATGGACTGCAGTGTTATGTCGAAATATCCCACACTCAATCATTAAGGTACGTTTTAAGCACACTATGATGTGTTCTTATGCTCTAGCGACGAGCAGCCTATGATCTTTATGTCCACAGTCTTCTCCTATTTTTCCTTCTCTGCTTAAATACAGTTCTGATGCCATTGCCATATTTATTGGAAATACAGTTCTATGTCTATGAAAACATGAAGCAAATGGTATTGCCATCTCTAGGGCCTCTTGGTCAATCCGCTCAACCCACGACATTACAAACGGTTTGTCTCTTCTCTGCTTCATCGTACAATATCCTGTACTATATGGGTCTCCTAGCTATCTGTATTTTATTTTCTTATGGAGAACCTGAGATTACTTAATATTCCCAATATTTGCTTCTAACAGCTCGTATGTGGAGGATTAGCGGGATCTGCTGCTGCTTTCTTTACAACCCCATTTGATGTAGTAAAGACAAGATTACAAACTCAGGTTTGTTTCTCTCTCCAACCTTTTCAGGAACCGCTTTAAGAGTTGTCTTCTACATCTAACTTATCTCATTGCTGCAGATTCCCGGATCTAGGAACCAACATCCTAGTGTCTATCAAACTCTTCAATCAATACGCAAACAAGAAGGTCTGAGAGGGCTATACAGGTCTCGGTTCGCTTTCACTCATCTTATCTCCCTAGTCCTGGTTATTGAAATTGTATTATCCATGCTTCTTCAATTTACGGGCATAGTCTTCTCTTTTTTATATGCTGCAGAGGATTGATCCCCAGACTAGTGATGTACATGTCCCAAGGAGCTATATTCTTTGCTTCATATGAATTTTACAAGAGTGTACTCTCTCTAGAAGCGGCACAGCCCAATTCGTCAGCTCTCTCTGGCACAAAAACAAAGAACAAGGACAGTTCACCCCCAACGAAACCATCAAGATTGCAACATATGTAATTCAAAGAATGGAAAATTGTACATTTTTTTTGTAACTATTG
Source organism: Camelina hispida (assembly GCA_023657505.1). Classification (NCBI taxonomy): domain Eukaryota; kingdom Viridiplantae; phylum Streptophyta; class Magnoliopsida; order Brassicales; family Brassicaceae; genus Camelina; species Camelina hispida. The sequence goes on along the minus strand of CP094636.1, from coordinate 8,031,331 downwards.
ATTTGATTAAATTCATTTGTGCAAAGTCCTTTTTTGACTGGGGAGAGAAGATGAAGATCCATTATTCACTACAAGTTACAAAACTTTTTTTTGAAGGATCTACCAACTCTATGCTTATAAGACCTCTAACCAAATTGGGCACTTCCCATTTGCTACCTTACAATATGAACAGTGTGGCTTTTTCGTTTGCCTAGAATCCTAGATCCTACTCGAAGAATAAATAAATGACACAACAAAGAATGTGACGTCTTTCTCAGTCTGGAGATCAGAGAGCATCCCATCTTTAAGCTCTAGCTTGTCCTACGAATCTGCTGCTTCATGGCTGCGCTCTGCAGGGAAGGAAGTTGGAGACCAACCTTCTCTTCTCTTCTTCTCGCCAACTCACGCCACAGAAGAATTCAAATGTACCTGCAACAATGACAGCATCACAGACTACACTCGGGAGATTGGCGAGAAAGGAGGGTTTGGCATGTAGGATTGAAGAGCGGCCGCAGCTTCTTTCATAAGCTTAGGTACGTTCTTCTCTTCCTCCTCTGTTACTGCTTCAACTAAGAACTGAACATCATCATCAATCAACATTTTCAACGAGTTGCAATGCGAGAACTGTTGTACATTCTCGCCATTCCTGTAACTATCCGAGACTTCCGTGTTATGTAGTATGGCAACACAGATGGAGAATGCTTGCAACGTTGATAACTGCGCGTGGAAATGAACATCGTAATGCCCTTCCTCAACAAATGACATGTACAATGCTGGTATATGCTCTTTAGCACCCTATAATATGAAGACAATACCTGTTAGATGATAAAAAAAGAACATAACTTGTGTTTAGTTGAGGAAAGAACCATGTTTTACCTGGACAAATAGTTGCAAAGGATGCTGATTGTCTACAAGAGGCTGATCATGAGAAGATGAGATACGAGGATTTCCAAGAACCATAAGTGGACAAGCCATGTCCCAACCACCACAGTCACAACCACCTCCTGACCTCCATCTCTGAATCAAAGGAGAAGGACCAAGGTTCTTGGTACTCGGTAACCCGTGGTTTCCCCTTGGGATTACAACCTTCAGTTTTTCTGAAACTCTGCTGCCTAACAACTCCTTCTTCTCCTCCTCAATTGGAGAAAGACCAAGAAGATTAGTTTTCTCCAACAACCTTTTGTCACCTCTTCTGTATTTTAAGCTTTCTCTCTTCTCAATCGTGTCTTGAATAATTATAGCTGCAATCTCAAGGTCAGGATGCAAATCTGCAGCTGACCAAGGGTTTGTTCCATTTGAAGCCTCAAGATCATAGCTTTGAGATGTTCTTTTCAGCTGAGATGTTCTCTGCTTCATTGTATCCGAACCATCCCCGGACATTGAGTTATTTCTTAACTCTGAGTCTGGTTTAACAGAATTCTTGGAGGCATTATTAACCATATCAAGTGGTAGTGATTGATCTTCCTTTGTGGAGACACTTCTTCTTGCTTGTGCAATATCATACAAAACAAACTCATTCACCATCAAAGTTTCTGGATCTTGTCCCTTTTTTCTTACTTCTGAGCACATGTTACATGTAACTTGCATCTGAGCCAACAGCAAAGATTCTTTACTAACTTCATTCAAACCCCGGACACTAGCACTGCTCCTCTTTCTGCTTCCAGCAGATGAAAATGTATATATCCAAGTAGAACCATTGTCAGATTTCCACGTCTTTGCACCGTAAACCTCCTCAGGAGAATCTGTAACAAACTGAAAAACTGGCAGTCCATGTTTGCTTTCCATCTTGAGACGGCAATGTAGATGAACCGGAGAAGACTTCAGCACTGAAGTATAATCTTTACTGACCACTGGAGGAGGACAAAGATTTGATCTTTTATGAATATTTGAGTAATCACTCAACATAGATTTGCAACGCTCATTATTCTTCCCTGGCTTTTCTGTATATACACCTGATTCTCCTATATAACCAAGAGGACTTCTCAGAGACTTTGACTTAACAAATGGATCAAACATTTTCCTAACTCTTGAGCTGTCCTTATTGCTACTGGTTTCTAATGAGTCTACCTTTGCAGGATGTAGCTTTGGCAATCTAACTTTATGGTCATTACTACATTCGTTCAGGGGACTGGCTACATCATCAGCTGAATCCAACACCGCTGCTCTATCTTTGATACCTGATTTCAAACAAATGTCAATGAAGTTGCCAGAGGTGCAAGGTTCAACTGATGACTTCTGCCCATTTAAAACCGTCTTGTTTGGTCTTTTCTCAGTACTTCCCTTTCTTGAAGAATCAACAACTCTAAAGGAGAAAGAAGCATCACTACTACGAGACAACTCAAGTTTAGCCTTTGAATCTTTACGCCCATGAGGTTCTCTAAGTTCTTTAAACAACTCGTTAGAGCCTTGATACACAGAACCTCTCCTTAGCTCCGTTGTACCCCCCATTGCAAGAGGCTTTGAAGGAAAATTCTTACAGGATGTGCTACGGTAGCGCCTGAAGCTTATCTCGGTGAACCCTTCTTTGACTCTCAAAACCTCATCTCTACGAGGCGGCTTCAGTCTAGTACTCCTCTTTTCTAATTCAGTGAAAGGACGAGGAGCAGGAAGAACACTGTTGGGGCTTTGTTCCATATCAATTCCTTTACCAAATTCCATTTCCATTCCAATCACCACTTCAAAACATCTGTAAAGAAAACATTAAAATTCAAAGGAAAATGTTTAGTCCTCCTAAATCAAAACAAACCAATCTCAGAAACTTACAAAAAAACTAGTTCAACATGATAGTAACAGAGTATTAATAGATCCAATGAACTCAATGTCATAAGCTTCAGAAGGACTCCCAAAACACAAACTATACATGCAAATTTAATGATCTTTGATACGTACCCAATGCAGATCTCATTAGCACATGAATTAAAAACAGAAAACAAAACCCAACAGACAGATTGAATTGAACTAATCAAGTAAACCCCAATTAACTTAAGAAGAGAGTATCAAACTGAACCTTAAGAAACAGAAAGAACACAAAATAGCGGTCAAATAAGAACACTAAACAAAAGAAGAATCAGATAGAGACATAAGACTATAGCATTAAGCAAAAGAAGCAAAAAGAGGCAATTTTTAATTTTTTACAGATATAGAAAAAAAAGAGAGATCTAAGAGAGACACAGATAGAGACATGAAAGAAAAAAACAAAAACATACCCGAGTTACAGTAAGAAAGACACTGTGTAAATCTCAAACATTTCTTCATCGACATTGGAGAAAAAAAGAAGAACAAGAGGAAGAAGGAGAGATTACAAAACAATGATGGTGGTAATAAGATAAACCGATCATGTTCTCTTGTAAGTGTAAACAAAAAGATATAGAAGAAAAAAGCAATCAATTAGTTTTCTCCCTCAAGGCATCATTTTGTTTCTTTATTTCCCTCTTCGAGTGTGCAAAAAAAATCTATATCACTCAATCACTCTCTCTCTCTCACTGTACTTTTGCTTTAGCTTTTTTGTTGTCTGTTTCTTTTTCACTTGTTCTATCAAACAAAGGTTTTTTCACTTCAATGAAGTGTTTGTGACCTAAGACTATCTTACCCTTCTGTCAGAAACTGTCGCTCAACTATTTTAAAAGGGTATTTTCGTCATTTACATAAAGATGGATTAATAAAAAAAATAATTGGATCGGTTCGTGAACCAAAAACTAATAAAGTAATTTTGTTTACTTGTTTCTCGGGAAGTTCATGTGAGATTCCTATCCCCAATTAAAATCTTTCGACTCTATGTGACTGTGTGTACTCACATCTCATATAAAAGTATATTTTTATTTTCAAATAAAGTTTGTATAATTAATACTGGTAGTGTGAAACTTTAATACAGGTAGTGTGATTTATTGGTATTTAAGTCAGATTTAGGATTTAAGGAAAATAATACTAGTAATTATGGTGGTATTGTAATGGTAGCCCCTATCTGTAATGGGCCGCATCGTAATTGGGGAAGACCCACTTTTTGACCAAACTTTCAAACTTTAAAACATTTTGGTCCAAATTGGTAAAAGACAAAACTAAATTTATAGGGATTTGGAACTGAATGACTCATATAAAATTGTAGCTCGGTGGTTTTATTTAGGCCATCTTTATTGCCATAACACTTAGTGTGTTCTTAGGTTTATTTAAATTGGAAAAAATGAAAAAGTAAGTTTAGATCAGTAAAACTGTTCTTATTTGAGAACTGTTTTTTGTGTAGTTCTTGTGCGACGTGTCATTGTCTCATTGAAAACAATTTTTGCAACGGAGAAAACTTTTCATTTCTCATTTTGTTCGATATCGTGACAAACTCCTTGTGAAGTTGGAAGAAATTTGTCCCAAAATTCTTCCGATGGCGAATTGATTTTTTTTTTCTGGGTTATCGTTGAACGAGGAGGTTTACGCTACGGTTTCTGGGTTATCGTTGAATTGATCCACCGACGTCGGATCTCAACGATTCGTTGTCTCCGGAGGATGCGGCTAAGGAAGAAGAGGTTTACACTACGGTTGTTAAGTTGGAGGAAGTTCACGAGGGAAGATCGTTGGTTTGGTTTCCTTGGATCTCTCTTGCAATGATCTCAAGGTATTTCCCCCGAGACTTTGATTCGTTTCTACATGAATCTTGGTGTGTTTAGTTTCGAAAAATTTGGTCTTTTTGCTGTAACTTATAATAATCTTGATTAGAGCTTCAATGGCGTCATGAATCTAGACTAGTTCTCTGATTGGTAGAGGTTGTGTTCTGTGAAGGGTGAAAATCATGAAACTTTGGAATGTGGGAAATCAGTGGTGGAGAAATGAATCCGGTGAAGGCGGGGCGTGGTGGGAAGGTAGGATTGAGTCTTCACAAGTTAAATCCCCTGACTTCCCAGATAGTCCTTGGGAAAGATACAGAGTTGTCTATGAAACTGGGGAGAGAGATCATCACAGCCCGTGGGAGTTTGACAATCCCCAGTTTCCCTGGGAAAACTCTACCATCGAAGAAAAGAAAAGAGATAAGCTGCTTTCATTATTTGCTGGACTAGTGAAATCAATCAGCAAGCATCAGGTTTGCCTTCCCTCCCAAAACTTTCATTTCTCATCCCCCTGTTATCCTCGCTTGCCTCTTTAACTGTTATTTGCTGTTGCTTATAAAAATTCTTCAGGACAGCTATGGGATCCAAAAGCTAAACGAAGCCGCACAAAAGATGGATTTCTGCAATAGGTATGATATACTTATGCAACAACATTTGGCTCTCTGCAATTGATTCTTTCAAAAGCTCCCTAGTCTCATAAAGTTAAGAAAATGAAAATCCATCATGTGTTATATGATCTCAAACGCTTTCGTGGCGGTAGGATTCATGTGTTGTGTGTATAAAATCTGCTTGCTGCACTTAAATCGCAGGTTCCCGGTTCCTTTATACCCCGAGCTGATTCACAAGAGACTAGAGAATCAGTACTACAGAAGTATTGAATCGTTTAAACACGACATGGATGCAATGCTCTCAAATGCGGAGTCTTATTTTGCTAGGAATGCACATATGCTTTCGAAGATAAAGCGACTGGGAGATAAATTGACAAAAACGTTAAGAAAGCTGATCTGATGAGAAAAGGCAAACAACACTGGTATGCGTCTTTTTAGTCCTTGCTGCTTCTGTATCTTCTGTACACGCTAGGATGCGGCAGTTATTTTATCTTTTTATATAAAATTATACTAGCGAAGAGAGTGTCAAAAGAAGAAAGAAAAATTAGAAGTATTCACTCTTAAACAAAAGAAGTCGGATTTGTTTTGTAGTCACCCGACACAGGTTAATGTATAGTTTTAGTTGGATGCAGAGAGTATGAATTCAAATGACATGGTAATATTATGCTAAGTTCCCATTCTTTTTTTTTTTTGTTTTATCCTGTTTTCAAGGTTTATTATCAGGTAATGAATTGGCTGGTAATGTTTATAGGGATTTGAGAAGATGATAGGAGAGAACAATGTGCTGCAATGTTTTTTTTGTTTCATAAATGTTATTTTATAAGTTTTTAAAATTGTAATATGTTTAAGAATGTTTAAGAAATATTATATAATTGTAATAAGTTTTATTATAATATTATATACCAAATTTATTAGATTTTATAATTGTAATATGTTTAAGAATATTTTATTATTAAATCTAGTGATCTTAAAGATGTTCTCCCTATAACTAACTTTTTAATAAAAGTTCTTAACAACTGATCTTAGATTATTTTCCTAATTTATTTAATCTAAGAACACTAAAAAGTGTTATCCCTTTAAAGATGCCCTTAGGAGTGAACTATCTCAGTCTTACTAAACAACTTATTTTGTGGAAATATCACTCTCTCTCAAAGTATACATCATCCTACGAGACAAATAACAACCAACAAACTTACCAAATTGTTAAAAAGAACAATAGTTTTAGTTTTGATCAAATTTTACTAGGCCTGATATTTCGGTTCGGTTATTTTGGTTAATCGATTGTGTAGATTTTTAAGAAGGTTATTGAATTGAACCGGAAAGAAAATCGATTTGGTTTGGTTTGATTATCAAATTTTTTGGGTTCTAGACTAAAAACTTGAAAAGAAGTTAGGCTTCATGGTTTAATATTACTATTTTATATTTAGAAAGAGTATTGGTACGTGCCTCCTAGGCCCGAGTCATATCTAAGGTGAGAGGGGTGGTTGCCAGGGGATCAATTTTTTTTTAAAAAAAAAAAACCTTAAGAAAATGGGGTCCAAAAAAGGGAAAAAAAAATATTATGTTGAAAAGGGTCCAAAAAAACTATACCTTTTCATATTGTAGATCCGTCCTTGCTGCTGGACGTGATATTCATATGAAGAATTACACATCTTTTATAGTATAATTTAATTTGTTCTTTGTTTTCATTTGCTGATTTTCATAATTTAATTTTGTGTTCTAGGAGAGAACGGTATTGACGAAAAAAATGTTGATCTAAATTTTCAAAATATGTATGTTAGAGATGTCATTGTTGGAATGTTAGAGATGTCATTGTTGGAAATAACATTTAGTTATCAAGATCAAGTGTGGACTGAGTCTCGTTGTTTAGCACCAAGAAACTTCAAAGTGCTTCACTAGTGGCATATAGTCTTCTGTTTCTTTATCTTCGAAGAAATACATTCCAGCCTAGTTCACAGGTGCCATGTCACAAGTTAATAGTGTAGAACAAGGAATTCAAGCCGGTTCTGTTCCGATGAACTGAGTCTAAATGGAGGTTTGGGACAAGATATATTAAAGAAAAGGAAGCGACAGCTTAAATACTCGTGAAAGGTAATGCTTGTGGGCATTGTGCTGCGGAGTAAGTTAGAAATTCTCTAACTTAAACCTTTTGGTGTCTGATTGGGCTTAGAAGGGCTAAGAGTTGGTTCATGTTCTATTAATCATTCACCTAACGCCGTTTATAAAATATTAAAACAATATTTACCGAGTTGACTTCTTTATGAATTCTCGTAATTCGTATCAACTACTCCCACGAAGTTTCTAAACACGCAAGTTTTGACAAAATCAACGCTCGTAAATAAGATTTACTTATTTAGATTCAGGTTCAAAGTATTGAGAAAAGTAAAATCTAAGGAAAAAAACAAAAAAAATGTGTCTGAACAATCTCTTTTCAATCCTCTGTCTTATCTTCGTCGTTAGTTTCCGTTTTGTCTCTACACAAAAATGCGGGGACTCAATGTTTTTCAGACCTAACGGTACTTATGACACAAACCGTCGTCTCGTTCTTTCAACTCTTGCTTCCAACGTCAGTTCTCGAAAAGACCGCTTCTACAACGTCTCGGTCGGTGAAGAAGGAGCTGGAAGGATCTATGCCTTAGGTCTCTGTATCCCAGAGACTGATCCAAAGGTATGTTCAGATTGTATCCAAGCAGCATCCGAAGGTTTACTTAAAAACTGTCCGAACCAGACCGACTCATTCGACTGGAGAGGCGACAAGACGCTCTGTTTCGTCCGTTACACCAACAGCTCGTTTTTCAACAAGATCGATTTAGAACCAACGTTAACATTTTATAATATTCGAAGGTTTCGAGGTGACCTTACAAATTATAATAGAACATGGGACGCGCTCATGAAATTTATGATCACCCGAGTCGGTCAACTTAAATACCTGGCCGACGTATCCCCTGAAATAGGTTCTGATCGTATATACACTCTGATGCAGTGTATTCCGGGGATATCCTCAAGCGACTGCGAAACCTGTATTGAACGAAGTGTCCGTAATTATCAGAGATGCTGCAGTAGCTTCGTAGGTGGAGTCGTTGCCAAGCCAGTCTGCTTTTTCCGGTGGGATGGTGTTAGCTATAAAAGCTAATTTCAGTCTCTCTTCAAAGCCAAAGAGAATTGTTCATAAGAACAACACAAGAACACAAGTTTCTTAACAATATTTTCTTCATATCGGTTCTACAATAGAGGAGATGTTTAAATACACAAAATAGAAGAAGAAACTAACCCACTAAATCTACGGTTAAGATATGTGACTTAGTGGAGATACAATCCCACTAATTTAGGATCAACAAAGACAACACATTCTCAACTCTTTCTTCTAACTAGATGATGTCGGTTCACTCCGGTTGACCGGTTATATTCTCATCAATACTCCGCCGTCCAAAAGAACTTTGTCCCCAAAGTTCATAATTTCATAAGTGAAACCACCGACGACTCCAAACTCGAGCAGCTTCTTGTTAGATTCATGGTAACATCCATGGTTCACGCATTGTTGGAGAAAGCTGGTTGTAGGAGTGACCGATCCGACATGTTGTGTGAGAATTGACGTGAAAGATCAGATGAGTGTTTCATGGGAAAGTTTCTATGCCTACCACGATCATGAACGAGACGTCGGAAAGGAAGTTTCATGTGATGGCGTGTTGCGTAACATCGTGCGGATCGTTGAGCGTAACCGCCACCAGCTCTTCTTCCACCATAAATGTTACGAGTTGCTGCCTCCATCAAATGATTCATGGTCTCTTCAAGAACTTTATATTTGTCGACCACACAGAACTTCAACTTTTGAAACTCATCGTGGACTTCACGAAGGCTGGCCTCCCCATCTTCAATGTGTCCCATGTTGCTTCTCATACCATTGGAGACTGGATCCGGCTCACCGTATATTGGTTCGTCGTCATCATCGTAGACATCAAAGATAGGGGCTCCATAGATCTCATTGTAAAGCTCCATGGATCGAAGTGCTTTGGATTGATGAGACAAAAATTGGAAGGTGTATTGTTGAACGTTGATTCTCGAAGAATGCCGTCAACAAGATGGATAGAAGTGCTTTGATACCAAATGTTAGCAGTGATGCTAATTTTGGTCACTCTTCAAAGCAAGAGTAATAGCTCTGATACCAAATGTTAGCTATAAAAGCTAATTTCAGTCTCTCTTCAAAGCCAAAGAGAATTGTTCATAAGAACAACACAAGAACACAAGTTTCTTAACAATATTTTCTTCATATCGGTTCTACAATAGAGGAGATGTTTAAATACACAAAATAGAAGAAGAAACTAACCCACTAAATCTACGGTTAAGATATGTGACTAAGTGGAGATACAATCCCACTAATTTAGGATCAACAAAGACAACACAATCTCAACTCTTTCTTCTAACTAGATGATGTCGGTTCACTCCGGTTGACCGGTTATATTCTCATCAGATGGTTACGACTATCTTGGTGCCTTTGGTAACACGCAATCATCACCTCCTCAAGAATCTCAACCCACGCCGCTTCCTCCTCCACCAGATGAAAAAAAGATATCTACGGGAGCTATTGTAGGGATTGTTGTTTCAGCGGTTACATTCGTGGTGCTGCTCACTTTAGGATTAGTTATTTGGAAGGGAAGACAATCATACAAAACCTTAAATCCTCAAAGTGAGTTACTTTTTTTTTGGGTTACCATTCTCACAGTTAATTTTGGAATGCATAAAAGTAACCCAATCCTTTTACATATGTTATTGCAGCTGATGATGACATGATAAGTCCACAGTCTCTCCAATTTGATTTTGCGACAATTGAAGCGGCAACCCATAAATTTTCGAGCAATAATAAGCTAGGTCAAGGCGGATTTGGTGAAGTTTACAAGGTATATATATTTGAGCTGAGATTATCATATATGTATGATTGCTTAAGAAGCTTTAAAGTTCATGAGCGCGTCCCATGTTCTGTTATATACATTTGTAGGGTATGCTACCAAATGAAACAGAAATTGCCGTGAAGCGGCTATCAAGAAATTCAGGACAAGGCACACAAGAGTTCAAGAACGAAGTTGTGATTGTGGCGAAGCTTCAACATAAGAATCTTGTTAGGCTTCTTGGGTTTTGCTTAGAAAGAGATGAAAAGATACTTGTCTACGAGTTTGTTCCCAACAAGAGTCTTGATTATTTTCTCTTTGGTAATAAACCATAACACTATAGGTTTAATCTATGATTACTTTAGCATTTTTTTCTTAAAATCTTAGTCTAATGCAGATCCAACAAAGAAGAGCCAGCTAGATTGGAAAAGACGGTACAACATCATAGGAGGGATTACGCGAGGGCTTCTCTATCTTCATCAAGACTCACGGCTCACCATCATACACCGTGACATCAAAGCAAGTAACATTCTTTTAGATGCTGATCTGAACCCTAAAATAGCAGATTTCGGAATGGCAAGGAATTTCAGAGTGGACCAAACTGAAGACAATACAGGAAGAGTTGTTGGAACCTTGTAAGTATTCTCCCTACTTCCAAAATAAAGCAGAATACTCTAGGGAATCCTTTTTCTGATCAACAACATAAACATTGTCATGTGCATATGTGCAGCGGGTACATGCCTCCAGAGTATGTGACGCATGGTCAGTTCTCTACCAAATCTGATGTTTATAGCTTTGGAGTATTGGTTCTAGAGATAGTTTGTGGCAAGAAGAACAGCAGCTTCTACCAGCTTGATGATTCAGGGGGAAATTTGGTGACTCATGTGAGTAAAAGCAAAATAAAAAAGTATCTTACACCATTTTAAGATTGGTCAAAGTTATGAACTCTGACTATAAGTTTGTTGGCAGGTTTGGAGGCTTTGGAATAATGATTCACCATTAGATCTTATTGACCCTGCGATAAAGGAAAGCTATGATCATGATGAAGTCATTAGATGTATCCATATCGGAATTTTGTGCGTTCAAGAAACTCCAGCAGATCGTCCAGCCATGTCTACAATCTTTCAAATGCTTACCAATAGCTCCATTACTCTACCTGTGCCTAGACCACCCGGATTTTTCTTCAGGAACAGACCCAATTTAGACCCTTTAACCTATGGATCCGAGCCGGGGCAATCCAGAAGCATGTATGTTCCTTGTTCTATAGACAGTGAATCAATCACTAGAGTTAGTCCTCGCTGAAATTTTTGCTTCTGAACTCTGTATTTAGCACTAGTCCGTACAATTTTCCTTGTAGCTCAAACAATTGTATTCTTTACAAAATTTTGTATGCATGTGATGTGATGGTACACATATTGCAACTTTCCCCAAGTAGGTATATTATTAGATGAGTGTATATAGTTAGTATACTTGTGAATATCAGAGTTGGTTAAGGACTCTGGAATGTCCGGTTTATATGTTAGATTAAATGTATAGATCCGGTTTGTCCCGGTTTAATAATTTTGTTCTAGATAAGAACATTGTAAACAAACTCTTTCTTCCTAAATGAGAATTCGAGTTTAACAAACTTTTCTCTCTCGATTCTGATTCAACTAATATGGTGTCAGAGCATTTTTTCGCTCGTTTGATCTCTACTTCGTAAAATTTTCTACGTTATCTTCTCATTTCATCATTGATTCACTGGATCGATTCCAAATCTGTGCAAAATTTGAGCTCAAGCGGAGAAGATTCACGTTTCCAGCTTTCGATTTCATCTATAACTGCACATTTCAGCTTCGATCTCTACGATGGTGAAGTTACGTAAGAAGACAACTGCTCGGAACACTTCTATGGTCTCGGATTGTTCTCCGGTGAAGACTCGAGCTGGATCCTCTCATCCAGCGGACGATGACACTGTTACGACTCCGAATCCAAGGTTTTCGGCGATTCGCGATAGGTCTAACAGAGGTTCTGAAGAAATTGACTCATACAACAATGCTCATAGTCCCTTCTTTCTTCACGCTTCGGATTATCCATGTCTGTCGATTGTCTCTCATGTTCTTGATGGATCTAACTACAACAACTGGTCAATAGCTATGCGAATGAGCTTAAATGCTAAGAATAAGCTAAGCTTTGTAGATGGCTCGCTTCCTAGGCCAGAAATTGATAGTCCGATCTTCCGAGGAAATATCAACTTGAACAAGCGATCAATACACTCAAGCAGGGGAATATGGATTTGTCAGCTTACTACACCAAGAAGAAAACGTTGTGGGAACAATTAGCAAATGCCAAACTTACTGCTGTGAAAAGGTGTAACTGTGATCATGTCAAAGAGTTGATGGAAGAGGCTGAAACAAGTAGGATTATCCAATTCCTTATGGGATTGAATGATAACTTTGCCAATATTAGAGGAAACATTCTGAATATGAAACCAAGACCGAGCTTGACTGAGATTTATAATATGCTGGATCAAGATGAGAGTCAGCGGTTGGTTGTAGTCTCTACCCCAAATCAGTTTGCTAATCCAGCTGCCTTTCAAGTTCAAACAAGTCCTGTTTCTGAGCAATCGAAGGTGTTCTTGGCTCATAATGGTTTTCAGAAACCTAAGTGTTCTCATTGTCATAAACTTGGTCACACGGCTGATAAGTGTTACAAGTTGCATGGATTCCCTCCTGGATTTGGTTCGAAGTGGAAGAAACCACAAACAATAGGAACTACGAACCTTGCAGCAACACAAACAACAGCTCAATTTGACCAAAAGGAGAATATGGAGTTTACGTGTGAAGAAATGTCAAAGAATCAGATCCAAACTGTGATTTTGTATCTGAGTTCCAAACTCCACACTGTTACTGCTGAAACTACCACACCTCCTAATCCTTGTGATTCGACTTCAACTTATGTTCCTGTAATCTCACAGATTTCAGGTACATTCCTGTCACTTTACTCAAATGCCTATTATGACATGCTAATTTCTTCTATATCTAAAGAACGGGCTGTGTCTCCTAGGGCTTGGGTTATAGATTCAGGGGCTACTCATCATGTTATTCATAATAAAGACCTTTATGTAGAATTTATACCCTTAGAAAGAACCTTTGTTACTCTTCCTAATGGTTATACAGTTAAGATAGTAGGCATAGGACTTATTCAGTTAACCGAGACTATCATTCTGCATAATGTTCTTTACATTCCTGAGTTTAAATTCAATTTGATCAGTGTTAGTCTTATAACAAAGACTTTGAAATCTAAAGTGAGTTTTACCTCTGATGAATGCTTTATTCATGATCTTACACGGGAGTTGATGATTGGAAAAGGGATTGAATTTGGAAATTTATATGTCTTGCATTTTGATGAGTCTAATTGGTCAGTCTCTTTGAAAGGTACTGCTTTACTTTCTAATCATGTTCCAGTCTGTTCTAGCGTCATTGTTGATCCTGTTGTGTGGCGTAAACGTTTAGGACATCCTTCCCAATCAAAAATAGATTTACTATCTGATGTATTGCATTTAAAACATATCAAAGGAAATAAAGAGCAATTATCTGTTTGTCATGTTTGTCACCTGTCTAAAGAAAAGCATCTTCCATTTAAATCAAGACAAAACATGTGTAATTCTCCTTTTGAATTGATTCATATTGATACATGTGGTCCTTTCTCTGTTGAAACTAAAGATGGTTTTTAAATACTTTCTAACCATTGTAGATGACTTTAGTCGAGCAACCTGGATTTTCTTGATGAAATTAAAATCTGATGTGTTGCATATCTTTCCTAGCTTTATAAACATGGTTGAAACTTAATATAAAACCAAAGTAAAATCTGTTAGATCTGATAATGCTCATGAACTGAAATTTAATGCATTATTTTCTGAAAAAGGAATTATCTCTTATCATTCATGTCCTGAAACTCCGGAACAGAATTCTGTAGTGGAAAGAAAGCATCAACATATTTTGAATGTGGCTAGAGCTCTTCTATTTCAATCGAATGTTCCTTTAGAGTTCTGGGGAGATTGTGTCTTAACAGCAGTGTTTCTAATCAATAGATTACCTACTCTAGTGCTAGATAATAAGTCTCCTTTTGAGAAACTAACTAGTAAGGAACCTGAATACACTTCTATAAAAAAGTTTTGGTTGTCTATGCTATAGTTCTACCTCACCTAAGGCTAGAACTAAATTTGATCCTAGAGCTAGAGCCTGTATTTTTCTAGGTTATCCTACTGGATATAAGGGGTACAAGCTATTAGATTTGGAGACACATGCCGTTTCTATTTCTAGACATGTCATTTTCTATGAGGATATTTTTCCTTTTGTATCATCCACTATCAAGGATGATACAGAGAAGTTCTTTCCTCATCTTCATTCACCTGCAACCCCTGATGATTTGCCTCTTGTGCAAACATCTTCTGGTGCACATCCATCTCAAGATGTGACATCTTATGCGATTTTGATTCCTTCTGAATCACTATCTCGCAGAAACAGAAAACCTCCTAAACACATGCAGGATTTTCATTGTTATAATAGTACTAGTACTATTAAATATCCAATATCCGATTATATCTCTTATTCGTATCTATCTGAGCCTTTTCTTGCTTTCATTAATATCATCACAAATGACATCGTTCCACAAAGATATTTAGAAGCTAAGGATTATGTTGTGTGGTGTGATGCGATAAGAGAGGAGATTGGTGCTATGATTCAAACTAACGCTTGGAGTGAAGATCAATTGCCACCTAACAAAAAGGCAATTGGTTGTAAATGGGTGTTTACAATCAAATACCACGCAGATGGAAGTATAGAGAGATTATAAGGCCATATTAGTTGCAAAAGGTTTTACACAAGAAGAGGGTGTCAACTATGAAGAAACTTTTTCCCCTGTTGCAAAATTGCCATCTGTCAGATTGCTATTTCTGACTGCAGCTAAGAGAAATTGGATAGTTGATCAGATTGATATATCCAATACTTTTCTAAATGGAGACTTGGATGAGGAGATTTATATGAAGATTCCACCTGGTTATGCAGATATACTTGGAGTGAAACTTCCACCTAATGATGTTCTGAGGTTGCATAAGTCTATTTATGGACTAAAGCAAGCTTCTCAAAAATGGTTCATCAAGTTATCTGATACTTTGCGTAAGATGGGATTTGCTAAATCTTCTGGTGAACACACTTTGTTTATCAAATCTCAGGATGAAATCTTTCTTGCTGTTTTGGTGTATGTCGATGACATGTTGATTGTCAGTAATAGTACTGATGCAGTTGCAGATTTCAAGAATGAGTTCAAGTCATATTTCAAGTTACGAGATTTAGGTCCTGCAAAGTACTTCCTCGACATAGAGATTGCAAGATCTTCTGCAGGCATCTCACTCTGTCAACGGAAATATACATTGGAGCTATTATCTACTACATGTTTTCTTGGCAGTAAACCTTGCGATTCTCCAATGAATCCTGATGTCAAGATCACAAAAGATGCAGGCACTTTGTTACCTGATTCCACTCAGTATAGGAAGTTGGTTGGTAAACTCATGTACCTCCAAATAACAAGACCTGATATTTCTTTTGCGGTTAACAAGCTTTGTCAGTATTCTCATGCTCCTAGAGATACTCATTTGATTGCCGTACATCAAGTCTTGAGATATTTGAAAGGAACGGTGGGCCAAGGACTGTTTTATGCAGCTGATAATACGTTTGACCTGCGAGGATTTTCTGATGCAGATTGGGGCTCTTCTACTGGTGATAGAAGGTCTGTTACAGGTTTCTGCATATTCATTGGAGGTTCTTTGGTATCATGGCGATCGAAGAAGCAAGATACGGTTTCTCAAAGCTCTACAGAATCAGAGTTTCGAGCTATGGCTTTGACAACCAATGATCTCATTTGGCTTTCTCGGCTTATGCGGGATTGGCAGATTCCATTCACTCCTCCGGCTTATCTCTATGGTGATAATACAGCAGCATTGCATATCGCTAATAATGCAGTTTTTTCACGAGAGAACTAAACATGTTGATATGGATTGCTACAAGATCAGGGAGGAGGTAGATTATGGATTTCTTAAAACTATGCACGGTCGAACAGGGAATCAGTTAGCGGATGTTCTCACTAAAGCATTACATCCGGCTCATTTCCAGGAGATAATTTCCAAGATGGGTGTTTATAATATCTTTGCACCTTCATCTTGAGGAGGGCTATTAGATGAGTGTATATATTTAGTATACTTGTGAATATTAGAGTTGGTTAAGGACTCTAGAATGTCTGGTTTATATGTTAGATTAAATGTATAGATCTGGCTTGTCCCGGTTTAATAATCTTGTTCTAGATAAAAACATTGTAAACAAATTCTTTCTTCCTTAATGAGAATTCGAATTTAACAAACTTTTCTCTCTCGATTCTGATTCAACTAATATATATTGAGACATCATCTGTTGTCGCTTTTGTGTATTAAGAGTTTACTAGTGACATTATAATGCTTGACTGTAACATACGACAAACCCTATGTAGAACTAATCACAAGTCTAAACTCTGATACCAAGTGTTGGTGTTCCAGTCCATTCTATTGCTTGAACACTCGATCACAAAATTAACTCATAACCGTGCGTTAAGGAGTTTGAACATACATCTTGAGAATAAAACCGAGAAACGACACAATATATATATAACGAGTCTCCTATATGTATATGATTTAGCTTACATCTCAACTAATACATAAAAGAACATTCTTACCACCATCGCTTTTTGACAAAATCAAACCCCCTAAGTGTTACAGTAAAATTATTATCGAGTTGACTTGTATAAGCTTTTAATCAATTTAGTCAATTAATTAACAAAAATTCTAACCAAACACGCTTTTTTTGACGAAATCAAACGTCCCTAAAGGCTATAGTAATAGAAAAATTTGTATATTATTTACAGTTCAATTCCATGATCTGATGCTTCTCAGCAAAAGATCCAAAAACAAATGTGTATACACAATCTCTTAAATAGTTTTTATAGGGATTTGGAATTGAATGACTCATGTACAGGTTAATGTGGTGAAATCTCCATTATTTAGGAGAATAGTTGTAGGAATTTTTTTTACTTTTCATATAGTATTAATTTGTGCGTTTGTTTTAGTTTGCCGAGTTGATGATGATTATGAACTGTGAAATCTAGATTAACTGAAGTGTTATAACAAGAAGGTTTAGGGAATTATTCTCTTGTATTATACCAGATAAGCCTCACGGTCCTTCTCGATCATTTTCCCAGTCTGCATGGTCGAGATCACGAGACTCTCCGAAATCGGTCTAACTCCCTCAAAAACTAACTTCTCGTATGGACGCTCAAACTCCACTCTATCCTGATGGCAATCAAGATGAACCATATGCCGATGTAACCAATCCATCTCGAGAATAACATCATACAACTCCACTGGACTGATAAGCAAATCCACTGGCCACGACTCTCCTGCGATCTGAATATCAACTCCCTTCGCTCGCCCAATGACCCTTAGAAACTTGCCTCCCGCAACTCTGACAACACTCGTACGCTCTCCGGGATCTCCTATGATATTAGCACTCTCTGCACACTCCAGAGTAATGAGGCTATGAGTAGCTCCAGAATCAAACATAACATGGTACTTAAACCCGCCCACCAACAAAGTCCTACACAAACCTCATGTGTTGAGAACCTAACACTTTTTCACAGGAACAACATAAAATATGAACTTACGGAAATTCACAAAGTTAGAGTACCAAAAATTATACATGTGATCGCCCCGGCAATGGTTCCACCAGTCTCGACCGTCGTGTACACCCGTGACGCCTGCTCAATCCGTGACACCTGCTGCACTCCAGGCTGCACCACATGCTGCACCGCTGCCACTGCCATCTGCTGCAACTTGGGACACTTGGGAACAGATAGCTACCTTGTGATCCATACTACTACATCCAAAACACCCGGCACCACTCGGCCTCTGTGTAGCCTCCCACTTTCTCTTGGTTCCCTGCACAGGCGTGCCGCCCTTGCTGGAACCTCCATGATGCTGAGCCTTCCTAGGTTGAACTGCTGGACTAACCGTCACTGACTGTGCCCGAATGTTCTCCTCAATCTCTGATGCAGTCTCAATCAGCTCTACACGCGTAGCATAACTCCATCCTCTGCAATGGACCCTCAAATCATCACGAAGGGCCCTCATAAACCTCCTGATCTGAGCCTCCTCAGACTCCATCGTCCGACCCCCATAAGATAGAAGTCGACTGAACTCCAATTCCAGCTCCTGCACTGACCGTGTCCCCTGAGATAACTGAAGGAATTGCACCTCCAACTGGTCTAATGCCTCCCTAGGAAAATACTTGCGGTTGAACTCCTCCACAAAGTTAGCCCAAGTCATCTCACTCTGCACACTCCTAGCATCCACTGATCTCCACCACAACTGAGCATCACCAATCAGGTTGTGGACCCCTATGTCCACCCAAAAATTCTCAGGACATCTGAGAGACTGGAAGTTACTTTCCACTCTCGTCCTCCACGCATCTGCAGCAGTAGGGTCAGTACCACCCGAAAACCGCTCAGTATCAATGTTACGCATCTCCCTCAGCATAGACACATAACGAGCATGAGACTCTGCGCCCGCAGCCACTGGCTTCTGCTCCTCCGCCACCACTGGTGGCATTACCTGAGCCTGAGCTAGTGCTGAGCTAGTGCCACTGGCGGCAATGGCTCCAACACCTGTGCTAACAAGCCCGCAAGATCAACGTCTCCTCCAGGGACTCCACCTGCTGGGACTCCCACACCTGGAACCCTAGCATAATAAGCCACTCGAGGACCATCACCCCCCCACCGGCCACACTCATGGATCCCTCCTGAAGGCCCTGCGACTCGCCAACACCCTCAGCCGTCGCACTCTGGTCCACAATATCACTAACTGCTGGGTCTCTTCCCCTACCATGACCACGACTGTGTCCACGACCAGCAACAACACCACCTCTAACCATCTGCACTACCATGAACAGAAGGCTAAGCAAGCAATTTATATGGAACACAAAAACATAAACTCACCGTGGAATCACAAAGTAGGCTCGAAGAGGATGTTCTAGGACTTCATGCCACACACAATTGACTAACTCACATATTCAGTCAAAGCATGCAAATCCCAAACATCTATAGCACAAAGCCTAGTGAACCCAAACCTAGAACCGTAAGGGCTCTAATACCAAACTGAAACGACCTGACCCATTTTTTTTTAAATAATAAATAATAATAGTAATAAATACTCTAAAATAGTGGTCCCATATCCACTAGCCACCTAACCACAATCAAACCAAACAGCGGAAAATATTCTATACCAATAACCAATAAATATCCAATAAACAAATAACCAATAATTAAGCATAATAGTTAAACCAATAATCCAAAAAAAATGAATCATAGAACCAGCAACCTAAACCATATTCTAATGACTCAACTCTAGCAACCTAGCAAGCCAGACAATATCCAATCGAGTCCCTAGAACATCTTCCTCTTCATCGCATTGATTCCATGATCACACTTTGCCTTTACCTGCACCACAAACACAAATTGAGATGCATGAGTATTTGATAAACACTCAGTGAGGCAATCCTCCCATCTACTGGGCTATACACACAAGCAATTGATATACCAATGTCCAAAACAATCAACAAACAAAATATGCAAACCAGGAAAACAAGTATCGTCTCGCTGGAAGGGAGGTGCCGACCGACACCAGCCAAGTGACGACCGACACTGGCTCTTGGTGTCGACTAACACTACCCCACAATATCGATCGATGCTGCTCCCTGGTTTTGACTGACACCCTCCTGGTGTCGATCGACACTAACTCTGGAACCGCGATCTGCTCGAAGCCGAGAGTCGAATCTCGCTTCTCATCATCTCCAATCAGTCCAAAACTCAATCCCAAAGCCATATGAATCCGTATAAACCCTATAGCAACCATAACAAGCAAGAAAACACCACCAACAACACCAAAAAAGCAAGACAAAGGAAATCTTAGGCTTAGATCAGCCATGGTCATGCACTCACCTCTTTGCAGGAAGATTATGACCAACAACAACAAATCCAACCCTCTTAGCAAGCTTCTATCAACCTCCTAGCTTTAGATCTCCCAAGACCAGCCAAGAAATATCTTAATCTCTCCCAAACCCTCAAGAACTCTTATTTTCTCTCTTTTCTCTCAAAACTCTCTAAGCGGCGACCCAAATCGGCAATTAAGTCAATCTGGTCGAATCAGAAAAAGTTGGTGTCGACCGACACCACCCTTGGTGTCAATCGACACCCATCCCATAAACCGATTAATTGGTTCATGTTTAGGTAGGATCCTGTGTAGTTCTAGTTCGCGTTATCCGGACTAGTAGGACTAGGTGAGAACTCAATTTTGGTATTGAGATTGGATTTGTGCAGGAAAGTGAAGAGTAAAAGAGAAAGAAAAGGGTAAAGAGTATTTAGGAGAGGAATGTGTTTTCAAGATTTACAAGTCCAGTATAGGATTTGGGTTGAGCAAAGAAAAACGAAAAAAAAAGAGTTATTTGTTCTGGGCATAAAATGAAAAGATTAGACAAAGAAGAGAAATTAAAACGCTTAAGATGTCTAGAGTTCAGAAAAGAAAAGAAAGAGAATCATTGTGATAAAAAGGATTTTCCAATCCGCTAGAATGTTAATAAGTGACCTCCTCCTAAGACTAAGTGCAAAAAATAAGAGAATAGGTTTGAGAAGAGATATTAAGGGTAGAGATAGGACCAACTGCGGAGTTAGAAAGTTAGTGCTAAGTTTCCTTGGGACCTTTGGGTAGACATGGTACTGCTATTGTATGTATCAGTTGGTTTCAACATTTAGCCTTCTCTTAAGCTCAACTCCTTTTCATGAGAGAACCTTGTTCTGTATTGATAAAACCACTTGAGAAGTAGACCATCTTTGTCTCTGACCTTTTACCCTAGCCAAATGAGTTCAATGACATTGCATAGTTTGATTCACGCTTCTCTGCTAATGAATGTTAAGGGGAGTGGCTGATAAAATTGCATTTGTAGATTAAAGATTGGAATCGCCTAAGGTTTTTAAATAAAGTTCCCTCACCATGCATCATAGAATTAAAAACAAGGACCTTGATTCTAACAACTCTATTCAGCATGTTTTAGGTTCTGAGACCCCATCTTCACACCTTTCTTCCATACTTTGTTCTTGATTGTTTGCTTGAGGGCAGGCAAAAAATAAGTTTGGGGAGTTGATATGTCTATCTTTTGTCTCTCCTTAGCATGTATTCGTCATGCATTTAGCTAGGATAACTCATTGTTATCATTTTCTAGTCTCTTCTATACACTTTGCATATTTAGGTAGTTCTTGCATCATCTTTGCATACATTGTGCATTTTAGAATATTTTAGGTGTTTAAGAGATGCACACACTGTTGGAACCGAATGAAGCCTGAGATGTGCACCCGACTCAAGCGCTCAACAAAGAAATAAAACCGTTGGACTCGAGCAACACAACCCCAGGATTCACGTCATGCGACTCCAGACATACGACTCTAGGATTCACATCATGCGACTCGACCGACACTCCTAGGAGAGAAGCAATGCGACTCGACCGACATGCGACATGGACGCGCTCCCAGGAAGATGCACCAGCATCCCACTCGATCTATCATGCCTGGAATGGATGTCATCCCACTCGACCGACCACGCCTGGAAGAGATGTCATTCCACTCGACCAACAACGCCAGATATCCAACTTCTTCCACCTCTTTGTTCGAGTCGAGTGAAGCTTTTTCTTTGGGGGATTCAGTTTTCGACGTCTTCATTAAAGTTGTAGGGAATTGAGTCATCTTTCCATTGCTGTTTACTTTACGCCAATCGGAGGCGTGGTTATAGAGTTATCACCGTTTTAGTGGATGCATATACACCCAGCTCGAGTAGACGCCACTCCACTCGACCCAGCTCATGTCGACGCCACTCCACTCGACCCAGCTCAAGTTGACACCACTCCACTCGACCCAGCTCGAGTCGACGCCACCCCACTCGACGCGCACCGACTCGACCGCACACGTCAGGAAGAAAGACGCTCCGACTCAGCTAACCCGATTCCCAAACCGATTTTCTATCTTGTCATTTAATGTTTTAGGGCTTTCCATGTTTTACTATAAATACATTTTGTTAAGTCTTTACCCAAGAAATCTCGTTTTTCTTTAATGTTTACCGAGCCACCTAAAACGTTCTCTGATTTTGTAATCCAGATAGCTTTGATTTTATTGAGTTTTTTTGCATTGGATTTCTTCTACAAAGTTGTTTATCTCATTTTTATCTATCTGATTATGCTTGATTGAATGTTTTCTTGGGTTGTATCCTTGGTGATGATGATTTCTGGATCCGAGTAGTGTTAGAGTTCTTGAGGATGGGATAGATTAGGTGGAGAATCTTAGTATGATTCCCTTCTAGACTAGAGTTAGAAATGCTAGTTTCTTTCTGATCAATTGGAACTAGGTCTTAGACATTTGCACACCCAAAAGGTGTTTGATGAAATATCTGACCAACTAGTGCAAGAGACTTACATGTCTAGCCTAAGAGATTAGTTGTCTTGGGTGTTTGTTGACGTGAATGAACTGGTTTGTCATGCCTGCTTGACCATGTTTCTCTAGCGAGAGCTAGGTTTGGAAGTGTTTGAGTTTGAGTAGCTTCTGCCAAGAGATTGGATTAGCTAAGTCGTGATGTTCATTGTCTAAAGATAGTTTGCTTGTGGTATGTTAAACACTCTGTAGACTAGGATACTCCGCCGACATCAATTACTCTCATCCTTACGACTTCTATCTTTCTGATTGATATTGCATTCGACCATTTCTGTTCTTATTGTTCAGTTCATGCTTAGACTTGTTTCTGCTTTTACTTATTCATGTTCGCTTCTTGTCATGCATGTTCATTTCTAGTTCTGTAGTTCATTTTCGTTTTGTGTTTCAACCATTCTAGGATTGTTAGATATAAACCCACTCTTTAAATTGGTTTGACTTGTGATACTTTGATTGCATCTTGAGTGATAGCAAAGTTCCCAACTGGATTGACACCTTAAGTACTACAACTACATAAGGTTAATTGAACATGCTAGGATAGACATACAAAAACCCTATTATCAATCCTCTGTCACCATATTTGTTTATACTTTGCACAGAGGTGTTAATTGCAAATATGAAAAAGGCCAAGCGGGAAAAGAAATTGACGGGTATCATAATAGCTCGTGATTGCCCCACTATTTTGCATCAATTGTGTGCTGATGATAGTTTTTTTTGTTTGCAAAGCCGTGGCGACTGAATGTAGAATGGTAATGGATATAATAGATAATTATGGTAAAGCCTCGAGACAAGAGGTTAATTTGGAGAAGTCTTCTATTATGTTTGGTAAGAAGATTCCATGTGACACAAGATCTCAGTTAAAATCCGTTATTGGGATTTCTAAAGAAGGTGGTATGGGCGCTTACTTGGGCATCCTTGAAAGTCTTCAGGGTTCGAAAACTAAGGTTTTTAGCTATGTTAAGGATCGCCTGGATGATCAAGTTAATGGTTGGTTTGCTAAGTATTTACCATAAGGGGGTAAGGAAGTTATGATCAAATCGGTTGTGCTAGCTCTTCCGACCCATGTTATGTCGTGCTATAAACTACCTCAAGAGTTAACGTTGATAAGCTCAAATTAAACCCTAGAGCTACTCTCTCAAATTAAGAGGTCAATGCAGTACTTAGGGGTCGAATTCCACAAGGACTCAAGACTACACAATAAATTATAGAATTTTTCAATTATGCTAAACAGATTAAATTGAATTAAAATAAAAACAATGCAAAATATTAAATAAAACTGTTGTAAATTCAGAAGATCAAAAAGCTAGGCCTAGAGAATTTCTCAGGAAATTATGAAATATTAAATCAATCAATAAATTAGGATATAAACAATTAAGAACAGATCTAGAACTCTAAACACTTTTGTAAATTAAATCAGTTCTCACTGCAAATAATATCTAAATTTAAAACTAGAAAATCCAAATCTCTTTGTAAAATTCTAGGTAATAAATCAGCAATAAAATCAGGTTTAGATTATTCACAAAATCACTAAATCAAATCTCTTTGCAAAAAGTAATTTTGCTCATCAAAAGGTTTTATCAGGAAAATTAATTATATTCTCATATCAATTTATTTTCCTAAGGTATTAATTCTAGATGGCCAATCAAGGATTAATATGAAGAACAACCTAAGATGAAGATCTAGCAAGATAAAGAATCCTAAATAAACAGATCTAATAAATCATAAAATCCCTGTGAAAAACCCTAAACCTAACAAGCAAACTACTCAGACATAATCAAAGAAGAACAAGACATGATTCTGAATAATAAGCAATAGAGATTAAAAGAATAAGAAGGAGTTCAAGAATTCTTCTCTACAAAGCAGATCTGATCTCTCTCTCCCAAAGCTCTCAAAATCTCACAGGGTTGCAGGAAAAATAAAAGTTGCTAGAAAAAGACTTAAGGGTTTGGAAAACCTAAAAACACTATTTATATGTCCTAAAACACGTTAGGGACTAGTCTTGCAAATATGGAAAACTTTGGGGCAGATTTGTAAATTTTCCAAAACTTGGGTCTTGAGTCGGCAGAGATGAGTATCGATCGATGCCTCCTATCTTGGTGTCGGTCGATGCTCCTGCTTTCATCCGAGACCAAATTGATTTTTCAAGATTTATGCTCCAAAACATCCAAATTGCTCCATTTTGCTCCTTCCATGCTAAAAACCTGTAAAGACTCAAAAACAATCTAGAAACAAATGAAAAGACACTAAAAGACTCTTTTTATCATGGTTAAAAACCACAAAAACCATGATATATCAACTCCTCCGGACTTAGCCTTTGCTTGCCCTCAAGCAAAACATAAGCTTAGACATGTGAAAGAGGTTTGAAAACTGGGAACTCACTCAATTGCAGATTATTCTTATTCACACTCTTCATTTACCTGACTCAAGAACTTACTTCTTATACTCAACCATGATAAGCATCAACATTCCTTACTCAAATCCCACAATCCTTTGGAATCTCTGAAATCTCCATTGTCATCTCATTACATAAATTAAAGCAAGTACAGGTGAGTTCTTACCTTGGGTGTATCGAACAGTGGCATATGGACTCTTTTCAGGCCAAGACATTCTTCTTACATCTCCTTTCCTCTCCCTTTTCTCACTTCCATTTTTTTTCTTTTCTCTCTTTTCTTATTTTTTTCTTCTAATCAAAGGTGTAAGCGAATACCGGGGTCATCGGTAATTTACCTACCCCTCGCTTCCAAGCTTTGTGTGATCATTTGACTCAAGAGTAGAATAATGAGGTCACTGGTAATTTACCTACCTCTCTAAACTGATCAAAATCATCTCATCTTTTATTCTCTTTATTTTTTTAAAGCACTGAAGGGAAGAGAGAGGGGAGACATACTTTGAAAAATTGCATTGTCTTGTATGGCCTGAAGAAGAAGTCTAGTCCACTGATTTCCAACCCAAAGTAAGAGATTAAGTCCGGTTAAAATCCTGATAAAAGTTGAGACAACGTTAGATCAATCAGATATCCATTGAATAAGGGCTTTCAGGATTGTTGATAAGGCTCATAGTCTTTCTAAGCTTCAGTTCTGAGATCAAGCATAAACAAATAATCATTAGAGTGTTAGCCAAATAAGAGAAATCATTAGTCAAGATCATAATTCCCAAAGACAAAAAGAAAATTTTTGAAAAATTTGACTCAAACTTTATGGTTTTGACTGACACAACTGAAACTCAAAAACATAAAACATAGTTAGTAACTAACCTCCCCCAGACTTAAACAACACTGTCCCAGTGTTATTAAGTAAGAGAAAAGCAAAAATAAAAATAAAATAAAATAAATAAAAATCAAAATCAAAAGAAAAAGAAAAACCTACCAGTGGGTTGCCTCCCACTAAGCGCTTGTTTTCAGTCATTAGCTTGACTGTGTTGGAGCTCAGGCATCCGTAGGAGCAAAACATGGCATTGAAGTCCTCTTCATCCAAGGTGGTGTATAAGCTTTAGGTGCATGAGGCTTGCCAAGGATGTGTGGAACAGGATCAGTGTGGGATTTAGGGATTGGTTTGCCTCTCTTATGTCCTGCAAAATCATCAACAGAAGAAACAAGCGCTCTACGATAATCTCGTGGCTTGGTTAACTGCAAAACAATTTTTATCTCTTTGAAATTCTTATTGATGATAGGAGGAATTTTAGGAGAAGGAGAGGTGTACCTTTGCCTTACCTGAGGGCTTTGGAGTGTGGATTGATGACTCTTCTGTTTGGGAACAGGTTTCTGACTTGGAGCATCAGTTTTGGACAAGCTTTGTCGCGGTCGTGGAGGGGTGTCGATCGATACCCTCTTGGTGGCATCGATCGACACTGAGCCTGATGCTCGTGTTGCAGAAACTTTTTCAACAGAAAAAGTCTGTCCATCAATAGTAGGAGCCCTCCTCAGCTTATCCATCTCGAAATTCAAACTCAAACCATCCACATTCAGTGCTATGTGTCCCTTCTTCACATCAATGATGGCACCAGCTGTAGCCAAGAAAGATCTTCCTAAGATGAGAGGATCTTTAGGCTCTTGATCATACTTCAGCACCACAAAGTCAGTGGGAATCAAGAAGTTGCCAACCTTAACTGGAATATCCTCTAAAACACCTTCAGGAGTTCTTCGGGAGCGATCAGCTAGGATAAGGGAAATCTGAGTTGGCTTGAATTCTGTCATCCCAAGTATCACAGCAACAGAATGTGGCATCAAGTTGATGCTAGAGCCAAGGTCACAAAGTGAGTGTGCAAACCTTCCTGTGGAGATAGAGCAATCAAGTACAAAGCTTCCAGGATCTGGTATGTTCTTAGCAGTCTTACATTGAATGATTGCACTCACTTCCTTAGAGACAACCACTTCCTGCTTTCTCTCCTTCTTCCTCTGAACAGGCTGGTTCAACAGAATTGCACTGACATCTTTTGTAAGAAGTGCTCCTTCTTCAGGGCTCAAACCATTGGATACCATTCTCCTCACATACCGCTTAAGAGGTGGTGAAAGCTTTACTGCATCAATTAAAGGCATCTCAATCATCACCTTGTCCATCATTGCTTTGCATCTAGCTTCCTCCATCTCTTGCTTAGACTTTCTTGGCTTGGGAAAAGGAATCTTAGGCTTGTAGACCCTTTCAACTGTTGGAACATGAGATTTCGCAGCTTTTGGTTCCGTCTGAGATGAGTGTCGATCGATACCCAGGTGGTGTCGATCGACACCATCATCTGAAACCGAGAGATTGGCCGATTTTTCTCCTTGTTCTGCAGAAAAAATTTCACCATCATCTTCATCTCTCACTGATATGGCATTGCAAGCATGTCTGGGGTTTGACTCAGTTCTTGCTGGAAGATAATTCTCTTGCCGTTTTACAGACCCAGCAGTCTGTGCAACTTGAACTTCCAGCTTCTTAACATGAACATTCAATGCTTCTATCTTTCCATTCAGCTCAGTGTAGACATTGTCAATCTTTCCATTGAATGTCACTGTCAAATTCTCTTGACTTTGCAAAAGCTGCTCAAGCATGGCTTCCATTCTACTCTCTGAAGAATTCTTAGGAGGTGGAGACTGATAAGATGAGTTCCCATATGTCCTTGTATAGCCATTGTTCTGTTGTTGCTGCTGATACTCTGGCTTGGAAGTTTAGCCTGAAGAGTTCCCACTGTAAGGCCTATTGCCTTGCTGATTTCCAAACCGCTGTCCATGATTCCCATACACATAGTTCACATCTTCCTCTTGGTGTCCTTGATCAGGTTCTGGCTCATATGCTCAACCTCAGCAGCAAAATGAACAGATTTCTTTCCCATAAGGAGATTATGCACTGAATCCAGCTTAGCATTAACAGAAGCTAACTGGTTTGAATCAAATCCTCCATGCAATCTCTTCCTTTCAGCATCTGCTCCCTTAGTGCTATTGCTAGAAGCCAAATTCTCAATCAAAACTTCAGCATCTTCTGGCATTCTTGTCTTAAAATTCCCATGACTTGCAGCATCCAAAGCTAACTGATACTTCCAGTCACACCCTCTGAAGAAGATACTCAACAGTTGTACCCTTGAAAAACCATGGTGTGGACAGTCCCTCTGATAAGCTTTGAATCTCACCCAAGCTGCCTTGAAAGCTTCATCTGGTCTTTGCTTGAAAGTGGATAGCTTGACTCTCAACTCATCTGACATTGCATCATCATAGAAATGGTTGAGGAAAGCCACTTTGACTTGTTGCCAAGATGTCAAAGATCCAGCTGGCAACTGCTTCAACCACTGAGATGCCTCTCCTGCAAGTGAGTATGGGAAGAGCTTGCAGAATATGAAGTCCTCAGTCACTCCATTAGCCTTGATACTAGTCACCAGATCCTCAAAATGCTCAATATGGTCCAGAGGCTTCTCATGGGGCAGAGCAGAGAAAGGTCTCTGCCCAACTAGTTGAAAGTACGCAGGCTTCAACTCAAAATCATTCCTCTGAAAAGGGGGAGGAACAATAGCAGACCGGTTCTCATACACCAGATCTGCCCGGTTGTAGTCAGCAATGGTCCTGATCAAGTCCCGGTTGTTCTCCTGTCGTCGAACTGGGTTCTGTACGTGGTTGGCAGCTCCACGCACGTCTGCAGGTGGGTGTCGATCGATGCCACCTGGTTGGTGTCGATCGACACCGTCGACACCATCAGCTGGTTCGTCGACAACAGCAATTTCAGCAATCACATTGCCCTCAACATCAATCTTTTGGCCCTGCTCATTGCGCAAGTGGCCCTCTTGATCCCTCAAAGAACCATCCTCATCTCGCATCAGAATGATTGGGTTAACCATCTTCAGAGATTTGGCTGCTTTTCGGTTCTCACACTCAAGTTTTCCCAACTCTTGGTTTGAAAGCTTCAGAATTGGACCAGTCTTGTTGCTCCTTGTGTTAGGCTTATTTGGCGTACACCTGAAACACACAAGAGAAAAGAAAACAAAAACGTGTTAGTTTGAAAATAAAAAGAAAAATTTAGACAAAATCTAAAACTCAAATCTAATGCTAGATCAAAGAGTCCCCGGCAACGGCGCCAAAATTTGATAAGCTCAAATTAAACCCTAGAGCTACTCTCTCAAATTAAGAGGTCAATGCAGTACTTAGGGGTCGAATTCCACAAGGACTCAAGACTACACAATAAATTATAGAGTTTTTCAATTATGCTAAACAGATTAAATTGAATTAAAATAAAAGCAATGCAAAATATTAAATAAAACTGTTGTAAATTCAGAAGATCAAAAAGCTAGGCCTAGAGAATTTCTCAGGAAATTATGAAATATTAAATCAATCAATAAATTAGGATTCAAACAATTAAGAACAGATCTAGAACTCTAAACACTTTTGTAAATTAAATCAGTTCTCACTGCAAATAATATCTAAATTTAAAACCAGAAAATCCAAATCTCTTTGTAAAATTCTAGGTAATAAATCAGCAATAAAATCAGGTTTAGATTTTTCACAAAATCACTAAATCAAATCTCTTTGCAAAAAGTAATTTTGCTCATCAAAAGGTTTTATCAGGAAAATTAATTATATTCTCATATCAATTTATTTTCCTAAGGTATTAATTCTAGATGGCCAATCAAGGATTAATATGAAGAACAACCTAAGATGAAGATCTAGCAAGATAAAGAATCCTAAATAAACAGATCTAATAAATCATAAAATCCCTGTGAAAAACCCTAAACCTAACAAGCAAACTACTCAGACATAATCAAAGAAGAACAAGACATGATTCTGAATAATAAGCAATAGAGATTAAAAGAATAAGAAGGAGTTCAAGAATTCTTCTCTACAAAGCAGATCTGATCTCTCTCTCCCAAAGCTCTCAAAATCTCACAGGGTTGCAGGAAAAATAAAAGTTTCTAGAAAAAGACTTAAGGGTTTGGAAAACCTAAAAACAGTATTTATATGTCCTAAAACACGTCAGGGACTAGTCTTGCAAATATGGAAAACTTTGGGGCAGATTTGTAAATTTTCCAAAACTTGGGTCTTGAGTCGGCAGAGATGAGTGTCGATCGATGCCTCCTATCTTGGTGTCGGTCGATGCTCCTGCTTTCATCCGAGACCAAATTGATTCTTCAAGATTTATGCTCCAAAACATCCAAATTGCTCCATTTTGCTCCTTCCATGCTAAAAACCTGTAAATACTCAAAAACAATCTAGAAACAAATGAAAATACACTAAAAGACTCTTTATATCATGGTTAAAAACCACAAAAACCATGATATATCAAACTTCTAAATTAACAAGCGCTATTTCAAAATTCTGATGGAAGTATAATGATAAGGCACATGGTATGCACTGGGTACCTTGGGATAAATTGTGCAAAGATAAATGCGAAGGGGGGGGGCTGGGCTTCCGTGCTCTGGAACAATTTAATGATGCCATGCTGGCCAAACAGTATTGGCGGTTAATTCATTATCTGACATCGTTAATGGCTCGGGTGATGCGAGGTCGATATTTTAGGAATAAACATCCTCTTATGGCCAAAAAAACAAATTCCCCGTCCTTTGCATGGCCGAGAATTTTTTCAACTAAAATTTTGGTGGCATAAGGTGCACGGTGAGCGGTGGCTTCTGGTTGTTCTATTTTGGTTTGGCGGGATCCGTGGATACCAGATATTTGGCAACGACCAGCTAATGGTCGGGGGAGATTGTTACATCCAAATTTGATGGTTAATCATTTAATTAATTCAATTACAAAGGAATGTTATTTTCCTATCCTCGAAGAGTTTACGGACCCAGTGGATATTCAGCTTATTAGGAGTATGTGGGTCAGTAAAATTTATAAACCGGAGGGCTTAGTATGGCATTTTACTAAGTCGGGAAAGTATTTAGTCAAATCGGGTTATCGTTTTGCTAGGGACTTAAATAAGGAAGTTGAATACCGGCCGACGTGTTAGACTCTACGGGCACAAACTTGGAAAATGGAAGTTCCCCCGAAGGTCCAACATTTCTTCTGGCATATTGCCTCCGGTACTCTTCCTGTGTTGGAACGGCTTGCTCATCGGGGTGTTCAATGCGACACTTTTTGTAAACGGTGTGCTTCTGAGATAGAGACTATAAATCACACTCTTTTTGGGTGTCCCCATTCGCGCAATATCTGAGAATTGTCTCCGGTTTCGTAAGTTCCAGACGGTTTTCCCTACGATTCAATATGCTCAAATTTTGATTTTATTTTTTGGCGGACGTCTTCTCAATTGGGGGTTTCAGACATAGCTTTTCGTCTCCCTTGGATTCTATGGTCAATCTGGATGGATAGGAATAAAAAAATATTTCGGACTACAGGCAGAGCCAATTGCCTTTATAAATCAGGCGAGTAATGATAATTACTATGGGAGGATGCCAAATATTTCTCTGAGAGATATTTGGACACCTCACCAATTTTGGAGGAAAGGGACCCCCTACCTCGCTGTCAGGTTGATGATTCGTGGAAAGGTTCAAATACTTTTGAAGGACTGGGATGGTGGTATTGTAATAGTGAGGATATGACGCTACTTCTGGGAGCATGGAGTCATAGACGCAGCCCGACCCCTTGCACGCGGAGTTACAAGCTATGATTTGGGCTATGGAGTCCTTTCTAGCGGCTGTTGTCGATTGTCAAGCTTTCGAGACGGGTAGTGCAGAGTTAGTTGTGATGGTGCAGACGCCTGACGATTGGCCCGCTTTTTCAAACCTGCTGGATGATTTCTCTTTGCTCAGATCATCTTTTCCCTCTTTCACCCTTATTAGGATCCCTCGTATGTCCAATGTTAGGGCGGATTGTCTTGCTCGTTCGTCGAGATCTTTACTTTTTAAAATTTCTTTTGTAAACTCTTATACTCCTGTTTGGGCAAGCAATCTTGGAATCCGTTATTACTTTAATTACATGTTTAGCTGAAAAAAAAAATAACCAAACTTGCAGTCCGTTGTCATGTAACCTTTCAATGGTGCCTTTGATCTTTTTATGCTAGCGCCTCCACCCTCATCTGAGCTGCAATCTCGACCTCCCCTGAACAACAAAGGTATGTGATTTACTTAGATTATTTGAATAACTCTTCTTGTATTCAACTCTAAAAAGAGGTGTTTGGTCTTCCACATAAGAAAAACGATTCATAAAGGAACTATCGTTGGATCCATAATCATGGCTCTATTTTCTCTAGGGGTTACTGTTTGCATGAGTAGAAAAACATATCAAGCTTTTGCCGCAGAAAGTGAGTTTCTCTTGTTTTACTGAACACTTTCGAATACTTTCTTGAGTTTGTTTTGTATGCGCGTAAACCATTCAATGTGAAACATGCATGCTGTCTTCACTCTATTGTTTTATCTGTTGTGTTTGTTTCCCCCTCAGATGATCTTGCTGCTAATCTACGAAAGAATTCGATCGGAATTTCACCGACTTGACCATAAAACCACCTACATTTTTTGCGTGAACCTGTGGATGATGTTACAACTGCCTGTCGGATATCTTCAGTTTGATATTAAAGACATTGAAGCTGCAACAAGTAACTTTTTGGCGATTAACAAGATAGGTCAAAGGGTTTTGGCGAAGTTTACAAGACATTTGTTCCGCAACTACTTATGTAATTGTTTCTGTGTTATGTTTGTTTGTTTTTTTTTTGAATAAAATGTAAAATTTATTCCAAAAAAAGTAGTTTTTACATCAAATGCAGCATGTAGTTTATTTTTGTTGACAAGAAAACTAAAGTTTTTGTTTAACAAACTGGTGCCATTAGCGTGATCCCAACCATTGCTCCATGTAGAATGTGAACTTTCTTCCAACTTGAAGCGAGAGCAACCTGTTCCGGACCTGTCTGTCTAGATTTTTGATGAGCTGAGTAGAGGGTACTGGCTGCTCTCCGTGTCGACGTCGATTTCGCTCTTGCCAGAGTGAATAGACCGAGGACTGGAAAGCGTAGCGGAAACGTAACAGAGTAGCAGACCCCAAAGATGTGTCTACTAGGAGATGCATATTACTATCCCAGTCTGTAGAGAACTTGGTTAGAAGTAACTTAGAAATGAGCCCTGTCCAAACCACTGAGGAGTAAGAGCATTCAAAAAAAAGATGGTTTCGCCTTTCTTGAGCTGCAGAGCAAAAGGAGCAGGAGGCGTCAACCCGTGAGTTCCAGGATAGCATACGATCGCCGGTTGTCAAGCGGTTTAGTGTTGCTAACCACACTATAAAAGAGAACTTAGGAGTGCCCTGGGAAATCCAAACACCAGCTGCCCATGGCTGCCTCTGTCTGGATATCCGTGTATGCTCCCAAGTTTCTTTTGTGCTAAATTTGGTCTTAAACTGATCCCCTTTTCCCCGCCAAAGGACCACGTCCTCTGTTTCTGAAAGTCCTCTGTTTCGTATTGTCATTGGAACTGCTTCTAACTGATTCAGGTGGTCAACTCGATGATGGCGTTGGCGATGAGTGAGTGCTTCCGCAACAGTCGCATGGAGACCAATCCCCATATCAATTGTACCTCGGGGGCCTGCAATAGTGAGTAAACAGCCTATCGGCGACCAATTATCATGCCAAAAGGAGATACCCTCTCCATTCTTAACCTCATACCAAACAAAATTCACAGCTAAGTCTCTGTACTTGAGTAGCTTTCTCCACATCCAGGAACCGGAGGTAGTGTTAGCCTTGATAGACCAGAATGAACCCTTGTTGAGTAAGTAAACTCGAAGCCAATCCACCCATAAAGAATTCGACGCCAACATTCTCCAGTTGAGTTTCAAACAACTCACCTTGTTTGTTTCTTTCAAAGAGCGCAACCCCAATCCACCTTCTTCCTTCGGTAAACAGACATCAGTCCAGGCAACCTTTGCCTTTTTGGTATTAAGAGAGGGACCCGACAACCAAAATGCAGAACACATACTGTCTATCTCCCTCGTGCAAGCTGTTGGCAAGCGGAAAGCTGACATCCAGAAGTTTGTTAGACTCGGTATGACTGAACTGATGAGCTGTAAACGTCCCGCAAAGGAAAAATATCGCCCTGTCCAGCTACTAAATTTTTCTCTGATACGCTCTAGGAGCGGTGTATAGTCGGAGGTTGTCATACGCTTAGTTAAGAGGGGCAAACCAAGATAACGAACTGGGAGAGTGCCTGATGCAAATGGGAATGATTGAAGAATCTCAGCTTGTTCAGTGGCTGTGACTCCGGCCATGTACAATGTAGACTTCTCGAGATTAATATTCAGTCCTGAGACGCCTGCAAAGTGATGAAAAGTCTGAAGAATACCCTCAATAGATGTCTTAGTCCCATCTGTAAACACCAATAAGTCATCAGCAAAACACAAGTGTGTGAGACTGATAATCTTACATCGCGGGTGGTAACCTACACATCTATCCTCGGCTGCTTTATCAAGCAATGCGGACAAGACTTGCATGCAAACCACAAAGAGATAAGGGGATAAAGAACAACCTTGTCTCAACCCTCTTTCACTGCGAAAAAGTTCGGACAACTCCCCGTTAACTTGGACTGAGAAGGAAGCAGTGGTAATGCAGAGCTCTATCCACTTGATAAATTGTGTCGAGAAATGCAGAGTGCGGAAGATACTAAGCAAAACAGGCCATTGAACAGAGTCGAATGCCTTAGAGATGTCAATCTTTATAGCACTTCTAGGTGACACAGTTTCCTTATGATAATTAGCAACTATCTCCGAAGCCAAGAGGACATTCTCCATTAACAGCCTGTCCTTGACGAAAGCAGACTGATTTGAAGAGATAAATGCAGGCAGAAGTCGTTTAAGTCTATTGGCAAGAAGCTTGGAGATCACCTTATATGTCACATTGCAGCAAGAAATAGACCTGTAGTCCTTCATCTCTTTCACCTCTTTCTTCTTGGGAATGAGAGCTAGAATAGTTGTGTTTACTCCCTTTGGTAAGAAACCAAATTTAAAGAAAGATTGAACAGAGGTAACAAAATCGCTTTTAATAACTGACCAAGTCGCCTTAAGGAACTCCACGGTGTATCCATCAGGACCAGGACTCTTGTCCCTTGGCATAGAGAATAGGATATCTCGTATCTCAACCTCCGTGACATCTTATACCAACATTGTCTGATCCACTTCCGAGCATCAATATGGTAACATAGTTGAGAGCTATGTTTCATCGATTGCTTGATAGTTAGGCATCTTATATCCCAAAAATTCACAAAAGAAACATTCCGCCTCCTGCTTAATTGTCTCTTGTGTATCTGCGACGCTACCATCCAAACACTGAATCTCCTTTATCACATTACGTGCTTCACGGGCCTTAGCTGCACGGTGAAACACCTTATTGTTTCCATCGCCAACCTTTAGCCATTGTAGTTTAGATTTTTGTTTTAAAATTTTTTCCTCCTACCCTGCGACAAACAGCCACCGACTATAAGCAGCCGCTTCCTTCTACATTAACTGATCGGTTGGATTCTGCATTGTTTCAGTCTGACAAGTACAAAGATGTGCAAATGCCTCTTTAGTTCTTTTTGTAGATTACCTAAACGATCACGACTTAACTGCTTTATTTGCGGTTTCAAGGCTTTTAGCTTCTTGGAGTACTTGTACATTGTTGAAGTCGAGTGAAATAAACTCTCAGTACCATCCCAGAACTCTTTAGCCATTGGCAAAAATTTATCATCCTCTGCCAAAGCGTTGCAAAATTTAAACGGTCGTCGCAGTCAAGATTTCTCTCCCCCAATTTTGATGCGGCATCTTAAATGATCAGAACAGCCTCCCGCCTCAAAAACACCATATGACTGTTGATACTCAGCCAGCCAAACATCATTTACAAAAACTCTGTCAAGCTTCTTACATATAAGACCAAATTCACGTCTATTACACCAAGTGTACAACGGACCATGAGATTGCAAGTCACTAAAGGAGCAGTGCTGCGCAACCGCCTGAAATTCACGCATTCCCTGTGATATAGTAGGTTGGATATCCGAGAGTGAGTGCTCATCCCCCTTCAAAATTTCATTAAAATCACCAAATACCATCCATGCTTTGTTGCGGAACAATTGAGAGTTTTGGTGAAACTTCAAATCCTCCCACAGTGCTTTCCTGTCTTCAACACCATTAGCTGCGTATACAAAAGAAACAAAAAACTCCTTTTCTGCCCCTTCCAACAGGACCGAGCAGGTAATCAGTTGACTGCTAGTGTAACACGGTGTGAGACGAACGTTTGAATTCCATACCACCCATATCCTTCCTCTTCTATTGAAAGGATAATTAGTTAAAGAAGACCAATCAGGAAATACTTAAGCAAGTATACCTGCAGCCTTAGATTCCTTAACCCTTGTTTCCAAGAGACAACCAAATTGAAAATTTCCTTTCTTCACCCAATCACGAACTACGGAATGTTTAGACATTTTGTTGAAACCGCGAACATTCCAAAAAAAACTCGACATAAGTTATTGTTGGGTACCCATCCTACTCTGATCTCGTAGAGGTTAGTAGAAAGGTTAGTCACAAACTTATGAGCATTTTTTGAAGCACGTGGGATAAATTCTCGCATGGTGACAGTAGATTTAACTCCCGTCCATTTCTTCCCCCCCCCCCCCCCCCCCGCGCAGGCGCAACAAATTTCGCCTGTGCAGGCAAATCAGAAGCAATAGAACTATCAGCAGCATCAGAGAGAGGGGGGATTGTCTGTCTCCTTAGAGGCTTCCTCCTCCTCCTCTTCCTCCTCCTCTACCTCTTCTTACTCATTCCTCTCACTCAGAACCGAGTAAGAATTAGACAACATAGATCTCTCTCCAGACTGCAACGGCGAAATCAGTTTAGTCGGACTAGATACAGACTTATGACCCTTTTTTTTGGGTGTTATCCACTCCTGTTATCCCTATGGCCCCATAATGTCTGTCACAGGAGCCTCACCTCTATTCGAACTTGTCTCTGCAGACTGTCTTGTAGTCTCCCGGACAGGAGTACTTTCCAGGTGACCTGCCCCCGTAACTTCGGTGCCCTTGTCCACCAGACCCTTAGGAGAAACCGGTTGCTCAGTCAATGCCGCGCTTGTCAGACAAGCAGCCTGCAGATGTCCCCATTTACGACACTGACTACATTGAGGAGGTAGCCAAGGATAAGAGTACTTAACCACTGTATCTAACTCCCCCTCCTCTTCACCAGCCAAGTGATACTCAACTGGTAAAGCTTTTGTGAGATCCGCCTCCACCAGAATCTGTGCTTCCTCAAAGCTTGAACAGGCCTCTGTTTTTGGATGTAAACGTAGGGGTGTACCCACTGCACTCACCAGAAACTGCAATCCCTTGTTAGCACTCACCAGAAACTGCAATCCCTTGTTAGTAAACATGGAGTACGGAACATTCTTCAAAACAACCCACAATGGAACAGATTTCAGAGCTGGTTGTGCTTCCTCTGCGAAAGGCGTTCATTTAGAGAGGATCATGGGAATACCACCAATGTTCCACATCCCACGGTTTAATATTCTATGCATGATACTCTCACTACGCACACGAAACTTCACAGTGGTTTCATTAACCACTATGAGATCAATAAGTGAAGATTTATCACCTAATCTCCAAATTTTATTAACAATCATATGGATCTTCCCCACATGGGGTGCTTTTTCACTGAGAAATTTGCCAATGAAAAAAATCCTCCCACAGTGGCTTCGCATCAACAAACACATCCTTCGGAACTACAACACGCTGCTTCCCTTCGACCTCTGTAACTACAAAAGCTTGTTTCGTGAAAGTATGTTTCTTCGCCGCCGTTAGCCATGACTTTTGTTCACCCAACCCCGTAGAAACAATGGCAGTGACACCTTCCTTGGATGACACAACCTTAACAGAATTCCCTTGACTCCCCTCAACATCCTGCTGGAGAGCCGCATCCAATATCGGTGCACCGGACTCAGTAGCCGGAGGCGGCGGATCCGCCAGAGCCATTAAATTTGGCTGCCAAGCAAAAAACCCTAATCGCCTTAAAATCGCCCTCCACGTCAGCTCTCTCTCTTTGTTTTAAAACTGTGTTATGTTTGAAGATACTGAGATAGTGAGATGATTCGTTAGATTTAGTTGTAATATGCAGCCTGCAGGGGACGTTCTCAAATGAAACTGAAGTTGCAGTCAAGAGTCTATCAATAACTTCAGATCAAGGTGAAGTACTGGAGTTCAAGAACAAGGTGCTTCTTGTATCAAAGCTTCAGCATAGTAATCCCGTTAGGCTTCTCGGGTTCTCTCTGCAAGGAGAAGAAAAGATTGAGTTTGTTCCCAACAAGAGTCTCGATTATTTCCTCTTTGGTGATAATCAATAATACTAGAGCATATACTAGCCGATTAGGGTTTTCTGAAGAAGATGTTCCAATGACAGCCTCAGCATATACCAGGATTAGTTGCAAGATGAAAATATCGGATTGGCTGTCGAAGGAAAAAGCGAACTGAGTCTCGTTGTTCAGTTCCCAGAAACTTCAAAATGTAACGTAGCCATTTAAACTTCACTAGTGGTGTAAGCCATGGAGTGGCATGTAGTCTTCTGTTTCTTTATCTTCAAAGAAATACATTCCAGCCTAATTCACAGGTGCGATACCACAAGTTAATAGCAGAACACGGAACCCAAGCCGGGTTTGCTCCGATGAACTGAGTTTAAATGGAGAGGTTTGGGACAAGAGATATTAAAGAAGATACTCGTGAAATGTTAATGCTTATGGCGTTGTGCTGTGGAGTAAGTTAGAGGTTTCTATTTTAAACATTGAAGAATCAGAGGAACCTTTTGGTGTCTGATTGGGCCTAAAAGGGCTTCTGGTCAGAGAGGACGCACTGCTTGTGTTCACTTTAGGGTAAGAGTTGGTCCATGTCATTCACCTAACGAAAAAAGAAAATTCTACTTAAACGAAAAACCCCAAGAATTGACTTGTGTGTATCTCTACATACAGAAACATTCTAAATACGCAAGTTTGACCAAATCAACGCTCCTTCATATAATTTTCTTATTTAGATTCAGGTTCAAAGATTTGTAATGAAAAGTAAAATTTAAGGAAAAAAAGCAAAATGCGTCTGAACAATCTCTTTTTGATCCTCTGTTTTGTCCTCGCTGTTAGTTTCGGATTTGTCTCTGCACAAACACAAATATGTGGGGATTCAATGTTTTTCACCCCCAGCAGTACATACGATACAAACCGTCGTCTCGTTCTCTCAACTCTTGCTTCCAACGTCAGTACTCGAAACAACCGCTTCTACAACGTCTCGGTCGGTGAAGGAGCTGGAAGGATTTATGCGTTAGGCCTCTGTATCCCAGGGACTGATCCAAAGGAATGTTCCGATTGTATCCAACTCGCATCCGATGGTTTACTAAAGAATTGTCCGAACCAGACTGACTCATTCGACTGGAAATCCTACAAGACGCTCTGTTTCGTTCGTTACTCCAATAGCTCGTTTTTCACCAAGATCGATCTAGAGCCGACAAAAACAATGTCAGTGACTAGAATGTTCCAGGGGAACGTTACAGCTTATACCAGAACATGGGGCAAGTTCATGGAATTTATGCTCACCCGAGTAGGTCCAACTCGTTACTTGGCAGATACATCTCCTCCGATAGGTTCTGATCGTATATACGTGCTGATGCAGTGTATTCCAGGGATATCCTCTGATGACTGTGAAACTTGTCTTGGAGCAAATGTGCGGGTGTACAAGACTTGCTGCAATGGATACAAAGGTGGTAGCGTCCTCACGCCGGTCTGTTATTTCCGGTGGGATTATTATCCATATTTTGATGCCTTTCATGACACGCAATTTCTACCTCCTCAAGAATCCCAACCCACGCCGCGTCCTCCTCCTCCAGATGTGAAAAAGATTTCTACAGGAGCTATTGTGGGGATTGTTGTTTCAGCGGTTACGTTAGTGGTGCTGTTCACTTTAGGATTAGTTATTTGGAAGAGAAGAAAATCATACAGAACATTAAAGCCTCAAAGTGAGTTACTTTTTTTTTTGGGGGGAGATTTTATAATTCTCAAAATTCATTTTGGAATGCATAAAAGTAACCATACACATGTTATTGCAGCTGATGATGACATGATAAGTCCACAGTCTCTTCAATTTGATTTTGCAACAATTGAAGCGGCCACCAATAAATTTTCTAGCAATAATAAGCTAGGTCAAGGCGGATTTGGTGAAGTTTACAAGGTACATATATTTCAGCTGAGAGTTACATACATATGTATGATTGCTTGATTTTTCATGAAAACTCAGATTATTCATATATATATTTTTAGGGTATGTTACCAAATGAAACAGAAATTGCCGTGAAGCGGCTATCAAGAAATTCAGGACAAGGACAACAAGAGTTCAAGAACGAAGTTGTGATTGTGGCGAAGCTTCAACACAAGAATCTTGTTAGGCTTCTTGGGTTTTGCTTAGAAAGAGATGAAAAGATACTTGTCTACGAGTTTGTTCCTAACAAGAGCCTTGACTATTTCCTCTTTGGTAATAAAAAAACAGCACTAGGTTTAATTATATGTTCCTACTGCTTATATCAAATTGTCTTGAATTATTTAGTCTTGTGCAGATCCTACAAAGAAGAGTCAACTAGATTGGAAAAAACGGTACAACATCATAGGAGGGATTACGCGAGGGCTTCTCTATCTTCATCAGGACTCAAGGCTCACCATCATACACCGTGACATCAAAGCAAGTAACATTCTTTTAGACGCCGATATGAACCCTAAAATAGCAGATTTTGGAATGGCAAGGAATTTTAGAGTGGACCAAACTGAAGACAATACAGGAAGAGTTGTTGGAACCTTGTTAGTATTCTAATATTCTCCTTAAAGTTTGATAAACCTTTTTTTTGTTTCTAATTAACATAATACTTTTCATGTGTATATTTGCAGCGGTTACATGCCTCCAGAGTATGTAACACATGGCCAATTCTCTACCAAATCTGATGTTTATAGTTTTGGAGTATTGGTTTTGGAGATTGTTTGTGGCAAGAAGAATAGCAGCTTCTATCAGATGGAGGATGCTGGGGGAAATTTGGTGACACATGTGAGCAAAAACCACACCAAAATCTCACTTTTGTTTCTCTTGTGACCATCAATGATTTTGATTCTGAATACGAGTTTCTTGGTAGGTTTGGAGGATTTGGAACAATAAACCACCCTTAGATCTCATCGACCCTGCGATAAAGGAAAGCTACGATCAAGATGAAGTCATTCGATGTATCCATATCGGAATTTTATGTGTTCAAGAAACTCCAGCAGATCGTCCAGCCATGTCTACAATCTTTCAAATGCTTACCAATAGCTCTATTACTCTACCTGTGCCTCGACCACCCGGTTTTTTCTTCAGGAACAGACCCAATTTAGACCCTTTAACTTATGGATCCGAGCCGGGGCAATCCAACAGCATGTCTGGTCCTTATTCTATAGACAGTGAATCAATCACTAGAGTCACTCCTCGTTGAAATTCTTGCTTCTGCACTCTGTGTATTTAGCACTAGTCCGTACAATTTTCCTTGTAGCACAAGCAATTAGGTATATATAGACATCATCTATTGCTTGAACACTCGATCACAAATTAACTCATAACCTTGCGCTAAGGAGTTTGAACATACATCTTGAGAATAAAACCGAGAAACGACACAATATATATGACGAGTTCTCCTACATCATGGTATATGATTTTAGCTTATATCTCAAAATCAAACACAATAGGCCGAATGCACTATCTCTGAACCAACATAACATAAATGAACCGTTACAAAATCATATTCTCTATTTCTTTTTCTTTTTTGGTAGAATCATATTCTCTATTCCTTATTCTCTAACTTCTTTATTTTTTATACATCTTGAGCATAACAGTCCAAGTTACAAACCCATTCCCTATGAAAGAGTTGAACGCAGCTAATAAAGATTTAAAATATTTAACATTTATGGAATTGACTTGACTATGCTAGCTAGATTCAACTAATACTTAAAAGAACATTCTTACCACCAACACTTTTTGACAAAATCAAATCCCCCGAAGTGTTACAGTAAAATTATTACCGAGTTGACTTGTATAAGCTTTTAATCAATTAGTCAATTAATTAACAAAAATTCTAACCAACCATGCTTTTTGACATAATCAACGTCCCTAAAATGCTATAGTAAAATAAAAATTTGTATATTATTTACAGTTTATTTCCATGATCTCAGCAAAAGATCCAAAAACAAATGTGTATACACAATCTCTTATCAATACTCTGTTTTGTCCTCGCCATCAGCTTCGGCTACGTGTCTGCACAAAAATGCGTAGACTCAATGTTTTTCAGACCCAACGGTACTTATGACACAAACCGTCATCTCATTCTCTCAAATCTTGCTTCTAACGTCACTTCTCGAAACGGCTACTACAACGGTTCTGTCGGTGAAGGCCCTGAAAGAATCTATGCCTTAGGTCTCTGTATCCCAGGGACTGATCCAAAGCTCTGTTCTGATTGTATCCAAATCGCATCTACAGGTTTATTACAAAACTGCCCGAACCAGACCGACTCATACGACTGGAGATCTCAGAAAACACTCTGTTTCGTTCGTTACTCCAACAGCTCGTTTTTCAACAAAATGGATCTAGAGCCGACAATGATAATAGGAGATCTTAATAGTGGACTATTCCAAGGGAACCTTACAGATTATTCAAGAACATGGGACGTGTTCATGAACTCTATGATCACACGACTCGGTCAAACTCGTTACCTGTCTGATATATCTCCTCGGATAGGTTATGATCATATCTACGCGCTGATGCAGTGTATTCCGGGGATATCTTCTGAGGAATGTGTAACATGTATTCAAGAAAATGTGCGTGTGTACCAGAATTGCTGCAATGGGTTCATAGGAGGAAGTGTTCGCAAGCCAGTCTGCTTTTTCCGGTGGGATGGTTCTGCATATCTTGGTGCCTTTGGTGACAAGCCATCGCTACCTCAGTCTCTGATGTGCTCAAATTTATCCTAGAGCTACTCTCTCAAATTAAGAGGTCAATGTAGTATTTAGGGATCGAATCCACAAGAACTCTAGATTCACACAATAGACTTATTATTCTTTTAATTATGCTAAAACAAATTATTAATTTAAAAACAATGCTTGAAATAGAATTAAAAGGTGTTGTAAATTCAGGAATTAAAAACGCTAGGCCTAGGGAAATTCTCAGGAAATCATGGAAAATCAGATCAATTAATTAAGAAACAATATTCAATAATTAAGCACCGTTCTTGAACTCTAAACACAATTATAAAATAAATCAGTTCTCACTGCAAATATTATCTAAGTTTAAAACCAGAAAATCCAAATCCCTTTGCAAAATTCAAGTTAAAAACCAGCAATAAAATCAGGTTTAGATAAGTTCACAAAATTACTAAATCAAATCTCTTTGCAGAAAGTAATTTTGCTCACCAAAGGTTTTATCAGAAAAATCAATTATATTCTCATATCAATCAATAATCCTAAGATCTAAATCCAGATGCCTAATCAAAGATCTAGCATTAAGAACAACCTATGGTGAAGAACAAGAAAGATAATGAATCCTAAATAATAACAGATCTAATAATCCATGAAATCCTAATGAGAAACCCTAAACCTAACAAGCAGATCTACTCGACATAATTAATGAAACACAAACATCTTGAATAAATTGCATTAAGAAAGAGATTAAAGAAGAAGTAAAGGAGTTCAATCTTCTCGAAGGAGTCTTGATTCTTCTCTCCAAAAGCTCTCTAAAAATCTCTCAGGTTTTGCTCTCAAAAGTTACAGGGAAAAATAAAGCTTAGTCAAACAATGACCCTAAAATCCTATTTATACTCCAGGGACTAATGATGCAAATATGGAAGACTTTGGGGCAGATTTGTAAATCTTCAAAACTTGTGGGAAAACTTCCAATTCTTCTTGTGGATACTGCATCGATCGACACATCAGCATCGACTGCAAGTCTCTGAACTTCGTCTCCCAACTTGTAGCTCAGCCTCAATGCTTGATCATACTCCAAATCCTCATATTTAGCTCCATTATGCTTCCATCCATGCTAAATCCTATAAATACTCAAAAAGACTCTAAAACACCAAAAAGACTCTATAATTAAGACTTATATCATGGCTAAAAACACCTAAAAACCATGATATATCAGTCTCCTTCAGATGGGAAAGCAATATCTACGGGAGCTATTGTAGCGATTGTTTTTTTCGCGGTTATATTCGTGGCGCTGCTTGCTTTCCTTGTAGTTATTTGCAAGAGAAGAAAATCATACAAAACACCAAAACCTCAAAGTGAGTTTTTTTCTTTCTTTGTCATATTGCTTTTTGGAACGCATAATAGAAAGTTAGAAACATTACATATGT
The DNA here is from genome assembly GCA_023657505.1 of Camelina hispida. Taxonomy (NCBI): domain Eukaryota; kingdom Viridiplantae; phylum Streptophyta; class Magnoliopsida; order Brassicales; family Brassicaceae; genus Camelina; species Camelina hispida. Next base: position 7,986,900 of record CP094636.1, on the reverse strand, counting down.
TATTGCAGCTGATGATGGCATGACTAGTCCACAGTCACTACAATTTGATTTTGTGACAATCGAATCGGCAACAGATAATTTTTCGAGGAATAGTAAGCTAGGTCAAGGCGGATTCGGTGAAGTTTACAAGGTATATTTTGAGCTGAGCTCTACATATATCATGATTGCTTGATTTTTTCATGTTAATAAAACTTTTCATATGTATATATTTTTAGGGGATGTTACCAAATGAAACGGAAGTTGCGGTGAAGCGGCTATCGAGAAATTCAGGACAAGGCACACAAGAGTTCAAGAACGAAGTTATGATTGTGGCTAAGCTTCAACACAAGAATCTTGTTAGGCTTCTTGGGTTTTGCTTAGAAAGAGATGAAAAGATACTCGTCTACGAGTTCGTTCCCAACAAGAGCCTTGACTACTTCCTCTTTGGTAATAAACAATAACTCTTTGTTTAATTTATTCTCCTCTTAGAAAAATATTCTTAAGATATTTTACTAATTAAATGACTCACATACTTTATATGGATGTGCAGACCTAACAAAAAAAATTCAGCTAGACTGGAATAGACGGTACAACATCATAGGAGGGATTACGCGAGGGCTTCTCTATCTTCATCAAGACTCACGGCTCACCATAATACACCGTGACATCAAAGCGAGTAACATTCTATTAGACGTTGATTTGAATCCGAAAATAGCGGATTTTGGAATGGCAAGGAATTTCAGGGTGGACCAAACTGAAGACATGACCAGAAGAGTGGTTGGAACCTTGTTAGTATTCTCCTACCTTACTTAATGTTTAATGAATCTTGTTAGCAATTAATACTTAGAATGGGCACAAATACTATGATGAACCCTTTTTTGTTGAAGAACTTAAACATTTCATGTGTATTTTCAGCGGTTACATGCCTCCAGAATATGTGACGCATGGCCAATTCTCCACCAAATCTGATGTTTACAGTTTTGGAGTACTGATTCTGGAGATTGTTTGTGGCAAGAAGAATAGCAGCTTCTATCATATGGATGATTCTGGTGGCAATTTGGTGACCCATGTGAGCAAAATTCAAACCTAAATCTCAAAAACCTTACTCTATATATTTCAATTGTGATTAAGGTTTTGATTCTGATAATGAGTTTCTTGGAAGGTATGGAGACTTTGGAACAATGATTTACCGTTGGATCTCATTGACCCCGCGATTAAGGAAAGCTATGAGAAGGATGAAGTCGTTAGATGCATCCATATTGGACTATTATGTGTTCAAGAAACTCCTGCAGATCGACCGGCTATGTCTACAATCTTTCAAATGCTTACCAATAGATCCATTACTCTACCTGTACCTCGACCACCCGGATTTTTCTTCAGGAACAGACCCGATTTAGACCCTTTAACTTATGGATCCGAGTTGGGGCAATCCAGCAGCAAGTCTATTCCTTATTCCATCAACGAAGATTCAATAACTAGAGTCACTCCTCGTTGAAATGATTGAATATGTACTCTGTATGTAGAATTAACCTCAGCAGGTTTAGCACAAGTCCGTAATTTTTCCTTGTATCACAAGTAACTCCAATCTTCAAAGTATGTATACAGAAGTTGAAGATTCAAAAGCAATAATTTCATTTATGTGATTTGTATTATTACAAGTTTCTAAACGTTACTATTTTTTTTTGATAAACTAAATGTTACTGATGATAGAAACCAAAAGTCTACTTTTCCTTAAGTTTATGTAACTGAAGAACTGAACCTAACGTCTGCTCATATTAACGTCACAGTGTATCCAATTTGTTTCTTGTAGCACACGTGACATTAATTCTAGTTTTTTAGCTTATGAGACCATCTCCAACTGAGGGTTTAACTTAAGTGTCCAAAAAATAAATCAATAATGAGAAAAAACAATGGAACCGGGTTTAATTTTGGAGTTTTTGGATCCCCTAAAGTGACCATACGTGTCAGTTTTTTTTGGTTGGAGCGACTGCATGACAAAAAAGGGTTTCGCTCGGAATCTTTGTTTCAATCGGAAGAGAGTTTGTTTCAATCGGAAGAGAGTGATTGAAACCCATATTCGAAAATCTTTCATTCTTTTCTGTTTCCTTCTCCAGTGAATCTTCGGGAAATCGATCATCGGTAATCACGGCTATACACTGGATAAAGTCACGACCTTTGAGCTTTCATGTCTTGATTTTGTTCATTAAGCAGTCTTTATTCTGTTTTTTGGTAAGCCACTGATATGAATTGTCAGTATTTCACTTGCTTAAACCAAACTTTTGAACTAAACAATTACATTTCTGATTGAATTGTTTGATTCTCTCTGCATGAATTTGATCAAGTGTGCTCTGTTTTTTTAAAGGTTAATTGGCGACTCTCCGCATGAATTTGATCAAATGAAGCAAGGTAATTCATCTGCTCCTAGATGTTTATTGTTTTGAAGTATATTGATGTGTATGTGGATGTGGATGTGGATGTATATGTTCTGAGGTAGCTTTTGATTTTGGGAATCAATTAATTTGTGTTTATGATTTCTGTTTGTGTCGGTGTGTTGTCATCTGTGAGTATCGGTTTAAGTCTAAATGTAGATTCGGATGGTTAATATGCAGGGATTCATTCACAAGTAAGTACTGATTTAGTGATATCTTCCAAGTTACCTAGGTTCTCTGATCTGTACACTCTCACCATCGACAGTGCTGAACAAACCTTTCTTTGACTTATGTGATGGAATATTCATGAACTATACATGGAAGGTCTGCCTTTCGGTTCAATTAATCTTTTCAGTTTTCAGTTTCTTCTATATGTCTTGTATATGTCTTGTGTGTTAAGTATTCTTCTACCTTTCACTTATACACTACTTTTTTACAAATTTAAATTTTTAGACCCTCAATAGATGTTCTATCATTGGACTATGTCAAAAATAATAAATATAGTTGGATCCCATAAACGTATTTAAAGAGTAAAAATGGGATCCAACCATTGGAGATGTTCTGATTATGAAAGCAACATATTTAAAGAGTAGAAGTTTCTGGATACGGTCCATGTTTCGGATCTTCACTTACATCATATATTTTTAACGCGTTTATTAATGGGTGACATATGGAGTTGACTCAACAACGTCTACATATGGAGTTGACTTGAATATGCATGCTTGACTCAACTACTTCAAAGAAAAATTCTAAACATGCATGTGTTTTTTGACGAGATCAACGTTTCTTAAAAAGTTACAAACCAAAGTCTTGCCTTATTTAGTAGTACTAGTATCTACAACAACTATCTGAGCAGTCTGGTCTCTTGAAAAATGTCTCATAACCATCTCTTGTCAATCCTCTGTTTTATTATACTCGTCTTCAGCTTCGGCTACGTATCTGCTCAAAAATGCGGAGAGAATCTGTTTTTCAGACCAAACGGTACGTATGATACGAACCGTCGTCTCGTTCTTTCAACTCTTGCTTCCAACGTTAGTTCTCGAGATGGCTACTACAACGTCTCGGCTGGTTTAGGCGCTGGAAGGATATATGCTTTAGGGCTATGTATCCCAGGGACTGATCCAAAGGTCTGTTCCGAATGTATCCAACCCGCGTCTGACGGTTTGTTAAAGAACTGTCCCAACCAGACCGAGTCATGGGACTGGAGAGCCGACAAGACGCTCTGTTTTGTTCGTTATTCCAACCGCTCGTTTTTCAACGACATTGACCTAGACCCGACCACAGCAGAATATTTAAATTTAGAAGTCACCGGAGATGTTTCAGAGTATAACAGAACATGGGAAGACTTCATGGCACGTATGATATCCGCAGCTTCGTCCTCAACTCCAGGGTCGCTTGCTGGCAGACATTACGCAGCAAACATAACTCCGTTGCCAGGTTTCCGGAGAATATACGTATTGATGCAGTGTACTCCAGGGATTTCTTCTGTGGATTGTGACGCTTGTCTTCAAGCAAGCGTTCGTTCGTACCAAGGTTGTTGCGGTGGTAAGCAAGGGGGTACTATTAGGAGACCTGTTTGCTTTTTTCGGTTTGATCCTTATCCGTTCCTAGATGCTTTCGATAGCATAACATCGTCCCCTCCTCCTCAAAGTTCTAAAGATCCTCAAGAATCTCAACTCACGGCGTCGCCTCCTCCTCCTCTAGATGGCAAAAAGATTTCTACTGGAGTTATAGTGGCGATTGTCTTCTCCGTGGTCATACTCGTTGCGCTGTTAGCTCTAGGTTTGATTGCTTTGAAGAGAAGACAATCATACAAAGCATTAAAGCTTAGTGAGTTATTTTTACCTTTTTCCATTTCAAAACAGCGTATACTTATGAGTTCTTATATCAACAGTATACATTTACTGTTGCAGCTAATGATGATATTACAAGTCCACAATCTCTGCAATTTGATTTCAAGACAATTGAAGCGGCAACTGATAGATTTTCGGAGAACAACAAAGTCGGTCAAGGTGGATTTGGTGAAGTTTACAAGGTATATTATTAGCTCTGTATATATATGACTGCTTGCTTGTTTTTTTTCCATGGAAGCTAAGGGGTGTGTATGTATATTTGTTAGGGAACATTACCAAATGGAACTGAAGTTGCGGTGAAGCGACTATCAAAAAATTCAGGACAAGGCTCGCAAGAGTTTAAGAACGAGGTTGTTCTTGTGGCGAAGCTTCAACATAGGAATCTTGTTAGGCTTCTTGGGTTTTGCTTGGAAGGAGACGAACAAATACTTGTCTATGAGTTTGTTCCCAACAAGAGTCTTGATTATTTCCTCTTCGGTTTGTTTCTAGTCCCTTTGTTTTCTTGATATTCTTGTGTTCATTCTTGAAACCTAGATTTGTTCTTAATATAATATCGAATGAGCAGACCCAACAAAACGACCACAACTAGATTGGAGAAGACGGTACAATATCATTGGAGGGATTGCTCGAGGGATTCTCTATCTTCATCAAGATTCACGGCTCACAATCATACACCGTGATCTCAAAGCGAGCAACATTCTCTTAGATGATGATATGAACCCGAAAATAGCGGATTTTGGCATGGCAAGGATTTTCGGAATGGAGCAAACTCGAGCCAATACTAGCAAGATAGCTGGAACCTTGTAAGTGATTGTCATAATTAATGATGTTAACCTTTTGATTTCGCTTGTACATTGTAAACACAAGTTTCATTTTGCCCCTTTTTTTTTGTAATTATATATCCAGCGGTTACATGGCTCCGGAGTATGTGATGCACGGTCAATTTTCCATGAAATCTGATGTCTACAGCTTTGGAGTGTTGGTTCTTGAAATCATAAGTGGCAAGATGAATAGTAGCTTCTATCAAACAGATGGATCTGCCGGCAATTTAATCACACATGTTAGTACTTTTCGTCTACAATTACCACTATGATAAAAGATTATATATGTACTGTTTACTGATATATTCTCATATATCAATGTTAGGCTTGGAGACTTTGGAGGAAAGGCTCGCCTTTAGAGCTCTTGGACTCGACTTTTGGGGGGAATTATCAAAGCGATGAAGTTACAAGATGCATTCACATCGCGCTTTTATGTGTGCAAGAGGATCCTGAAACCCGTCCTATGATGTCTACAATTATCTTGATGCTCACTAGTAGCACAATCACTTTACAAGTGCCTCGTGCACCTGCTTTTTTCTTACAAAGTAGCCGTGACCAAGATTCAGAAGTTGAGTGCTCAAATTCATATGGAAAACCAATTCCTAGTTCTTTCAATGATGCATCGATTACAGATTTAGAACCTCGTTGAAGATAATATTATAGTATTTGATGTTTCTTTAGTCTTTCTCTCGCATTTATTGCAAAATGATTTCGTATCAGTTGGCTTACTACATATAGTTGTCTCAATATTTCGGCTGAGCTAGCTTCAAACTGTTGTTGTGTAAATCATTATGCTCTCTTACCTCCAATTAGTCTTCTTACCATCGTTTTTTTTCTCCTATTGAGCTCTTCCCTAACTCCTCAAGCTTATATCAAACCCATGAGTAACCTCATTTCAGTGTCATTGACTCATATCCACAATCTTTGTCTTCCTAGCTATAATTGCTATGTCTTTTTCCTCCTAATATGAGATTGTATCTAAATATGGAAAATTATCTGTGACGAAAAAAGAAAAATAGATTAGAATTAAGGAGAAAATGGGAAATTATATATTTTCTTGTTGTCCCTTTTTTTTGGTCATCATCATCATTTAAAAAATGGAAACTGAGAATTTACGTTATATATCCATTTTACGTATCCATATTTATGGAAATATTTCCTACTCATTGCCGGCATAACTTTCTATATATATATATGTCCGTCGTAATGTTATAGCTTCTTCATACTTTCTTTCATTGGCCTAATAATTTTCCTAGTTTAATTAATTTCACTTGTTTCTTCCTTTCTCTTTCTCAATGAGTACATCTCTTAGCAGATTTTCTCGTAATTTGGTCCCCAATGATGAAGATCTAGGATCAGTTGCAATGAGACTAAACGTTGTTATTATAACATTGATAATATATGTCACCATGATCACCACCAACGAATCAATGATGGATGACAAGTTAGACAAATTTTGGTCTTACAAGTTTGTGGAAGCAAGTTATCAAAAAAAGTTTGTGGAAGCAGCTTTGTTTTCGACTTACGCAGCATGCATAGCAACAGCAATCTTGGCCCACTTTTCTCGTAAGTAGTTCTTCTTTTGTTTTTTTTTTTTTAATTCTAAGTTTAATGAAATCTTCTTTTTACGATACAATTTTTCTGACTAAAATTTTATTTTACTTTTTTTTTTTGAAGGAAAAAGCAACTTCCGAATGTATCAATGGCGGTCTGTTATTATGGGAGTGATCACTTTTCTTGTTATAGCTGGGCATCGTTTTGATCGTGATCTGTTTTTTATGTTATTGGTGGTTACAACGGTCATGATCTCATGGAGTCTGTGGAAAATTGCAAGTGCACCCTTTAAAAGACCAGATGAGACGAGGATTGAGATGGTTCTTAAAGCACAAACTAAATTTTAATTAACGGTACACCGCGAGATTATGTTTTTTTCATATATTATATAACTTACTAAAAACATTATGTTGGATCAAATGTATATATTTTTTAAAATATAATAATATTGAGATCTTTTGTAATTTTATTTGCTTTATCTAGTACAAATTATTACTTTCATTTGGAATTTAATTATTCAAAATTTTTTTGTTACTTTGAAATTTAATCAATCAAAATTAGTTGTTGTGAAAGTAAATATCTGTTAATATGTATAATTTTTTGTAATTCATATAATATTATTTAAATTTTATCCACAAATTTGAAATTAGTTAGTTTTGTCCACAATCTCTTAGTTGTTGATATTACTCATATGACTAAATTTGATGTACTCAATATTTAAAAAGAATTTGTTAGAAATGCCTTTTATGAGATATCTCTTTTCAAAAATAATTTTTTTTCTTGGCTACTTTTTTTTTTGATATCTTTTACACAATATATATTTTTTTGGTCAACAAAAGAATCAACTCAAATGAGCCAATTTGAAGGAAAGTTGTTTACAAACAAAACATAATGCGGAGATAAGCGCGCTTGGCGTGCCAGAGAATCCGCTTTAGTATTCGCATTACGAGAAATATGAAATAAAGAGAAAGAAGAAAACTCCTCCCGATCCGTCTTGATTCCATCCAAATAAGTTGCAAAGGCCGGCCAGTCATGAGGAGAAGACACCATCTTCACCAGATCCAAGCTGTCCATAAAAAAAGTCACATCTCGGAAATCGTGGCCAATCATGCACCGCATCGCCCAACTGAAAGCTTCCACTTCGGCGTTCCACTTCGGCGTGCAACGGAGATAGACTGCGCCGGTAATTGGTAGCTCCTAGAAAAGGTGAAAATCCTTGTGAAGAAGTACAAAACCATCCTGCACCTGCAAAAACATCGGTCTCTTTCCAAGAGCCATCAACAAAACATCGATAACCGGAATAAACCAGTGGAAGGGGGGAGAGACGCCCTTGTAATCGAGAAGTAGGAACCACAGGAGAGGAGATAACCTCCTCACCCTTGTCTTCCACCTGAGCTTGTAGCCAAGAGGACGCTTCCCCTTGCGCTACGCGCACAATGTCATCCGGTCCGTCTGATTCTCAAACACACAAGCATTCCTTGCTTTCCAGATATACCACATTAGCCAAGGGAAAATCTCTATCTGGGAACTCGGATTCGTAGAACCCAGAAAGTGATCTACATTAGCATAAATAGAGTCCGTCGGAAAGTGTTGAGGCCCCACAGGTACATGGGCCAAAGCCCATACCTGATGAGCTGGCGGACACACAAAAATAGCATGATTAATCGACTCCACATCTGCCCTACATCTCATACATCCAGCATCACAGTCTATGCCCCGTTGTCGCAAATTAGCAGAAACCGAAATACTGCCCGTTAAAACTTGCCACATGAAATGTTTAATTTTTGGTAGACAGTGAACCTGCTAAACCTTAGCAAGAAGAGGAGTGATCTCTGGGCCACACCCATGAGCCTGGAAAGTGTTAGGAACACCCTGACGTGCCGTTTCATACCCTAACTTAACCGAATATTTACCAGATTTTGTAAAGTGCCACCCTAAAGAGTCTGCCATCGGGAGGCTATTAAAGGGAATAGCCTCTATCAAGGTGACATCCACATGATCGAAATGCTCAACGAGCCGATCTCTAAGCCAAGTATTAGTCTGAGTATTCATGAACTGAGTCAAACGGAGAGTTGGGTCCTTAAACGGACCGTTACTTAAAGCTGGTCTTGGGAATTGAGCTGGAATCCAGGGATCAGTCCATACAGAAATGGTGTCTCCTGAGCCAACCCGTTTAATGAGCCCTTTGTTTACCAAAGATCGCGCATATACGATACTTCTCCACCCATAGGAAGAAGAGTAGGACCGTATCGGTTCCATAGGATTGGAATTCCGGTAGTATCTACTTTTGAAAACCCTGGCAAACAGTGAGTCCAGAACCTCAATCAGTCGCCATAATTGTTTAGCCAACAAAGCCGTGTTAAAATCATCAATATTTCTGAAACCCAAACCACCCATCTGCTTGCTACAGCAAAGCTTCTCCCAGGCAATCCAATGCATACCCCAGACTGACCATTAGAACTCCACCAAAACTTCGCCACTGCACTAGTAAGCTTGGATGTTATCATTTTTGGCAAACGATAACAAGACATCACAAATGTAGGGACAGCCGTCGCAACAGACTTGATCATTACCTCCTTACCCCCTTCAGACAATAATTTGGCCGACCCGCCCGTTGTCCGGCTCTGCAGCCGGTCTCGAACATAAGAAAAAACTTTCATTTTAGACCCTCCCAAACTCTCAGGAATCCCTAAGTACGACCCCATACCACCCAAGTTTGTTATTCCAAGGATCCCCTGCATCTCCGACCGGACTCGGTCGTCAACAGTATGACCAAACTGAATCAAAGATTTCGTGAAATTTATCTGTTGCCCCGAAACTCCCTCATATTGCTTGAGGATATCCAAAACAACACCACATTGTTCCTTATCCGCCTTACAAAAGAAGAGACTATCATCCGCAAACAACAGATGTGTTATTGGCGGACACTTATTGGCCACCTTAATACCTGTGATCCGCTTATCACCCTCCGCCGTCCGAATATTAACAATCAGAACCTCCATACATAAAATAAACAAATAAGGGGATAACGGATCACCCTGCCGTAAATCCCTCCCTGGCCGTTAATAAGGACCTTGTACTCCACGGATGAGACACAAAACATGATCCATGAGATCCATGTCTCTGCAAACCCCACCTTCCGCAATAACGCCGCCAGGAAACCCCACTCAACCCTATCATACGTCTTACTCATATCCGTCTTAATAGCCATAAACTTCCCTTTACAGGAATTATTGGTTCTCAACCCATGAAACATCTATTGAGCTATAAGGATGTTGTCCAAGATCAAACGTCCAGGTACAAATGCTGATTTAGTTTCCGAGGTTAGACCAGGTAAGATCACCTTAAGCCGGTTACACAAAACTTTTGACAAGACCTTGTATCCCACATTACACAAACTAATAGGACACAACTACGCCATCCAGGTCGGTTTCGCCACCTTTGGGATGAGGAAAATATGCATTTGATTTAACCGTCTGTCGAAAACACCCTCCTAAAAAAACTGATTAATCAAAGACACCAGATCATCCTTAACAACTTTCCATGCCTTTTGAAAAAACAAGGCTGTCATTCCATCAGGCCCGGAGCTTTGTCCGGATGCATCATAAATAAAGCCCATCGTACCTCGGCCTTCGTGGCAGGGGCCGTCAATCAGGCATTATCCACCGCTGTAATAACCGTGATGACTTGTAACATCCGTGAACCGGAATCCCGGTTTGGGAGTTGCATCGGTCGATGCAAAGTATGCATCGGTCGATGCAAGGTTGAGTTTGTGCGTTTTGACTTAAGTCAAACGCTGCGTTTTGGGTTAGGGAAAACCCATAAGTCGACTTTTTGTCCCATTTGGCGAGTTGTGGCTGTTTTCGAGGAAAAGAAAGAGAGAGAGAGTTTTGTGTGTGTTCTTGAGGATTTCTAGAGGATTGAGGCTGTTCCTGTGGAGATCTGTAGCTGGGATTGTTGTAGGAGCTTCCTAGAAGCGTTTTCTTTCTTTGTTTTTGTTGGATTTCGTCTTGGCAAAGGTAAGTGCATGACCACGGCTTATCTAAGCTAGAGGAACCTTTAACTTGCTTGCTTTGTGTTGTTAGGCTTGTTAGAGTGTTGGTATGGACGTTAGGAAGCTTTCTTGTGGCTTGGGAATGAGTTTCTGTGGTTGTAGGAACGAGATCCGGCGAGAAGCTTCGGGGAAATCACGGTGCTCGACGTTGCGTCGATTGATGCATTGCTTGCATCGGTCGATGCAAGTGCGAGGACGGCGCGATAAACTTTAGGGTTTTCGTGTTGCGTCGAACATGCGTCGGTCGATGCAGACTGGGTATTGGTCGATGCAAGTTACACTTGCATCGGTCGATGCAGCTTCTGCGTCGGTCGATGCTTCCTCTTTTGGGCATCGGTCGATGCATGTTGGTATCGGTCGATGCAGAGTCCTGGTTTGTTATTGTTGATTGTTGAATGTTGTTTGATGGTTAGAGATGCCTCTATTGCTTGTGTGTATAGCCCAGTAGATGGGAGGATTGCCTTACTGAGTGTTTATAAAATACTCATGCATTGCAATATGTGTTTGTGGTGTAGGTAAAGGCAAAGTGTGATCGTGGAATCAAAGGCGATGAGGAGGAGGATGTTCTAGAGACTTGATTGTTTGTGGTCTAGCTACTGTTAGGTGGCTAGTATTGAGTTGATAGAGCATTGTAGGATGTTGGAACTTTGCTATTTCGTTATTGGTTATTGGATTATTGTTGTTGGTATTCTTTTTGTTTAATGGAAGTTGATTTATTTGGTTATCCGCGGTTATTAATTGTTGTCAGGATGTTAGTGGGTATGGGACCACTAGTAAATTAAGGTATTAAAAAGAAAAAAAAAACGGGAAGGGTTGTTTCATTTTGGTATCAGAGCCCTTACGGTTCTAGGTCTAGGGTTCATTGTGCTTTTGCTGTTGGTGTTTAGGATTCCATGCTATGATTGGTTGTGTGATTGGTCAATTGTGTGTGGCATGAAGTCCTAGAACATCCCCTTCGAGCCTGTTTTGTGATTCCACGGTAAGTTTTGTTTTTGTGTATTAGAATTATTGTTTGCTTAGCCTTCTGTTCTTGGATGATACAGATGGTTAGAGGTGAGGATGCTGTTGGTCGCGGTCGTGGTCGTGGTCGTGGGCGTGGTCGTGGTCGAGGACGAGGTCAGGTTCCTGAGGCCAGTGTGAGTGTGACCCAGAGCATGGCCAGTGAGGAGGTGGCAGAGTCACAGGTTCATCCTAGTGTGTCTGGAGACCAGGCTGGTTTGGGTGACGGCAGGGCGGATGGGCCCGGTGTCGGTCACGGTGTTGCCCCGGGTGTGAGGGTTGCAGCTGGGGGTGCTCCGGGCAGGGAGGATGTCTTGATGGACTTGCTAGCTCAGGTTTTGCAGCGACTTCCAGCAGTTGTGCCGCCAGTGGTTGGTGGGCAGGATCCAGTTGTGCCGCCAGTGGTTGGTGGGCAGGATCCAGTAGTGCCGCTAGTGGTTGGTGGGCAGGATCCAGTAGTGCCGCCAGTGGGTGGTGGGCAGGTTCCAGCGGTGCAGCCTGAGGCGGGTTTGCAGGCAGGTGTGCAGCCGGGGACCGAGGTAGTGGATGCTCAGTATGTTCGGATGATGGAGCAGCTGCGGCATGCGGGAGCAGGGTATTTCTCAGGAAGTACCGATCCGAGTGTAGCGGATGAGTAGAGAGAGCGGATGGAGGATATTTTCCTTTCGCTTAGGTGTCCCGACCGGTACATAGTGGATCTGGCAGTGTTTTACTTGTCAGGAGATGCACGTGTATGGTGGAGGTCGGTGACAGCACGGAGGGTGCAGCGGGGTATGTCTTGGGGAGATTTTGTGAGGGAGTTTAACTCCAAGTATTTTCCTCAGGAGGCTCTTGATCGTATGGAGGCACAGTTCTTTGGGTTGACTCAGGGGGACCGTACAGTGCGGGAGCTGGATGCAGAGTTCAGTCGGCTTGTGGGGTATGCAGGCAGGGCATGGGAGCCAGAGTCGGCTCAAGTGCGGAGGTTTTTGTTGGCTCTGCGGGATGATTTGAGGACTCGGTGCAGAGTGAGGAGCTATGCTACGAGAGCGGAGTTGGTTGAGGTTGCAGCTGGGATAGAGGATGACTTGAGGTCACAGGTGGTTGTGGTCGGTTCTTCAGTGCAGCCACAGCAGTCTCAGCCGCTTTCTGTTCCTAGCAAGGGCGGCAAGCCTGCGCAGGGGCAGAAACAGAAGTTGGATGTTATGCAGAGGTCGAGGCACGGGGGTGCGAGATGCTTTGGGTGTGGTAGCAGGGACCACAAGGTGACTAGCTATCCACAGAGGGGTGAGCAGCGGGCAGTGACAGAGCAGCGGGCGGTGACGGAACCGCGGACAGATACTCGGGTGTGTTACTACTGCAGAGAGACGGGGCATATCAAGCCTCGTTGTCCCAAGTTGCAGCAGAGGGCAGTAGCAGTGTTGCAGGCTGGAGCTCAGCCAGGGATGCAGCAGGGTGTGCAGCACGGTGTGCAGCCGGTGGGTTGGATTGAGCCGACGACTCAGGTGTACTCGACCCAGGAGCCCGGTGGCACTAGTGCAGGAGCGATCACAGGTATAACTTCTGAGATTTGAACTTAGTCAATTCAATAGTTCAGATTATATTTGTTTTTGCTTGTGGTCAAGTGTTAGGTTCTCAACACATGAGGTTTGTGTAGGGACCCTGTTGGTGGGCGGGTTTAAGTCCCATGTTATGTTTGATTCTGGAGCTTCTCATAGCTTCATTACTCCGGAGTGTGCCGAGAGTGCGGGGATCAGAGGGGATTCTGGAGAGCGTTCAGGAGTTGTCAGAGTTGCGGGAGGCAAGTTCCTGAGGATCATTGGACGAGCTGGAGGAGTTGATATTCAGATCGCAGGAAAGTCGTGGCCAGCGGATTTGCTTATCAGTCCAGTGGAGTTGTATGGATTGGTTGCATCGGTATAAGGTGCATTTGGACTGCTATCGGGGTAGAGTGGAGTTTGAGCGTCCAGGAGGGAAGTTGGTTTTTCAGGGTATTAGACCGACTTCGGGGAGTCTCGTGATCTCAGCCGTTCAGGCAGGGAAGATGATCGAGAAGGGCCGTGAGGCTTATCTGGTTACTATATCTATGCCAGAGTCAGTGGGGAAGTCTACGGTTAGCGGTATTCCGGTTGTGGAGGACTTTGAGGATGTGTTCCAGTCATTGCAGGGATTACCACCATCTCGGTCGGATCCTTTTACTATTGAGCTGGAACCGGGGACGATGCCGTTATCCAAGGCTCCTTACAGGATGGCTCCAACAGAGATGACAGAGCTGAAGAAGCAGCTGGAGGATTTGTTGAGTAAGGGTTTTATCCGTCCTAGTTGTTCACCGTGGGGAGCTCCGGTGCTGTTCGTTAAGAAGAAGGATGGGAGTTTTCGGTTGTGTATTGACTATCGGGGTTTGAACCGAGTTACTGTGAAGAACAAGTACCCTCTCCCGAGGATTGATGAGTTGTTGGATCAGTTGAGGGGTGCTACTTGGTTCTCCAAGATCGACTTTGCATCAGGATATCATCAGATTCCTATACATGAGGCAGATGTGAGGAAGACAGCCTTCAGGACGAGATATGGGCACTACGAGTTTGTGGTGATGCCGTTTGGGTTGACAAACGCGCTAGCTGCGTTTATGAGATTGATGAACAGCGTGTTCCAGGAGTTTTTGGACGTGTCAGTCATCATTTTCATCGACGACATCCTGGTATATTCTAAGAGTCCTGAGGAGCATGCAGTACATTTGAGAGCAGTGTTGGAGAAGCTGCGGGAGCAGAAGTTATTTGCTAAGTTGAGTAAGTGCAGTTTCTGGCAGCGTGAGATGGGGTTCTTGGGTCATATTGTTTCAGCTGAGGGAGTTTCAGTGGATCCAGAGAAGATTCAGTCCATCAGGGAGTGGCCGAGGCCGCAGAGTGCCACTGAGATTCGGAGTTTCCTGGGGTTAGCAGGTTACTACAGGAGGTTTGTTCGGGGTTTTGCGAGTATGGCACAGCCGATGACTAAGCTTACAGGGAAGGATGTCCCATTTGTATGGTCACCGGAGTGTGAGGCAAGTTTTGCAAGTCTCAAGCAGATGTTGACTACCACGCCGGTGTTAGCACTGCCTGAGCAGGACGAGCCTTATGTTGTGTATACAGATGCTTCTAGAGTGGGGTTGGGTTGTGTACTTATGCAGCAGGGGAAGGTTATAGCTTATGCTTCGCGGCAGTTGCGGAAGCATGAAGCTAATTATCCTACTCATGATTTAGAGATGGCAGCAGTGATCTTTGCTCTTAAGATTTGGAGATCCTATCTGTATGGTGGGAAGGTGCAGGTATTTACAGATCACAAGAGTCTGAAGTACATTTTTACTCAGCCTGAGCTGAATTTGAGGCAGAGGCGTTGGATGGAGTTAGTAGCGGATTATGATTTGGACATAGCTTACCATCCTGGTAAAGCTAATCTGGTTGCAGATGCCTTGAGTCGGAAGCGGGTGGCTTCGGCTCAGGAGCAGGATATGGAGGCGTTGGTAGGTGAGATTAGTGCATTGAGTTTGTGTGCTATCTCACAGGAACCTTTGGGCTTGGAGGCAGCTGATAGAGCGGATTTGTTGAGTAGAGTGAGGTTAGATCAGGAGAGCGATGAGGGGCTGGTGAATGCCTCTAAGGCTGCGGGTGCAGAGTATCAGGTTTCTGCTAATGGTACTATCCTTGTGCATGGTCGGATCTGTGTGCCCAAGGGTGAGGATTTAAGGCAGGAGATACTGAGAGAGGCTCATTCGAGCAAGTTCTCTATTCATCCAGGGGCGACCAAAATGTACCTTGACCGCAAGCGGTATTATCACTGGGTCGGGATGAAGAAGGACGTAGCCGACTGGGTGGCGAAGTATGATACTTGCCAGCTGGTGAAGGCAAAGCATCAGGTTCCTGGTGGTTTACTACAGAGTTTGCCTATTCCTGAGTGGAAGTGGGATTTGATCACGATGGACTACGTGGTGGGTTTGCCTGTGTCGAGGTCGTTTGATGTTATTTGGGTCATTGTGGACCGTTTGACTAAGTCTGCGCATTTTCTGGCCATCAAGAAAACTGATGGAGCAGCGGTTTTGGCCAAGAAGTATGTGAGGGAGATAGTCAGATTGCACGGTGTGCCTGCTAGTATTGTGTCTGATAGAGATTCCAAGTTCACTTCGGTGTTCTGGAGGGCGTTTCAGGCAGAGATGGGCACGAAGGTGCATATGAGTATAACCTATCATCCTCAGACGGACGGTCAGTCAGAGAGGACGATCCAGATTTTGGAGGATTTATTGAGGATGTGTGTGCTGGATTGGGGTGGTCATTGGGCAGATCACTTGAGCTTGGTGGAGTTTGCTTATAACAACAGCTACCAGGCTAGTATTGGGATGGCTCCTTATGAGGCTTTGTATGGGAGGCCGTGTCGTACACCGTTATGTTGGACTCAGGTGGGGGAGAGGAGCATATTTGGTGCAGATTTTGTTCAGGAGACCTCGGAGAAGATCCGAGTTCTGAGGCTGAACATGAAGGAGGCTCAGGATCGGCAGAAGAGTTATGCTGATAGGAGGAGAAAGGATCTTGAGTTTCAGGTTGGGGATAGAGTGTATCTCAAGATGGCCATGTTGCGGGGTCCGAACAGGTCACTGACAGAGACTAAGTTGAGTCTGAGGTACATGGGTCCGTTCAGAGTGGTTGAGCGGGTGGGACCAGTGGCATACCGGTTGGAGTTGCCTGAGGTTATGCGTGCGTTCCACAAGGTATTTCATGTGTCGATGCTGAGGAAGTGTCTTCACGAGGGTGATCAGTTGTTGCCTAAGATTCCTGAGGATCTTCAGCCTAACATGACTTTAGAGGCGAGACCATTGAGGGTGCTCGAGAGGAGAGTCAAGGAACTTCGGAAGAAGAAGATTCCTTTGATGAGAGTCCTGTGGGACTGTGACAGAGTGGAGGAGCAGACTTGGGAGCCCGAGGCGAGGATGAAGGCAAGGTTTAAGAAGTGGTTTGAGAAGCAGACCGCGACTTGAGCTTGTTTAGCCGGGTCCAAGTTGTAGTCCGTGGCTGGAGCAGGTACGGAGTATTCCAGCCCATCTCTCTTGATATTTGGTCGCTTAGGGGTGGTTGGTTGTGCGACTAAGTATCAAGATGAGGTGGTGCTCGGGATGCGGGTTGTTGGCTCCGGTTGTTGTATTTTGGTTTTTTCTGATGTAATTTCGTTGAGATTGTAACGATTATGACATTTTTGAGATTAATAAGATGAGTATTTTTCTTTATGTTTGACTGTTGTTGTCATGGGAAAAGAGAAATAGCTCGGGTTTCTATTTTTGGAAATTTTCCGTAAATAGAAGTTTCCACAAAAGGAAGGTTTCCAGAATTAGAAAGTTTCTAAAAGAGGAAAGTTTTGTGGAAAGGTTGAGGTAGATCTAGCCGGGAGATACTCGTTGGCATCAGTATTTGTTTTGCTCAGGGCCGTGCGGGCCCAACTCACGTGATACCGATAGCTCGATGGACTTTGTGGCCAGAGAGTGGGAGTGGTATGTTGCTTCGGATGACGATCCGAGAGCGCGCTTGAGGGTGACGACCCAAGAGCGGGATATGTGAGACTCCCTGGATACCGTAGCTGTGAGCTGAGGCTCGGCAGTGAACCGGTATGTCTCGAGGGTTGCGACCCGAGAGCGGGGGGAGTGTGTGTGAGTGACTTCCTGGATGCCGTAGCTTAAGGCGGTTGGCCTGAGAGCGAGCCGGCATGATTCGTTTGTTGCGACCACGGACGGGGGAAGCACTGAGTTGTGAGCAAATAGTGTTTATGATGCGAGTATATTGGCTAGAGGGAGACCTCGAGGGTCAGTCGGAGGTGTGCGGACTGTTGCGACAGTGGCACGGGAAGCCTTGGCTGACGGTGTTTAGTCCGGTCTGGGGACGTGCGGGCCGTGCTGACGGTGGCATGGAGGTCCTTGGCAGATGGACGATATTGCGGATTCGGGGACGAATCCATATTGGTGGGGGAGAATTGTAACATCCGTGAACCGGAATCCCGGTTTGGGAGTTGCATCGGTCGATGCAAAGTATGCATCGGTCGATGCAAGGTTGAGTTTGTGCGTTTTGACTTAAGTCAAACGCTGCGTTTTGGGTTAGGGAAAACCCTTAAGTCGACTTTTTGTCCCATTTGGCGAGTTGTGGCCGTTTTCGAGGAAAAGAAAGAGAGAGAGAGTTTTGTGTGTGTTCTTGAGGATTTCTGGAGGATTGAGGCTGTTCCTGTGGAGATCTGTAGCTGGGATTGTTGTAGGAGCTTCCTAGAAGCGTTTTCTTTCTTTGTTTTTGTTGGATTTCGTCTTGGCAAAGGTAAGTGCATGACCACGGCTTCTCTAAGCTAGAGGAACCTTTAACTTGCTTGCTTTGTGTTGTTAGGCTTGTTAGAGTGTTGGTATGGACGTTAGGAAGCTTTCTTGTGGCTTGGGAATGAGTTTCTGTGGTTGTAGGAACGAGATCCGGCGAAGCTTTGGAAATCACGGTGCTCGACGTTGCGTCGATCGATGCATTGCTTGCATCGGTCGATGCAAGTGCGAGGACGGCGCGATAAACTTTAGGGTTTTCGTGTTGCGTCGAGCATGCGTCGGTCGATGCAGACTGGGTATGGTCTGCAGTTACACTTGCATCGGTCGATGCAGCCTGCGTCGGTCGATGCTTCCTCTTTTGGGCATCGGTCGATGCATGTTGGTATCGGTCGATGCAGAGTCCTGGTTTGTTATTGTTGATTGTTGAATGTTGTTTGATGGTTAGAGATGCCTCTATTGCTTGTGTGTATAGCCCAGTAGATGGGAGGATTGCCTCACTGAGTGTTTATAAAATACTCATGCATTGCAATATGTGTTTGTGGTGCAGGTAAAGGCAAAGTGTGATCGTGGAATCAAAGGCGATGAGGAGGAGGATGTTCTAGAGACTTGATTGTTTGTGGTCTAGCTACTGTTAGGTGGCTAGTATTGAGTTGATAGAGCATTGTAGGATGTTGGAACTTTGCTATTTCGTTATTGGTTATTGGATTATTGTTGTTGGTATTCTTTTGGTTTAATGGAAGTTGATTTATTTGGTTATCCGCGGTTATTGATTGTTGTCAGGATGTTAGTGGGTATGGGACCACTAGTAAATTAAGATATTTAAAAAAAAAAAACGGGAAGGGTTGTTTCATGACTTCCCGTAGAGCGTCCTCAAAATTAGCCGGACATATAGAGGAAAATAGTTCCTCAAAATATGTTACCGCTGTATCACAGATTGCAACATCCTCCGTAGACCAGACATCATGTTTGTCAAAAAGACCGGCAATCCGGTTACGAGCCTGTCTCTGCTTGGTTTGGCCTTGAAAATACTTTGTATTCTTATCCCCCACCTGCATCCACCGATTCAGACTCTTTAAGTACCAATGGACCTCCTCATCCCGATAAGCCTCTCGTAGGCGGCCATTGAGGTCCGAGACAACTTCCGGAGTGGACAAATCATTGGCCTGTGCCATCTCCAATTGCCTTTTAAGATCCTCAATCAACTCCCGACCGTACGAAACCTGCGTTTTACGCCATCTAGAAATCTCCCGTCTACAACTAATAATTTTCCTGGCAAAATCTTGGTCCGGTTCTCCAGACCAGCCCGATGAGATCGCATCCATTAAACCCTCCTTACCTACCCAGCGATGATCAAACATAAAACACCTACGCCCCCGCGGCCTCTTTGCTCCTATGCTGACCACAAGAGGCTTATGATCTGAAGCAATCATAGGTAAGTATTCTGTAACCGTGTCCGGAAATAAATCATGCCAATCCTCATTCCCTAAGGCCCTATCTAGCTGGCACCGTATAGGTTTCTTATCTCGCCAATCCCGCCAGGACAGGCAATCCCCCAAAAAACTGCAGTCCCGAATCATCCCATTAAAAGATAGGAAAGAAGATGCAAGACGCAACTTCCCTCCTTGTTTCTCATGATTTCCGGTTAATTCATTGAGATCACCAATAATAAACCAATGAGTTGATCGAATTGAACTAATCCGTAACAACCGTTCCCAAACCAAATCTCTGTTTTTAGGAACAAGATCACCGTAGACAAAAGTTAGATGTATGACACGTCCCTTATAAACCACTTCAACATCAATCATTCTGTTAGACTCCAATAAAATTGAAACATTAAAAGACTCTTGATTATAATTAAAGTCAAACCCCCGCTACATCCCACGGGGTCCAATGTTATTAAATTATTATAACCAAAATGGCCTACAAATTTTTCCAAATGAGAAGAAGATTGTTTTGTTTCCATAAGAAATAAAAAATCTGGCCTATGTTTATTCCAGAGATCCCTAAGGTTCCCTATAGTGGCCTTATTACCAAGTCCCTGACAATTCCAACTTAATACATTCATTTAACAACTTTTGGTTTTGGTGGCTTTCTCCCACCTGGGCCTCCCTTCACCCCTTCCTTGGCCTTTGGGCCATGTCCGGTTTCTCCAGTCCCCGTCCCGTGAGTAGGACGCTTCCGTGGGGACAAAAGCATCTGTGCGTTTCGCTTCTTTGCACTAACCCCACGCAGCATCAGACCTTTTCATCGTTGACCTCTGTCACCCAGAGCCAGCTTAAGTGTTTCCTCGAGTCTTCTTCCCTCCCCAAGATCACCATCATCGCAGTCCATATCCTCCTCCGAGACGTCACCATCCACCTGATCCCCATCTAAGTCCCCACCAACACCTTCCTTGCTTACATCCTGCTCAGCCGCCTCCTCTATCCCCATCGTATCCATAACCCCACCCAAAACCTCTCCAACCCGCAAAGTCGTAGCCGAACCTTCAGAGACAAATAAAGAGGTACCGCCCTGAAGAGACTGCGTATGCTCCTGCTCAATACCCGACCCCTGCAGCTCAACTTGTTGCTTCTCCGGAACGGAACCTTTGTCCACATTGTGCATTATCACCTCCGTATCCTGAAGCCCAGTAGTCACCACAGGGGCAACACCAACCGCGTCTATAACCAAGGACATGGACTCCTCCACTATTCTCGCTGGAGGACTGACCACAATTTGACCCTCTTTTACACAATTACAATATGTTAAATTAGCATTTAGAATTTTTTTTTTGATTTGGGTTCTCCATTTTACATTTAAGGTATTGTTTTAACGGGACTGAGTTTAGTATTTGGAGTTTAGGGTTTAGAATTTAGTCATTTGTACATAGAAAAGGAATATTTTTGAAAAAGGATAACATGAAAGGATATTTTTGAATAGTAACATAGAAAAAAGTATTTTTGTAAATGCCCCTTAAAGAGAATTTTGTAACAAGATATATATTTGTATTTGACATCATAACTTTATAAATGACACATTTTTTAAGTCAAAAAACGTATATCATTTGTGGAGGTTGAAACAAAATACATGTAGTATAATAAAATCATACATTGTTAGTTTTTTTTTTTTTTCGTCAATATGATTTCAATGATAACAGGTGAGATTACAGGTCAGATACAGAGCTGGCAAGGATATTAATCCTTCCAGAGGCTTAAGCCGGCGAGTACAAACCACTCCCGGAGACTAAGGGGAAAAAACCCAAACAACTTAAAACATAACATCCCTTCAATTGCAACCCGGAACAGAGAATAGGGACCCAGAAATAGACAATTAAAACTTAAATCTTTGAAAATTAAAACTTAAAACAGATCTGAGACAAGAACAACCACACAAACGGATGCTAATACAAGAATCTCCTAACCGCAAAAGTTGACCCGGAATAAAGTGCCGTGCGTCCTCTTTTTGTTGCTCCGGCATGGAACTACGGAGGCAGACAGCTTCAAACCCTACTGAAGCTTCAGGAAGAAAGGCAGGAGATCTAGATCTACGGTGGTGAGAGATCTTTATCTGAGACAGTGAAGAAAACCGGTTGAAGACTGCCTCTGCCATGGAGGACGGCCAGATCTGAAGATGCGCGTGACTAAAAACACAAGAACCAAGCCACTAACCTAGAGAAGGGAAGATTTAAGCTTTAAAAATCTATATCTAGAAAACTAGATCTGAGGCCGTAGGAAGAAAAAAGAGAGAGATGAACCGATAAAAGGAAAAGACAAAGGTAAATAAAGAGAGAAAACCCGACTCCGGTGCTGAGAGAGCCACCGGAGCCGGTTAACCTAGAGAGGCGGCGGCTTTGTGTTTTAGTGAGAAGGGAGAGCGTTTTTAGGGTTTTTTTAGAGAGAGACTGAAGCAGGCTTCTTCCCATCCATACATTGTTAGTTTATTTTTCTGTTTTTTTCTATCCTACATTACTCTATCCATTTTAACAAAGAATACATTAAAAAACTTATAAAAACAAAACATATATGATGGAAAATCAGTTACTATTTTGCAAAATCTTTGAAAATAAATTTGCCAAACAAATTATTGAAAATCGAAATTGAAGAAGGTAACATATTTTAGTTTCTTTTTTCATTAAAAAATTTAAAACTTGTAATTAAAAAAGAAAATAGAAATTTATTTTGTTCATATATTTTAGGAAAACATGTATTTCCACCCGATTTTTGCTAATTTTGATTTTTTAATTTTTTTTAAACGTCTTAATTACAATAGCATATGATATAAATATTCTCCAACTTCAAGCCTTCTTTGCCAAAACTGCTGTAAAAATGTTAAGATTAATTAAAGTTTATTTTCTTTTCAAAATATTTTATTATCCTGATACATTCATCTTTTTTTTTTTTTTTTTTTTTATTAATGTCACTTCAAAAATCAAAATATTTTATTAGTTGATAAAACTACTTGTTTTATTACAATGTCACTATATTAGGACTCGCGGTACACCGCGGGGAAAAATTATTTATAACTAAAATATTTAAATTATAAGTTGTATTTTTTATTTAAATATGTTGTAGTTATATAATAATTGTTAAATAAACCATATAATACCGCAATATAATTTTTTTTACATAATATTTATTTAATTAATTTAATTAGATATGTCTATTCTCTGATACCGACAATGTTAACAAAATAATGAAATGATGTTTTACCCATGTAACACAGAATTGATTATATTTTTTAATTTATATAAATATCGATAAAACCCATCCTGCTATATAACCCCGTCCCGAGATATTTTAACTCACACTATATCATTTTAATTTTTAATATTTTTAACTCACATTATATTTTAACTCACAGTATATCATCAATAAAACCCATCCCGCTATATTATCCCATCACGGTATAATATTTATCATATTTAACTTTATAAAAGTTTTAAATATTTTTCATATTTAACCTTTTAAAAATCTTTAAAATGAACCGGAATAAACCAAATAAAAGTTTTTAAAGTTTGAATGCCTGATAAATCAAGTTTTCTACTCATTTGTATTTGAAATCATTTTGGTCTCTTTTATAATATGACTCTGAACTAGGGGTGTCAAACGGGCCTAAGGCCCGCGGGCATGGCCCGTTAGGTATCATAGCGGATCGGGCATGGGCCCTTAATTTTATGCCCAAAAATTGGCGGGTCTCGCGGGCATGGCCCGTTTGGTTTACGGGTCAAATGAATTTTGTCCGCTCACGCCCGCGGTCATGTGGGTGGTCCGCAATTGCCAACATTGCAGAATTCGCCTTTGAGAGAGGAGGAAATTCAAGGAGAACAGAGGAGATTCTTTTGCTTACTGAAGCAATTCTTTTGCTGGTCTTTGAGACACTGATTGACAATCGATTTTGCTAGCCTTTGAGACACCGATTTTGCTGCTTACTGAAGCAATTCTTTTGCTAGCCTTTGAAACACCGACCGATTGCTGCTGCGAATCAAAGGTGAATTTTTTTCTTTTACAAGTTTGGTAATTAGATTTGAGCTCTACTCAAATTTCTGTCTAAATTTATTATCTATGTTTCCCTCTCATGAGTCACTTGCAGTATCTTTGATGTATGGTATGTGGAAGCTTGCTATCGTTTTGGCTATTGTTCTCTATATCATTGTCAGAGGTATTGTTGTACAATCTTTGATATGCTTAGCCAACTTAATACTTTGACGTCGTATGACAATGACGATAGAATATGAAAACAACCAGATTTATATTTTTCTCCCATTATGCAGCTAGAATTGAGTACAAGCACTCTTGCCACCAATGTGTGCTGAACGTTATTGGTTGCAGGTCATTAGAGGTGGCAGAAGAGTCAGAGTTTCTATCTGTGATATTGTTGTGGAAGATATTGTACCCCTCAGGAATGTTGTTCTGGTAATCATCACACTTTTAACTGAAATCTTTCTTTCGCTTGTTTGTCATGAAACTACACAATTTGTGGGGTTTTTATCCATGCTGCAGGTACCTGCAGATGATGTCCTGTTTGTTGCAAACTCATTGAAAGTTGACGAGGAAGATGGTTTACGAGCAGGTCCTAAAAGATCTACAAAGAAATCTGTTCTCTTATCTGGCTCAAAACTGATTAAATTCTGCTTTATGCTTAACACTTCCGTCTCATAAGGTACATGGTTCCTGATCTTCTAACAGATCCCATTACAATGCTTGATTTCTCTGTACATGGTTCTTGATCACTCTATGTTCTCCTTGTGTTTTAAAGGTTACAAGTGTTGGAATGAACACTGCATGGGGGTTGAAGATGGAGATTTCACAAGAGACTGAGGAAGAAAAGCCTTTCCAGATCTGTTTTATTGACTACTAATTCCTTGCTACCGATGATGGTTTGCTCACATATCTTTTGATTGAGTTTTGATTAGCTTGCTTATAGTGTTTTTCTATCGGTGTGTTATGATTTGCTGGTGGATAAAAAGGTTTTTGTGGATTATATATCTGTTAAGCTCATAATGATTATCTTGGTCGGTTATGCTTTGATCTTCCTGAGCTCTTTTCTACTAATTCCTTGGTCGGTAAGATCCTCGCAGCTGCTTCTGATGGAATGCTCAACATAGAGTATGTCACTGGTTTATTACTAGTTTTGTTCCCTCGGTATAGGATGCAATTACAAGGCTCTATGGGACATGAACTCTGGTGTGGCTGCAGCCTACAATAGCCTTCTAGGACATCACATTATTCAAATGCATAGTTGTTACATAGTAGTGCTTTGAGGCTCTGTTTCATATTAATGGTGATAAAAATGACAAAAGGAGACAAACTCAGCCTTGGACGTGAAGGCCTCTGCCTCTCCCTCCGTACGTAGACTCACCATACAACATTCTCTCTCCCTACAAAACCATTTCCTGTTATGTATATCACCAACCAAAACCTCTCTGCTCCGTATTGTTTCCTTGGCTTTACTCTCTCTCTTTTCTCTATCTCTTCTTCTTCTTTGTTTCTACACACTTTTTACTCTGTTTCTGATCTGATGTTTGGAGAAAGAAGATTTATGGGGTTTGGAGGTTTTAAGGGAGATTTTAACTTGGGAGGGGCTCTTCCTCTTCCTCCTGATTATGGTTCTGATGGGTTTCTTACAAAAGTCTAGACACAAACCCGTTTCTGAAGAACCAGTGTAACAACAAGAGCGGTGATGCTCTTGAGAAGAAGAGATGCCCGCGGGCATGCCCATTAATCCGCAAAAATAGGTGGAGCGGGCATGGGCACTGATACGTTGCCCGCCGCCCGCTGCAGACCTGTCCGCGGCGGTTCACTGAAAAGATGGGCCCATCACGGTCGGTCCGTTTGGGCGCGGGCATGCCCGTTTGACACCCCTACTCTGAACCATTGCCCAATCTTTTTAGACGATGTGGGATATTGTACCCGTATTTTTTTTATTCCTCTATTGAGTAATATACGTCCGTTTTAAAATTTTTGTATTACTTCATATGCAGGAAAAAAATCACAATTTTTATTAACTAAATGTATTATAGAATAATTCAAGATAATTTAAATATAAATTCAAAAAAAAATGAAAGGGAATCATATATTTATGTTTGAATGTGGTAAAAAGAATTCCTTATTTTTTTAAATCTTACCTATAATTAATTTTGAAGTTTTGGTAACTAATATTAAAGTAAATGCATTAAATATAAAAACTTTCCAAAAAGTATTTTTGAGCACAAACTGCTGCAAAAATACTAGTATAGATTAATACATTTTTTTTTTTTTTTTTTTTTTTGTAAAACAATGACAGTTAAGAGCATATCTTTGATTACACCGGAAGAAGTAGCGGATATTGTAACGTAACGGAGAAGATTTTAAAATATTTAAAAAGTAGCGGATATTGTGTGATTTTGAGGACTGAGAGTCTGAGACTGAAGGAGACGATTTGTGTTTAAACCAAACCGGTTGGTTACTAAATTAGTTTTATTTAAGAGATATTTAACAATTATACCACATTTGAAACTCAAACTTTTCCGATGTACCACATTCTTAAATCTTTTTTCAATCTACCAAATCTGTTCATCCAAAATGACTATTGTATCCTCCATTTGTTTGACTAAAAAACAAAATGTTTCTTTGTTTTTTATTAACTCTTTAACTTTAACTCTCTCTCTCTTCGCTTCCATTCTCCTTCTCAATTTTCACGTTAACTCTCTCTCTTTGCTTCCGTTCTTCTTCTCTATTTTCTTTCGCTCTTTTTTTTTTTTTTCAAACACCGGCGAAAAAGAGAGTGAACTAGTGAGTGGAAGAAGAAGAGAATCAGTAACCGCCATGTCCTCGTCTGGTTCTTCTCAGCCTGGTTCTTCTCGGAGCTCTTCTTACCACCGCCATCGCCAGAGCTCTTTCGTCAGAGCTCTTTCGCCGGACGAACCGGAACCGCCAGATCGCCTCCTCATATATATCTCTTGGCCCTTGCTTTTTAGTTCTGTCGCTGGTCTTACTTTCACAACCGGATCTGACGTTCGTCGTTGGCATAGTCTTCCGCTTCTCTTTGCAAGATCGATAGACCAATTAAACGCATCAGGTTGTCCACTATAAATCTTATCGTGGACAAGTTATTTTACAAAGACAATACTTTATTTACTCGATAGACAAGTTTTACACTTGTCCACAATGTCCACTTGTCCACTTGTCCACTTGTCCTCTATTAAATTTGTCATGCAATAGATAATTCACAAAAATTATAGTAAACAACATTTTTATTAACTCGGTGGACCAGTTTTAAACTCGCACAAAATAGAGACAACTAGTCATTTATTTATTTATGTTATAGACAAATAATTTAAGCTAATGGACAAGTTTGTACTCCTCAACTTGTCTACGAGATTTGTCATATTAGCAAAAGGGCAAAAACGTCATTTTATCTCACATTTATGGTAGATCAGAAAAGGAATTTTGATTGTGGTACATTTGGAAAGTTTTGTGGGAAATGTGGTACATTAAACAAAATTCCCTTTATTTAAAATCATAAACCCCCTTCTCTTTTTTCTTATGTTTCAGCCTCTCTTCTTCTTCTCAACTTGCTTATTTTCAAAATTTGGCAATTTAGGGTTTCGCGATTCGATATTTGTTACGCTTGAGGATCGAAGAAACCTTTTTTATCGACACTGTAGAGCTTGCTCCGTTCCAATCAATTATCTCGTAGAAGCTTCCGATTTCACGTGTTTTTTTTTAAGGCTTCTTCAATGCTTCGAGTGGTTAAGATGTCCACCCGTATCGAGTGGAGGTGCGTGTGCTTAGATTTTGTCTAGGAAAACGTCTGATGGAGTTTTGCCTAACTCATATAACCAGACGTAAGCGATGGGAATTGTAATGCTGTCCCACATTGTCCAAAATTGGTCTTGACTCTTGACGCTTCGACTGGCCTGTAATTTTCTTGCCGCGGGGTTCGAAACTTTGAGTCAGTCAGGTCAATCCTTTGATCCTTTACTCAATTTTCTTTACACATTTTTTGGGTGTGCCCAGATAATTTTGGTGTCGTTAGGATTCAAATTTTATGACCTTTTTACTGTTTGTTTGTTTATAGGTTTGTTTCTAAGAGGGAGGTATTGAATTTGACATTCTAAAGGATTTTAGAGTATTTTTAAAATCCTTTGTTATTCAATTGAGGATTTTTAAAAATCTTCTGAAATCCTATGTTATTCAACTTAAGATTTATGTAAAATCCTTTAAAATAATACAGAATCTCTTGTTATTCAATGAGTACTTTTTAAAACCTACTTGAAATCTCTTGTTATTCAATATATCACAACTTTTTTAAAACTTGCTACTTTGAATGATTTTAAGAGACTATCATTTATTTTTTAGTTGAAAAGTATAACAATCAAAATCATACCTATAGAGCTGGAATTTTGAAAGATTTCATAAAAGAAAAAAATTGAAGATCTACATTTTTTCTCTCTATTACCGCTTAAGACAAACCAGAAGATCAAATTCAACCATCCGAACCGCTTCCTTGCAAGGCGAATTCCCGGCAGCTTCCGACGAACTGGAAGACGAATAACCCATCTTTGGATTGCCCCGGAAACCAGCTTTCCGTATAACCCAATTTCGTTTCAATCCGAGCTCCCTTCTTAGAGATATCGCAGTTTCTCTGCAACATACTCTATCCTTCAAAGACAGATCCGTCAGTTTTCGACCAGCCCGCCTCGGGATCGATTTCCCAGATGAGTACGACGAACCACGTTTCGAATAACCTACTCACAGATCTCCCTGAGAATCAGCTTTCTATAGAACCCATTTTCATGTTAATCGGACCTGTCAGCCGAGAGATATCGCCGTCTCTCTGCAGCGTACTCAATCTGTTGAAACACAGATCCGTCTTTATCGCATCAGTCAGCTTCGGAATCGATTTCCGGACAAAATACTTTGAATCAGATTACGCATAACCTATCCACGGATAGCCCTTCGAGTCATATTTCCAGAAAGGCCGACCTCAACTCAAACCGACGTATCTCACGAAGGATATCACCCTATCTCCGGAACAGACACATCCTGTTCGAAACCCTAGCTATCAGCTCGCCGTCACGACTTGAGAGCAGTTTACCACCAATCTAGAATAAACCTAGAGCTGGTATGCATATAAATTTGAAGCCCCAAGGCTTATCGTTCTAATGAGGGCGACCTTGTCTCAATCAGCAGTGTCTACCGGAAGATATCACTCTATCTCCGGAAGAGACACATCCTGTTCGAAATATAGCTGTACAAACTATAGTTGATATTCATATGAAAATTGCCAACTGGGAATCGAGATACCAAATGTCACATTTGAAATGTGACTTCTGATTCAAATTAGAATCTATCTAGACTTTTCTATAATTTCTCTGTGTGATTTGGGGGGGGGGTTTGAAGCATAATGATATTCACTTCTTGTTTATCAAAAATGGCCATTTCATCGTTTCTTGTTAACTGTAATATGTTTTTTTTTTGCAGGCTGCAAATGATCAATTATGTTAAAAACAAGACGATGGTTGTTTTGAAACATTCTAAAATCACTCACAAAATCTGTCAAAATCTCACAGATTGTTATTTCATTTTAATATAAAAATTCTAACAAATTACTCAAATCTTCTAAAATCTTACTCAAATCTTACAAAATTCTAAAATATTAAAATCCCACCAAATCCTCTAAAACATAAGTTCAATACCCCCTCTAATTCTGTACTCAAGTTGAACGATTTGTCAAAAATGGTAATAATGTTTTTGTATTACTGTTTGTGCTGATGGAAGTAATAAGATATTGAAACTTGAAAGTGTCAATTGATTAATAATTTTGGTTCTTTGGATTGCTCAATTTGCTGGTTAAATAAATAAATTAATAAGAATGCTATTTGAAGGTATCAAAGGTTTAAACTTCAAAGTATTGTTATTATATAAAGCTATTGGCTTTCCTTATTAACGCAACCAATGGTATGACTCATATGTCGCACTCTCTCTCTATTACTCTGCTTTGTTGTGTTAAATTTAGGAGATTTATTCAACAAGCATAGTGGGCGTGTAGTCTGTGGGTGCATCTCTTATCATGAACATATATTTGAAACTTCAACAGTTCAATTTTATAAACATAAAACACATCAGCTCTTTGCTATGATTGGCTCTCTGATTTTGTCTATGCTCTGACTTTGCTTTTTATAACGCCATGGATATTTTAAGTTTGGCAACTTGTAGAGAGAACCCAGTTGCTATTTAACTGATAATGAAGTGTACGGATATGCATATACTAACCTAGTAACCCACAAAAATTTGTACAATCATAAGAATGGCCAAGAAGTTTTCCTTATCGATCTTCTGGTTTGTCCTCATAAGCACAATTGCTGTTGTCTCTTCGCAACAATGCATTGACGACTCTGGGGTTTTTCTATCCAACAGTGTTTATGAAGTCAACCGTGAGCTCATTCTCTCATCTCTTGCTTCTAATGTGACGCTGACGCATAACAGTGGCTTCTATAATTCTTCGGAAGGCGAAGGTCCTGATCAAGTATTTGCAATGGCGATGTGCATCAATGGGTCTGAACCAACGGTTTGCTCTGAATGTATCAATACAGCGGTTCGCCAGTTGAAATATAATTGCCGTAACAACATTGAAGCATTCACATGGACACCTCACAAGACGCTCTGTTTCGCTCGGTACTCTAATCGTTCGTTTTTTGGAACGCTTGATATGCATCCGGTTTACACGGAGAAGAATAGTAGGGATATCAAGGCAGATTTACCGGATTTGGATAAAACGTTGGAGAAACTAACACGTCCTATGATAGATGCAGCGTTCTCGGGTGTGGACAGTTCAACTGGTGTAGCAGTCTTGAAGAATTTTCAGACTGTATACGGATTCATGCAATGCACTCGGGATCTATCTCCAGACAATTGTACCAAATGTCTTGATGACAGTGCAAAAGAATATGACAAGTGCTGTCGTGGAAGTCAAGGAGGCATTATTGCATGGTCAAGCTGCTTTTACCGGTGGGATCTGTTTCCCTTCAACGGAGCTATCGATTTGGCACATCTGCCCCCTAGAGGTAATTCTGTAACTATTGCTTCAAGAACTTGCCAAAACCTATCTTTCTCCAAGTGATGATGTATTTTTCTTCTTTTAAACTATCTCTATATTCTAGAGTGCCAAGATTGCAAAGGAAACTTAAAGGTAATCATCGTGGCGTTTGTTGTTCCCACTGTAGCTATTATCTCTCTTCTGTTGGCTTTAGTGGTAGTACTTCTTCGTAGAAAGAGCAAACCTGATTCTCCTGGTGAGTTGATTCGTCTTTTCTTCATCATTTTCTTCTTCTTTCACCATTAGGTATACTTACTTCATCAGGAACACAGTATGATCAGTTGTTAACTCTTTGATACTCCTTATTAGAAGGAATAGTTTATTTAGTTCAGTTGTTAACTCTTTGACACTTCATATTACTTAGCCAATGCTTATTGGATACAATTTATAAAACTAATGCACTGGTGGATGATTCATGACTGCAAAAGTTTTAGTGACTAGGACAAAGAAATTTAATTACGGTTATTTTTTTTTCTGGGGTTCTTCTATACTGCAAGGAATAATATGACACTTGCGTACTACAGATGAAATTCCAACTACAACATCACTACAATACGATCTGAAGACAATTGAAGCTGCAACATGTACATTTTCTAAGAGCAAAATGCTCGGTCAAGGTGGATTTGGAGAAGTTTTCAAGGTAAAACTTTGTCAACTCCCAGATTTGTTACTGCTCTTGGAACTGCATTAACAAATATGGGTGGTGTGATCTAATTTATGTGCACTTTTATCGTATTTGTAGGGTGTACTTCAAGATGGGTCAGAAATTGCAGTGAAGAGGCTGTCAAAAGAATCTGCACAAGGTGTACAAGAGTTTAAGAATGAGACTAGGCTTGTGGCAAAGCTTCAGCATAGAAATTTGGTCACAGTGCTCGGGTTCTGTATGGAAGGAGAAGAAAAGATACTCGTCTACGAGTTTGTTCCGAACAAAAGCCTCGACCATTTCTTGTTTGGTCTGTTGCACAGAACACCCGGCTTATATTTTTTTTCACAGTGATTAAGTAAGTTTTAATAATCTCACACTTAATGTGACTTGTGCAGAACCTACAAAGCAGGGCCAGCTGGATTGGGCCAAACGGTACGAGGTTATTGTTGGGACTGCTAAAGGAATCATGTATCTTCATCACGACTCGCCTCTCAAAATTATCCACCGTGACCTTAAAGGCTAGTAACATCCTCTTAGATGCTGAAATGAAACCCAAAGTTGCAGATTTTGGAATGGCAAGGATTTTGGAGATGGATCAATCTCGAGCGGATACAAGGAGGGTCGTTGGAACCCAGTAAATACTCTTTTCCCCTATATTTCTATGAATCTCTGTAGTTTTGATGACCTTTTGTCACTGGTATACTCAAGAATTTTTGTTTTCTTTCTAGTGGCTACATTTCTCCAGAGTATTTGATGCATGGCCAATTCTCAATGAAGTCTGATGTATACAGTTTTGGGGTCTTGGTTCTTGAGATTATAAGCGGAAAAAGAAACAGCAACTTCCATGAAACAGATGAATCCGGAAAGAATTTGATCACACATGTGAGCATAAAAGGACCTAAACTTTCAAAAGATTTTACTTCTATAACCTTGTTAAGGTTTTGATATTCATTTGATTGATCATTGTGGTAGGCTTGGAGGCATTGGAGAAACGGATCACCACTAGAGCTCCTGGATTCAGAACTTGAAAAGAACTATCAGAGTAATGAAGTTATCAGATGCATCCATATTGCACTATTATGTGTCCAAAACGATCCAGAAGAGCGTCCAAATTTATTGACTATCATCATGATGCTCACAAGTAACTCCATCACATTACCAGTGCCTCAGTCACCAGTATACGAGGGAATGCAGATGTTTCTACCTCCAATCAAATCTGTTCCTGGTTCTATCAATGATTCATTGATTAATGACTTAGTTCCTCGTTGAAGATGACAGTTCCTTCATACCCGAGGTGTTTCTATAATTTCTCATATCTCTTCTTATACATTTGTTGTGTTTAGTTTTGAAGTGACTCTAATTAAATGCATTGAAACTCTCTTTTACAGGGTTGGTCTCTTCAAGCTGAGTTCGGAGATGAACAAAAGTAAAGCAAATAAGCTGACTCATTCAGGTTTTGTCTAACTGAAGATTTGTGTTTTTGAAGGTTCTAACTCAAGCATGTTTTGTATGTACTGAAAAGTGAAAACTAATGTTCATGTAAATACTGGTTTTCTTTAGTCTGTTTGTTGACTCCATTGCAACTATTGTCTCCAAAATTGGTCTGTTCACTCCGATTTCTAAATCAATGTTTCCGGCACGTGTTCCTTTGTTTTTGTTTGGTTTTCTCTCCAAATCTATTGTAGAATAGAGAAACATAACATAGGAATCTACCAATTCACACTTGCTTGCTTTTGTTTGTTTGTTTGGCAGCACCCTCTACTTGCGGGAAAAAGGCCTAAAAAACTGCCATCTTTTCTTTATTTGGACCTTTAATATCTCGTGTTTTTTTATTGGAAGAAAAATACTTCGTCTATTTAAATTTGCCATATAAAATATTCGTTTATATAAGTGTTAGTAGATTTATACTTACGGGTTCGTGACAGAATCATGTAACAGGGTTAAATTTTAACCTCACATTTCTAACTAATATATATGATTAGTTTACGTGATTAATTGTATTAATTGTTGTGGTCTGGTGGTACAATTTTTAATATTTTGCTCGAAGGTTCTAGGTTCGACACCCAACACAAACCCTTTTTCAATTTTTTTTTGTTTTCTTCTTCTTCGAGCCACGAGTTCCATTAATAACAACAACAGCTCTGAGTTTCTCTACTTAGGAACAATGGTAAATCGAAGAACAATCTCTTAACAACCGAAGCAACACCGGATCGACAAGCTCAAGAAAACTCAAATCACAAGATCTTCAACCACTTCCTCGTTCCTCCATTGATGAAACGAAGCTTCTGGCTAAATCCAGATATTGGTTCGATCGAAGAAGCAGAAGAAGAAGATACTCTCCATGTGGCCAATGGTAGCTTCGGGATTAAAAGAGAAGGAGGATGAAAGAAAATTAAATCAAATCTCTAGATCTCCAACAATTACATGACTCACAGCTTCACCAGAGAATGCCAAGAAAGAGAACTCTCTGCAAAGTCTGTTATCATCTTCTTCAGCTTCACCGGAACGATCAAACAGAAGAAAAAAAAAATTGAAATTGGGTTGGGGGTGGGAGTCGAACAACCTGACCCTCGAGCAAAATATTAAAACATCGTACCACCAGACCACAACAATAAAAGACGAAAAGCCGCGTAGACAAACCATATATATTACTTAGAAACGTGAGATTAAAATTTAACACTTTTACATGATTCTGTCACACTTATAAACGTCTGTTAACCTGTAAGTAGGAATCTACTAACACTTATATATATGAATATTTTTTATGGCAAATTTAAATAAACGAGGTATTTTTCTTCCAATAAAAAAAACACGAGGTATTAAACGTCCAAATAAAAAATAAATGGCGTTTTTTAAGGCTTTTTTCCCCTCTACTTGCTTATTATTATATGTTTATTATGAATCCATATTATTGGTGGAGAAGTGAGATTGTATTTTTTAACCATTTGACCAGCTTTTAACATTAGGGCATGTTTATAGAGAGATCAGTTTAGGGTGTTCTTAGAGTATAAATATTATAAAAATAATGTAAGATCAGTAGTTAAAAACTTTTGTTAAGAAGTTAGTTATTGGGAAAACATGTGTAAGATCTTAAGATTTAATAATATAATATTTTTAAATATATTACAACAGTATATGACAATGGAACAAATGTGTATAGCTAGTATCTATACAAGCACGAAACAATGTGTATATGAAAAGGGGACAAATCTGTATAGCTAGTATCTATACAAGCACGAAACAGTGCGTGTCATGTTTGTTTATCTACAGAAAACCTATGTGATGAGTATATGCAGAGCATGAGATATACTCCTTCAACTAATGGTGATGAATGATGGTCAAAGAATGTGAATGTCACAACAACTGCAAAAAGTAGCAGTCACCATCTCTACAAGAGCTTGTAGTAGCAGTCACGTCCTGAAAAGAGAGTTCGGTAGTTTCTTCCACATGGACAGTTGATCTCAACCACAAAGGCCTCGCCGACTCTATCAACCTTCACACCTTCTTTACCCTCTTTCTGTTGCTCCTCTTGTACTACTACCTCATCTTCTACCTGGCACTGCAACAAAAATTCATTGTGCTCAAAAACAGGACTTTTCATTCAAAGACTACAAGAGACAAGTGACGGACATGTTCGATCAACTAATATGATTCCACCAAATGCATTTCATCAGATACATTTCATTGAGTCTCTCCATGAGATTATATATGTGTTTAGAAGATTACGAACCTTAGGACTGTCGTCTTGTTTCACAGAGGAGAATGCTGCTTCACCGTACTTAAGGAGCTTGTTACACCATTGATCCAATTCACGAAGTCCATCCTTGATAACATACAGCATCTGCCCATTATCACATTCTTGAGTTAAAGCTACCACAACACATTTCTACTTCGAATGACACAAGTCAAGTATAGTGATAACATCAAGAAGCTAAA
Organism: Camelina hispida; assembly: GCA_023657505.1. Lineage (NCBI taxonomy): Eukaryota > Viridiplantae > Streptophyta > Magnoliopsida > Brassicales > Brassicaceae > Camelina > Camelina hispida. Next base: position 7,951,779 of record CP094636.1, on the reverse strand, counting down.
ACTTGGTTCTCGAGTCTACAAGAATCAATAAATCACACAACTCTCAAACGAATCAGATAATCAGAACAATAGGTAAAAAGACTAAAGAAATATTTCTAACCTTATTGGCTTCAGAGCTTTCTGGATTCATAAAATCACCTTCACGAATTGGATTGGAGCGAGAAGATCGGAGAAGAGTCTTGGAAGAGGAAGGTGCGGGAGAAACATCGGAGACAGACCTCCTGCACATCGGTGGACGCGGCGGGACGAGTTTGCACGGCGGCGATCGGAGGAGTTCCCGAAGCTGTTGAGACAGAGGAGGGAGGGAGAGATCGATGTCATCTTCTTCGGGGGCGTGAGAGTATGACACGTCACGTTTAGATCAACACAAGAACTGATCTTGAATAAGATTAATTGGGCCGATCTTATGGCCACTGTTCAATTAATTTGATTTTTAAAAGGCCTTAGATCACCCCATGTGATATCCCTATAAACATGGCCTTAGCACAAAGAAAAAAAAAGACCAGCTTTTAACATTTTTTATTTTTCAAAGTCAACAATCTTCTCTTTCATTTTTTATTTTTATTGTACATACGACTTCAACAGCCGTTTAATCCTCTCCTCTGGCTGCTAATGTCATAAGTCATAACTCACGACGGGTCTTATAACTCCTCGATCGGCCAAAATCCCAACAGGATCTTCATCAACGGCATGTGTATCCCTGGAACTAAACCTGAGACTTGCTCAGATTGCATCAGAGGCGCATCAGAGGGCTTGTTAAGGAGTTGTCCTAACCAAACCGAAGGTTATACATGGCCAGATTGTTGTATGGTACGTTATTCCAACATTTCTTTCTATGGATCATACGGTTTAGAATCATCTCAAGTGCTGTCCAGTACCGGAGATATTAACACTAACGTTACGGTATTTAATAGAATCGGGGAAGATTTAATGTCCCGTACCTTAACTCCACCTCCACTGAGGACTCTTGGACATAAGTATTATGCAGCTGGTGTTAGTTCAATGACAACGAGCCAAATTGTATACGCGATGATGCCACGGGATGTTTCTCCGGGGATTATATTGCCAATCTTCATGATTATGAGTCATGTTGTCGCCATAAACAAGGTGGTGCTGTTATGAGATCAAGTTGCTTTGTCCGGTGGGATTTGCATCCTTTCCCTGGAGCTTTCGAGAATATTACATTGCCACGGCCTCAACCGCAGTCTCAGCCACCGCTTTCTTTGAATCCTCAAGTACACGATCATGAAAATACAATCGCCAAAGGTGATTTTTCCATATGATTTTGACTAGAATTTGTTGTTTACTGAAACTTATATTACTCATATGCAATGATCGTTCGTTATGCAGATGGAAAAACAATTTCTATAGGGACTATAGTGGCTACTTTTGTGATAGGTGTGCACATGTGAGAGGCACATGTGCAGATTTAAAGAGAAGCATGAGAAGAATAGGTTATAAATAGAGATAGAGATGAAACATAGATGCATCCTGCGTGATCAACATTGTGAGTTTGTTAGATCAGAGCTGCGACTCTGTTCATGGTGATAAGAGAGGAGAACTGTAACTCCAATCTTATCAGTTAGGGTTCATAGTTTGTATTGGGGAATTAAGAAGAGATAAGAGAGAAGAGTTCATAGTTTCATTCTTATCAAATGGTGCGCTTGTGATCTCGGATCGAATCAAACGCGTTATCAAGATTAGGTTTGGCGAATTTGGGGATTTTAATCACAATGTGTCTTGAGGGATTTCCCATTTTCGATGGTGTTGCGGGTGAATTGCGACCATGGATTTCATGGCTGGAGGAGTTCTTTGTTCGAGAGAATTTCACGGCAGATGAGAAGCTGAATCTTGCGCAAAGTCTTCTCGAAGGTGAAGCTCTCTTGTGGTTTCAACGGCGAACACGAGTCTGGGGATTTTTTGATAGTTGGGGAATGATGGAGTTAGCCTTGGTGTTGCGATTTGGAGACAGAGATGAAAGAATCAGACTCTTTCAGGAGCTTAGAGAAGAGAAACAGATTGAAATCTTGGAGCAGAAGAAAGAATCGAAGAAAGAAGTAGATTTGTGTTTGGATGTATCGCAATCGCAAGACGCATTAAACTGGAATTGTAACATGAACACAGACGCAACTTTGATTAGCCCTCAGTTAATTGTTTCTGATGCTGAGAAATTGCATAACGATGATCTAAGGGAAGTGGACGCCAGTTCCGTGTTAGCAAATCTAGACAATGTGGTCAAGAACGTGAATCATGAGAAGAAAGCAATCCTGGATGGAGAAAGTAATCACATGGAATCCATTCCGCAAGTATCTCATCAGATTGTAGAGCTTTCACATCTGCAGGTAATAGTTTCTACGTTGGAATCTAGCCATAGAATTGGAAGTGATTATCTAGGTGTTCTTGAGGATTGGCCATCTGCTAGTATGAGGTTCAATATTTCACAGAGTCTTGAATGTGTCAATGGCATGCAAAGTACACACCATGTGTTTGATAGATTGTGTGAGAGAAGGAACAAATTAAATCAACATAAGAAGTTGACTTTGTCTCCTAAATCATGGATGTTTAAGTACAAAAGGAAGCATGGACGGTTTGTTAGCTTTGGAGAAGCTACTGCAAGAAAGCATAGAAACAGAGTGCTTACCATACACCAAACGTTTCCAGCTTCACTTGTAAGGGAAATTCTTCATTGGGAGGAAAATAAACTTGTATTGGAACAGTTGGGTGACACACTTTGTGAAGATGATAGGCTAGTGTTGCAATCTGATATTGAAGCTATTATCTCTAAATCAGAAGCACTTCTACAACATTTGGACACTTCTGCTATCATAGTCACCAAAGTTGTACCTACATCGCATAAGATTGATGATCTTGACATGAAGAATAGGCCGGATTATATGCTTCAAAGGGTACTGGAGCGGATCAGGAAAAGAGACATTCATGTTATCCATCTAAAAATAAGAGTGAGAGGATGCAGGTTGTGTGTGTGTTTAGCTTCTGGGTGAGGTGCATCTGCACTAAGTTTTGTATGCTCAAGTGTCACAAGAAACTATATTTTTCAGTGTGGCACTGTTGGAAGAACAAGGCTGAGAGTAACCAGTCAGTTTCATGGATCTTAGAAATGGTTGCAGACTCTTTGATATGTGATGTTGAGAAGAAAGTTTTTGTTTGGACGTCATCGACACATAATGTTCTCGTAGTTTCTATTATGACAGAACAAGCCAGTTACAAAGTGACAGGAAACAGAGTGAGGAAGCGAGGGTCAACAGAGTTTCTATGTAGGGTTATCAAGTACCAGCTAGGGCACAGATGGAATTCTAAGCGACTACAAGCAGTCCTAGCAATTGGGAGGGATTTAATTGGAAGTGATGTTACAAAGGGCACCTGGTCTGCTGCAACGGTATATAAGAGACACTTTTATTCAGTGTGGCATTGCTGGAGAAAGAAGAAATTGCAGAAGATTAGCTTACAACTATGGCTGTTACACACTTTCCTTCACATATTATACAAAGTTACACAAATTGGACATGCTCTATATGGGTACAACAGAGGCTCATACTTTCTGTGGACCTGCAACTTAACGGATGACACTACGGTGTGGAGGATCAAGGTGTGTGCAGCAGCTCTACCATGGTATCAGTGCTTTTCGTCATTGGTTTCTATCGTCACTACATTTGCTACTTCACAGCTTGAGGACAAGCTGTTTTCAAAGGGGGGAGTATTGATAGGTGTGCACATGTGAGAGGCACATGTGCAGATTTAAAGAGAAGCATGAGAAGAATAGGTTATAAATAGAGATAGAGATGAAACATAGATGCATCCTGCGTGATCAATTGTGTTGTTAGAGCATATGGCTCTGTTCTTAGGTGATGAGATTGGAGAACTGTAACTCCAAGCTTATCAAGTAGGGTTTGAGATTTTATTGTGGATTGAGAAGAGATAAGAGAGAAGAGTGATCACATCTTCAATCTTATCATTTTGTCCCTACAGTCGTTATCTTGTTACTTGTTGTAGGATTTTTGGTTAGCAGGCGAAGGAAATTATACCAAACAGTTGAAGTTCAAGGTTGGTTGGTTCTTTCTTAGATTAATCGCATTACCAAATGCTGAATTAGTTTTGGATATTGAGGAAGATGTTTTTCATTTTCTTTGTCCAGTTGGTGATGAGGTCACAACTCTACACTCGGTGCAATTCGATTTCAAGACAATCGAAGCTGTAACTGATAAGTTTTCGGACAGTAACATGATCGGGCGAGGTGGATTTGGTGAAGTTTACAAAGTATGTATAGGCTCTTTTATCTGTCTGGTTTGCTACTCGTATATATTGACGTTTAGTAAGCGGTATGGTGTTTTTTGTAGGGAAAAATTTCAACTGGAACTGAAGTAGCGGTGAAGAGATCAAGAGCAAGGATGTTCTTGTGACGAAGCTTCAAGAAGAAAAATATACTCACTACTTAAATGCGTTAATTTTTTATTTTTTACGTTAAAAAATGCTTATAAGTTTTGCGAAGTACTAACTTACTAGGATCTCATCCGCGCGCTATGGGGAATATTTGCGACATAAAAATTTTAGTATAACCAATTACATTAAATCATATACAGTATTGGTGTAATGGGTTTGGATAATATAGTAGAAGGAAAAAAAAATTGGTAATATCTTTTACCAAAAAAATAAAAATGGTAATATCAATTCTCAATGAGCTTATATATCAAATTCTCTCCTTCCTACCAACAATTTTCTTATCTCAGCCAACATGTCTCCCTTTCATGCAAAAGAAAGTCCAATCATTGGTCTATATTTTATAAACCAAATCTGTTCTTAAATTTTTTGAAATATATATTAAGAGGCATTAAAATAAATGGTAGTGAAATGTGTTTATCTGTCAAATTGAAGCACATAAAAACAAAAGCTACATTCAAATTTGTATTTTTTTTTTATAAATCCATATTTTTTTTGGATACATTCAGATTTATTTTTTTATCCAAGTTATACACAATCTATCAACAAATCATGACCAAAGAAAAAAATAATTGGTCTTTATATAAAAACTAAAAAATTGACACATGAGCAAATCATTGCTATCAAAAAAGAAGATTCAAAAAAGCACCACATGTTCCATTGAAGTAATTCAAAAAACATGTATATCTTGTTTGAAACCATACAACAGTCATTGTTTCGACATAAGTTAAAAATATCAATAAAAATAGAAAAGTTTCAATGATTAGTGAGGAGTGAATATGTTAGTCGACTTCTATATTTAGGGTTAATTAACACGGTTATTTAATAATATATTTGTGAATCAGATATTTAAATACAGATTCGAGGTATATGCTTAATTTCCAAAAAAAATAGAAATCTATATTTATGATTAAGCTTTTTTTTTGGTCAGCATATTTATGATTAAGATTATACTTGCAAATAGAATTACTATTGTGATATGATTTTGTAAACTATTACGTGTAACTGAAAATTTAATTTTATTTTTGGTTAGTTTGTAGATTTGAAATCAAATTATACACTGTTGTTCCCAAAAATATCAAAATCAAATTATTCATTTAATTTTGGACAATTGACAAAAATGGCACAAATTTAGGTTTTTGTTCTAAAGTTAGCACAAAGTTAAAATGAAGAGAAAAAGTTTTGGGCTAAAAAAACTAGAGCCCAGTTTTAGTTTTCTCAAAAAAATTTCAAAGCCCAAGATATCATCCTCGAAATCGACTTCTTCTTCATCTCCTTCCGTCGCCTCATTCTTTTCCAAAAATCTGATACGGTGGTTACCGGAAGCTTGCCGCTTCACCGACCGATCTCGTCGCTGTATGTCGTCGCTGTTGTTGTCCCGCCGTTCCGTGCTCTGAATCGTTTGAATCGCGTCGCCGTATACACCATCTTCTCAGTTTCTTCTTTGCAACAAAAACCCAAAACGCTTCATCTCGTCTTCTCGTCGTGGTTAGAAATTAAAAGGTAACCACCATTCTCTCAACATATTTCGATTTGCGGTTCTTTTTGGCTGTGTTTGTGTCTACTTTTGAATTTTTTAAAAACCTAAATCAATTGGATGCAAAATTAAGAAAATTATTGTGGGTTCTTCCTAAAATTAAGTAAATTTCTACTATTCTCCTTCTATTGTAGAAATTGTGTGATTTTATATGTGATTATGTGTTTGATTTCGTGTAAATTGATAGGGTTAGTGATGAAAGCAATCGAATTTCAAGTCGGATTATATTTCTTGACTTTATTTGTGTCTAATTTTGATTTTCTTAAACCTTAAGTCAATTCGATAGAAAATTAAGTAAGATTCTTGTGGGTTTCAATTCAATTCTTGTTGTTTTTGAGTTTTTGTGGATTTCATGAAACAATATCTTGAAATTGTTGTGGGTTGTAGATTATTTCAGTTTTTAGGTTTCATTGCTTTTATGATTTTTATTGTGTTATTCTCGGTTCGAAAATGATGGACCATTTTTGAGTTGTTATGCATTTGTTGAGTTTGAGGAAATGACTTCTGTTGAGATGCTAGTTTTTTTAAAATTCATGAAAGCATCAATATAATTTAGGATCACTTTCCTGACATGATATGTGTTTCTTCTCTTTCTTTTATATGTTGCAGGATGTGGGTGATTCTTTCCCTATAGATATCAAACTTCCTGAACTTTGTTTCAACATTGGAGAGGAACCAAGATCAGAAGTGAAGATAAACCAGTTTCCAAACTACGATGCCATCACAAAAGTAAAAAGCATCCTCTCAGTTGCGGAGTATGAGAGGATCAAGAATTCGTTCCTGGGACCTATTTTGAAGGTTATCAACAGAGGACCGATGATGTCTGGAAAGATGGTGCACTCTTTTCTGAGCAGGAGTTTAAAGGTATCAAAGGAAAATGAACTATGGATGCATTTTGGAGGACAACCAATGAGATTCTCAATAAGAGAAATTCATATGGTCACTGGGTTGAAATACACTGAATGGGGAGCTAATGAAGATCAACGGCAGAATCGTTATGACTGGGCTAACACTGAAGATGCTCACACATATGAAGATCTTTTGGATATTCTACAAGAAACTAATCAAGAGGCAGCAGATGAAAGATTTTCTCTTGCGATGGTGATCCTTATCGAATGCATCTTCTTTCAGAGGTACAAAGGTAACAAGCTTCCTGCAAAAAACCTTAAGAGAGCTCAGCATCTGGATGTCTTGACTAATTATCCGTGGGGGAAATATGCTTATAATATTCTGATTAAGTCAGTAAAGAAGAATGTACCATCAAATCCGATGAAGCATAAATATGACTTACATGGATATCCGTTGGCACTGAACTTGTGGATTATAGAGTCTGTTCCTATGTTAAAGTCATCTTTCAGCACATTGAGTGTAATTGAGCGACCATCAGCATATCTCTGTGAAAAATACACACATACAGTTAATCTATTGATTGCTCAAGTGGAGAACATTGAAGCATCAAACCATGTAAGTTATTCTCTTTAATTTAGGACTGAATCGTTTTCAAATATAATCACGATCATAAGAAGGACTAATATCATTTTCAAATATTGATTGTGTGCAGCTCAAGGTTATTCACATATTACCATCGATACCCGATGATACAGAAGATACAGTCTTCTTGGAAGACACTCCTGATCAAGATTTGAGTATGTTGACAGATGTACTGAACAAGGGATACAAATTGACACTTGAAGACTGGAGAAAAAGAGCATTGGATGTTGGTGCAGTGATGGAAGATATTGCTAGGAATTCTTACCAGTTACGTAACAAGGAGACACTAAAGCCATCCTCTTATGGAGAGTCACTAATGGAGAAGCTAGAAAAACTTTACAACATGGTTACGGATGGGTTCAGAGATATCAATTGCCGGTTATCGAAAATAGAGGAGAGTCTGGGAAAATATAAACCTACCAATACAGACGATCAGGTAAAACATTTTTTTTTATCAACTTCCAGCTTCCTCTTTATCAACTGGTAACCGTTTTCATTTTGTGTTGTAGGAGCAACACCAAGATAGTGGAATGTCTCCATTTGCCAGTTCTCCAATTACAAACCCTACATTTCCCAGTTCTCCATGCGCTGAACAAAGTACAGATAATGTGACTCAAGTTTCTGACTCTCAGATTCTACGGAGGTAAAAATTTGTTTCTTACTTGTAAATTAAATTTTAGGGAAAGTAGTCTTAATTATGTACTAATGCTTCCTAAAAACGATTTGTATTTGCAGAGTGGTGATGGGATCCATCCGACTAACAATTCTCCCACTGAACAATATACATGTGACTCTCAGATTCCTACGGAGGTAAGAATTTGTTTCTTACTTGTAAATTAAATTTTAGGGAAAGTAATCTTAATTATGTGCTAATGCTTCGTAAAAACGATTTGTATTTGCAGAGTGGTGATGGGATCCGTCCGACTAACAATTCTCTCACTGAACAATATACATCTAAGACTCAGATTCCTACAGAGGTAAGAATTTGTTTCTTATTTGTATTTTGTATGTTAGGGAAAGTATTCTTAATTATGCACTAAAGCTTCCTAAAAAACGAATAACGAATTATATTTGCAGTGTGGTGATGGGATCCAACCATCTAACAGGTCTACCAATGAACAAAAAACAGTGCATGTGGCTCTGACTTCTGAGACTCAGATTACTAAGGAGGTAAGAATTGGTTAGGTACTTGTATTTTGAATGATAGGGAAAGTATTCTTAATCAATGTACTAAAAGCTTCTAATGTTTTTTTCAGCAATCATTGATTGAGTGTGTACAATTGCTGCAAGAAGTTGAAGTTAGGTGTGAGAACAAATGGAGCAAAGGAAGAGTGCGAGCAATTCTTGATACATGAATCAGTGTTTTCATGGACAAATCAAATAAAGAAGAATTTTTTGGAAAAGAACAAATACTGTTTTTCCATAGAGAGAATGAAGGTGAACTAAATCAGAAAGAGAAGGAAGGTGAACCAAATCCAGAAGTTTTAACTGCTGAGGCAAATGTAATGATTCTTAGAACTTTTTAAAAATATTCTAACACATTATATTGACAAGTGAAATAATTCATCTCCAGTTCTTTACTCCAAGCAAAAACCAAACGGAGAGGTTCACCCAAACCGAAAAGCTCGATTCAGAAGCTCATATGACCCAGAAGCTCGATTCAGAAGCTCAGATGACCCAGAAGCTCATATGACCCAGAAGCTCGATTCAGAAGCTCAGATGACCCAGAAGCTCGATTCAGCTGTTGATGTAAGTTTTATTATACAACTTTTTCCTGTTATTTAATTTTTTAGGAAAGTCTTCTTAAGCTAATAAAGTTTCTAAAACATTTTTTGCTTGTAGGGTGATGAAGAGAACCTTCCTCATGAAGGTGGTGATGAAGAGAACCTTCCTCAGGAAGATGACAATTAAAGTCATCATGTGGATGAAGGTGAGAATCTAAATGATGGACTTGATAAAGAAGAAGATGGCGAACAAAGTCATCATGTACCTGAAGGAGTAAGCCCAAATGATAGAGTTGATGAAAAAGAAGAAGAGCAACAGAATCCATCATTCGATCTTAAGTGTTTTAGTTCACCTGAGGTATGTTAATTTAATTCAGTTTTTGTTTTTTATGTATAAATCATTGCTGATTTTTGAAAAAATTAGTTTGTTTCTTTGTTACATCTTGATTTCAGGAAAAAAAAGAGAAAGTTGGATAAGGAAGATAAAATTGTTATTCCAAGAAAAAAGCAAAGGGTTGATGGTGATGGTGTGAAGCATGTTCCAAGGAGAAGCAATCGGCTCACAACTCCATCATTTTCAACCGTTACTCCATATAAAGCACCAAGAAACCCTGCCACATCTGCTATTCATCCAATGTTCAACCCTTTTCTCTCTCCAACTTTCAATGACATTGAAGAATTAAATTCTTGGAAGAGCTCAAATATCAGACCAGGGTTAGTGTGATGTTTTAACAATTCTCGTCAATTCTCGTCAATTTTCTTGCATCTAATTATCATCATTTTTGATAATTTCAGAGTGATAACGGATATAGAACCATTCACCTCACATTGGTTAAATTTGCTGGGAAGACCAAAGATAAATTTGCAAGAAACGGTAATTTTGAAATGCTATCCTGAATGTCATGAATGCTATCCTGAATGTCAGATTATCAAATATAATCGTGTCTATATCAACTGATACACTAACTTTTTCTTCTTTTACATGTAGCATATTGATGCAGCTCTGGGATTACTTTGGTTGAGAAGAAACCAGGATCCCGTTTATTTTCACAACAAGAGACTTCCCAAATCAACCTTTGTGAGGCCATACTTCTTTTCAATTTTGAAAGCTGCATACTTCAATTTCAAGAAGGATAACTTTAAATCACAATATGTGTTTCCAAAAGAACTCACTGATATTGTGAGTGGGAAGTTGCCTTCGGTTTGTCTTCCTACTAAGAAGTGGCAGGATCTCGATGGAGTTTATGGTATTGCCTATAACTCTAAATACAAACAGTTCATTGGATGGAAATAAGCTTCAAGTCCAGGAAGATTACTGTTTTTGATTGTCGAACTCATGAGAGTAAAGGTGACTTGGTGAAAACTCATGTTAAGTCAATTGCAGGTAAGAACTTATTTTATTTGATTATGATGTGAATCTTATGCTTATGATATATTTCTGATAACTATTTGTGTGTATTGCAGAGATGATACCTGATCTCTTAGGCACTGAAAGAAACAGAGGAACAGTTGATCTGTCTCCATTTACAGTCTTGTGCCCTAAAAGGTTCTTTCGTCGCATTAAGACTGATGCAAACTGTGGATTATTCATTCTTAAAATGGTGGAATGTAACTCAATGGGCGTAGAAGAGATGATGAGTAAACTTCAAGAAGAGATTTCAGAAGATATAAGAGCCAAGTTATGCTTTGATATCTATCATGATATCATACTTAAGAAGATTGAGATGTTTTAGAGGTTGATTTTTGTTTTCAGATTTTAGACTTTTCTTTGGATTTATAAACTTACAATGGATTTATTGGAAACATATGTTGTGTGTTTTGGTATTTTGATTTGAATGTTAAATCTAATTAGTAAATGGTGTGTTTTGTTAAACTTTTCTTATTTTGGATGGTATTTGTACAGATTAGGGAAAGAATGAAAGTTATTTAGGAAGGATTTAGAGAAAATCAGGATGACATTCCTCAAAAAAAGGAAAAAAGAAGGATGGCATTCCTCAAATGCGCATCCTAGGGGGTTCAAACCCTCGACATTGGGAATTTACAAGTAGGAGAGTAACCAATAGGCCAAAGCCTGTTATTCGGAAATTAACAATAACCTTTAATATATATGGTCAAACGTTTAGGATGACATTTAGGAAGGAATTACAAAAAATAAGGATGGCATTCCTCAAATGCACATCCTAAGGGGTTTGAACACTCAACATCGGGAATTTACGAGTAGGAGAGTAACCAGTAGACCAAAGCCTGTTATTTAGGAATTAATAATAACCTTTAATATATATGGTCAAACATTTAGGATGTCATTTAGGAATGGATTACAAAAAATAAGGATGGCATTCCTCAAATGCACATCCAAGGGGGTTCAAACCCTCGACATGGGGAGTTTACAAGTAGGAGAGTAACCAGTAGGCCAAAGCATGTTATTCGATTATTGTTGTACTTCGCGAATTTACAAGTGGGAGAGTAACCAGTAGGCCAAAGCCTGTTATTCGGGAATATGTTATAAACTTTAGTATATATGGTGACATATCAATTATGGCATTTAGAAAGAGATTATAAAAATTAAGGATGATATTCTTGTGTGCCATCCAGAAGGTTCGAACACGCGATATCGACTAATTACAAGTGGGAGAGTAACCAGTAGGCCAATGCCTGTTATTCGAGAATTAATTATAACCTTTAATATATATCATGAAATATTTAAGAATGGATTAGGTAAAGACTGAATGGTATTTAGGAAGGGCTGAGGTAAAAACACACACACCCCATAAGGAAACACTCACCACACACACAATAGAGATTGAGAAACACATTTGTTTAAAAATTATAATATTCAGGAAGGACTCCTTGAAATTTAGGATACCCTTTATGAATTTGTCTTATGAATATCAGTATGCTATGAAGTTTACATCTGTAGACTGTAGAGTGTTCCTGGATAAATCTAGTAACAATTGTTAAAAATCAAATGCACAAAAATTTATCATATTGGGAATCTGCAAGTACTTTTATTATGTCCTTCATTACCACATCTGCTGCACTTATGACTTTGACATTTAGAACCTGGTACACCAAACTCTCCAACTGATCTCTTTCTCTTCTTTGGCGGTCTCCCACTCTTTATCCTAGTTTGTGGTGGAGCACAGAAGTATTCAGCTACAGAATCTGGAAATACCCAATTCTTCACATCTCCACTTGGATAAATGCTCTCAGCATATGCTTTAGCCCAAATATCTGTCAAATAGAAATGATCAACCAGTTTGTATTCATCCATGTTTGTACGCTTTGCAGCAACAATGGCTTGAATGCAAGGAATCCTTTCAATGTCAAAGAAACGACATGTACAAGTCTTGTTCTTTAGGTGAACAATAAACTTATTCCTATCATCTTTGACCTCAAACTTATGTTGATCCACTTGAAAAACATCTAGTTTCATTGCCTTACTGAACCTTAATATTATCTCATCAGTAACATTTGGTGTAGCACGCTTGTTGTGTTTGGCAGCTTTTTCCCGTCGCTCATGAAACCATGCTGTAAGGGTTATCCAAATTATCTCAAGAACTGAAATCATTGGCAGCTCCCGAGGATCCTTTAACATAGAATTCAATGACTCATCAATGTTGGTTGTCATAATATTGTAGTGGTTAGATGGTGCATAACAACGAGCCCACTTCCTGAAATCAGCCTCTTCTAAATACTTGGCAAGTTTTGGATTAGAATTATGTATATCCCTAAAAACACCTTCAAACTCATGAAATGTAAAAGCATTAGCTGCTGATTCGACAAGAGGCAATAAGCTTTTACTCTTGAACTTTAATTTGATGTTGTTTTTAAGATGAAATATGCAAATGCCTTGATGGGATGCTGGATACAATTCTGAGATTGCTTTTTCAATGGATGAAGCACGATCAGAAACAAATACCAAATCTGGTGCATCAGGGATGATAGTGAGCAAACACCTAAAGAACCAATTCCATGCAATATCATTTTCTGAATTAACAATGGCAAATGCTATCGGGTATAAGTGATAATCTCCATCTTGTGCAGTAGCTGCTAGCAAAGTTCCCTTATACTTTCCTTTTAGGAATGTACCATCAACAACAATCCCTCTTCTCATTAAAGAAAAACCTCTAATCGACTGGCCAAATGAGATGAATACGTATTTGAAATTCTTCAAAGGATCCAACTCAAGATAAGCAACTGTTCCTGGATTTTTTCTCTTGCCATGTACAACCATTTCGTTAGATTTAAATAACTGTCCTCAGCAGTGCCTCTAACCAAATTCTGACCTTCCTCTTTTGCTCTCCAGGCTTTTTTGTATGGTATGTATACTCCATGTTCTTTTCTGGCCAACTCCATAATCTGTTTTGGTTTGAGACCAACTTTTTTTTCTCCATAGTTGTTGCAGTAAAAACTCCCAAGAAACTTTGCAGTTGCTTGTCTATGGTTGGCATTCCTGTGAGTTGTGTCACAATTGTGCTCATGACAATACTTTCTCACCACAAAGAATTCAGATGATTGTAGCCTAGTCACACGCAATTTCCAACTGCATTTATCATCAACACATCCCAAAATAACTCTCGTTTTGTTTGACCATCGAACTTTGAACTCAAACTTCCATTCAAGTGCCCAGTTTCTCATCTTGAACATCAACTCTTCCTTGTTCTTGAAATATCTGTCCACATATATATCATCAGCCCCTCGAGTCGAATGTGAACTTACCATAGATATAGGAAAGAGATCTGGAGCAGGAACCAATTTCTCTAAAAAGATCATATTTCTTTTTCAGCTGTTGAGATCTCTATATCATTATGTGTCGTAGAAACATCACTTCCAATAGACCGATCAAGTTCCTAGAAAAAAAATGATTAGTAAATGAAAAATAACATTTGCAAGTAACTATAGCTTTATTCTTGAACCGTTCTTAAGGAGTTCATCCTTAAAATTCTTGATATTCATCAGTTCTGTGATTTAGGGGTTCCTAAAAATATATGAATCTTGTCTAAAAACTTATATTAAGGAATCTAACCTTGTGTGTTTCATGTGCAGTCGTATGTGAACCTCCTGCAGGGATCAGAATAGGATCTCGAGCAGCAGGTAAGGCAAATGAATTATTGGTCTTTGCTTTTTCAGCGGTTGAGCATGTATCACCATGTGGCTTAGAAACTGAGATGTCACTACCAAATGATTGATCAAATTCCTACAAGAAGAATTAAGTTATAAAACTATGAAGAATTAAGTATAATAAAGTTACAGTAAAAACAAAAGTAAGAGTCATGTACTTACCGATACACACAAACGTCCTATTTCAGGATTTTCTTGTATCTTTCTGATGAAAGTGCAAACTTGGCGGTCATTTCGAATGAAGATAGGAGGAGAATCTTCTACCATTAATTTCATCCTTGGAAGTTCATAGCTGAGTGAAATCTCTTTAACTAGACCATCAAGTCCGAAATCTTCAAAAACAGTCTTCCCTAAATCCTTGTATGTGATATTCTCAGCAACTTCACAAAGTGATCCACCTTTGTTTGTATCAATGAAAAATCTCCAATGAAGCTTGTCATTAATTTTCCACTCACCAAAAACAGAGTATATCTCCAACATTCTACAATCAAGCCAACAAAACCAAAATCACAGAACAACTACAGAATCTGCAAATTCATGCCATAAGTCACAATTTCTTCCTAAATTTCAAAGAACAAAACAATTTCAAACTCTGAAATCAATGATTGAAGCTATCGATCAAAGAAGAAGAAAGATAACCCAACATTTTCAAACTCTGAAATCAAAGAAGAAGAAAGAGAAATTGAAAGATAAGCTAACGGATTTAGTACCTGATTGAAGTTTCACGGAAAAATCTGAGATCAGAAATGAAGATCTCTGATCGGAAAATTCATCAAGCTTCGCCGGAGAGAAATGTAAGAGATCGTGTTTGATTTTTTTGAGTTTTTTAAAATAATAATATTTCTCTCTATTAATTACTTAATTTTAAGAAATACTAGTTTTGGAACATTTCAGCGTTTGTGCTAGTTTTGGAACAAAAACCCAAATGTGTGCCATTCTAGGGTATTTCTCTTTAATTTTTGAGTGGTTATGTCAAGTGCTAATTATTAGGGTAATTGATTTTAGTTAGATTTCCTTATTATCTCTAAATTGTTTTTAAATATGGTTAGTTCTTTTCTTCATAATCCGAATAATTAACATTAAAAGTTTTTGGGATTTGAATATATTTATAGTTGTATGTTAGGTACTAAATTTGGGGAATGCTAAATTTAAATTGATCTTCTTAGATATTTTCTCTATGAATTCTGATGTGTATAGCTTTGGAGTAATGATTCTAGAGATCATAAGTGGTAAAACGTATAGCAGCTTGTACGACATTGATGATTCTCCTGACAATTTGGTCACACATATCACATATGAGTATATGATTAACTCAAAAGATATTATGTTTATTCGATCACTTTTGTTAGGCTTGGAAGCTTTGGAGAACAGGGTCACAGTTACATGTCATAGACCCGACAATCAGAGAGAGTTCTCCCGGTAATGAGCCTATTATTATTATAAGATGCATCCATATCGCACTTTTACGTGTACAAGAAGATCTTGCATATCGACCAATATGGCCAGCGCTCGTCGTGATGCTCACTAGTAACACAGACACTTTACCTGTGCCTCGACCACCCGGCTTTTGCCTCTCAAACAGGAATGAACAATCCACAAGCAGGTCTACTCCCGGTTCTAACAATGATGTATCGATAACAGATCTAGATCCTCGTTAACAAATTTATGAAAGTATTAAGATCTTCTCTTGTTCTAGTCAGTTCTCTATTTTATAATGACATTCGACAAATCTATAAACATATGACATATAGAGTTACACATTTTTTATAACAAGAAACACGTTTTGAACCTATTACAATAACAAGAACTGGTTCAGACATAAACGTATAACATCATCACCCGTAATTAATATTTGAAAATTTTATTGGTTCGTTGTATGTTCTAGGAAATAAAGACAGAGAATATTTTTTTCATCAGATTGTAAAATATAATGGGAATTGATTTAGAACAATTTTTGCTAAACAAAAGATAAAACCAATAATTTTTATTTTTATTCAAAGGGCTTGGTGTTACATTATAATAAATTGACGTTGTTCCTTTTTTCTTTTTTCTTTTTTTGTACTACATATTTTTAGGAACCGGCTTTGGTAGTGGTCGTGGAGGTGTATCACGACATCTGTCTATTTGGTTACAGCCCCGATGGTAGTGATGTACCTCCTGATCGGGTGGACATTTGCCATGACTACAGTGTCGTTGGGGATCGCCACGTCCTATCACTGGATAGCTAATAAATTTTGCAGCTGCTACATTTATATTACTTATAACCACAAATGCTATAAATATCGCCACGAGCATGAACCTTTTTGTTCCTTTCAAAATACCCATGATGATGATTTGTGCTTTTTTTTTGTTTTTTTTTGTTTTGTTTTAGAAGATGTGTATTTGTGTATCAAATAGCTATCAGTTGTTTGATAAGTGTTAAAAAAGGGGTTTCATTTCGTGATATTTATAGTAAACAAAAATTTTGAAAGACAAATCCATACATATCAAAATAGATACCATAATATCAAAATTGATACCATAATACGAGAGAATATAAGTTGGTCTATTTTTTTTTTTTACTTTTTATTTTACGTAGAAAAAGATAAAAGACGGAAGGATATATAGATCGATTTTCCATATAAACTACTAAATATATAACCACTATTTTATTTTTATATACATACTGTATTAGGTGTCATATTTATCCACTGCATGGAGATGGAAAATACTAAGGGGTATATTGAAACCTTGATTTTAGAAGATTTTGTGAAATTTAATAAATTTTGGTGATAATTCTGTGATTTTTTGTTTGTAAAAAAAAAGAATTTTTTCATGATTTTGTGAGATTTGATAGTGATTGTATGATATATTTTTTTTTATAAAAAATATATACAAGACAAGTCACGTTACAAAAATAAGTTGAGTCAAAACAGAGTACTACAACCTTAGTACAAATGAATTTTTGTCGAAAAATACTTAGGTTCACCCCTAGGGGTGAACCTCTCCATTCACCCCCTCTTCTCTCAGCCAATCAGAATCTTCTATCTAATATTTCATTTAAAAAATAAATAAAAATTAAATTAAAAAGCAACTCAAATTAAGGAAACAAATTCTGTATACTTTTAATTAAGGAAAGTTAAATATTTGGCTTGGTTTAGATTTTTAAAACTAGAGTAAAATTATATGTCGGTTTGGGTTTACAAATGAAGTGGTTAGGGTTTAGATTTTACAATTAAAACGAAATTATATGTCGGTTTGGGTTTACAAATGAGGTGGTTAGGGTTTAGATTTTACAAGTAGAACAAAATTATATGTCGGTTTGGGTTTACAAATGAGATATTAGGGTTTAGATTTCACAATTAGAACGAAATTATATGTCGGTTTGGGTTCATAAATGAGATGGTTAGGGTTTAGATTTTACAAGTAGAACGAAATTATATGTCGGTTTGGGTTCACAAATGAGATGGTTAGTGTTTACATTTCATATATATCGGTTTGGGTTTATTAAAAAGCGGTTTAAGTTTTTAATTTTATAATAATGTATACAGATTTTATTTCCTTATTTTATAAGGGGGTGAATGGAGAGGTTCACCTCTAGGGGTGAACGCAAGTATTGTTCATTTTTGTCCATGCTTAATCCAAATAAGGAACGACAATGGTTAATATTCATGTGCTTAATCAATACAATAAAAGTAGAAGGTGTTTCTTTCTAGAGCTTGACACCTCAGCTTTTGTATTGACCAGAGTGACACCTCAGTTAAAATGAATATCCAATCAAAATAAAACAATAATACAGCTAAGAATAATATTTGGTGACTCACGCTATCTGTCGAAGGAATAAAATTACTTTTCTGATCTGCGACCTTCTTCTCCTCACTTCTAAATGTCCCTTGATGTCTCCGTAGCAAATTGATGCTTATTCGTCCTCCTCTGTTAAAATTCAATCTTCCTCCGATCTCGTCATGATATCATTTCAAATTCGTTGGTTTGGATTTGGATCTTGAAAGGGTATTTGTGTTATCTGTTTTGAAGTTATGGTCATCTTCTTTGATTGCTTTTTAGATATTGCTTTTTTGGGTTTATGTTTTGAGCTGGATGTGTGGTAGTTACAGAGATAAGCTTAGAGATGGGTCACTTATTGTTTAGTTTTGATTTGATTCTTTAGTTTTAAAACCAAGTATCTCATCAAAACAATAAACAATGAGTAAGAAAAAAAGAAAGAGGTGGTTTTTATTTGAAAAAGAGTTTCAGTGACAAAGTTTGAGTCAAGCTTAGATCAATTGACTTGTCCACTACAATGTCATCATTTGATATATACTTAGGTTCCTCAAAGAACAAATGGTAAAAATTTATATCATATAAAGTTTATAGGAATTATATGCTGAGATTGGAGAGCTGAAAAGATATGCAGTTCACTTTGACAGGAATGGACGTCCAAATGTAAGTTTTGTTTTATTTGTTCTTTACTGCATTCCTGTGATTTTTGACATATGATGTTCTGTGTCATACAGGGCTCGGCTGAAGTTGTGTAGATGAGAAGAAATGATGCAATGCTAGCTATGAAGAAATACAACAATGTACTCTTGGATGGAAGTCGGCTGCGGAAAGAAGCAGGTGGAGAAGTTGGATACGAACCTTGACAAAGATCTCGAAAGGTATCATGCTGAAGCTTTGAACATCTCTTAAGCAAAGCAAGGCTTCACATTTGTCATGTAATTTTGTGTTCTTTTGTTCTTTTGTCTCCTACTAATACCTTATATGTGCCAAAAGTTTGGTTTGGGTTTGGTTTCGATTAGGATGCTTTGCTTTTGTTTTTCTCTTTTCTTGCTTCACTTTTACAGTCGCTCCCTTTGGTTATTGAAGTAAAAGAGATTTAGTTTGTAAATAAAAAAAGCTCTTACTTTAGTTATTTGCTTTGCTTGATTCGAATTGCTAAACTGTACTTGAGCTGAATTAATTAGCTTCGACATAATTTGTTTTCCTCCGAATTTGTCATTTTGTTTACTTGCCCTGTTTCACAAACACAGGCTTATATCACTTGCCCTGTTTCACAAACACAGGAGATAATCTCTGTTTCAGATTTTTAGTGGGTTTGTCGAAGTGGTGCTTTGGTTTTTAGTGCGCAGTCATGACGTTGGTTGTGATATTGAAGTTATTAAATTAAAATTGGGATTAGTTATTGAATCGTATTCATGAGATGATGAGGTCGTAAACGGAGTTTTTTTAACTTAAAAACTGGAGTTGTTATTATTAAATTGTTAGTTCGGTTTAGTTTAATTATTGAAATGAGCAAAGCTATTTTCCAAAACTTCGTTAAAAATATAAAATATGAATTTGATGTGTCTACATAATATGTGTTTTTAAAGTGTGTTTACAAAAAAATTATATTAAAAATGGAGTTGTTATTATCAAATTGTTAAGGTTTAGTTTAGTTATTAAACTGAGCAGAACTATTTTCTAAAACTTAGTTAAAATAGAAAATATGAATTTGATGTCTACAGAATGTGTGTTCTTTAAAAAATGTGTTTACAAAAAAATTATATTAAAACATAATATGGTGCATTGTTATGCTCATATATGTGGTTAGTGTTCTTCAAAAATTATGATGATGAAGCTATCTCAAATCCTAGAAAAATATCGAATCAGTTTCACAAAAATATATAGGCTCAGGAACTTAAAGATTTATAGACTCTAAACAATTTTAACAAATCAGAAAATGGAAAATAATAATTACCAATTGAAAATATATTATATTTTACGTTTGCAACATTATCTTTCTAATTACAAATAAAGAATATAATCATAATTACAAAATTTAGCCATATAAAAAAATTAATTCCTATAAACAAAAACACTACAATCTAAAAGTAAAGGTAAAATATCAAATACTAAATTTTATTTAATTACTACAAATTATATTTATAATAAAATAAACAAATTTAGAAAAATATCTCGCAGCGTAGCGACTAGGTTTTTGTATGTTTAGAAAAAAGGTCGATGTTCCTCCAGTCACCAATGAGATCATTAAGTGACATTGGACATACATGAATATATGTTTTTGTTTATGGAGTACCAAATTGTAAGTCTCCAACAAGTTAAGGCTAAGGTGAGGGTGGTATTTGCAGATATGCATTAATTTCTTTCTTATTTACTCTTCAATAGTTGTTGAGTATATGCTCGGCAATTGTCTGTGTTGTAGAATTTTCTACGATTTGTTTGAATTATCTGGATTAGAAATTTTTGATACTGAACTATGATCTTGAATGTGTTATGAGTAATTGTGTTATAAGGGTATTAGCAAGTGTGAGTTACTTTTAATAGTGATTTGTACTCCTTAACTTTATGAGAAGAGGACTGCTTAATTGTCTATAGGGGTGGGCATTCGGGTACCCTTTCGGGTTTCGGATCGGGTATTTCGGGTTTTCGGGTTTTCGGGTTTAGAAACATAAGACCCATTCGGATATTTTTAGATTTCGGGTCGGGTTCGGGTAAACACCCATCGGGTTTAAGTATTTTCGGGTTTCACCCAAAGTCTCAAATTATATTTCGAGTTCGGATCGGATTTGTAATTTTTTAATCCAAACCAAAGTAAAAGATCCCTAAATCAATCCAAATTCATTAAAAATGATTATAATTATAAATAAATAAATAAAAATCAAAGTTATCAAACCAAATTGAATTCATTAAAAGAAAAGGACAATTCTAAATAACAAAATATCAAATTCACAAGCTGATAATTTTTGACTTCTTACAACATCAAATTCAAAATTAAAACTATATAATCTATCTAAATTAACATATGAAAATTGATATATTTAAAAATGAAAACTAATTTATCTAGTAAGTTGTAATAGTGATTATAAAATTATTTGCAAACTTGTAAATTAACTCAACCTATTGTTAAATATATATAACTTTGGATAGTTTCGAGTATTTGTTCGGGTGTTCGGATATACCCAATCGGGTTCGGGTACCCATTTCATTTATAAAAAGCATCCAATTGGATATTTTTAAAGTTCGGATTCGGGTTCAGATCGGGTATTTTTAGTCGGGTTCGGGTTAAATTTTCGGGTTCGGATATTTTGCCCAGCCCTAATTGTCTACTTATACATGTTGGTCTATTTGGAAAATATTAAATTTATAATAATTGTCCATATGTTGTATGAACTGTGATGAGAAAGCTAACAGACTAAAATTACAAACAACATACAAAAAATAAACATAAAAATGTATATAATAAAAAATTTATAAAAAAGAACCCGCGGCGTAGCGCGGGTACTATTCTAGTCAATACAATAAAAGAAGAATGCGTTGCATTCCTGGTGTGACACATCAGCCTCAACATTGAAGCTGGTGTTGACACATCAGTTAAAATCAACAGCCAATGAAATTATAACAATAATACATGTCAAATTTCTTTTAACAACGTGGACACATCAATTTCTTCTTTTCTTCTTTTTATCAGACGCTTTCTTCTTCTTTCTTCTATCTGTCGATCGATTTTAGTAATCTTCTCTTCTTAAACAGATTTTGATCCTTAGCACAATCGATCGTCCTAATATTATCCGATTCTACAGAGCTATCTCTTCAAGAGTTTATCCAAAATAGTACTTGGCTCTCATACGCTCCTTCCGTCACTCACCCTCGACTCAGCAATTATTTACCGCTGGTGTTTCAGTGACGAAGCTTCGCAGTCAACACCAACGTCGAAGACTTACCGGAGAGTTCTCTACGGTACCTTAAATCTACACCCTCCTCCGTTTCCGCTTTGTTTATGTATCTAATTGAATGACTTCGTTTTTGAGATCTTTCCTGGGTTTTTTCTTTTGGCAATCGAGATTAGAGTTTTTTCTATTTTGGATGTTTTTGTCTCCAGCTTCCCTATTTCGCTTATGTGTTCTTCAACTGATTTGTGTTTCACATTTGGTTTCTCCAGTGATTTTGAGAAACCTTAGCTCAATGATCTGTGTTTCACAAAATTTGATGTTCTTGGGATCTTTATTTTGAGCAAGGAGTAGTATGAAATTTTGGTTGAAAGGAGTAAACTTGCTTCAGAGGATTAGACATTTAGACCGATCTTAATCTTTTTGAAATGGTATGAATTTTGATTGTTTTCTTGATCTTTGGTGTTTGGTTGAATCTGGGATAATTGTGAGTTTTAATTCGAATCTTTGCAGACAGAGTTAGGATCTTGCTGGGTAAATCAATTACCATAACCTGTTGCTTTAGTTTCTTCGTTTGGAGCCAGTTTCAAAAACTCCTTATCACTTACCCCTATTCAGATTTGACTTTTGCTTTCTATGGCTCCTTATCATTTTCAATTGAATGATTGAGATGAAAGTAGTTAATCTATTTTCTTTCTGGTTAGGCTATACCAATTACCAAGGCGGTGAACTCTTGGAGAAATACGTCAAAGGTAGCTGATACATCATACATGATTCTATCACGTCGCTATTGTATTGTGCTTTGGCTGGTTTGAGTTTTCTTCGTTCGTGTCAGGGGAGGCAAATACTCAGAAGAAGATGCTAAAAGACGTGGTTCTTAGTGTAGTAGCTTATTGTCATCTTCAAGGCGTGGTTCACTGTGACCTCAAACCCATGGTTCGGTTTCTCTTTCATGGTGATTAGTTTCTTCTTCTTAAGTTTGGTGGCTTCACTTCTGTTCTGACTTTACCAATGTGATATATTATCTCTCTGTTTATTGATGTTTTTTTTTCTCTGTTTCTTTGTGGTTGATTTTGCAGAGAATAAAGTTTTAAACTTTGGAACAAATTCTCAAGCCTTATTTGGTAACACACACCAAATTCTTCTATTATTGTCAATGGCTGTGTTTCTCATCTGTTTTTGATATGTAAATTTCACTTAGTTAGCTTCCACATCCCTTTTGTTAACTGCATAGTAGATCTCTCTCTTATGCATATCTGATTTTTTGCATTTGATCTTCTGAATGTTTTCTTATGGTTGGCCATTGATTATTTTTATATATGCATATGGTAGTCTAATGCTTTTGTTAATTCACATCGTCGGTGCTTGATTGTTATATATGTACAGATTTGAGCCCAATGTCAACATAAGATA
Organism: Camelina hispida; assembly: GCA_023657505.1. NCBI lineage: Eukaryota > Viridiplantae > Streptophyta > Magnoliopsida > Brassicales > Brassicaceae > Camelina > Camelina hispida. The sequence continues at coordinate 7,928,392 of CP094636.1, read as the reverse complement.
ATCAAATTAAAAAAATAATCTTAATTCATATGTTTAAGTTTAATGTCTTTTTTGCTCCATATTGTTTTGGGAGGCGGTTAGGACCACATCTTCGTAAGTCGGTTTATCATTTTCTTTTTCCAACTATGTCGTCAATCTGGATCAGAGTTTCTGAGGATTATCAAAGTTGTGGTCAACATATTTACTCATTTTCTTCGGATGAATTTTTGTTTGTTTTTGTTGTATATTCCAAGTATGGTTATTTTTTAACAGTGATTTGTGCTCATTAGCTGCTTTTATAAGGAGGGGCTGCTTAAATTTCTGCCTTTACATGTGGTCTATTTGGAAATTTTTAGGAATCGAAAATTATTGTTCATAGGTTTAGTGAGCTGTGATGAGAAAGCTAACACGTAAGTAAAAAGTAATGATATTGAAGAAGTATGTGCTGGTGATATGATTGAAGAAGCGTGTTATGCTTTTATCGTTGTTGGTGATCCTTTTAGGTTCAAAATTTGAGTTTTAATGTATGGTATTCAATTTTATAGCTACTGTAGTTAGTGGGATACTACTATGCAGTTATTTTGGGATTTATGTTTGATGTGGTTTTTGTTTTTTTGCTGGATGTACAATTTGCAGGGCTACAACTTATAGTGATCTTGTTGTTCTAGCTAAGACACAAAAATGTAGAGGTACTGCACAATCTCGTTCATTATGGAGAGATTGTTTCAATCTCGTTCTTCACTGAGACTTGGAGACCCGATAGCTTTTATGAGAAGAGAAGGACCGCTCTCTTGGACTGCACATTCTCTGTTTGCTATATATCCGAGTGAAAGAGCCCACCTTTGAATCTATTTGCAGAGGACGGAAGAAACAGTATGAACCACCCAGGTATATTACTGTTAATACAGCGATCGAGCAGCTTCTAGAAGTTGAGCAAAAACATGGAGAATCTGTTTATGGTTCATGGTGAAGACACAAAGTGTGTGGGCTCTGCACTGAGGACCATAAGATAGTTGCCGGAACCATAAGAGTCGAGAGTGTTGATTTTGGAGACTGTTGCATTAACTTGTGATTGTAGGCAAGACTCATACTTTGGAAGAAGAGATGTTAGAGTTTTACAAATATTAAAATGCAGACTAAAAGACCACAAGAGTAAAGAATACTTGTATTTTTGTTCGAAAAGCTTTACAATGGAGCAAGAATATGAAGATGTTTTTTGATGAAGAGATTGAAATTAGGAACCCATAGGTGTAACACTTTTCTTCATTTTTGTTTACTCGTAGTTTTGATGTTACATAAGCATAACAATGATGTGATTTCGAATATGGGAAAAAAGTATATTGATGTAATTTTTGTTTTAGTTTGAGCCAATCTTTGCTTTAGAAAATTTCATTATGAAATTTATATGGTATGCTAGTGGCATCTAGAGTTTTTTTAAAATTTAAATATTAGATTTTGTTTAATGTTCACTAATCATGTTTTTTAAGGTAAAAAAAATCAAAAATGATAATCAATCAACACAGGCAATAATTTTTTTTATTATAAACAGCATACAAAAATTACTTTAAAAAATATTAAAATATAAACAATACAAAAAACAATCCCGCGGCGTAGCGCGGGTACTATCCTAGTACCATTAACTTTGCTTAGCGTTTTTTTTAAAGCATCAAATGAATAAGTCCTTCATTGTTTACTTGTTATGTTTTAGACCGAAGAACAAGAGAGATAAGAATATGAACACAAAAAAACAAATAAAAAATGAACGACCATTTTTCTTTGAAATTTTTTATCATTATTTTCTTAACCAATAACAAATCTTGTGAAATAACACCTCTGTGTGATTTTCCCATTTCAAATTTTCAAGTATGAAAGTGTTCAAAATATCCTAAAATCAATCTTTTGAGATTTTTTTATTTATTATATCATCTTTTGAGGAACTATTAGAGGTGGACCACGACATCTATATTTGTTTTTTCACATCCCGGTGTGTAGGGGTTCACCGGTTGAGATCGAGTTTGCCAAGATAGCATCCTGGTTAGCGATCGCCACGTGTTATATTGCTGGGTAGCCATCACTTTTGCAGTTGCTACGTTCATGTTTCTTATAATCACCAATTCACCATACATGCTATGAATTGCCACGAGCTTAAACCTTTGTGCTCCTTTCAAAATGCTCATGATGCTTGGTGCTTTTTTTTTTCTTTGGTTTGAAATATGTGTATTTGTGTTTTAAATAGGTAAGAGTGTTTTTATGAGTATATGAAAAAGTGGTGCACTTTGTGATATTTATAGTGAATGAAATTTTTTGAAAGATAAATCTATACATATAGAAAAGCGAATTAATTTATTTATTTTATATATTATTTAAACTTTTTTTTAAAGTGATATTTGTTGAATCATATGAAAAGAATTAAATTTGTCTCAATCTTCGAAAGAAAATTTGTCGTGAAATTATTAAAAAATGATGCTGCTTTTTCTTCCTGTTTTTTTTTTTTTTTTTTTTTTAATTACTAAGAAGTTCTGGGTCTAGGCTCGTACATCTTTTCAGGTCAGGGACCAGAACATTTTATATGATCTCTTTTCAAGTAGGCATGACAACGGTTACGGATAGAAATTTTTTTTAACCTTAACCATAACCATTTAATAAACGGTTAAACGGTTACGGTTAAATACGGTTACAGTTATATAAAGTTACATTTATTTGATAATATAATACGATTAATATTATTTGATAATATAATATAATTGATTTTATGTATTTATAATTAATATATTCTTTTAGTGTACTCATATTCCTATATATCATATGTTTATATTAAAAATAATAATTATTAGTGTATTTTATTATGTTTTTAAAACGGTTAGGGTTAACAAATTACGGTTTATCTATGCGGTTAACCAACGGTTTTGATACGATTACGGTTAGTTAACTGTTATGGTTAACGATTACAGTCTGGTTACGGTACAAAATACAATTACGGTTTAATTTTGGTCATGCCCATTAACCAAATCCTTACATTCGTAGGGAATAGGACTTTGATTTATGATGTGATGGTGTCTTATGAATTAAAGACTTATCATTGGACACTGCACCAAAGTCACTTTACACCTATCGACTTATTTAAAAAATAAAAACTACAAAATATCCTAATGCGTTACTTCTAGTTCAATATACATAATATATTAGGTGTCATATTTCATCAATACGTGGAAACAAAAAACAAAACACAAATATATTTTTATTTATTATTATTTATTTTTTAAGCACTCACCGAGTGACCATTGGGTGTAAATTAATTGAATCAACATACCAAACAAAAATTGTCAGCAAAAGTTGTACCTTGGATCCCAAGGATATGAGTGTCAAAATTGGTTTGTATAACTTGAACCTGTTTCTATTTACTAAAGCACTGACATAGAAAACCAATTCTTTTTATAAAAAAATAATAACCACGAGAAATAAAAACCTCCCAGACACGATTATCGAGAAACATTATTTTTTCAATTCCTCCGATGCCGGTAGAGCTTCGGCTTGCCGGCGTCGGGACCGCTGTTCCATCTCTCGAATCCTTTGTATTTTTTCTCTTTGTTTTCTCTCCTGGTTTTTGCGTTCCCCCAGCTATCTCATGTTACTTGAATTTTCCTTTCCTCCAACTTTATCCGACGAGCTTGATAGTGACAGAGCCCGAAGATGGATCCCGGTGAACCATCTATCACATGCCCTGCTCACGCCGTCTTGGAAGCTAACATAAAAGGAATCCCGCGAATCCAAAGTTTCCCCAAAGCTTGAATCTAGAAGCTGTCCTAAACCACCAGATAGTTCCCGGCGCCTAGATGCCCCTCGATAATCTTCAACCACGAACCTCACCAGATTTACAAGGCTGCAACATTTGAGTTGGCAAGGAGGTTGATTGTGGCGGCAAAAACCCTAATCCAGCTGATGGTTTCCCTTAGTGGATTTAGCCCATTAAGCTCCCAGTCTCGGCCCATTAGTACATTTGCTACAATCTTATTTTGCCAAACTGGACCAGGTGTGTCAAATTCTTTCAGCTCGTGTATCACGAATGCTATTTGAGGTTTCCCGAACCAAGGCTCAGAACAGCTCGTCAATTCATATCTCGTTGGTTCATCAGTGAAAGCATGAAGAGGAACGACATTATGATCCCGTATCCATGGAGCGGTGATTACCGTATACTCTTCAATCCTTCAGCTCCGTTTCTTCCCAAACCCAAACCTTTACAAGCATCTTTTCGCAATATCAAAGGTAGATTTTATGAAAGTAGAGGTGGGGAGAAGAACGGCATAAGGTTGGTCTTAAATCCAACTCCTCCCTCTTCTCGACTCAGGTCTGTGCCTCTTGACCCTTTGATTTGCCCATTATCCTTGCTTTACCGATACAGGGACTTGACTGGCCGAAGACTCCGACTAAGTCCTATATTGTATTCATGGAGATGGGTCTGCAATTTTTTTTCTCGAACCTTGGTCGTATGCAAATCCCCTAGTACCACATCTTTTAGTCTAAACTTTTGGCTATTTGTATGGTTGTTTATAGATCCTAGATATGTAAATGAATGGAAGGTTATTGGCATTATGATCTCCTCCCTACGAAGTGGAGATTACCGAAACCTCTTCATCCTTGTTCCCATGTGTCTTTCAAATATCGAACCTGCTCAAGTGCTTATCAGCAACACCAAGGAAAGTTCTCATGAAAGTAAGAGGCTGGCAAATCACGGCATTATGATCCCGCCTCCTTGGAGCGGTTATTATTGGAGATTCTCTACCTCTCGAGACTTGCTCCTATCCTCTGTCCCATTATCCTTATTGTGCTTTGTCCTGGCAAACCATGAGGCATATGACAGCTTATCAACGTCACATGAATCAGTTCCGATCGTGACTATTTCAAATCTCCCCGATTTGCTCGCGGAAGTGTCTATGACACACCATGAGATCGCTTGTGGCTTGTTGCTCCGTTTGCTTCAGTCTCCGATCCTCTATGGCTTATCAAACCTTTACTATTGTATGCCCTTTAAAGTTCATTGTAACCCTTTTAATGCTTATTGTAACCTCTGCTATGTTTGAAGCTCTTGTACACTGCCTTTGAGGCTTGATTTGAATGAAAAACAAGGCTTGTTTGACCAAAAAAAAAAAACCAAATTTTACTGTTTTCTCGATTTGGACATATATTATATTATTCAGTGTTGCTTGAGATGAGAATTAAGGATATAGGGATTCACTTCATTATTTATGAATTCAATTTTAGATTATGATGTATTGGTTTTGTATGAAAGGAAAACAGTGTAAACGGATGTTACGTGTTTTTTTCCTATTGCAGCTATTGGCTCCAAACTTTTAATATTGTTGATTTTCGTTTTGTAGCTATTGAGTATTGGTTAAAAACTTCTAACAAGGAATATGCAACGCGTGGTTATGTCTTCAGTATTGGTTAAAAAAGTGTTTTTTTTTATTTTGCAAGTGGTTACATATATGTGTCCAGAATAGGCAATGCGTGGCCATTTCTCCATAAAATCTGATGTCTATAGCTTTGGAGTAATGATTCTTAAGATCAAAAGTGGTAAAATGAATAGCAGCTTCTACGACATTGATGATTATCCTGGCAATTTGGTCACACATGCGAGTATGATTAAGCCAAAGGACGATATTAACTTATCTGATTCACTTGTGTTAGGCTTGGATGCTATGGAGAACAGGGTCACAGTTACAAGTCATGGACCCGAAAATGAGAGAGAGTTCTCCGGGTAATCAGCCTACATTATTAGATGCATCCATATCACACTTTTGTGTGTTCAAGAAGATCCCACAGACAGGCCAATGTTGGTAGAAATTATCGTGATGCTCACTAGTACGGCCACTTAATTTGTGCCTTGAGCACCCAGCTTTTGCCTCTCAAACAGGAGTGAACAATTCACAAGCATATCTATTCCCAGTTGTATCAATGATGTATCGATCACAAATCTAGACCCAACGAAGGGTGTTTTTTTTTCATTTATTCACTGAACTGTAATGAATATATGAAAGTATCAATTTTATATCTCTACTATTATTTGAAAAGTTATTTTATAAAATAAACATCAGTTTTGTAAGAAATTATAAGGGTATGTCACATACCCTTATAATTTCTTACAAAACTGATGTTTATTTTATAAGTGATAATCTCCATCTTGTGCAGTAGCTGCTAGCAAAGTTCCCTTATACTTTCCTTTTAGGAATGTACCATCAACAACAATCCCTCTTCTCATTAAAGAAAGACCTCTAATTGACTGGCCAAATGAGATGAATACGTATTTGAAATTCTTCAAAGGATCCAACTCAAGATAAGCAACTGTTCCTGGATTTTTTTCTCTTGCCATGTGCAACCATTTCGTTAGATTTAAATAACTGTCCTCAGCAGTGCCTCTAACCAAATTCTGACCTTCTTCTTTTGCTCTCCAGGCTTTTTTGTATGGTATGTATACTCCATGATCTTTTCTGGCCAACTCCATAATCTGTTTTGGTTTGAGACCAACTTTTTTTCTCCATAGTTGTTGCAGTAAAAAATCCCAAGCAACTTTGCAGTTGCTCGTCTATGGTTGGCATTCCTGTGGGTTGTGTCACAATTGTTCTCATGACAATACTTCCTCACCACAAAGAATTCAGATGATTGTAGCCTAGTCGCACGCAATTTCCAACTGCATTTATCATCAACACATCCCAAAATAACTCTCGTTTTGTTTGACCATCGAACTTTGAACTCAAACTTCCATTCAAGTGCCCAGTTTCTCATCTTGAACATCAACTCTTCCTTGTTCTTGAAATATCTGTCCACATATATATTATCAGCCCCTCGAGTCGAATGTGAACTTACCATAGATATAGGAAAGAGATCTGGAGCAGGAACCAATTTCTCTAAAAAGATCATATTCCTTTTTCAGCTGTTGAGATCTCTATATCATTATGTGCTGTAGAAACATCAATTCCAATAGACCGATCAACTTCCTAGAAAAAAAAAAGATTAGTAAATGAAAAATAACATTTGCAAGTAACTATAGATTTATTCTTGAACCGTTCTTAAGGAGTTCATCCTTAAAATTCTTGATATTCATCAGTTCTGTGATTTAGGGGTTCCTAAAAATATATGAATCTTGTCTAAAAACTTATATTAAGGAATCTAACCTTGTGTGTTTTATGTGCAGTCGTATGTGAACCTCCTGCAGGGATCAGAATAGGATCTCGAGCAGCAGGTAAGGCAAATGAATTATTGGTCTTTGCTTTTTCAGCGGTTGAGCATGTATCACCATGTGGCTTAGAAACTGAGATGTCACTACCAAATGATTGATCAAATTCCTACAACAAGAATTAAGTTATAAAACTATGAAGAATTAATTATAAGAAAGTTACAATAAAAACAAAAGTAAGAGTCATGTACTTACCGATACACACAAACATCCTATTTCAGGATTTTCTTGTATCTTTCTGATGAAAGTGCAAACTTGGCGGTCATTTCGAATGAAGATAGGAGGAGAATCTTCTACCATTAATTTCATCCTTGAAAGTTCATAGCTGAGTGAAATCTCTTTAACTAGACCATCAAGTCCGAAATCTTCAAAAACAGTCTTCACTAAATCCTTGTATGTGATATTCTCAGCAACTTCACAAAGTGATCCACCTTTGTTTGTATCAATGAAAAATCTCCAATGAAGCTTGTCATTAATTTTCCACTCACCAAAAACAGAGTATATCTCCAACATTCTACAATCAAGCCAACAAAACTAAAATCACAGAACAACTACAGAATCTGCAAATTCATGCCATAAGTCACAATTTCTTCCTGAATTTCAAAGAACAAAACAATTTCAAACTCTGAAATCAATGATTGAAGCTATCGATCAAAGAAGAAGAAAGATAACCCAACATTTTCAAACTCTGAAATCGAAGAAGAAGAAAGAGAAATTGAAAGATAAGCTAACGGATTTAGTACCTGATTGAAGTTTCACGGAAAAATCTGAGATCAGAAATGAAGATCTCTGATCGGAAAATTCATCAAGCTTCGCCGGAGAGAAATGTAAGAGATCGTGTTTGATTTTTTTGAGTTTTTTAAAATAATAATATTTCTCTCTATTAATTACTTCATTTTAAGAAATACTAGTTTTGGAACATTTTAGCGTTTGTGCTAGTTTTGGAACAAAAACCCAAATGTGTGCCATTCTAGAGTATTTCTCTTTAATTTTTGAGTGGTTATGTCAAGTGCTAATTATTAGGGTAATTGATTTTATTTAGATTTCCTTATTATCTCTAAATTGTTTTTAAATATGGTTAGTTCTTTTCTTCACAATCCAAATAATTAAGATTAAAAGTTTTTGGGATTTGAATATATTTATAGTTGTATGTTAGGTACTATTTGGGGAATGCTAAATTTAAATTGATCTTCTTAGATATTTTCTCTATGAATTCTGATGTGTATAGCTTTGGAGTAATGATTCTAGAGATAATAAGTGGTAAAACGTATAGCAGCTTGTACGACATTGATGATTTTCCTGGCAATTTGGTCACACATATCACATATGAGTATATGATTAACTCAAAAGATATTAAGTTTATTCGATCACTTTTGTTAGGCTTGGAAGCTTTGGAGAACAGGGTCACAGTTACAAGTCATAGACCCGACAATCAGAGAGAGTTCTCCCGGTAATGAGCCTATTATTATTATAAAATGCATCCATATCGCACTTTTACATGTTCAAGAAGATCTTGCATATCGACCAATGTGGCCAGCGCTCGTCGTGATGCTCACTAGTAACACAGACACTTTACCTGTGCCTCGACCACCCGGCTTTTGCCTCTCAAACAGGAATGAACAATCCACAAGCAGGTCTACTCCCGATTCTAACAATGATGTATCAATCAAAGATCTAGATCCTCGTTAACAAATTTATGAAAGTATCAAGATCTTCTCTTGTTCTAGTCAGTTCTCTATTTTATAATGACATTCGAACAAATCTATAAACATATGACATATAGAGTTACACATTTTTTTATAACAAGAAACACGTTTTGAACCTATTACAATAACAAGAACTGGTTCAGACATAAACGTATAACATCATCACCCGTTAATTAATATTTGAAAATTTTATTGGTTCGTTGTATGATCTAGGAAATAAAGACAGAGAATATTTCTTTCATCAGATTGTAAAATATAATGGGAATTGATTTAGAACAATTTTTGCTAAACAAAAGATAAAACCAATAATTTTTATTTTTATTCAAAGGGCTTGGTGTTACATTATAATAAATTGACGTTGTTCCTTTTTTCTTTTTTTCTTTTTGGTACTATATATTTTTAGGAACCGGCTTTGGTAGTGGTCGTGGAGGTGTATCACGACATCTGTCTATTTGGTTACAGCCCCGATGGTAGTGATGTACCTCCTGATCGGGTGGACATTTGCCATGACTACAGTGTCGTTGGGGATCGCCACGTCCTATCACTGGATAGCTAATAAATTTTGCAGCTGCTACATTTATATTACTTGTAACCACAAATGCTATAAATATCGCCACGAGCATGAACCTTTTTGTTCCTTTCAAAATACCCATGATGATGATTTGTGCTTTTTTTTTGTTTTTTTTGTTTTGTTTTAGAAGATGTGTATTTGTGTATCAAATAGCTATCAGTTGTTTGATGAGTGTTAAAAAAGGGGTTTCATTTCGTGATATTTATAGTAAACAAAAATTTTGAAAGACAAATCCATACATATCAAAATAGATACCACAATATCAAAATTGATACCATAATATGAGAGAAATTTAGGGAATTTAATTTAATTTATATCAATCTTTGGATCTGATCTGTTTTGACGTGAGAATATAAGTTGGTCTATTTTTTCTTACTTTTTATTTTACGTAGAAAAAGATAAAAGACGAAAAGATATATAAATCGATTTTCCATATAAACTACTAAATATATAACCACTATTTTATTTCTATATACATACTGTATTAGGTGTCATATTTATCCACTGAATGGAGATGGAAAATACTAAGGGGTATATTGAAACATTGATTTTAGAAGATTTTGTGAAATTTAATAAATTTTGGTGATAATTCTGTGATTTTTTGTTTGTAAAAAAAGATTTTTTTCATGATTTTGTGAGATTTGATAGTGATTGTATGATATATTTTTTTATAAAAAATATATACAAGACAAGTCACGTTACAAAAATAAGTTGAGTCAAAACAGAGTACTACAACCTTAGTACAAATGAATTTTTGTCCATGCTTAATCCAAATAAGGAACGACAATGGTTAATATTCATGTGCTTAATACCATTAACTTTGCTTAGCGTTTTTTTTAAAGCATCAAATGAATAAGTCCTTCATTGTTTACTTGTTATGTTTTAGACCGAAGAACAAGAGAGATATGAATATGAACACAAAAAAACAAATAAGAAATGAACGACCATTTTTCTCTGTAATTTTTTATCATTATTTTCTTAACCAATAACAAATCTTGTGAAATAACACCTCTGTGTGATTTTCCCATTTCAAATTTTCAAGTATGAAAGTGTTCAAAATATCTTAAAATCAATCTTTTGAGATTTTTTTTTTTAAAATCCATATTATTTTAAATAAAACTGGATATGATATGATTTTAAGAAATTATTAAACAACAAGATATTATGAGTTATTTTGTATGATTTAAAGAAATCTCAGATTTCATAACACTTAAGTTGGTAAGTAATTTTAAAATCTCTAGTTGAATAATATGGGATTTAAAAAAAACTCCAAAATCTTCTTAAATTCATGTTTCATCACACATCATCACTAATGTTACATAATAATTTGGATTAAACAAAATAGACCTTGTTATTTTTTTATTTATTATATCATCTTTTGAGGAACTATTAGAGGTGGATCACGACATCTATATTTGTTTTTTCACATCCCGGTGTGTAGGGGTTCACCGGTTGAGATCGAGTTTGCCAAGATAGCATCCTGGTTAGCGATCGCCACGTGTTATATTGCTGGGTAGCCATCACTTTTGCAGTTGCTACGTTCATGTTTCTTATAATCACCAATTCACCATACATGCTATGAATTGCCACGAGCTTAAACCTTTGTGCTCCTTTCAAAATGCTCATGATGCTTGGTGCTTTTTTTTTTTTTTTCTTTGGTTTGAAATATGTGTATTTGTGTTTTAAATAGGTAAGAGTGTTTTTATGAGTATATGAAAAAAGGGGTGCACTTTGTGATATTTAAAGTGAATGAATTTTTTTGAAAGATAAATCTATACATATAGAAAAGCGAATTAATTTATTTATTTTATATATTATTTAAACTTTTTTTTCAAAGTGATATTTGTTGAATCATATGAAAAGAATTAAATTTGTCTCAATCTTCAAAAGAAAATTTGTCGTGAAATTATAAAAAAATGATGCTGCTTTTTCTATCTGTTTTTTTTTTTTTTTTTTTTAATTACTAAAAAATTCTGGACCTAGATCCGTACATCCTCTCAGGTCAGGGATCAGAACATTTTATATATTCTTTTTTCAAGTAGGCATGACAATGGTTACGGTTAGAAATTTTGTTTAACCTTAACCATAACCGTTTAATAAACGGTTAAAAGGTTACGGTTAAATACGGTTACAGTTATATAAAGTTACATTTATTTGATAATATAATATGATTAATATTATTTGATGATATAATATAATTGATATTATGTATTTATAATTAATATATTTTTTTAGTGTACTCATATTCCTATATATCATTTGATTTATAATAAAATAATAATTATTAGTGTATTTTATTATGTTTTTAAAATGGTTAGGATTAACAAATTACGGTTTATCTATGCGGTTAACCAACGGTTTTGATACGATTACGGTTAGTTAACTGTTATGGTTAACGGTTACAGTCTGGTTACGGTACAAAATACAATTACGGTTTAATTTTGGTCATGCCCATTAACTAAATCCTTACATTCGTAGGGAACAGGACTTTGATTTCTGATGTGATGGTGTCTTATGAATTAAAGACTTATCATTGGACATTGCACCAAAGTAACTTCACACCTATCGATTTATTTAAAAAATGAAAACTACAAAATATCCTAATGCGTTACTTCTAGTTCAATATACATAATATATTAGGTGTCATATTTCATCAATACGTGGAAATAAAAAACAAAACACGAAAATATTTTTAGTTATTATTATTTATTTTTTAAGCACTCACCGAGTGACCGTTGGGTGTAAATTAATTGAATCAACATACCAAACAAAAATTGTCAGCAAAAGTTGTACCTTGGATGCCAAGGATATGAGTGTCAAAATTGGTTTGTATAACTTGAACCGGTTTCTATTTACTAAAGCACTGACATAGAAAACCAATTTTTTTATAAAAAAATAATAACCAAGAGAAAGAAAAACCTCCCAAACACGATTATCGAGAAACATTATTTTTTCAATTCCTTCGATGCCAGTAGAGCTTCGGCTTGCCGGCGTCGGGACCGCTGTTTCATCTCTCGAATCCTTTGTATTTTTTCTCTTTGTTTTCTCTCCTGGTTTTTGCGTTACCCCAGCTATCTCATGTTACTTGAATTTTCCTTTCCTCCAACTTTACCCGACGAGCCTGATAGTGACAGAGCCCGAAGATGGATCCCGGTGAACCATCTATCACATGCCCTGCTCACGCCGTCTTGGAAGCTAACAGAAAAAGAATCCCGCGAATCCAAAGTTTCCCCAAAGCTTGATTCTAGAAGCTGTCCTAAACCGCTAGATAGTTCCCCGGCGCCTAGATGCCCCTCGATAATCTTCAACCACGAACCTCACCAGATTTACAAGGCTGCAACGCTTGAGTTGGCAAGGAGGTTGATTGTGGCGGCAAAAACCCTAATCCAGCTGATGGTTTCCCTTAGTGGATTTAGCCCATTAAGCTCCCAGTCTCGGCCCATTAGTACATTTGCTACAATCTTATTTTGCCAAACTGGACCAGGTGTGTCAAATTCTTTCAGCTCGTGTATCACGAATGCTATTTGAGGTTTCCCGAACCAAGGCTCAGAACAGCTCGTCAATTCATATCTCGTTGGTTCATCAGTGAAAGCATGAAGAGGAACGACATTATGATCCCGTATCCATGGAGCGGTGATTACCGTATACTCTTCAATCCTTCAGCTCCGTTTCTTCCCAAACCCAAACCTTTACAAGCATCTTTTTGCAATATCAAAGGTAGATATTATGAAAGTAGAGGTGGGGAGAAGAACGGCATAAGGTTGGTCTTAAATCCAACTCCTCCCTCTTCTTGACTCAGGTCTGTGCCTCTTGACCCTTTGCTTTGCCCATTATCCTTGCTTTACCGATACAGGGACTTGACTGGCCGAAGACTCCGACTAAGTCCTATATTGTATTCATGGAGATGGGTCTGCAATTTTTTTTCTCGAACCTTGGTCGTATGCAAATCCCGCCACAAAGGCCACACACGGCTAAACAGCCCGCCACAAAGGCCACACAATGTCTAAAAAGACCGCCACACACGGGCACACTGACTCGAAAGTCCGCCACTAAGGCCACACAAAAGCCCCTCCATGGCTCTCCACCGCTAAAATGGACAAATTCTAACTCCCGTAAAACTGTCCATATTTAGACTTTCCATTTTTGGAAACTTTCCACTTTTGGAAACTTATATTTCAGGAAAACTTTCCTCCAAAAACCCCGCCTCACGGGAACTTTGTACTCCGAGCACCACCTCATCTTGTTACTGAGTCAGACAACCAACCACCCCAAGCGACCGAGTAACAAGAGAGATGGGCTGGAATACTCCATTCCCGCTCCAGCCACGGATTACAGATGGAACCAGGCTAAACAAGCTCAAGTTGCGGCTTGCTTCTCATACCACTTCTTGAACCTTGCTTTCATCTTTGCCTCAGGCTCCCAAGTCTGCTCCTCAACACCATCACAGTCCCACAGGACTCTCATCAAAGGAATCTTCTTCTTCCGAAGTTCTTTGATCCTCCTCTCGAGAACCCTCACTGGTCTCGCCTCCAAAGTCATGTTAGGCTGAAGATCCTCAAGAATCTTAGCCAACACTCGCTCACCCTCACGGAGGCACTTCCGCAACATAGACACATGAAAAACCTTATGGAATGCACGCATAACCTCGGGTAACTCCAGTCTATATGCCACTGGTCCAACCCGCTCAATCACTCTGAATGGACCTATATACCTCGGACTCATCTTAGTCTTTGACAATGACCTGTTTGGACCCCGCAACATGGCCATCTTGAGGTACACTCTGTCTCCTACCTGAAACTCAAGATCTCTCCTCATCCTATCGGCATAACTCCTCTGCCTATCCTGAGGCTCCTTCATGTTCAGCTTGAGAACCCGAATCTTCTCTGAGGTCTCCTGAACAAAACTAGCACCAAAAATGCTCCTCTCTCCCACCTGAGTCCAGCATAATGGTGTACGACATGGTCTCCCATACAAAGCCTCATAAGGAGCCATCTTAATACTCGCCTAATAACTGTTGTTGTAAGTAAACTCTACCAGGTTCAGGTGATCTGCCCAATGGCCACCCCAATCCAACACACACATCCTCAGCAAATCCTCAAGCGTCTAGATCGTCCTCTCAGACTGTCCATCTGTCTGGGGATGATAAGCTGTACTCATATGTACCTTAGTGCCCATCTCTGCCTGAAATGCCTTCTAGAACACCGAAGTGAACTTAGAATCCCTATCAGACACAATGCTCGCTGGCACCCCATGCAATCTGACTATCTCTCTCACATACTTCTTAGCCAAGACCGCTGCTCCATGAGTCTTCTTAATGGCCAGAAAATGTGCTGACTTAGTCAACTGGTCCAACCCAAATAGCATCAAAAGTCCGTGACACTGGCAATCTTACCACAAAATCCATGGTGATCATATCCCACTTCCACTCAGGAATGGGTAAACTCTTCAGTAAACCGCCAGGAACCTGATGCTCAGCCTTCACTAGCTGACACACATCTCACCTCGAAACCCAACTAGCCACATCCTTCTTCATCCCGATCCAATGATAATACCTCTTGAGGTCACGGTACATCTTAGTCGCTCCTGGATGAATAGATAACTTGCTCGCATGAGCCTCTCTCAGAATCTCCTGCCTCAACTCCTCATCCTTGGGCACACAAACCCGACCGTGCACCAAGATAGTACCATTATCTGAGACCTGATACTCTGAATCCACATCCTTAGAGGCATTCACTAGCCCCAAATCCTTCTCCTGAGCCAACCGCACTCTACTCAGAAGATCTGCTCTATCAACTGCTTCCAAACCCAACGGTTCCTGTAAAACAGCACACAAGCTCAAAGCACTGATCTCCCCTACCAGAGACTCCATCTCCTGCTCCTGAGCCGAAGCTACCCTCATCCGACTCAGAGCATCTGCAACCGTGTTAGCCTTATTAGGGTGATAGGCTATCTCCAAATCATAATCTGCCACAAGCTCCATCCACCGCCTCTGCCTCAAATTCAACTCAGGCTGAGTGAATATATACTTCAGACTCTTATGATTTGTAAACACCTGTACCTTTGCACCATAAAGATAAGATCTCCAAATGTTTAGGACAAAAACTACAACACCCATCTCCAAATCATGAGTAGGATAGTTGCCTTCATGCACACGCAACTGCCGCAAAGCGTAGGCAATCACCTTCCCATGCTGCATCAGAACACACCCCAAACCAACTCTAGATGCATCTATATAAACCACATAGGGTTCTCCCTGCTCAGGCAAAGCCAACACTGGCGCAGTAGTCAACATCTCCTTCAGGCTTGCAAAGCCTTCCTCACACTCTTCTGACCAAACAAAAGGAACATCCTTCCCTGTCAACTTAGTCATAGAACGTGCTCTGCTCGCAAACCCCTGCACAAATCTCCTGTAGTATCCTGCCAATCCAAGGAAACTCCTGATCTCTGTGGCATTTTGCGTTCTAGGCCAATCTCAGATAGCCTGAATCTTCTCTGGATCTACAGAAACCCCCTCTGCAGAAACAATGTGACCCATAAAGCCCATCTCACGCTGCCAAAAACTACACTTGCTCAACTTGGCAAACAACTTCTGCTCCCGCAGCTTCTCCATAACGGCCCTCAAATGCACTGCATGCTCCTCAGGACTCTTAGAATAAACCAGGATATCGTTGATGAAAATGATGACAGACACATCCAGAAACTCCTGAAACATGCTGTTCATCAATCTCATAAACGCTGCTGGCGCGTTAGTCAACCCGAAAGGCATCACCACAAACTCATAATGCCCATACTTCGTCCTGAAAGCAGTCTTCCTCACATCTGCCTCATCTATCGGTATCTAATGATAACCCGACGCCAGAGCTACCTTGGAGAACAAAGTAGCACCCCTCAACTGATTCAACAACTCATCTATCCTCGGAAGAGGGTACTTGTTCTTCACAGTGACCCGGTTCAAACCCCGATAATCAATGCACAACCTCAAACTCCCATCCTTCTTCTTCACAAACAACACCGGCGCTCCCCACGGTGATACACTAGGACGGATGAATCCCTTACTCAACAAATCCTCTAGCTGCTTCTTCAGCTCTGCCATCTCTGCTGGAGCCATCCTGTAAGGAGCCTTGGATAACGGCATCGTCCCTGGTTCCAGTTCAATGGTAAAAGGATCCGACCGAGATGGTGGGAATCCCTGCAAAGACTGAAACACATCCTTAAACTCCTCCACTACCGGAATACCGCTAACCGTAGACTTTCCCACTGACTCTGGCATAGATATAGTAACCAGATAAGCCTCACGGCCCTTCTCGATCATCTTCCCAGCCTGAATGGCTGAGATCACGAGACTCCCCGAAGTCGGTCCAATACCCTGAAACACCAACTTCCCTCCTGGACGCTCAAACTCCACTCTTGGACGCACAAACTCCAAATGCACCCTATAACTCCACTAGACTGATAAGCAAATCCGCTGGCCACGACTCTCCTGTGATCTGAATATCAATTCCTCTAGCTTGCCCAATCACTCTCAGGAACTCGCCTCCCGCAACTCTGACAACTCTTGAACGCTCTCCAGGATCCCCGCTGATCCCCGCACACTCTGCACACTCCGGAGTAATGAAGCTATGGGAAGCCCCAGAATCAAACATAACATGGGACTTAAACCCGCCCACCAACAAGGTCCCTACACAAACCTCATGTGTTGAGAACCTAACACTTTATCACAGGAAACATATATAATCTGAACCTACTAAAATTCACAAAGTTGAAGTACCAGAGATATACCTGTGATCGCCCCGGCACTGGTTTCCACCAGTCTCAGCTGTCATGTAAACCCGTGGCGCCTGCTCAATCCGTGCCACCTGCTGACCTCCAGGCTGCACCTGGTGCAACGCTGCCACTGCTGCCGGCTGCAACTTGGGACAAAAAGGCCTGATGTGCCCTGTCTCCCGACAATGATAACATACCCGAGGCCCTGCCGTCGGAGCACTCCTCTTGGGACAACTAGCAACCCTGTGATCCTTGCTCCCACAACCGAAGCAACTCGCACCACTCGGCTTCTGCGTAGCCTCCCACCTCCTCTTGGTTCCCTGTGCAGGCCTACCGCCCCTGCTAGAACCACCCTGCTGCTGAGCCTTAGTAGGCTGAACTGCTGGAGCTACCGCCACTGACTGTGCCTGGATATCCTCCTCAATCTCTGCTGCAGTCTCAACCAGCTCTGTATGCGTAGCATAACTCCGCTGTCTACAGTGAACCCTCAAATCATCACGTAGAGCTCTCAAAAACCTCCTGATCTGAGCCTCCTCAGACTCCAAAGCCCAACCCCCATAACAAAGAAGTCGACTGAACTCCAAGTCCAGCTCCCGCACTGACCGTGTCCCTGAGACAACTGAAGGAACTGCACCTCCAACCGATCCAATGCCTCTCTAGGAAAATACTTGCGGTTGAACTCCAAGACGAAGTCATCTCCCGCTGCACTCTCCTAGCAGCCACTGATCTCCACCACAACTCAGCATCACCACTCAAATAGTAGACCCCTATGTCCACCCAAAACTCCTCAGGACATCTCAGAGTATGGAAGTTACGTTCCACACTCGTCCTCCACGCATCCGCAATAGTAGGATCTGTACCACCCAAAAACCTCTCAGTGAACAGACCCTTCATCTCCTTGAGCATAGACAAATAACATCCATGTGCTCCCACATCCGCAACCACTGGCTGCCGCTCCTCCACCACCACTGGTGGCACTACCGGAGCCTGAGCCGGTACCACTGGTAGTAACCGCGCTAACACCTCTACTAGCATAGCCGCAACGTCAGTACCAGGGACTCCACCCGCTGGGACTCCCACACCCGGGACCCTAGCATCACCGGCCACTGGAGCATCAACACCGCCCCCTCCTGCCACACTTACAGAATCCCCCAGGACATCCTGCGATTCGCCAACACCCTCAGCTGTCACACTCTGGTCCTCGGTCTCGCTAACAACTGGGACTCTGCCCCTACCACGACCACGTCCGCGTCCACGACCTCGACCAGCCACAACATCCTCTCTAACCATCTGCACTACCATGAACAGAAGACTAAGCAAACAATTTCTATTATAACACAGAAACATAAACTCACCGTGAAATCACACAATCGGCTCGAAGAGGATGTTCTAGGACTCCATGCCACACACAATTGACTAACTCACATAATCAATCAAGACATGCAATCCCAAACATCACAACAGAAACCTAGTGAACCCAAACCTAGAACCGTAAGGGCTCTGATACCAAAAATGAAACGACCGACCTTTTTTTTAATATTAAATAATAAATAATATATATATAAATAAACTACAACTAGTGGTCCCATACCCACTAGCCACCTAACCACATTCACAATCAACAGCGGAATAACAAACCAATAAATATCCAATAAACCAATAACCAATAAAATAATAACCAGTATTAATTCCAATCACAACTAATGATCCAAACAGCATAAATCAAATAACCAGCAATCCTAAAAAATGTTCTATGACTCAACTCTAACAACCTAACAGAAGCCAGACAACCAAGCGAACCACTAGAACATCCTCCTCTTCATCGCCTTGATTCCACGATCACACGTTGTCTTTACCTGCACCACAAACACAAATTGAGATGCATGAGTATTTGATAAACACTCAGTGAGGAAATCCTCCCATCTACTGGGCTATACACACAAGCAACAATGATTCCAAAGTTCCAAACAAGCATCAAACAAAACACACAAACCAGGAAATCAAACATCGTCTCGCTGGAAGGGAGGTGTCGACTGACACCAGCCTAGTGTCGACCGACACTGGCCTTGGTGTCGACCGACACTACCCCACAGTGTCGATCGATGCCCAACTTGCTGGTGTTGACTGACACCAAGTGGTGTTGGTCGAGAGTCGAATCTCGCTCCCAAATCTCCTCCAAATCGTCCAATACTCGAAACCCAAGCCTTATACACCCGTAGGAACCTTTATCAACCAATCCCAGCAAGAAAAACACACAAACAAGCAACAAACAAGCAAGAACAAGGGAATCAAAGGCTTAGATTAGCCATGGTCATGCACTCACCTCTGTGCAGAAAGATTCTGACCAATAAGAACGAATTCCCTCACTCCTAGCAAGCTTCTAGAACCTTCCCAGCCTTAGATCTCCCAAGAACAGCAAGGAATCTCACCAATCTCTCTCAAAAGCTCAAGAACCAACTCTCTCTTTTGTTTTTCTCTAAAAGCGGTGAAACAACACAAAAACACGACCCTAGGTCGTTTTCCCCCTTTTACAACTCGATTTTAGGGATTTCCTAAACCAACCACGCAAACCGGACGATTAAAATCGAACCGACCAAACCGGCTACAACTAGTGTCGATCGACACCCTCACCAAAATACCAATAAAAGGTTTGCGGGTGTTACAACTGCTGCTGCAACACCACAGTGGGAATCAAGGGCATTTCAAGAAGAGGAAGTACCAGCCTCTGCAACTGCTTTCCAAGAAGAGGAAGTACCAGCCTCTGCAACTGCATTTCAAGAAGAAGAAGTACCAGCCTCTGCAACTGCTTTCCAAGAAGAGGAAGTACCAACCTCTGCAAATGCTTTTCAAGAAGAGGAAGTACCAGCCTCTGCCACTACTTTTCAAGAAGAGGAAGTACAACCCTCTGCCACTTCTTTTCAAGAAGAGGAAGTACGAGCCTCTGCCACCGATTTTGAAGAAGAGGGAGTACGAGCCTCTGCCACCGATTTTGAAGAAGAGGAAGTACCAGCTTCTCCAAGTGAATTTGTAAGTGAAAAAAAAACTTAATTCCTTTTAAAATCATTTTAAAAGTGTTTTAAAGAGTTTTTAACAAAATCATATAATCGTTTTCAAAGGTTTTGCTAGTGTTTTAAATAGTATTAAACAAAATTTACAACATTTCTAGGTATCTAAAGAAGAGAATCAAGATTATCAACATGAGAAACAAACTGACTTGAGAGGGTACCCAAGTGTTATTCCTGAAGAAAATACCCAGAATACTAATGAAAATGATCCACAAGAAGAGGATATGAATAATGATACGGTATGTGTTACTTGAATATGATCGACCAATTTTAAAAACCTTGTAAAAACATATTTGAAAATAATTTACATATGGTTAATGAAAATATAATTATTTATGCAGGATGAGAAGCCTAAAAGTGCTGATAATGTATACTCAAGCCAAGAAGAAGCGTACACTGTTATATCGGATGACGAAGCGTGTATTATTATTTCAGATACTGATGTAGACCCAAGCCAAGAAGAAGCTCCCACTTGACAAGAAGACCCAAGCCAAGAAGAAGCTCCCACTCAACAAGAAGACCCAAGCCAACAAGAAGCTCCCACTCAACAAGAAGACCCAAGCCAACAACAAGATCACACCAGCCAGGAAATGGGCAGTTGTAAGTTGTTGAATTCTTTATTATAAATGATTTTCCCTTTTGAAAATGAAATATAATATTTTGTTTCTTATGTTTGTATTAGTGCAAACACCTACTACCCAGGAGAACAATATAAGTGACGAAGAAATGAAACAAATCGAGAAAGTTATAACTTCTTGGACTAAGCGCGGGGACATCAAAATTATGCTTTCGTCAATGGATGAAGTAAGTTTGAAAAAATCATATACTTGTTATCTTAGGCGTTAAATATTAATAAAATTTGGATGTTCTACATTGTAGTATCTTTGGCAAGGGAATAAGTGGGAAAAGGTCTATGACATGGGTTTGAAACCTAAAGAAGATGTAAAAAAAAAGTAGCAAGGAAGGCAATATTAATCCTTCATCCTGACAAAATTCCTAAAGATGTTACTCCACAAATGAGATACCTTGGTACCCGAATGTTTTCAACATTAAAGGTTAGTGAACCTCGACTTTTGTTAGATTTTATGCACATTTTACTGTTATTTAATATTAACTTAAATTTTTGTTTTCTTTTGCAGGAGTACAGGGACAAATACTTCGAGGAAAATCCATAATTTGCAGAATTAGCAAATACCTAGGTTATGGAAGTTTGCATCTTGCTGGTATTTAAACGTGATCGCATCAAGAAGAATAATGAATGACAAAGTATTTCAATGTTTAGTTTGCAAGTAGATTTTAAAAAATTATCTTTTTAATGTTAAGTTATTTCTTTTCGCTTGTAAAACCTTTTAAATGGTGTTAATCCTATAAACAGTTTAGTTATACAAGAGTAGTTTGTTCAAACTTGCCTAATATACGAGGTTATTGCTTAAAAACACTGTTTTAAAAAAGGGTTTTTAAAGGTTTAAAAAGGGTTATAAAATCTTTTAAAAGGTTAAATCTTCTAAAACGGGTTAATCTTATTTTTAAGTTTTAAGGGTTTAAAAGGTTTTAAAAGAGCTTGAAAAGTTTTAAAAACCTTTTCTAACCATTTAAGAGGGTTTGAAAACCTTTTAAACGGGCTTTTAACCCTTTTCAAAGGTTTTAAAAGTTTTAGAAGCTTTTGAAAACCTTTTAAAACCATTTTAAAAACCATTGAAAGCCTTTTAAAACCATTTAAAAACTATTGCTGGTATATAAACGTGATCGCATCAAGAAGAATAATGAATGGCAAAGTATTTCAATGTTTAGTTTGCAAGTAGATTTTAAAAAATTGTCTTTTAATGTTAAGTTATTTCTTTTCACTTGTAAAACCTTTTAAATGGTGTTAATCCTATAAACAGTTTGGTTACACAAGAGTATATATGGTTTTCAGAAAGTTTTAAAAGGTTTTATAAATTGTTTATAATGATATATATCAATTTGATTTGCTTTTTTAAAGGCTTTACAATGTTTATAATATTTTAAAACAGTAAAATCTGAATAAAATATTATTTTAAAATGGAGTTTACAACACCAGAGACTGAAATATTTTATTAAAAAGAACAAATACATTTTGTGATACGTTTTCGTGAGACAAAGGTTTGATGTGTAAGTCAAGAGCAAAAAGTATTTATAATATGCGAAGCGTCGCTTTAGTTTACAAAAAGTACCCCTTCGGCTTCATAAATACATAATTCTTACCCCTTCAACGCGTAATTATAACCGAACCAAAGCGACGCTTCGCGTATTACCCCTTCAATCAATCAATCAATTACGGTTTTATGAGCCTCTGGTAGTGCTGTTTCGAAATCTTACCCCTTCAAATATTACCCCTTCGCTGTTTCGAAGTGACTCTTCGCGTATTACCCCTTCAATCGTCTTCCACAAAAGAAACTTAAGCGATTCGAAATCAAAAGTGGAACGCTGTTTCTCTCTGGGCTTGGGGTAACTGCGAAAATCCTTTATAGTATCTTGATTTATCTCCTTCGATGTACATAATAAACATTACTAAATTTGACTGAAGAAGGTGAAATCGGAGGAAATTTAGGGTTTTAGCAGGTAGAGAGAAGAGAGAGAGAAAGATGAAGAGGAGTAAGAGGAAGGGGAAGGGGAAGGGGAAGAGAGAGAGAGAGAGTGTGGGGTTTATATGATTTACAAGAGTATATATGGTTTTTAACAGGTTTTAAAAAGGTTTTACAATTTGTTTATAATGATTTAAAAACAGTACGACTTGCTTTTTTAAAGGCATTACAAGTCCCTTGTTTATAATGATTTAAAACAGTAAAATCTGGAAAAAAAAACTAAGAAAATGGAGTTTACAACACCACAGACTGAAATATTTTATTAAAAAGAACAAATTCAAGTTGAATTAAAGAGAGAGAGAGAGAGAGAGAGAGAGAGAGAGAGATAGATAGAGAGAGAGAGAGAGAGTTAGATAGCAGCTACACAACTAGATTTGTTGTGTCCACACTGACCGCACCTACTGCATTTGTATTGTTTTGAATTTGTCTTAGCCTTTCCATGCTCCCATGAACTAGCTATTCTCTTTTTATTTCGCCTGCCACTAGGTATACGAGTAGAAGGTGGCCGAATAGAAGTACTAACACTCTCTGGAATCTCCCAATACTCCATATCACCTACTGGGTGAATGCTCTATGAATATCCTAAACGCCATCTGTAAAATAAAAAAGAGGAAGATAAGACTTATAGAACTTTGATAAACCTTTGAAAAACCTTGTAAAACCTTTTTAAAACTATTTATAAACCTTATAAATAACTTGTAAAACCTTTTAAACCTTTTAAAACATTGTAAAAACCTGTCGGATCCGTTACTTTAGCAACCTTTTCAAAACTCAATTAAAGAAGAGAGTTTTAAACTTTCATTGAAATGATAATCATCAACAAACATGTTTTCATTGAGATTGACATGTTTGGCAGCAGCAATTCCATGTGCACAAGGAATTTTGTCAATATCAAACATACAGCATGTGCATTTCCTTGTGTCCAAATTCACCACATTCGTCTTTAAACCTGCTTTAACCTCGAAGACATTTTCATTTACTTGACAAACTTCAAGCCAGCGGGCAGTATTATTATAAGATGCATTCATCTTATTCCCAACATTTGGAGTAACAGCATATGGATGTCGACATGTCTCCTCACGTCGTTCATTAAACCACCTAGTCAAAATAGACCTGATTGTCTCAAACAGGCAGACATTGGATACTCGCGAGTCTCTTTTAACAAGGAGTTAATGGACTCGGCACAATTAGATGTCATGATGTTGTACCGGTTAGAAGGAGAATATGCACGTGACCATTTCCTTATATCAGCTTGCCAAAGATATTCTCCAAGTTCCGGATCACCACTGGAAATTTGACTGAACAAATAATCAAAATCATACTGAGTGTAAGCTCTTGAAGCATCATGAACAACTGGAAGAAGAGAAGCAGAAGCTCTAAATCGTGTTTCCAGGTTCTTTTGCAAATGAAAAGTGCAGATCCCATGATGAGCATGTACATAATTTACTGAAAGCGCAGTTGCAATTGAAGAAGCCCGATCAGACACGAAAACTAGATCCTTTTCATCAGGAATAATAGTTTTCAAACACCGCAAAAACCAATCCCATGATGCATCATTCTCAGAATCAACAACGGCAAAAGCAATAGGATACAACTGAAAATTACCATCCTGAGCTGATGCAGCAAGCAAAGTCCTTTTATATTTTGATTTTAAATGGGCGCCATCAATAGAAATAGCTTTTCTCATCA
The DNA here is from genome assembly GCA_023657505.1 of Camelina hispida. Taxonomy (NCBI): domain Eukaryota; kingdom Viridiplantae; phylum Streptophyta; class Magnoliopsida; order Brassicales; family Brassicaceae; genus Camelina; species Camelina hispida. The sequence continues at coordinate 7,903,784 of CP094636.1, read as the reverse complement.
ACTTAAAACCTCTAATTGATGCACCAAAATCCAGAAAAGCATATCTAAACTTATTATCAGAATCAGCTTTGATGTAAGTGATAGTACCTGGATTCTTCTTTTCTATCATGTGAAACCAACTCGGTAAAACCTCATAACTATCAGCAGGTAAACCCCTAGCAAGTTCTGATGCATGTTCTTGAGCTCTCCATGCTTTTGAGTACGAGACACCAACTCCATGGTCATTCCTAAAAATTTCCATGAGTTGTTTAGGTCTGAGAGGAACCTTTCCTCCTGCAAAATGGTTACTAACCAAACTAGCCAAAGTCCTTGCAGATGCTTGACAATGATTAACATTCCTTAAAGCAGAGTCACAGCTGTGCTGACTAATATACTTTCGAACAACAAAGCTACCTGATGCTTTCACCTTAGTTGCACGTAGCCTCCAATTACATTTTTCATCAATACAACGAAGAACATACCTCTTGTTGTCTAACTTATAAGTATGAAACTCAAAACTATGCTTGACTGCATACATCCGCATCTGACTTCTCATTTATGTTTTGTCTTTGAATAACTTTCCACAAAACAGTGAATCAACATCGATTAGACCAGTTGAGTGTGAAGAACCAGATGGATACCCAACAGAGGTTGTCATGTTACGAAGAACACTCTCGACATATGAATTTGGTATTGGTTGACCCTGAAAGTACAAATCAATGAATTTTTAAAAGATTTGTAACGTATTTAAAAGGTTTTACAAGTGATTTCAAAGGGTTTAATAAGATTTACAACTGTTTTAAAAAGGTTTTTTAAAGTGTTTAAATGGATTTACCAAAGGTTTTAAAAGGGGTAATGCCATTGTAAGTTACCTGAGTATGAGTAGCAGTAGCAGTAAAATCATCATCGGTGCCAGTATATTGACTTGAAGAAGCAACATGAGAACAATAAAAACAAGGAACACTCTCGACATATGGATTTGGTATTAGTTGACCCTGAAAGTACAAATCAATGAATTTTTAAAAGATTTGTAACGTATTTAAAAGGTTTTACAAGTGATTTCAAAGGGTTTAATAAGATTTACAACTATTTTCAAAAGGTTTTTGAAAGTGTTTAAATGGATTTACCAAAGGTTTTAAAAGGGGTAATGTCATTGTAAGTTACCTGAGTATGAGTAGCAGTAAAATCATCAGTAGTGCCATTATGTTGACTTGAAGAAGCAACAGGAGGAACACTTTCGACATATGGATTTGGTATTGGTTGACCCTGAAAGTACAAATCAATGAATTTTTAAAAGATTTGTAACGTATTTAAAAGGTTTTACAAGTGATTTCAAAGGATTTAATAAGGTTTACAACTGTTTTCAAAGGTTTTTAAAACGGGCTGAAAAGGCAATTAAAACATTTATGCCATTGTAAGTTACCTGAGTATGAGTAGAAACATCAATAGCATTCCCAACAAACAGATTTGAGCTAGTTTGATCCTGAAAGGATTTGTAAAGTATTTAAAACGTTTTACAAGTGTTTTCAAAGGATTTTATAAGGTTTTGTAAGCAAGAAATAATTAAAAATTTTAAAGTAGAAAGTTACCTGAGTAACAGCAGTAACACTCTCAATAAAAGGAGTAACACTCTCAATAAAACGGGCTGAAAAGGCAATTAAAACATTTATGCCATTGTAAGTTACCTGAGTATGAGTAGAAACATCAATAGCATTCCCAACAAACAGATTTGAGCTAGTTTGATCCTGAAAGGATTTGTAAAGTATTTAAAACGTTTTACAAGTGTTTTCAAAGGATTTTATAAGGTTTTGTAAGCAAGAAATAATTAAAAATTGTAAAGTAGAAAGTTACCTGAGTAACAGCAGTAACACTCTCAATAAAAGGAGTAGAGCTAGGTTGGCTCTCATAAAGAAACATTCCTCAAATCAGTTACTTTTCTAAAACAATATTAGAAAGAATAAGAGAATGAGTTTACTAAAAGTACCTGCTCTACAGTCACACAAAAATCCTCAACAGTAACACATAGATGAAGAACTCCTCCACTTTGTGCATATTTGATTTTAAAAGCTTCAAGCTGCCTATCATTTCTAATAAGTATAGGAATACTACCTATGGTAGCAGACATAGCAGGCAATATATAACTAAGCTTTAAACATTGTCCCTGAATATCAATGTCAAAATCTTCTAATTGAATCTTTACCAACTCACTAAATCTAGTATTCTCATCAATGTTAATCAAAGAAGCTCCCCTTTCATTATCCATCTCAAATTCCCAATGAATGTTGTTGTTCAACTTCCACAAACCACATACTGAATACGATTCAATCATTTGTACACCCAAACAAATCCTGAGAAAAGAAACCAATATCACGAATTACAAAACTACATTAAAAGAAGAGAGATCCCAACAACTATATCAAAGAATAACAGTAGATGTCCAAAGATCTAATAAAGGACTTTAATATCACGAACAGATCTAAAAGAACAAGGGCTTAAGACCTAAAAAAATTCTGACATCAAATTTGAAATCGAAACAACAATCTAATAGCTAACAGAAAATTGAAATTGAAATCAAAATTAAAATTCAGAAACAAGCTTACACGAAGGGAGAAGAAGAGACGACGAAGTAAAAGAGAGAACTAAGATGACGGGAGAAGAAGTGATAACAGCGGAGGAGAGATCAGACCAGAGAAGAAGAGATCCGACCGCAGAAGGAGAGATGTCTCCGGAGAAGGATAGATGACGATGGAGAAGAAGAGATGAAGACGAAGACGAATAAGGTCGACGACGGAGAAATCGATGACGGAGAAGGTCGAATAAGATTGTCGGTATAATTATAAAACAAGGACAAAAATGTCTTTAAGAAAAAAAGGAAGGGTATAATTAAAAATGGTCATCAGAAGGGTCATTTTTAAAAAGGGATATCAAATAAAGGGCATTAGTAAGAAATTCTCATATATAAACTGAAACAGGTAAATTTAAATAATGAAGACAATATATTTAATGATTTTTTAAAAAAATGAGACATAAATTTTAGATAAAAGTACGAAATCAAAAAATATAGGTAGATAAATTTAAGTGTCAAGCTTTCACTAATTTGGATAAGGATTGACTATGCGACATATAATTAACAACTTTAGAACGAGCATTTTGAAAATTTTTGTATTTTTGAAAAATAATTATATAGTTTTCTAAAATTATAAATTTTTGATAATTTCAACAAACTATTTTTTTAAAAAAATATTCAACGAAGAAATCTGGTATCCCGTCTAAACTTTTTACCCAATCTCTTTTAGTAAATATTGTTTAACGAGTAATTATTTAAAAGAGAAATAACATAAGACATAAACATTCTGATGGATACGGGACGAGACGGAATGAGACGAGACTGGATGAGACAAGGCAAGATGAGACTGATGAGATGGGACGAGAGGGGATGGATTAGGACGTGAGGGGATGGGACAAGACTGGACGTACTTCCCGTTCCAAAGTAAATACTTGTAGGTTTAATATTTTTTTAAATTTACATAAAAATAACGCACATGTGCTATAGCACCCGTGTTAATATTATTTTTAATCATTTACAAATTTAAAATTTGTATGAAAATATTTTGGTGGGTGCCGTAGCACGGGTTACTATCTTAAGATGGGTATTTGGAGAATTTTGGGTATTTTGGATAATATTTTGAGAGCTTTAGAGAATTATAATTTATACTAACTATATAAATTAAACATACAAATAGAAATACATGTATTTCGTCTAAAATTTTTAGCCAAAATTTATTAATAACATTATTATATTGATAATTTTTAAAAATTTGTGGAAAAAAAATTCTTTAAAATAAAAAGGTTATGGGACATAAAATTTCTAATGTGATGGATCGGAACGGGACAGGATGGAATGGGATTGGACAAGATTTAGCACTCCGTAACAAAATTTCTTTAACATTTTCAACAAACACGGGATGTCTTTGATTATTATGGATGGATTACAAAAAATTGTATATTTTCCAGCTAATGAAGATGTTGATCATGTTTATTTTTGGTATGGGTTACGGTACTCTACATATACACTCAAATATTGACAAAACACGTGAAAGAATGGCAAACTAATTTTTATGGAAAAATACTACTATTATACAATTAAATTTTTCCAACTGAAAAGGGTTTAATATTTGACTATATATGTTTTACCTGTGTTTTTCTAACATGGCAATGGTATTCTTTGTAATTTTTTTTTTCCTATAATGTTCAACAAGGGCTCGCTCTTTATAGAAAATAAACCCAAAATATGATAGTAATAAAAAAGTTTTGTATGGTTTTGGTAATATTACTTAAAATATTGTTTTATCTATTTAATGGTATAATGATATAGATAATAATATGAAAAATAAAGTATGTAAATTTGGTTTTTAGAAACACAAAAAGATATCAAAACTTTTTACACAACCTTCAAATTATTTTCGAAGTTCAAATATTTCGCGGGTGAAACATATTTTACAAAAAAATAAACGTCCCCTATATATTAATAGAGAAGCACTCTCACAAAAAAACTGAGGTGTCGCGCTCACAGCTGTACCATTTTAAATAAATGCCCTTACTTCTCATTATTATTTATATTATATAAATATGGAAATATTATGAGCCAATGTTTTTTCTATTAGTTTTTAAAAATGAAAGATTTAATCAACTATTAAATCCAAAAATGTATTTAATTATAATTTTCATAACAAATTTACTTATTAAAATTAAATTACATTTCACAAAAAAAAATATTTATCACTTTTATCTTTTGTCTCATTGCATTTTTAAACTTAGGATTAGTTTAAATTAAATCAATTAGTCTAAAAAATATTGTTTTATCTATTTAGTGGTAGAATGATATAGATAATAATGTGAAACATAAAATATGTGAATTTGGTTTTTAGAACCACAAAAAGACATCAAAACTTTTTACACAACCTTAAATTATTTTCCAAGTTCAAATATTTCGCGGGTGAAACATATTTTACAAAAAAATAAACGTCCCCTATATATTAATAGAGAAGCACTCTCACAAAAAAAGCTGAGATGTCGCGCTCACAGCTGTACCATTTTAAATAAATGCCCTTACTTCTCATTATTATTTATATAAATATGGAAATATTATGAGACAATGTTTTTTCTATTAGTTTTTAAAAATGAAAGATTTAATCAACTATTAAATCAAAAATGTATTTAATTATCATTTTCATAACATATTTACTTATTAAAATTAAATTACATTTCACAAAAAAATTATTCATTTATTTACCACTTTTATCATTTTTCTCATTGCATTTTTAAACTTAGGATTAGTTTAAATTAAATCAATTAGTCTAAAAATATTGTTTTATCTATGTAATGGTATAATGATATAGATAATAATGTGAAACATAAAATATGTGAATTTGATGTTTAGAAACACAAAAAGACATCAAAACTTTTTACACAACCTTAAAATTATTTTCCAAGTTCATATATTTCGTGGGTGAAACATATTTTACGAACAAAATAAACGCAAATTTGAATAAACGAAAAAAAACTTTACTTACATATTTTTTTTATACAAACGAATATTAAATCTCAAATAATAATTTTACTCATCATATTTTATTTAAAATGATTTCTTCTGCACTGTACCTAGTTTTATACATCTCAGTGATTTCTGATGTCGCGACACGATTTTTCTGACATGGTAATGGTATTCTTTGTAATTATGTTTTTTTCTATAACGTTCAACAAGGGCTCGCTGTGTATAGAAAATAAACCCAAAATATGATAGTAATAAAAAAAAGTTTTGTAACACCCGTACCGTCGCAAAAGACGGAACAACATGTAATCCATCCGGTCTGGCCAAAAACGTTTCTTTCTTTAAGATTCACCAACGAACAAACTTCAAACTGCAACTCTTAAACTTACTAACCTGGGAAAAAGGGAAAAGGGGGTGAGTAAACAAGTTTACTCAGTGAGGAGATCAAACTCTGCCCACTGGACATACAATAATCACGTTCCAAATATAATCAACAACCATTACTTAGCATAGATTCAGAATGTCTATCAAGCAAACAAACAAACAAACAAACAAACATCTTATTTCTCCTTAATAACTCTCATCTTATTTTATGCACTTTTGTGGCAACTACCACACACAAACATTTCTGTTTCTTTACATTACTTAATAAGTTTTACTTTACTTATAGGTTTGGCCATTAACACTTTTTATGGCTCCCAAACCCCCTTTTCTTAGAAGACCACGGCCCATAGCTCGATTCTTCCCCTGCTCGTCAGCGGTTTATGACCTGCAATGAACCCGTCGGTTCATTACAGTCCAACATCCTCAAGTATCTTATCCTTTCTCCTTCTCATTCTCTTGTATGTTCATAATTATATTTATAATATAATATATAAGTTAATTCATAACATCATATCATGTAGCTAAATGTGCTTCACAAATATCATGTTACTAATAACCTACTTTATCATGCACACAAATCTACACAAACACATTCAATTAACAAACAATTCTTGAGTCTATACTCAGCAACTATCGAAGAGTATATAAAGAAAGAGGTTACTGTATATCCGCAAATACCACCCTCACCTTGGCCACACGAATATAATCTTCGGTTTAGAAACAGCAGGAATTCCGCTTCAAAACAATTTGGCCTGCAACGGTTTAGATTAACCGATCAAAGATTATATTCCAATAATAATCCATGATTTAATCTAATAACCAAATTGATTTAATTGTGCTGGTGTTTCTCAAATATATTAGTTAGATGTAGTTTAATAATTAAATCAAACCAACAATCTAATAATTCATAATACCACAATTCATTCCACGACCGCATGCTCCCATATTAATATCAATTCCTAACCAGCCACACTAACCGATTACAACCACAATATTAAACTAACCAACATCACCGTCCAACACACGTAACCATGCACGAAAACACAAATCAACTCATGCACGTACGTTCGATAATCAAGTTTCGGTTCTAGGAATCAAACGACATTTAGGATCTCTTGGTTTAGGCTGGTTCAATTGTCGGTTCAATATTCAACAAAACAACACAACACAAACACGCACGAGACTAAGCTTCGCCGTTTACCTTTCTCGGCGTTTACGCTAGGAAGAGTTTGCTCCATGATTCAAGCAACGGAGTCTGCTCGGCAACAGGGATCCAAAGTGGCTCAGGCTCACGGTGGTGTTTAGTTCTCATGATCCACAATCAAACAACAACAGATCATTAGACAACATCATTTACTTCATGCGCAAGTTACAAAAGAACACTAGGGTTTCCTTACCCTTAACGGCCTCGACAGTGGCTATGGCTGTTACGGAGACAGCGGCTGACATCTCCGCTCACAGTGGCTAACACATGGTTTCAAACACCGGTGAATCACGATGGGTTGCTGACGGTGGTGATCGACGATGACGAACAACAAATCCCCGTGAACTCTTGCTCTCCTTCTCAACGATGGCAATGACAACAACATGAGGAAGACGGTGATGATGGTGAACTACGACGTTGAGAGAGGCTTAGGGTTTACAAATTCCCTTCTCTCGCCAAACAAAGACGGCGATGTATGTGAGTATACACATGTACACAAACATATCAACGTAACGCGAAACCCTTGTCGTTTTGAAAGTTGTTGGGCCTAATGGGCTGCGACTTAATTACAACAAAACCGGCCAAATTATAAAACCCCACCAAATTATAAAATTTGGGATGTTACAATTCTCCCCCACTTAAAAATAAATTCGTCCTCGAATTTGCGAAAAAGTTTCCCCCCTACTCAATTTTCGTCCCAACTTAGAAGTATCTTTCTCTTTGATCTTTAGCATTTTAGATTATCCAATCCAATTTGGAGTGTCCTTCTCCTATATGCTTGTTTTGACTTTTTCCAAACTTTTCCGATAAATAATGGACCGCAACTTTCCACTTGGTTATACTGTAATCACTCTAGTTTCCATTTACTAGAAATAATCCATTCATGCTTCTCATTTTCAGCTTTTTAACCAACACAAAACTAATTCTTCCATTACTACGATTAGTTTCGACGTTTAGCAATATTACAACATGAAACGTCAAGTGTCACAGTTCCTTTAACTTTCCATCGCTTAGACATAATACACATCCTTCAAATAAGGTCTAAAACTTGAATAGAATACTTCAATTTCTAACAAAAGGTCTTTCCATTACCTTGACTTGTGAAAATAACCAGTTCACCAACATACGACCTACCACCTGGTCTAACATTGTTCTGAAGTGTACACATCCACCATGACCATTACGGTTTTGTGCAACACGTAACTAAATGACCCACCAAGCTTCTATTGCGCTCATCTTGTAAAGTTGACATCCCTTTGAAAGTTTCCCAATGTTAAATTTAACATAGTGTTTTCCTAACACTCTCTTATGGTTCTGGTTCTTTTTGGGTTTCACACTTCCATGCATTTTTTTTTTTTTTTTTCTCCTGTCAAAGTAGTACTTTACATATAATCCTCACTCACCACATAATGACCATTCTACATTACTCAAACACCAAATCAAAATAATGTAGCCTCTTAATAGTTCTTAGTGATCTCCATTTCACTATTCTTAGTGGCTTCCTATACCACCTATCAAACTTTATATGTTGTAGACTTAGCGTTTTTTTTTCTTCTCCAAACCATTTTTTTTTTCCGTTTAGAATAACAACCATTGACTTAATCTCCAAAGCCCCAATATTGAATCAACCACTTTTTTTTTTTTAACATTTTTCGTCTTGACTCATCCTGCTCTACAACTACCCAAGTTGCCTCCTTACTGCTAGTCGTCCACATCAATCCACTAACAATCTCCATTTTCACATACCCTTTCCCATTCAGGTAAGACAACTTAAAATTATAAACAACCTATCTACACTGTCACGACATATATATTTTTTTTAATCATTTGTAACGCTTACATACAATTCCCTATAGAAGTCCATAATCTACATTAATGTGGTGTCCTCCCACACTGCTCTTTTCCACTTCCTCCGTTGCAATTACTTTTTGTGCTCTCCAAGCACTAGAATAACCTCGACTAGTGATCTTTATACAATATCTCATCTTTTAACCTTTTTGTCCACCTCAAAAATGTCCTTCCACAATATTAACACCAATATTTTGTCAAATGTCCATTTGACTTTTATAAGCTAGTATCTCACACCTTCGTCCACTCGAAGGTCACGTCCTTCCATGTGAGTGAGTAATTGGTTTAGCCGTACTAGCATATCATCTACCAAACTTGTGTTTGTGATTTACTACTCCAACTCTCTAAGAAAACTACCGACCTTAATAACATTTTTGGTCCTCAACATTAACTTCTCCAAATCAACTTACATTCAAACTTTTTGAAACAATTTCCACACTCCTTCGTCCATTCAGGTTCCAATTAGTTGAGTAGTTTGTTTAACCTTACTGCATGTCACACAAGTATACATTATTGCCAACACCATATCAACTTATATGGTGTTATCATCCATATGAGATTCCTTCCCTTTTTTTTTTTCCTACAGTTTATAGGGCTCCTTCCCACGTTATTTGTCACTTTAATGTCGCCACACATATCTTAAGGTGTTCCGTACCTCTTAAAAAAAAAATTTACTATACTTTTCTGACTATCCTGACGAACTAATCTTCACTTCAAACTTCTTACCAACTCCTTTAAGCTTACTGACAAGGGGCCTCAGATTCAATTACAAAAACAAAAAGATGCAAACAAGACTCCCTAAAATAATAAAGCAACACGCAAGAGATAATTCACTCAAAGAAATAATGCAACACTCAGTTTCAATCAAAGCAAACAAAGCACACAAACATAAAACATAGTTCAAATCTTCGTCTTCTTCATCACCAACCTTCTCCACTAGAGGAATTATCCCTAGGAATTTCAAATAGACTCCTCACCCTTCCTCTTAAAAAAAACATTCATCACACGCTTTTTGACTTCACGCGCAATTGCGGTTCAGGTTCTTACACTGCTTCTGAGGATTGATTTCCACTCGCCACAAAATCAAGCTTAAGATTAGAATCCTACTAACTTTCACGAAATGAAAGTCAAGAACAAGTTTGTTGTTGGTGAATTCAAAATCTTTATACAAAACAAACTCGTTTCCGGAAACTTTCTTTGAAAACATTTTTTTTTTTTTAAACAAAAATCATTTCTGAAATCTTGACCCTCCGGGTCAGCACCGGAGTGGCCTTAACCGGCTCTGATACCAAATGTAACACCCGTACCGTCGCAAAAGACGGAACAACATGTAATCCATCCGGTCTGGCCAAAAACGTTTCTTTCTTTAAGATTCACCAACGAACAAACTTCAAACTGCAACTCTTAAACTTACTAACCTGGGAAAAAGGGAAAAGGGGGTGAGTAAACAAGTTTACTCAGTGAGGAGATCAAACTCTGCCCACTGGACATACAATAATCACGTTCCAAATATAATCAACAACCATTACTTAGTATAGATTCAGAATGTCTATCAAGCAAACAAACAAACAAACAAACAAACATCTTATTTCTCCTTAATAACTCTCATCTTATTTTATGCACTTTTGTGGCAACTACCACACACAAACATTTCTGTTTCTTTACATTACTTAATAAGTTTTACTTTACTTATAGGTTTGGCCATTAACACTTTTTATGGCTCCCAAACCCCTTTTCTTAGAAGACCACGGCCCATAGCTCGATTCTTCCCCTGCTCGTCAGTGGTTTATGACCTGCAATGAACCCGTCGGTTCATTACAGTCCAACATCCTCAAGTATCTTATCCTTTCTCCTTCTCATTCTCTTGTATGTTCATAATTATATTTATAATATAATATATAAGTTAATTCATAACATCATATCATGTAGCTAAATGTGCTTCACAAATATCATGTTACTAATAACCTACTTTATCATGCACACAAATCTACACAAACACATTCAATTAACAAACAATTCTTGAGTCTATACTCAGCAACTATCGAAGAGTATATAAAGAAAGAGGTTACTGTATATCCGCAAATACCACCCTCACCTTGGCCACACGAATATAATCTTCGGTTTAGAAACAGCAGGAATTCCGCTTCAAAACAATTTGGCCTGCAACGGTTTAGATTAACCGATCAAAGATTATATTCCAATAATAATCCATGATTTAATCTAATAACCAAATTGATTTAATTGTGCTGGTGTTTCTCAAATATATTAGTTAGATGTAGTTTAATAATTAAATCAAACCAACAATCTAATAATTCATAATACCACAATTCATTCCACGACCGCATGCTCCCATATTAATATCAATTCCTAACCAGCCACACTAACCGATTACAACCACAATATTAAACTAACCAACATCACCGTCCAACACACGTAACCATGCACGAAAACACAAATCAACTCATGCACGTACGTTCGATAATCAAGTTTCGGTTCTAGGAATCAAACGACATTTAGGATCTCTTGGTTTAGGCTGGTTCAATTGTCGGTTCAATATTCAACAAAACAACACAACACAAACACGCACGAGACTAAGCTTCGCCGTTTACCTTTCTCGGCGTTTACGCTAGGAAGAGTTTGCTCCATGATTCAAGCAACGGAGTCTGCTCGGCAACAGGGATCCAAAGTGGCTCAGGCTCACGGTGGTGTTTAGTTCTCATGATCCACAATCAAACAACAACAGATCATTAGACAACATCATTTACTTCATGCGCAAGTTACAAAAGAACACTAGGGTTTCCTTACCCTTAACGGCCTCGACAGTGGCTATGGCTGTTACGGAGACAGCGGCTGACATCTCCGCTCACAGTGGCTAACACATGGTTTCAAACACCGGTGAATCACGATGGGTTGCTGACGGTGGTGATCGACGATGACGAACAACAAATCCCCGTGAACTCTTGCTCTCCTTCTCAACGATGGCAATGACAACAACATGAGGAAGACGGTGATGATGGTGAACTACGACGTTGAGAGAGGCTTAGGGTTTACAAATTCCCTTCTCTCGCCAAACAAAGACGGCGATGTATGTGAGTATACACATGTACACAAACATATCAACGTAACGCGAAACCCTTGTCGTTTTGAAAGTTGTTGGGCCTAATGGGCTGCGACTTAATTACAACAAAACCGGCCAAATTATAAAACCCCACCAAATTATAAAATTTGGGATGTTACAAGTTTTATATGGTTTTGGTAATATTACTTAAAATGTATGACATGTGAGTTAATCTCCCTTATAAATTAATTTTGTTATATTCATCTTTTAGAAGTTGTTAGAAATACTTTTTTAAGTTTGGATTCTCGATTGGGCCAATTTGCCCAGTAGCCAAATTTAGAGATTTAATTAAAGATATAACACATTAATCCCAAAAATTAGAAGAATAGGATGAAGAGCAATGAAAAGTACAATTTCAGTGTTGATGGTGTGGTGGTTGGTGGTGGTTGCTGGAGGAGGTGGTGGTCCGAGAGGTGGCAGGAGATGGTGGCCGGAGTGGTGGCCAGAGCGGTGGCCGGAGTGTTGGACGGAGCGGTGGCCGGCGATGGTGGCCAGAGCGGTGCCTAGAGCAGTGGCCGGAGTTGTTGCCGGGGCGGTGGCGGAGTTCTGGCCGGAGCGGTGGCCAGAGATGGTGGCCGGAGCGGTGTCCGGAGATGGTGGCCAGAGCGGTGGTCGGAGATGGTGGCCGGAACTTCATCATAAACATACTCCCTCGCCAGGTACGTAACTTAGAATGTACGAAGTATTCCAAAAGAAAACCTTCACTACCAAAGTACCATGCCATTTAACCTATAATGTTTGTAAATTTCCTTACCCAAAAAACTTTTGTAGATTATATGATTGCCAAGACATCAAAAGATAGAAGAAAGTGCATTATAGCGGCCAAAAAAAATCTTTGTCCACATCAAACTCTACTATGGTCTCACTTAATTAATGATGGTTTGGAATTCTACAAACTAGTTTTATTCACTTATTTGAAAACATTTGCAAGGAAATAGGTCGGGCACTAAAGATGAAACGACAACCGGTCAAAACACCCATGACGGTAAGATTTAAGGTTTAGGTGCACACATAAACAACCATAAGATAATGGTAAATTGAAGGTTCTTATATAAAAAACCATATTTTCCAAAAAATGTAGCTTGAATTAGCCTATGCGTAAATATCCAAGAGGTCGACAATTTAATATTTAGTGGTGAGTGGTGCTACATCACAAAACAACATATCCTAATTAGTGAGTAGAAATCATATAACCTTTAATTTATGTTAAATTCAATATAAATGATAATAAAATTAATTAGGTATTGCAATGGGTTTTACTTTTTTTGATTATTTCAAAGAGTCTGACCAAATATATTTAGCTATTTAGAGCAAAACATGTAGCAGGAATTAGCCTATGTGTAGAGCAAAACATGTAGCTGAAACTAGAATTTCAATGGATCCTATAAGGGTAAATCTTAAAACATGAACACGAGTTTACATAATTTTTCTACCATGGGAATTTGTTGGATCTTGTTTCTTTATTTATGTCGAATGATTTTTCTGCATTGTCTATAAGTCTTTTATTTTTATTTTTTTACTAGTGGAGTTAAGAACGCAATCAGAAAGCCATTGTCTACCATGGGTATCAAAGTACTACATATTGAAGGTCTCAAAGTATTGTTATTATAAAGCTATTGGCTAAAATTGTTTTTATTAATTATAGGCTATTATTGGTTCTATGATTTTAGTGGATTTGGAAATCCAACCAAAAATCATGTGTTATTCAATTATTGATTTTAAAATACTTATCAAAATTATATGTTATTGGTTCTATGATTTAATGATTTGTTTTTAGATTTCAAAATCCACATTATATTTTAAATGGATTCGAAGGATTCAAATCCAAGGATAAAACATGTTATTTCAAAATCTATGTTTTTTGGTTTTCAGAATTTACAATTCCATATGGATTTAGAAATCACTTCTCTGATAACAGCCCCTAATATTTGTACACTTTCTTATTGACTAAACCATTTTCATAATAAGTTCTTCCTTTTACCTGTATATCTCTCTCTCTCCCTCTCTTTCTCCTTGTGTCAAAAATGTGTTTGAAGAATCTCTTGTCAATCCTCTGTTTTGTCATCTCAGCAAGTTTTTGTTTATGTCTGCACAAAGATGTGGGGATTCACTGTTTTTCAGACGGAATGGTACTTACGATTTAAACTTTCATCTCGTTCTCCCGACTTTAGCATCCAATGTCAGCTCTAGAGGCGGCTACTATAACGTCTCCGTCGGTCAAGGCCCTGAGAGAATATATGACTTAGGCCTTTGTATCCCAGGGACTGATGTCACTGATCCAAAGGTCTGTTCGGATTGTATCAAACCGGCATCTGTTTCTTTATTAGAAAAGTGTCTGAATCAGACCGATTCATATTCGAGCGGAGAACCGACAAGAGGGTCAGTTTTGTTCGTTACTCCAACCGCTCGTTTTTTGAGTCATATGATCTAGAGCCAATCCAATGGATGTGTAGTAGTATAAACATCACTGGAAACGTAACAGAGTTTAACAGGATTTGGGGGGAGTTCATGGAGCGTATGATCATTGCAGCCACCAGTTCATCTGGTCCAAGACACTATGCAGCCAAGGTATCTCATCCGACAAGTTTCCAGCGTATCTAAGCACTGATGCAATGCATTCCGGGGATTTCTTCAATCTACTGTGACGCCTGTCTTGAGTAACATTCGGAGGCCGGTTTGCTTTTTCCAATGGGAAATTTATCCCTATTACGATGCTTCCCTCGATGTAGATTCACTCCCTCATCCAAGCCCTCAACCCCTGCCTCCTCCTGATGTAACCATGAGAAATATGATTGTTTAATGTACATATTATATAGTATTTAATTTTCTAACAAACTGCATAATGAACCCTTAAAGCGGATTAGCTCTTGAATATGGAAAGGACCTGTGAGTCTTGTTTTCGTTTGCTAGCCATACCAAAAGTTGACTTGATTTTTGCAGATGGCAAAGCAATCACCTTAAGAACTATAATGGCTATTGTTGTCTATAATGGCTATTGTTGTCCCTGTAGCAATAGTCGTGGTACTGCTTGTTATAGGATTTGCTTTTTGGAAGAGGAGAAAATCATATATATATATTTTTTTTCTCAGCATAGTAACACCACCCATTCATTGTGCAGCTAATGATGATATCACAAGTTCACAGCCACTGCAGTATGATCTTAAGACTATTGAAGCCGCAACAAATAAAATTTCGGGAAAGAACAAACTTGGTCAAGGTGGATTTGGTGTAGTCTACAAGGTATGAGTTCTTTACATATTTGATATGTTTATATTATTATATATCATAGTGTAAGTCAGTAGGTGCAATACCTTTTTATAAGCGATGAAGCCTTTCATGTATATTAGAAAGGGTACATTTCCAAATGGAACTGAAAGTGCGGTCAAGAGGCTATCAAGAACCTTAGAACAAGGCTTGCAAGAGTTCAAGAACGAAGTCCTTGTTGTAGCAAAGCTTCAGCATAAAAATCTTGTAAAGCTTCTGATACAAACCGATAAGAAAAGGAGTGGGCCTTTGTGGGCTCCGACTTAGGCTTAGTGTTTAAGCCCAATTACCTCTCTATTGTAGAGGTGTCAAACGGGCCTTAAGCCCGCGGGCCTGGCCCATTTAGTATCACGGTTAGGCGGGCTTGAACATCAATTTTCGTGTCCATAAAATAGCGGGCCTCGCGGGGTTGTCCACAACGGGTCGCGGGTTGTAACGGGTTAACCCGTTGCGGGTTGCGGGTTTGCGGGTAAACCCGCTAAATTCTCTAACCTCTGTTTGAATCTTCTGTTTCACTTAGAGTCTTTAACAATTTTAGCTTTAAAAATTGAAAACCCTACTATTTTAGAGTTTGCTTATCAAGGAAACTGAATAGTCGTTTCAATTTTCTTCCTGTTACGACTAAACGACTCAGTGTTTAAGACTTGAGTGATTTTTTTTTTGATTAACGTTGGAGGCTTGGTCGATTGGAGGCTTGGAGGTTTAAGGCTGAACTGCTGAGTGCTGAAGCCATATCCATCTGCAATCATCTGTAATGGTAATGTTTCATACTTCCTTGACCTTTAAATGGATTATATGTGTTTTGATTTTCCAATTTGGGATCTGAGTTGCAGGTTACGTTTTTCACTTACTAAGAACTAGTCTAGGAAGTAAGAAGGTCATGAAAACTATATTTTTGTAACACATGAATATATTACTTCTCCTGTTACTTAGTGATAGAGATGTATAGAGTTGTTATTGATAGAGTTTTGTACCTTTTTTTTTTTACAGGAGTCGCAGGACTCTTATGAACAGAGATGTATAGATTTGGAATCTCGAGAATTATCGATGCTGCAAATGCTGAAAATGAGAGAAGAGCGTTTGATGAGCCAACATCATCTACAAAGAAAAGAAAAGCAGCAAGTGTTGTACCAAAAGCCTCGAAGAAGCAGAAACAGAAAGTGAGAAATGAAGCAGAAGCATCAAAAATGCATAAAAGAAAAGCGTTTATTAAAAGAAAAGCGTTTATTATGGCCCTTAATTTTATTCTGATCCGCAGGTACTCCTTCTCCTTCTGCAGAAGGAATCACTCGTCCGACCCTAGATACTCGATTTGCTGCTACTCCTCTTGAATGATGGATGACCACGGGATCATACGGCTAGAAGTGACCGTTTCAATCGCTGAACGACGATGAGAGACGGATGATACTGAACTGGAGTCTGAAGATATCTCGAACGGCTCCGACAAACAAACAAAACGATGGAGAGAGGTTCGCGAAGAGATACTCAACTCGCTAAGCTCTCAGTACGATGAGGATAGAGGCGGAAGATGTCTACAAGAGGAGATGTTGTACTCGTTAGACTCTTGATTGATGAAGGCGAGAGGTGGATCGATGCTTAGCGACAACGCATACGATGGATCAGACTCCGGCTTGTGATACGACTAAGCTAGGATAGAGTGTTTGCTGAAGACTCTTGATTGATGAAGGCGGGATTGTAGCGAGCAAGGGATGGATCTCCTTGTGATACGACTAAGCTAGAAGGTTTCCCGGTTCAATCGTTTCTGAAAACGAGAGAGATAAAAGAACAACTTTTGATTTTTATTGAGAGTCTGCCTTTACATTTTTAGGTCTATGTCGTTTATATAGGCTAGACATTACAAGAGAACCTCCTAAACCCTATACACATGGCCAAAATAAAAACACAGCGTCCAAACCAGTTTTTAAAACAAACGGTCACAAAGAAAGAAAACAAAAGATAGGATGGCCACGTGGCCGGGAGTGGTCCACGGTCGTGACCATCCACTAAGGTTCGTAGCCTCGTTAAAACCTCCTTGGTAAACCCATTGGGACAAATCCATGGAAGGAAAAAGAGTACTATTCCCCTTAATGACTTGGCGGTCTTCACCCTTGCGTAATGGTGAAGACCGAGAAAAGAACCTCGGTGGGCCGTCTGGTGGCTTGATTGGCTCCATGCTCGAACTCTTCTTGATCTCGGACAAATGCTTGGACAAACAGGAGACACTTCTTTTTGGCGGCCCTGGCTGCGGCTCGGCACCTTGTGGTCGCTCCGGGCATTAGATTTTGTGCAAGGGTCGTTGGCCGTGTTGATTCGGTCGCGGCCGCATCCGTGTCTTCCTGTCCGGTTCCGTCCTGGTACGCGTCTTTGTCCGGGCCATCGTCCCAGGTTCCATCATTCCCTCCCTCTTGAAAAGGTTTTGTCCTCAAAACATCTTCCTCGGTACCTGCATCAAACGGGGCCAAGTCAGAAACGTTGAACGATGTCAATGTCAAATACTCACCTGGTAGCTCGAGGCGGTAGCTAGCTTGCATCGGCACCACATCACACATAATTTCTTGACCATGTAGGAACTTGCAACATCCACCATCGATGATCAAGCCACAAACCTTCCCACTTACAGTGCAACGCGTATGAAAAATGTTGTCTCTCTGATGCGTATCGTCCGGTGTTTGGCTAGTGTTGAGAACTCGTCGGATCATGAGTAGTTCTCCCTCGTCTGGCTCGGCCACGGCCTCTTCGATCTCCAAGGCGTCATCCGGTTCATCTTGTTCATCACCATTCACAGACTTGATTTCTTTGGACGAGGTAATGGTCATGGTTCGCGGATTAGGACATTCCCGGGCATAGTGACCTCAACCTTGACACTTGTAACACACGATATCTCGGCTTCTCCCTTCGGCCTGTTGTGGCCTCGGCTTGGTACATGCGTCTCTGTTCGGCTCCCTGGCCTTGAACCGCGAGTCAACGGCAATGGCCTTGGACTTATCCTGGCAGCGATTGCCTCCGGCCGTTGGCGACGAGTTAGGCGACCAACTTGGCATTCCTTGAACACGAGCACGGTTGGTGCTGCTGATCTTCTTCTTGATATGTTGCTCAACTTGCATCGCGAGATATAGGAGCTCATCAAACAAATTGTATGTCATACGCTCTACTTTCCTTGATATTCGATCTTGAAGGCCGTCTAGAAACTGTGCCATCATGCCTTCTTCGGTGTCGTCGATCTCCAAGCGGTTGCGGAAATGTTCGAACTCTTCATAATACTCCTCAACACTTTTTGTTCCTTGAGAGAGCTTGCGGAACCTTCGCTGGAGGTCGCGGTGATATAGTGGCGGCACATAGCGTCGTCTCATATCGTTCTTCATGGCCTCCCAGTGTGGTAAGGCTCGTTCACCGTTTCTCCTTCGATCGGCTTTACTCCGGTCCCACCATGTAAGTGCTTGGTCCATGAACTGAGCGGCGGCGAAGGCGACCTTCTTGGCCTCAGGATAGTTGTAACAGGCGAAGATGTGGTCCATCCTCCCTTCCCAAACTCGGTACGCTTCCGGATCTACCTTGCCAATGAACGTCGGAGCGGTCATCTAGTGTCCCGGCTCCACCGATTGGTAAGGTCGGTCGTCGATTTGATCGTCCTCGTAGTGGCGACGCCTTCTTTTGTACCGTTGGTCATCTTCGTCGGACGTTCCTCCTGGATCGGGGTCATGGCGTTGTTGCCGGTTCGGAACTTGTGGTGCACAAACCGCTTGTTGGCGCTGACCCGTCTCGATCCTTCAAAGTCGTTCTCCAAGTTGGGCCATTTGCGTGCGGATCTCGGCTAATACGGCTCCGATTTCAGGTGGCAGAAGGGGTTCTCCCGGTTGTTGATGTTTGGCCATGGTACGGACGGCGGTGTTTATACGGAAGGCGGCGTTTATACGGACGGCGTCTAAGTACTGATCGGACGGTGGTCTCCGTATGGGCTGGTTGGAGAAATTGTACCAGCGTCGGTCGGAATGATGTGCGACGGTGGTCAAGAGATCCTCTGGCGTACGGTATCGTCGAACGGCAGCGGTTGCTTTCGTCGGCTGATCTGTGATGCGTGACTGTTCGGACGAGGCCTACGTGACAAAATGTAAACGTGTGGATTATTTGTCTAAATAAATCAACACAACACAGACTATTTGGAAAGCTAATAATTGGAAAAAAAAAAAAAAGCAAAAGTAAAGCAAAAGCAATGACGCTACAAGACAACATCCTATGACCAAACAAATGACTGACTCTACACGTTAAGACTAGCAGCAGTACATGTGGTTTTTAGGCCACCACAAACAACAAACAATCGCAAAGGAAGCAACTTTTAAGATCAAGACTGAACAAGACTAAGAACATGCAAGAACACTAACGAACCCAGCAAGAACAAATCTTTAACGCTAAGACCTTAAACTAGAAAAAGAAAACACAAAACGTAAAGGATGGAAAGATACGACCTTGCGGGAACTTTTGGCTCTGATACCAACTATTGTGACCCGGTACGACGGTCGTGACCCACAAACATATTGACGGGACGCGAACTGAAGGAATTGGACTCGAACGGCTCCGACAAACAAATGGAACGGTGGAGAGAGGTTCGCGAAGAGATACTCGACTGGCTAAGCTCTCGGTACGGTGAGGATAGAGGTGGAAGAGGTTCACGAGGAGATGCTCGACTCGTTAGACTTTTGATTGATGAAGGTCGAAGGTGGATCGATGTAGCGACACGCAAGGGATAGATCTCCTTGTGATACAGCTAAGCTAGAAGATTTTGGAACCCGGTTCGAAAAGCTTCTAGGGTTTTGTTCAATCACTGAAAACGAGAGAGATAAAAGAACTACTTTTGATTTTTATTGATAGTCTGCCTTTACATTTTTAGGTCTAGGTCCTTTAAATAGGCTAGCCATTACAAGGGAACCTCCTAAACCCTAAACACGTGGCCAAAATAAAAACGCAAAAGTGGTCCATGGTCGTGACCATGCACTAAGGTTCGTAGCCTCGTTAAAACCTCCTTGGTAAACTCATGGGACAAACCCAAGGTAGGAAAAAGAGTATTGTTCCCCTTAATGACTTGGCGGTCTTCACCCTTGCGTAATGGTGAAGACCGAGAAAAGAACCTCGGTCGGCCGTCCGGTGACTTTATTGGCTCCATGCTCGAACTCTTCTTGATCTCAGACAAATGCTTGGACAAACAGGAGACACTTCTTTTTGGCGGCCCTGGCTGTGGTTCGGCTCCTTGTGGTTGCTCCGGGCATTAGATTTGGTGCAAAGGTCGTTGGCCGTCTTGATTCGGTCGCGGCCGCGTCTATGTCTTCCTGTCCGGTTCCGTTCTAGTACGCGTCTTGGTCCAGGCCATCGTCCCAGGTTCCATCACCCAAACTGGCATTTCTTGTGGTAAGGCAAGAGCTTTTGTTGTTGAAGTACTTGCAAGACTACCCGCAAATGTTCCTGGTGATCCCAAAGAGACTTGCTGTATATCAAGATGTCGTCAAAGAAGAATAAAACAAACCTTCAAAAATAGGGTCGGAACACATCGTTCATCAACGACTGGAAGGTAGCTGGGGCATTAGTGAGCCCAAAGGGCATGACCAGAAACTCGTAATAGCTGTCATGTGATCTGAATGTCGTTTTCTGCATGTCCTCTGCTTTGATAAGAATTTGATGGTATCCCGACCATAAGTCCAACTTGGAGAACACCTTGGCACCTTGCAACTCATCAAGTAGCTGATCTATCATCGGGAAAGGGTAACTGTCCGTCACAGTATCTTTGTTTAACGCACGGTAGTTCACGCAGAATCTCAAGTTTCCATCTTTCTTTTTGACTAACAGAACCGGACTGGAGAAAGAACTCCCACTTTCTATGATTATTCCTGCGGCCAACATAGTAGTAATCTGCTTCTCAATCTCCTCTTTCTAGGCGTGGGGATAGCGGAAAGGCATGATATTCACCGGTCTTGCGCCTATCTTCAAAGTGATGGTGTGTTTTTTCCCACGAGAAGGTGGCAGCCCTTGTGGTTCCGCAAACACCCCTTCAAACTTTGTCAATAGCTTTTCAAGGACAAGTGGCAGTGATGGCTTTGCTGAACAAGTTGTTTCCTGCATCCCACAGAACTCTAGCAAGATTCCTTCTCCTTTGTTCCTAAGAGTTTTCCACATCGCCTTCATAAAGACAGCTGCATTGGCAAGGCTGTGGTCTCCTCAAACTGTGACATCAACTCACCTCACCTACCGTTTCCAACCACTGCATCCATAAGATGACATATACTCCACCTAGTTCTAAAGGTGAGAAACTAGATACCACTTTGTTGCCCGGAAGCTGCAGCGTCACTGCTTGGCATACACTTTTTCCACTCACTGTGATTCCAGTTCCCATTCGAAATCCCTTCTGGGTTACCTTAATTGGAATCTCCAAGCGGATGATCACATCACTTGAAGTTCGCGGAGACGAGATTCTAGCAGCAGAGTGGAGAGATATAACGGCGCACTCCATGATTTCTCATGCGGAGTTGTTGTATACCTCCTCACCGTTTACTGCCTCTTCCTCTTCGCCTATTTCCTCACTGACCACCATCACTTGGAGTTCTTTCAGACGACATTAATGCCCCGCATGGTACCTCTCATCGCAATGGTAACATAACCCTTTTGCCTGACGGTTGTTAGCCTCCGCATCCGTTAACCTTCGATATGGTGGTCATCGAGACTCATTAGGTTTAGACTAGTGACTGAGATTTTTGTCCCCATCCTTGCGATACGTCGTCGCTTTCTCCTGCGGATTAGTGCCTCTGTAACTTGACAGATTTGCCACACCCATTGAATATTGACTTCCGCGTGGCGTGTATCTGTCCATAAACGCCTGTGACGTCGTCTTGCTCGTAGAATCTGTTAAACCCTCCATCGATGATTCTCCGGATCATTCTTCCACTTTTGTGCCCATCGACATCATTTGTTTCAGGTTCCGTGGTTTAAACATCTTCACTCTGGCTCTAATCTTTGGTTTTAAGCCGATCATGAAGGCTAATTCCAACACCTTCTCAGAAATCTCCGGCGCATTAGAGGCTAGGGCTATGAAGTCCTTGCAGTATTTATCGGCATTCTCGAGTTGCCAGAGAAAGAGCAGCCTCTCTCCTGAAGACTGGTCATACGTTGGAGAAAATGTTTCTAACCCTCATGCCTTCATCTGTTCCCAGCTACGAAATGGGTTCCTATCCCGTTCCCATCGAAACCACGTCAAAGCCTCACCGTCAAAACACATCCGGACTGCCCTGAGTTTCTCCTCCTTAGAGAAATCCTCTAACTCAAAGTATTGCTTCACCCGCTGAACTCACCCATCAGTGTTCTCACCGTCAAACAGAGGAATGTCGATCTTATGGGTCAGCGGTTCGTTTCTTTCTGGGGGTTCAGTCTGTGGTTGTGTCTGACCCATCGTTGGCATCAGGATTTAAACGAAGAGCCTTTGTGAGCTTGCATAAGGGTTAACTGTAACACCCCAACCCCAAATTACCGTACATGGCCGTAAATACTTAGTCAAACTTTAGGGCCGAATAATTTTTAAGTTGTCCGTTTAACATGATGCGACAACGCTGAAGTAAAATAGGTGAAATAACTGAATAATATGCATCCAATTTATATCATGAGGTTTGAATATCCCAAAACCAAGCCATAGGCTACTACAACGTAAGTGAAATATTATACCATAATAAAACTATCCAAAGCCACCATCCTCTCCCTTTCTTGCCTTCGTCACGTGAGCTGCTCAGCCACATAAATCCTGGTCATCAAACCTTTCTTTTCCTTCATCCATAAAAGGAGGCCTAAGAAAACAATGTTTGGTTAGTGGAGCGGTCATCCCGTCTCACTAGGCCTAATTCAATAATCTCTATCCGACATAGGATCTATTCCAATCAAGTCACGCAAGTCAAGTAAACACATAAGACAGTCGCCTAATTCGCTTAGACCAACCATCAATCATATTGCAATAGAACCCATTAACCATTAACCATGACAAGCAAGCAAACAAGATTAAACAAACCGCGAGTCGAGAGATCGACCATAGAACTTGGCCACAGTCACGCACTCACCTTTGGTTTCGACCTAAGGTGCTAATCTCTTGGTTCCTATGCCCAAATATGATCCCCGCTTCTACACGGACAAATCAACATCGTTAACAACCGATGAATAAACCTATATACCATCGACGGATCAAGGTGGGAGAATACTTACCGTTCCCTTCTCGACTTAGACTTAGGATCTCTCGTTTTAAGCTTTGATGGAAACTCTTCTTTCTTTCTCGTGGCAGCTCTCGGATGGGTATGCAAAACTCTAGAGAATTTTTAAGGATTTCATCCCTTAAATAGGGTCGACCAAACCGCCTCGAGTTTCCTCTAAACGATAAGCCCTATCGTCCCCTATATTCCCAATTTTATTGCAACCATCCTTATCCGATCAACTTTGCCTTTTCCGTGAGTTTCCATTTCTCTCGGGTTTCCATCCCCGTGAGTCGGCTTAAATCTCTACAGAGATTCCGAGTTCTCGGGCCACCCATCGGCCCATAGTTCATTCAATCCAGCCTCTTCCATCGGCCCGATCCATCGTTCAACGATGCGACCTTTATATGACAGTGCTCACTTCACTATCACTCTCTCTCTTACTATCACTATCACTATCACTATCACTCGGACTGTCACTTAGACTAAGTACTGAAACTTCCCAATTCATCCAGAAACTTACATGCCTGCATCATCTACTAACGTCTATTCACTACTTGTAGTCTCTAACTCTCCATTTCCATTCGGATCCCTTCAGTCTATTGGACTCATGGCCAGTGTCAGCCTGTACCACAGTCCGTACGACTTACTACCCGAATACCGCCTCTGCTGTCGTCCAAATATTGTCCTACTTACTAAACGGAACTGGATACCGTATTTGGCACTGGTACCGTACCACTACCTTCACTGGTACCGTACCGCTATCATCACTGGTACCGTACCGATATCGTCACTGGTACCATACCGCTATCAACCCTGGTACCGTACCGCTATTGACCCTGGTACCGTACCGCTATCGACCCTGGTACTGTACCGCTATCGACCGTAGTACCGTACTGCTATCGACCCTGGTACCGTACCGCTATCTAACCTGGTATCGTACCGCTATCAACCCTGGTATCGTACCGCTATCAACCCAGATACTGTACCGCTATCGACCCTGGTACCGTACCACTATCGTCCCTGGTACTGTACCGAGCTCGGTCCGCCGGAGCGGGTCGTTACATTAACCTCCACTCCTGAAACCTGAGTGTTTTCCTCGTGTCCTTTCCCAACGACCCACGAACGGTGTTCTTCCCTTGACGTCGCTTTTGTATGAGCTCCAAAACATCCACATTCCCCATTTGTTTTTCCATGGCGTCAAGTTTATCGAGTTGCTTTTTCATCTCCTTGACGTCTTTCTCACACTCTGGAATTTTCTGGATATATCTCTGAAGGTGTTCAACAGTTTTCTCTAACTCCTCCATCTTCTTTGGTGGCATGGTTTGAATTGTGGCCTGGAAGAATGCTCTGATACCAAATTGATAAGAATAGGTTAGCAAGACTTAAGAAGAACAATGATTTATAAAAGGTATCTGTTTATTGATAGATAACTGTGTACAAAAACAAGGAGTTTCTCCCCTCCTACCTTACAATCTCTTGACTACTTTTCAGATACCTCTCTCCTAACCTTTCTTTCTTTATTTATACTACTTTCTAACTTTATCTTAAACGACAATGCCGATAGGCCATGTGCAAATCTCCCATTAACAACTCACTAACCCACCGACTTATTCTTAACCATAGTAATGTTACTTAACCCCAATGACTTAACCTAATTACTCATGCTTCAGTCAAATACGATCCTTCCTGAAGCTTCTCGATCGTTCTTCTTTTACTAGTTCACTTCTTGGGCTTTGGCCTTCTTTCTCCTTCGGTACTGATAGAGGACTGGAGGATGTTGGGCCTCGATAAAGTCTGATGTCAATAGTTTTGGGGTCTATGTTCTTTGATAAGTACAGAGTACACAAACTCTTATTCCTTATCGTCGATCAATGTATAAACCTAAGGAGATGGTTAACACATCATCTTTGTTAGCTCACTATCCACCATTCTCACGCAGGAAAAGCTTCTACATCAATCAACATGAAACTCTCTAGACATTGAGAGACTCTATTAATAAGTTTGTTGCAGATATTTTCAGAATATATTTGCAATACTAAAATGTCTTCTCCATTTCAATCTTTCTTCTCACGTTGTAAAGGTATAGAGAACTAACACCACAATCTTCTGCTTGGAAAACGCCAAGCGAACGCTTTTACTCTTTATTCTTATTAAATTCTTAACTCGTTACAAGAATAAATCTAAGCACACTTCTCTTCTCTATCTAAACTCTCACCAGTATAGATCTAAGAGAACAACCCTACACTCACCTTCTTAGCTTTCTTTGATCAGCCTTGAAGTTACAATCTCACGCTAAACGGTTTTTTCAAGTGTTGAAAAAACTACACTCATCACCCTAGATCTTTTATATTTGATCACCCTAAAAAACCCTAAAAAGATCTTCAAATCTTCAAGTAAGGCAATTTCTTGTTTGCCACAATCCCACTTTCCCTAACCATCGCACAAGATATTCTCTTCAGATATCCTCTCTCCTGATTTTGCTTTATCTTCTTATACCATCCAACTCGGACTTGCCACGTCAGGTCACGCAACCATGTCAGCAACTCGAGGGTCTGTGATCTGATGCAGCTTCCTGATTGGCACAACGCTCTGCTCGGCACAACGACTTGTTCCTCACAGCGAGTTGTTGCAGAATCTGCATTTACAATCTCCCCCTTTTTGACTGAGTTTGATACTCAAGCATCTCTCTGGTTCAACCTGAAAAGACACTCCAACAAACACAAGCCAAAAACAACACAAGCAACAACTAGACAAACCAACAATCATTATCTAGCAGAAACAAACAACAGCTTGTTCAAACAAAACTATGATTAAGAACCGGACATTCAGAGACCCCAATGCCCTGCAGCGGAAACCATGTTCTTAATAGCTCTTTAATCAGACTTAAGCAATTGACATATTCTCAGACATTAGCAATCTAAAGACAACCAACTAATTCATTAAGTCTCCCCCATAAACAAGGATTCTCCCCCACAAGTACAGAGCTCCTCATCATTAGGTTATATCAAAACCAGATACATTCTCCCCCAGCTTGAGTGATCAACTAAGTCAAAAACTGACATGTGTACTGAGTTATGGGAATCACGTACATGCTAACAAGGCTAGAATCAACCCTGAGATCTGGTCACACAGCTGTAAGTACCATTATCCTAGCACATATCGGTACCCAAAAGTGCCGACTAACCATGCAACCCATGCCGAAACCACTTGTTACTGCACACACTCAACCAACAGCTTAGTGCAACACATCCCTTTCTAAGTAGGAAAAACACAATCATGAAAGATTATGCAACTTAACATCGAGATCCTGTATATACCTCATAGAGAATTGTTGAGAGACCCAGAAAGAGATCAAACCATTATATTTTAATTTTAAACACATGGAACATACCTGAAACCCTCTTGTTGTGAGATCATGTCACTTGCTTGTATCGGCACACACCTCATATACTACCACAACCTCTTGGATTGTCAAATATCACTAGTCGACAATGATGGCTAGACTTTCACACTGTCATGCCTTTAGTCCTTTTGATGCCAACCAAACATGCATAGGCAGCTGGAAATTCTTTGGAGAGATCTAGAAGTAAGATTCGTTCCCCCTTTTTTTATTTATTTTTTTCTCTACTGCATTGAAGCTTCACAGTGCTGGGGCTTAGAACTGTCACCTTTTCATGCTTCAAAGGTCTTGACACATAATGATATCATTTGGCTTAATCAATCATTGACGTCGGCTTAAGCCTCTGAATGTAACACAGGGCTTTGTCTCTCCTCAGCTCTTTGACCTCCTAATGACATGACAACGTTTTACTGGGACATGGACCAGCATGACAGGCAGCTATTTTCTATCCAGTCTTTAAGTACAAGCAACTGCTAACCTCCTATATATCCTAGGATTTTCATTCGAAATTTGTCCCTAACAGTCAAGACAACACAACTCAACAAGAATTAGATTTCACAGATCCCAATGGACTTTCGCAGATTAGTGAATCTGGTAAAGTCCAAAGGTTTAGTAAACAAATCAGCCAGTTGAAATTCAGTACGGACATGATCAATCTCAATCAGTTCCGCCTCAACTAATTCCCTAATGAAGTGATGTCTGATATCTATGTGTTTAGTTCGTGAATGTTGAACAAGATTTTTTGAGATGTTTATTGCACTTTGATTATCACAATGAATTAAGATAGAATCAGAAACAATACCATAATCAGCAGCCATCTGCTTCATCCACATCAGTTGCGTGCAACAGCTACCCAAGGAGAAAGGAGAAACTCGAAAAATTTCCCTTCTAAAGCTTTAACTTCGGCAGGGATGGATTCAGGATCCTCCAGCTATTATAGATATAAATAAAGTGATTGTTATCATGCAATTGGTTACGGAACTAAAACAATAGGATATAAAATTAAAAAACCCAAATATTAGGATAAAGATGATGATATACCAAGTCATATCTATTGTTAAGAAGTTCTGAAGATTGCATTCCAACCATATCAGCAGCGAAGCTATCAAACACCATACATTTTGCTTCTCCAGTATTGTCTTTAATTTTAAGATAAATCCAGAACCTAAATATAGTTTTATGTTGAACTATTAAAAATAACTATCAAAGAAGGACCAGATACGGAACATCTAAAATATAAATACATTTTGCTTCTCCAGTCTTATCATAAAAATTATATTGTGAACTTAGTTATTATGATAATAAAAATACGTATAACTAACTTACTTGGGAGAGACGTTTTTAACATACTGACAGCAAACCTCACAATAGAACTTTGGTGCTGGTTTATTCTTTTCATCTTCCAACTTAATGCCTTGCTCGAGGATGGTCTTTTTGTTGCATTTCTTACACGCCATATAGACCCAAGAATAGTCTCTATCGACTTCAGTTATTGTACAGGTAGTGCGACACATCCCTACCTATAAAGTTTCATAAGAAATTTAATTTTTCTAAATTTATAACAATACAATGAAACCTAAAAATGTTTGCCAAAAATATACCTCAAATGCATGAAGGACTTCTTGGATAGTCTTCACAGGGTATTCTTCTAATTCTTCCTTTTTAGGTTTTTGCCAAAACACTTTCTTTTGCAATGAATCCATGATCGTCAATTGCAAGCCATCATTGGAAAGCCTAAGATAAAAGTAGAACATTACCGTATGTATTGATATACAAACTTACTATATATATATGAAAATTTGAAGGAAAAAACTCACAGTTTCCTTAGATCTTCAGCTTCAGTAATTTCTGGATTAATTATAACTTGAGAACAGTCCCAATGATTTTGAACACTCCAAACATCTATATGAATTGTTATTCAAACTAATTTAATAAAATAGATAAAAATGTCAAAATATAGTATAATGTCAAAGCACTTACCATTGTACTGATTAACTTTAGCAAACCTAATTAAGCAGAAAACAATACCATCGGTGGACTCCTGGCAAGCTTTACTAATTATTTGGGAGCAGGAACCCCAAAGAGTACACAAAACACGTGTATCCCTGTGAAAATTGGAATCTTTAAAAATCCAAAATTGGCGATTTGCTATATTATAAGATACAAAAATATGAAAAACATATATTTAAATATGTACTCCGAATTTCTCAAGTGGAAGTCAACTTTTGTTGTTGGTTTGTTTGTCGTAGTTATTTCTTTGATTTCACCACAATCGACAACTTGACCAAAGAAATCTGAGATAAAACATGTTGAATAAATTAGACCAACTAAATAGGTTATATCATTCGTAAATGTAACATAATAAACGTACCGAATAACAAATTTTCATTTTGCTTCCCAGAGAGGACAGCATCATAAGATGCAAATGAAAAAAACATATCATCAGATATATTTTCAGAAGGGTTAACACTTGTCCTGGATGTGAAGACAATCTTCCACTTCAATTCTGATAGCTTGACTGACCCATAAATAGGAGATAAATTAAAAGTTGAAATTAGGTTCCAATTTCCTTGTTGAAGTTTTCGCTGAAAATTCATGATCTGATCCCTTTTCACCGTAGCTGCTATCTTATCACCCTACAAAATATATTTGTTTAAAAAAAATTATAAGTAGTATAATTATATGAACTATATAAGAAAATAAAGAATGATTACTAACCGAAGAATCTACTAAAAACATTTCAATAGTTTCTCCAACTTTAACGTTGTATTGCCTCCACAGATGCAAAATCTTCACATTTATAAGCCAGTTCGTGCGATAAGGCCTGAGAGACTTTAGAGGAGAAATGGGGAGAGGTGAGGCTAACATTGTAACTTTTTGCAATACGTCTTGTGTATTTGTTAACATTTTGACCCTACTATTTATATTAATGTTAAAAAACTGAAATCAACAGATAAACAATAATTACGGTGATTTTAAAAATATACGCCAAGATAATTAGGATGATTTTCAGAAATCTCTCGACTAACAGAATCCAAGATTTATTGAATAACAATATTCGGATAATATATTTTGTTATAAATATACCGATAATTTTAGAAAAGAAGGATATATATGGATAGTAAAATCTTTTTGAACTTCCATATATTTACAACTTCCATTAAAATATTTTGATACTTAATTAACGGTATATTTGAAAATTAGAATCAATTTACCATAAATTACCTTCCTTTACATCAACTGGAGTAAAGAATAAAATTAGAATTAATTAGAATCAACTTAATTTACGGTATAAGATACAAAATATAGAAAACAGATCAATTTTGGATTTGCCATATGATCGATCAAAAATAATAAGTAATTTGTGTTTTTTATTGTTCTATAGAAACTTTAAATTTGGGTCTAAGTCTAATTTTGAAATCTGGAACAGTTAAAGTAAATGTTTTTAATATATTTATTCGATCAAAAAATCTAACTCTGATGACTACAAATTAAACTTATGACTTATTCAATCTCTGAAATCCTTTTCTTAAATAGGTGAGGATATGGGGTACTCTAATGGAAACTGAATATTGAGTTTGTTTCGACCAATTCATTTTCCTTGTTCAGTCAATCAAAACCATTTGGTTTGTCCTCTTGATTATATTTCCGGGTTGCTTCTAATTATATGGTGTCGAATTTACTTCCTGATTTATATTTATGATAATGGTCTGTGATGACTGTCGTAATTTGTATAGGTAGAAAAATATTGATTACATGCAACATAATAGAAAATATATTATTTCTTATTTATTATAACTTTTACATGATAAGATAAAAAACTGAAACGGAAACGGAAAAAAAAACAGAGGAATAGATAAAAAACTGAAACGGGAGAAAATAGTAAAAAATAAAAACACCAATTCTTCAATCTTATATTAATCCTCGTGCAAGACATGCTTCCTTGTATGATGGATAAACAACTCCATCATAAGTACGTAATTCTTCATCGCTCTTTGGTCCTGTCAGAAAACGGAAAAGAAGTTTAAGGGATATATTTCCATTAAACTTACTTGAAATAGACGTAGTTCTTCGGCTATTGACTGTTCTTTTCCTCCTTTGAAAAGATTTTCCTTTAGGATCCCAAATGTAAAACGCAGGTAGCTCCTCGAGAGTGAGTTGTCTTGCTACCTCACAATTACGGTTTAGATCGAACCAAGCCTTTAGTATAGGATCTTGTAAATCTTTTTTAGTTTCCGTAGAAACCATATTATGATAAAATGGTAATCTGTAATGTTTTACAGGTAAATACACGTTTGTGCTTTATTGGTTAAGAATAAAGTAAGCTAATTATATAGGTGGTGAGAGTTAGGGTTTAACGTCCCATATTCAGACGATAATTACGATGTTTTTTTAAAAAAAAAAATGACGTAAATCTCTCGACTAACAGAGTCTATGGTATATTCCATAACAGAATTCGGTTACCATAATTTGTTATATTTATTCCGATAAATAAATTATACGTATCTTTGATTTAAATATGGGACGTATTGGGTTACCATATTCATAGGGATACCATGAATATTGGATAATTTTAAGAATGAGTTTTCAACATGGGCCGCATGATCCATTTGTTGACCTCGTTAAAAAATAACAAAACAAACGGTTAGGATGATGTTTTCTTTGACGGTGAGGATGAACGTTTAAGATCCAGATAAACTAAAACGGGTCAAGGAAGATCCGCGTCTTTATCCGTTTCAATGGGGTTGGAAATTTCCTTTGTACCCTTTTTTAAAATCGTAAATTTGGTCATAATTGCAATGGCATTGTATTGTAAATTCTTACAAAACTAAGGTTTTTTTCAGGCAATGTTTTACGATTAATAGTAGGGATACTCACTAACATTCTAACATCATTCAAATCAAACATCGGAAATAACCAATATTAAACCATCAATTATCCAACAATAATCCAATAAATTAAATAACCAATAATAATTAAACAACAATATCATGAAGCATAAAACAGCAACTTAACAATATTATAATGACTCAACTCTAGCAACCTAACAGAAGCTAGACAACATATCAACGAGACACTACAACATCCACCTCTTCAATGCTTTGATTCCAGGATCACACTTTGCCTTTACCTGCAAAGCAAACAGCAATTGAGATGCATGTGTATTGTCATAAATACTCAGTGAGGCAATTCTCCCATCTTCTGGGCAATAGACACAAGCAATTGAGAATATAAGATTCAACAAACGACAAACAACACAATCAAACCAGGAAAAACAATCATCAGCCTTCTGATGAAGGTTGGTGTACTGACATCCACCTTGTGTTGATTGACACTGCCGCCTGGCGAAAACCCTAGCTCTGTGACCGACACCTCCACATGGTGTCGAACGACACTCGTTAGAGCCCTCGAGCCATCCTTGCACTGGTGTCGACCGATGCCGATGCCGAGTAGCGTTTTCCTGCGACCTCCAACGTAGATCTCCATCTCCAACAGCCTTCAATGCGGCTAAGGCACACCCAGAAGTCACATAAGGCCATAGGGAACACGAAACAACCACAAGAAAGCAAGAAAATCAATCAACCACTAAAGCATAGAAAGCAGAGAATTCTCAAGCTAAGATCAACCATGGTCATGCACTCACCTCTTCAGCAGAAAATTCTGACCATAAAACGACAAACCAACACCACAGAAAGCCTCCAACATGTTCCTAACCCCAGATCACCACTCCAAAGGAGCAAACATTCCGCAAACAATGGCCAATAACTCTCTGAAACTCTCCAAGACACACTAAACTTCTTCTTCTCTCTATTTCTCTCTGGAATTGACAAAAGAGGCTGATAACCATGACCTAGGCCGACTTCCAGCCTTTAATACCTTAGTTCAAGGTTTCTTTTAAACCAAACCGCTCTAATTCGATGCTTTAAACCAAACCGGTCTAACCAGAAATTGATGGTTTCGACCGACACTCTCCTTTGTGTTGACCGACACTTATACCATAACTCCAAAAATTGGTTTGTGGATGTTACAATTATCACCCACCAACATAGATTCGTCCTCAAATCTCGAACAACAATCAGCCAAGGACTCTCGTGCAACCGTCTCAACGTCCCGCACTTCCATCGGCCAATCTATGAAGGTTATCTCCACGCGATAGACTTACGTTTCAGGCATTATTTGCTCTCAATTTTGAGTTTTTATTGGCTCCTCATCATGCCTTAGCCTGCATGCTGATAACTCTCTAATTTACGTGTTTTTAGCATCCTTTTTTGTCCATATTTTGCATTGTTCATGCTGATAACTCTCTAATTCATTTTTTGTACTCTTTCTACTCTACTCTACCGTTTAATATAATGCAATTTTCATTCTTATTCGTTGTTATGTTTCTTGTTATTATGTCTGACTAGTGTCGTAAAGTTTCTAGGGATGGTATAGATGATTTTGTGTTCCTTATCGGTTAGGATGCCTTAGTTTGATTGTATGTTTAATAGATTTCCTTCTAGGTTGGTGTTCTTAATGCTGTCAATAGACCTAGAATTTGATATTAGATCTAGGGTGTTTTACCACCGAGAGGTGTAGATGAGATACTTGAATCAATCACTCGCTCTGAGTAAGAGATTAGATGAGTTTGGGTTACTCACAATAATGAATCGGATCTTAATGCCTGCTTGGTCATGTTTCTCCAACGAGAGTTGGGTAGGGAAGTGATCAAGGTTGATTATTGCTAGTGCGAGAGTGTGGTAACAAAGTTTTAGGGATTCATTGTCTAGGAAATATTTGCTTGAGGCATGTAAGGCATCTGTACTGGTCAAGGATACTTAGGATTCGATTACCCCATCCTTAGAAGCTTTCGTATTTTAATTGTTGACATTTTCTTTCATTACTCGATCACTTACCCGATCAGGTACACAATAACTTGTATCGAGTAATACCTCGAGCTGGTCATATCCCATTTGCTTACTCGATCACCCCACCCGATCCTGTACTCGAATGCTTGCATCGAGTGCTTAGGTCATGTGGTTTCTTTGTTTATATTCTTGTCTTTTATTATTTTAGGATTGTTAGATAAAAACCCCTAATTGCTTGGCTTGACTTGTAACGTTCTGATCATATCCTTCCTGCTAGTGAAAAACAACCATTTGGATTGATAACCCTTTGTACTAAAACTGCATAGGGAATTGATACCCTGGATGAAATCATGTCTATCAATTTGGCGCCGTTGCCATTTGGTTGTGTTTATTTTGCTAAGTTTAGGATTTCAGCACTTGATAGATCAAGTTCTCTGTTTATATTAGTTTGGAATCTGACTTGTTTGCTTTCGCTTTATTTGTTTTGAATCTCAGGTACAACCCGAGCACCCACCCGACCCGTCACTCGATCACCTGGATCGAGTAGACCCTCGTGTACACACTCGGACACCTACCTGTGCATGCAAACATGATCCAGAGGTAACCAGAACCAGAGTCCTTTCATCGATAGCATCGACAGACCAAGGCTACTTAGACAACAACAAGTTCAACCAGAACCAGCAATCATTGAGGAGACAATGAACAATCAAAACGGTCCACCAGCTCCTCAAGTACGGACCAACATAGGAGCAGGAGATGCTCCATCTACTCACACTCAATGGAACGGCATTGTGCCACCTGCTGTGCAGAACAATAATTTTGAGATCAAGAGTAGTCTCATCCTGATGATACATAGTAATAAGTTTCATGGATTGCCAATGGAGGACCCATTGGATCATCTGGATGAATTTGATAGGCTCTGTAGCCTCACTAAGATCAATGGAGTCAGTAAAGATGGATTAAAGCTAAGGCTTTTCCCATTCTCTTTGGGTAACAAAGCACACATCTGGGAGAAATCACTCCCAAAGGAGTCCATCACAACTTGGGAAGCGTGCAAGAAGACATTCCTGGCCAAATTCTTCTCCAACTCTAGAACAGCAAGGCTGCGAAATGACATTTCCGGCTTTGTTCAGAAGAACAATGAGACGTTCAGTGAAGCTTGGGAACGTTTCAAGGACTACACTACCCGATGTCCACACCATGGCTTCAGCAATGCTTCTTTGCTGAGTACACTTTACAGAGGAGTGATCCCCAAGATACGGATGTTGCTGGACACCGTAAGCAATGGTAACTTCCTCAACAAGGATGTTGATGAAGGTTGGGACCTAGTTGAGAACTTGGCTCAATCTGATGGCAACTACAATGAGGAATATGATCGCTCTGTGCGATCTACAGGAGAGGAAGATGCCAAGTACAAGAGGAACATGAAAGCCCTCAATGACAAGCTCGATCAGCTTCTCAACCAGCAGAAGCATGTCCATGCTATATCAGAGGAAGAGCAGTTTCAACAGCAAGATAGGGAGACTATGCAGCTAGAGGATGTTAACTACATCAACAACCAAGGAGGGTACTACAGAGGGTACAACAACTTCAAGCCGAACCCAAATCTATCTTATCGGAACCCGAATGTTGCAAATCCTCAAGACCAAACCTACCCATCCGCAGTTCAAGGGAACCAGACACAACAGGGTAGTGGTAGGGGCAGAGTCCCAAAAGTTAGTCAGGACGAGGACCACAGTGTGACAGTTGAGGGTTTAGGGTTTCAGTGAGTGTTTAATCTTTAATCTCTTAATGCAATTTATTCAGAAGATGTTTTTTGTTTCATTGATTATGTCTGAGTAGATCGAGCTAAAATCTCATAACACCCTTTCTATCAAAACAAATTCTCAAAACTCCCTCAATGGTAAAAGGATAATATTACCCTTAATGAAGACTGTTTTAGGTTAAATATAATTAAATCAGTAATTGTTCAACGAAAACACAGTAGCTCAGTGGTTGCGAGCTCCATGCGCACGCGCGCGCGCCCAGGGTTCGAATCCCACTATGCGCGGTACAACTGGTACAACTAGGGTGCAACTGGTACAACAAGGGGATATATGGTACAACTATGCGAGGTGCAACTGGTACAACTATGGTGCAACTGGTACAACTAGGAGATATATGGTACAACTATGCGAGGTGCAACTAGGGGATATATGGTACAACTATTCTTTAAAAATTGTTAGAGGGGTAGTTTTGTCCTGAGCTAAAATCTCATAACACCCTTTCTATCAAAACAAATTCTCAAAACTCCCTCAATGGTAAAAGGACAATATTACCCTTCGTGAAGATTGTTTTAGGTTAAATATAATTAAATCAGTAATTTTCAACGAAAAACACAGTAGCTCAGTGGTTGCGAGCTCCATGCGCACGCGCGCGCGCCCATGGTTCGAATCCCACTATGCGCGGTACAACTGGTACAACTAGGGTGCAACTGGTACAACAAGGGGATATATGGTACAACTATGCGAGGTGCAACTAGGGGATATATAGTACAACTATTCTTTAAAAACTTTTAGAGGGATAGTTTCGTCATTTCATTAAAAAAAAGGGGTAGTGAGATTAAGTGGGGGTAATGCAGAAATGAATTTCTGGTATAGGGGCACTAGAGATGAATTCTCGTTTTGTCCTTTCATTAAAAAAAGGGGTAGTGAGATTAAGTGGGGGTAATGCAGAAATGAATTTCTGGTATAGGGGCTCTAGAGATGAATTCTTGAGTAGATCTGCTTGTTAGGTTTAGGGTTTCTCATTAGGGATTTCATGGATTATTAGATCTGTTAATTTAGGATTCATTATCTTTCTTGTTCTTCACCATATGTTGTTTTTAATGCTAGATCTTTGATTAGTCATCTGTATATAGATCTTAGGATTATTGATTGATATGAGAATATAAAGGATTTTCCTGACAAAAACCTTTGGCGAGCAAAATTACTTTTTGCAAAGATATTTGAATTAGTGATTTTGTGAACTTATCTAAACTTGATTTTATTGCTGGTTTTTAACTTGAATTTTGCAAAGAGATTTGGATTCTCTGGTTTTAAGACTTAGATAATATTTGCAGTGACAACTGATTTATTTTATAATTGTGTTTAGAGTTCAAGAACGGTGCTTAATTGTTGAATCCTGCTTAATTAATTAATTGATCTGATTTTTCATGGTTTCCTAAGAATTTCCCTAAGCCTAGTGTTTATTCCTATTGAATTACAACTCTTTTATTTTCTGTTTTTTGCATTGCTATTTAAATTACAATTTTGGTTTAGCATAATTAAAAGATTATTAAATCTATTGTGTGAATCTAGAGTCTTTGTGGATTCGATCCCTAAGTACTACAATTGATCTCTTAATTTGAGAGAGTAGCTCAGGGTAAAATTTGAGCATATCAAGTACACCAGAATATCGTCAATGAAGATGATAACAGACACATCCAAAAACACGTGGTACCCACTGTTCATCAACCTCAATAATGCTACTGGTGAGTTAGTCAACCCAAGTCATCACTCTCTGCACCCTCCTGGCAACCACCAACCTCTACCACAAGTGGGCATCATCTGCCAGGTAGTGGATCCCTATGTCCATCTGATACTCCTCAGGACATCTGAGAGACTTGAAGTTGCGTTCAAGCCTCGTATTCCATGCATCAGCCACATTAGGGTCGGTACCACCCAAAAAGTACCCCATACTGATCCTACGCATCTCCTTTAGCATGCTGACATAATGAGAATAAGCTCCTTCACCAGCACCCACTGGCTGTTACACCTCTGCCACCACAAGCGGCACCACCGGAGCCTGCACCGGTACGACTCTCGGCAACCGCTCCAACATCCGCGCCAGCAAGTCTGCAACGGTAGCAGGTCCACCATGGGCTCTACGAACTGCGACCCCCACTTGGAACCCCAATATCACTGGTAAATCCGACATAGAAACCATACATTGACCAGCACCTATGGCCCCATCGGTACCACTACCGGCCACACTCACTGACCCCTCCTGGAATGCATGCGACCTGCCGACGCCCTCTGCCGTCATAATATGATCCACGGTTTCACTAACAACTGGGCCTTTGCCCCTACCACGACCACATCCGTGTCCACCACCACATCTGCTTCCATGACCATGCCCAGCAGTAGCTCCACATCTAACCATTTGCACTACCAAGACAGAAGGCTAAACACACAATTCAAACCACAAACACAAACACACAACTTACCATGAAATCTCATTAAAAGCTCGAAGAGGATATTCTAGGACCCTATGCCACACACAATCGACTAACTCACATAATCACTCAAAGGCATGCGAATCTGAAACATCAACAACGGAAACACAATGAATCCATACCTAAAACCGTAAGGGTTCTGATACCAAACAAAAACGACCCGGCCCATTTGTTTCTAATATAATTTTTAACTAGTGATCCCATACTCACTAACATCGTTACAACATTCACATCAAACAGCGAAAATAACCAACATTAAACCAACAATTATCCAATAAAAATTTAAATAACCAATAATAAATCAACAACAATGTCATGAAGCATAAAACCCAACCTAGCAACATTCTAATGACTCAACTCTAGCAATCTAAAAGAAACCAGACAACACATCAACGAGCCACTAGAACATCCTCATCTTCATTGCCTTGATTCCACGATCACACTTTATCATTACCTGCACCGCAAACAACAATTGAGATGCATGAATATTGTCATAAACACTCAGTGAAGCAATCCTCCCATCTACTAGGCTATACACAAAAGCAATTGAGAATTCAATGTTCAACAAACAACAAACAATAAAATCAAACCAGAAAAAGCAAGTATCAACGGTCTGCTGAAGGTTGGTGTCGACCGACACCCACCTGGTGCCGATCGACACTGCCACCTGGCTAGAGGTGTTTGTCAATCGACACCCTCCCTCCTGATGTCGATCGACACCTACTCGACATTTCTCAAAAATTCTAGCTGTGTCGACTGACACCTCCACATGAGTGTTTGACACAAATGGATATTAGTTAGATTGTAATTTTACTCATAGTTATTTTATTTAAATTGATTTATTCTGCACGGGTTGTTACCTAGATTTCTTTATAAATATCCTACAAATTTACAGACATTTTAATCTAGAAATACTTTTTGAACCTCACCTGTATTTGATATTTAAGGATAATTGTTTATAGATAAAGGTATAACCTCACCTTTATTTGAATTTTTATTTTTTTTGGTCTTATAATAGGGAAAATCCCATAAAAAAACCACCAGGGTGGCAGTGACTTCCAGTGTAAACCTCCAAACTATTATACTCCCAACTAAAACCACTAAAGTGTCAAATTTATTAAATCAAACCTTCAATGTGACATTCGGGTTCGCCGGTCCACATATATCATCGGAACAGTTAACTCCGTTAACAGAATAGTTCACCCCTTCAACTGAACAATAACTCTATTCGTTTAATAACCCACATGTGATTTTTAATATATTTTTCTACTAATAAAACAATTAAAAAAAATAAAACAAAAATGTCCAAACAAATCGATTTCGGGGTTAGAGTTAGTAAAAGAAAAAAAAGACTTACACGTTGTCTTTTTGTAGTGACTCAGAAGTATTTTGTATGAACATGGTTTATGTTTTATGGAATGATTTATTTTTATTTGATTGTTTTATTTTGACTTCTTTTTTTCCTTTGTAATGTTTTTACCTTTTTATAATTAATTATGATGTTTAAAATCCTAATAGAACGAACGGAGTTATTGTTTAATTGATGGAGTGAACTATTCTGTTAACGAAGTTAACTGTTCTAGTGATAAATATGGACCCACGAACACGAATGCCACATTGAAAGTTTGATTTAATAAATTTGACACTTTGATACTTTTAGTTAGGAGTATAATAGTTTGGAGGTTTAAACTGGAAGTCATTGTCACCTTGATGGTTTTTTATGGAATTTTCCCTTTTATAATATATGAAATAAAGACATAGAGAATACATCAATACAAATTATTTATTCCATCACTTGTAAAATATAATGGGAATAGATCTAGAATAGCTTTCTTTTAATTCATAGAGCATGGTTACATAATTATAAATTGACCTTGTTCTTTTTTCTCTTTCTCTATATAGTTTTAGGAACTGGTGGAGGTGAAGGTGGACCACGACATCTATGTGACTTATCACATCCTCGTTGGTACGGATTCGCCGGTTGATCGGGTGGACATTTGCCATGATCACATCCTGGTGGGCGATCGCCACGTCCTATCGCTGGATAGCCAATCACTTTCGCAGCTGCTACGTCTAGGTTACTTATACCAATAAATGCTATGAACATCGCCACGAGCATGAACCTTTTTGTTCCTTTCAAAATGCTCATGATGAATTGTGCTTTTTTGTTTTTTTTCTTCTTATGTCTAAAGATGTGTTATGTGTATTTGTGTATTTGTGTATTGAATAGCTAAAAGTTGTTTTCTGAGTGATAAAAAGAGTTTCACGTTGTGATATTTATAGTGAATAAAAAATTTGAAAGACAAATCCACACATATTAAAATAGTGATACAATAATAGGAAAGAAATAAAGAGAATTTGGTTGGTCTATTTTTTATTATTTTTGTTTCTTATGTGTTAAAGATATTAGATATGTATTCGTGTATCAAATAGCTAGCAGTGGTTTCTATGAGTGATTAACAGGGTTTCACTTTGTGATGTGAATGAATGTTTTGAAAACAAATCCATACATATCAAAATAGTGATACAACTAATTAGGACACATGCTAGAGCATGGATTTTAAAATTCTTTTTATTTATATTATAATTTTAGAATAAAATATAATTTCTATGATAATTTTTAAAAGTTTTTGGATAAAACATTATGCAAAAAAATCATATGCTAAATATAATGGCTTGGAAAAACACCTATTTTGTAAGTTTTATACTGTTAATTTTGTAATTTTATGTGTGAGAATATGTTATATTTGTTTTTATTTTAATTTATGAACATGTTTGGTGAAAGTTTTTTAATATGACTCATACTTAGGTAAGATTTTATTTTCAACTACACAATAAGATTTTGGAAATCCCGATTAAGTGTGATAAATTGTCAATATTTTATTCATTTTTATGTCTAACAATATATATTTTGTAACAATACATGAAATACTAAAGATTTTATTTTGAAAATTGTATAAATCACTGAAATAATGTTTTTAAGAGAATTCTTTGGTGTATTCATATAGCCCATAGATTGACCAAATAATCTATAACTTTTTTTTTGTAACCAACATATACTTAATCTATAACATATTTTGTAACCAACTTATAAAAATTATATAGTCTACGAAAAAATATTGTGTACTTCCGCTTTATTATATAGGAGATAATATAAAAGAAATTTAGAAAATTTAATTTATATCAATTTTTAAATCAATGGTGTCGTGAGAATATCGGTTGGTCTATTTTATATTCTTATATTTTACTTAGAAGGAAATTAAAGAAGGAAGGATTTTTATACAAGTAGAAAATATACAGATTTTTATTACCAATATTATTCTACTTCTATATACATAATATTAGGTGTCAGATTTTTTTCATTGTGTGGAGGTGGAAAAGAATATACTAATTTGTTATAGTTATCTGCAAAATTATAGTGATTAGGTGTCATATTCTAGTTTGCTGACTTTACTAACGATTTGTCATGAAATTATTTGTTGGCATACTAAAACAAGGGTTATATTACTAAACTTACTTCTGACAGAAAAAGAATGAAGAAAAATAGCATGAATCTGTAGAATTACAAAACTAACTTCTTTTAGAGATGAAAAAAAAACAAAACTGCTGTCAAATTAGATATAAAATATGCAGCATGGTATTGTAATTGTAAACTATGTCATTTAATAAAAATATCATGTTTAAAAAGACGTGTTATTTAGAGGAACAATATATTTTTAAATTATAATTATGTATTTGGAAAAAATACATGAGATCTCAATAAATAACGTGTAATACAAGAAAGTTAGGTGTTACAGAAGCAAATAAGGACAGAAATTTCAAGAGAGATTGATAGAAGTGGAGATATTTGGGTTAGATGAAAAAAGAACCCAGAAAAGAGAGATTAGCAGCATAGATATCATCTAGAGAGAGATAGATGACTTACGATTTGCAGGCCTTGCAAAGAGAAATATATTATAATTGGACATGAAACTGACTTAGCCATAAATTAAAGGGGTCTAAAAACCCAAGATGTATTGGTCTCTCTGAAGTAGTGTCTATGTGATACAAGAAGTGATACATGATTATTGTTGTTTTGTGTGCGTGAGAAGTTTCTAGAGAATTTGCAAAGGCAAGATTGAAGGATTGTTTGAGATAAATCAAAGAGGAAATTAATGTTTCATTGGTTGATGAAAGTGGAGATTTACAAGCAAAAGGAAAAGTGTAAAATATATATATATATATATTATTTTTTTTTTCCTTATGGAATATGGAAATCTTCTTCTCTGGGGATTAGGAAGTTTTGATGAATATATAAGGAGATGTTGGACACGTCAAAGAGAAGCAAGAGAGCTGAGGCATAAAGATAAATCCTAGAGAGCTTTATGTGTTTGTGTGTGGTTTAGTTTTGCGGTTTAGTGGTTTGGTGCTTATTTGATCAAGCTTCTTTGTTCGTCGGTGTGACATGTGTGTGAAGGTTGTTCAAGAGTCTTGGAAAACTGAAGTCTAGGCTCAACATGATTTTAGCCCAAATTTAGGTTATCTTGGTTGAAATCTAGGCTCGATGTGAGTTTAGTTAAGGGTAGAGATTTATCCTTAAGGTTTCATGTAATAGAACGGAGTGGTGAATTAAGAGGGTTGCGCTTGATAACATGTTTGCGAATAGGTTGTATTTGTTTTACTATTCTAGTTTAATCGAAATTTGGATGTGGTCCTAGGGAGTAGGAAAAATCGAACCTCGTCAACAAAGTTCTTTTGTAGTATCAAAA
Source organism: Camelina hispida (assembly GCA_023657505.1). Taxonomy (NCBI): domain Eukaryota; kingdom Viridiplantae; phylum Streptophyta; class Magnoliopsida; order Brassicales; family Brassicaceae; genus Camelina; species Camelina hispida. The sequence continues at coordinate 7,860,972 of CP094636.1, read as the reverse complement.
CGGGTTCTAGATAGAGATTCCGTCTAGTTTCGTCAATCGAACCAAGTGGTATCAAAACGGGTTCTAGATAGAGATTCCGTCTAGTTTCGGGTAGATCAAGTTTGAGGTTAGTTCAGGAAGTAAGGCATAGCTTTGAATTAATCAATTATAATGAAGTCGTATAAGGAAGGCATGTCTATGACAAGACCATTGTTGCTTGATTCGTTGAATTATGGATATTGGAAGGTTCGCATGCAAGCGTTTATTAGTAACCTTGATAAAGATTGATGGAATTTGATGGAGCTTTGTTGGGAGCTTCCTAAAGTTGTGGATGATAGGAGTTGAGAGTCTTAAGCTAAGAGATAAGTTGACTGTTGTAGAGGAAAAAACTATCAAGTTGCAATTCTACGGTCAAGACAGCGATTTACACTGGTATTGGTTCAATCCACTTCAAGTTAATTTTTGAATGTGTATCAGCTCAGAAAGCATGGAAGCCATTGGAGAATATGTTTGAGGGGACTTCAAGTGTTAAGAGAACAAAGCTGGATATGTTGGCATCACAATTTGAGAATCTAAAGATGGAAAAAAATAAATTGTGGCTAAGTTCAGTGCAAAGTTATGCGATATATCTAATGAGGCTTTTACTCTTGGAAAGCATTACAAAGACAAAAAGCTAGTGAATAAGCTGAAGAGATCATTGCCTGCAAAATTTGAGTAAAAAAATTCTGCAGTTGAAGAAGCTCATAACATAGATGAGATGACTTTTGATTAGTTTGTTGGGATTCTTAAAGCTTTTGAATTAAGCAAATCATATGAAGCTGAAGGAATAAAGTAAAAAGAAAATGAAGTTAAGGATGCAATTAAAAAAGAAGTTGACATTGGAGTTGCTCTTAAGGTATCATCTTATGAAGATTCAATGGCTATGATATCAAAAGGATTTGCTGAATATCTGAAGATTAAGGGAAAAGAAGAAAAGAATATAATGGATGAAAAGATGAGAAGTTCATCAAAGAATTTTCAATGTTTCGAATGCAAAGAGTATGAACATGTACGTTATGAATGTGCCAATCTACACAAGCATAAGAAGAAGACTATGAATGTCGTTACTAGTGGTTCTGAAACTAATTTAGATGAAGAAGAAGATCTGAAGAATTTTGTGGCGTTTACAACTTTCGAAGATAGTTATGTTTCTACATCTGCAGCAAAACCTGCAACTGCATCTAAATCTGCAATTACAGTAGAACATGATCTAAAAGTGGTAGTGATGCAGAGAGTATGGATTATGAAGAACTTGGTACGAAGTAAGAGATGTTGTATGAACATTGGCTTAAGGGTAATTAAGGAGAAGCTCAAGTTAGAGGCTAAGGTCGTTGAAGCAGAGAAATATGCAACAGAAAATGAGGAAGAGGCATCACAAGGTAAAGTGAAATTTCAAGAAACTCAAAAGAATTTGGATCATATTTTGAATATTGGCAAGACAGATAAGTGTGACCTTGGATTTGAAATTTTTTTTCAAATCTGTTGTTTGTTTTGAGTGAAATAATCATGCTTGTATCATGAACTGTTTCAAAAATGAAACTGTGACAGGCACTGCTTCAAAGACTACTTAAGAGACTGTATTTGTGAAAGAGCGTGATACAAAATTTTCCAAATTGCAAAATGCTCCTAAATAATGGTCTTGGTGCGCAACGAGGACATTGTGATCTGTTAGTGGGGCTGAATTATGGCACCCCGGTTTGCGGAAAGGTACAAAAGAATTGATTTGGCAACCTATACCATCAAAGTGCACTTATCTTTTCGGTCAAGGGTCCTGAGAGAACTCCAGAGTTAAGAGTGCTTATGCTGGAGTAGTTTCAGGATGGGTGATCTTCTGAGAAGTGATTTCCGGAACTGTGCGAGTGAAGACAAAACACAGGAAAATATCATGTGGTGATTTGTAGGGACGGTAACAAGTCTTTAAAGCTTCCGGAACGTAGCAAACTGACCGTCGGATATGGATGGGCTCACGGGCCTAGTGAGAGGATGTGAATCCCATTAAAAATATAGATCCATGGACTGGGAGTGGACATGGGGCCACTAAGAGATGGCGGTCGGAGCGTTACAATAACGACATCATTGCCCACAACAAAAACGGTTCTCATAGATGGGATTCCGGTTTTAATTTGGATATTCCAGAATTTTTTGGAACGTTAACGTTCAAAGCTAAAGAATTCATTGATTGGATCAACATTGTGGAAGAGGTGTTGGACTTTAAGAAGGTTCGTAATGGTGATCGGCTTTAAATGGTGGCATCAAGATTCAAAGGTCGGGCCATGGCTTGGTGGACTCAGCTCAAAGAATCTCGTCGCAATTTCAGAAAATAAAAAATTGATTCATGGGAGAAGATGAAGAAACATGTCACAGCTTTCTACCTTATAAATATGAGAGGACGTTATATACGAAGCTCCAAAATTTGCGTCAAGGTTCAGGAAAAGTGGATGAATACACCTCTGATTTCTTTGAGATGGTTGCTCTTACAACTCTTGTTGAAAGAGAGGAACAACTTGTGTCTCGTTTTCTTGGTGGACTTCGTACCCAACTCCAAATTCCGTTATAACAATTCAATCCAACTGTTGTCTCTGAAGCACATCAACGAGCTCTTGGAATGGAACTTCAATACAAGTCTAACTTGAATTCTTCATCGTCACTGACTCGTTTTCTTCCCCCCCACTCAACAGCTGATGCCAGTGTTCCTAACAACAATAATTTTACATCATTACGTCCTGCTCCGCCAAAGACTAATGCTCCATCTGATTCCATTGTCGCTTCTCGTCAGCCATGAACATGTGCTTTACGGTGTTACACTTGTGGTGAATCTGGTCACAGACAAACTGCTTGTCCTCTCATTAGAATAAACGTGGTTTGTTAACTCATGAAACAAAGCTTGTTGGCGAGCCACAGTTTGATGACAAAGGATCAGATTCTCAAGACCAGGTGGATGAAACTATTTCTGGTGATATAGGTCTAAATCTGGTTCTACGTCGAAACTGTTTGTTACCAAAAGCTCTTAATGAGTCCTGGCTACGATCTGAGATCTCTTTATTGGTAAATTTGTTGTGGTTTATTTCCATTGTGGATACTGTAAGAAGAAGAAGAAGAAAAGTTGAATCTGAGATCTCAAAGGAATCAAAGACACGACCAAAAACTCTATGCTTCTTTCAACATGATTACACGAACAAAGACAAAACTCTTATTAAATAATCCAAAGATGCTCTTACAAAACCTTGTAGTCATCCATTAACATTTATATAATTAGTTTTCGCAGTTTATGAGAGTTAAATAACTAAATAAAGGACATAAACTGACTATAACTAGTAGGAGAAAAACAATTTAGTAGGCACTAGCCGTCGAGAAGTTTAAAGAGATAGACCGACCCATAATAGTACATGGAAAAAAGTTCCATTGACGATTTTTATATGTATGCAAATTTTATTCCCAATTAATGTAATCACAAATATTTATGAATATTTACTCTCTCAAGTAATCACTTCGATGACCTTGTATGTATGCAATGTCTGTCTAATGACATATATAAAGAATCGTATCATCGAAGAAAAAACAATGAAAGCTTAACATATAGAACCAATAGAAACTTTTGTTGGACAGCGAAAAGAAAAAAAATGCCACTAATAAAAATATTAATTAATTAAATAAAAAAAATAAGTGCCTTCAAAAGAGTCGAACCCTGCACCTTAAAGACAACTAAGGTCTTACATCAACACCTAAAGTTATATGATATGTCCCTAACTTGTATACAAAAACAAGTATCTCTTTCCTAGACTAAAAATATTTGGGTTAATCAAAATAATAAACAGTGGGTTTGCAGTGTCTCATACATATATAACTAAGTGAGTCTAACCATAGATTATTAGACTAATACATTTTCCATAAAAATAAAATAAAAACAGCAACTACTTTATTAGGTTATTATATTAAAGTCTTTCATTGTGTCTAGACTTTGATTTATATGAAATGATAATGTTTCATATAGAAAAATATAATTAAATTATGTATCATATATTACATGTATATCCTATTCAAATAAACTGAAATTTTTATTACGTTAAGGTATCATAGGTTTAATCAAGGAAAATAAAATAATACATAAATGGTTTAGTACATTAATGATATCGTAGAATTTATAAAATTATGTGAGAGTTGAAATATGAGGTCATGAGGGTTATAGTGAGATATGTGTCTTTCTTTTAATAGATGATACATAAATGGATGTATCAAAGGTAACATTTGAGAGTTACAAAAGTGCAATTAAGTGCATACTAATACATTTTTAACATGTTCTATTATATTAAATTAAATTCATTGAGAACACCAGTCCCGTCTCTATATGTTTTTAGACCCTAGGTAAACTGGATTTTTTAGACCCCTTTCACAAGAATGTATATTTTTTTTTGGTCCCCTTTGTTCAAGGGATTTTTCTAAATTTTGGAACTGTCCCTGGGCATTTGCCCCTCCCGCCGCCCCCTTGAGCCGGGGCTGGAGAACACTACTATGATATTATTATGGGAGTTACAAACAAACTTTTATACTTTTCCAACTTCTAAAATTAAAACCCATTTAATTTAAAAGTGAGTGTTGGTGGATCCATAATTTGATTCAAAAGTATAATATGTTACACATTAATCGTTTGAAAAGGAATATAAACATCTAATTCTCAAATAAACTTGATTTTTTTGTTAAAAACAACATATATGAATTTAAATTTAACTATGGAAATTTAAAAAATAAACATGAATAGATTAGAAAGGCAAGAAATATAAAAGAAATATTTTCTTTTTATATAAATAAAATAAAAATTGAAAACAATGTTAAATATATAATACTTTCTAAATTAAAATATATAATCAAATTCTTACAACACATATGAGATATAACAACATTTGATATTTGTGGGAGAGGAGGAGAGAATGATTACTATAAGAATTAAAATATAGAATCAAACTCTTACAACACATATGAGATATAACAACATTTGATATTTGAGGGAGAAGAGGAGAGAATGATTACTATAAGATGATAATCCAAATTAGATAATGGAGATGAATCTTTAAAAAATAGAACAATGTAAAATATATATATATATATATATATATAATACTTTCGAAATTAAAATATAGAATCAGACTCTTACAACACATATATAACAACAATTGATATTGGTGGGAGAGGAAGATTCATTTGTTTTTTACAACCCATAACACAAAAATAAGAAATCGAAAACAAAAAAAAAAAACAAAAAATGATTTGAGGTATTGTGGAAGAGAATGAGAGAAGTGGAAGAGAATGAGAGAATGTGAAAATGAGAAAGTAAAAGAATGCCAATATGAGAGAATGAGAGAATGCTTATTTATATGATAAAAATTGATGGAAGTTACATTTAGAATTATGGAGTTACAATAATAATTTATTGTGTTTGAATAAAATTGAGTGGTAGAATATCATTAATGCATAATTTGTTTTATTTTCAGTTATAATTTTATTTTAATGTGTGAGTTAAATGTATTGTGTTAATTGGCTCTTAAATACTGTTTAAAGCAATTAGAAAGCAAATAAAAAATAAAAAAAATAGAAAACATTATATGAAATCAACCAATAAGGAGAGACCAAAACCTTACTTTTATATATATGATTTTAAACCTAATATAGTTAAATTTTAAATTTGTTGAAACAAAGGGAACTATCTCTTCCCGGTGCTTCCCCCCTCCATTAGATTTCCCCTTGAGAGCACTTTCCAGTCTCCACTACTTTACCCTTGTACACACACCCTTAAGAGTACCCTCCTTCCCATGTCCTTTGTACAAGTATAAAGGTCACAAACACAAAGTTCGCTTGTAAACGTGTCAAGCAAATGCTCTTCTATTCAATTTTACTAGATTTTAACCTGCTATACACTGCGGGCATATAATTTTTATTATAATTATATTTTATGTTGTATTTATTTGTTAAATATTGGATGTTTTGGAAATAGAGGAATAACTAAATTTTTCGTTTGTGCGGCTAAATGTGTATATTCATTTTTTTAATCCGTAATACATTTCATGACAATTTGTTTGTTATATTTAGTTTGTTTTGTTTAGTGTTTGAGATTCTATTTTAATTTTTAATCATTATAACAAAAAAAAATAAAGGATCTAAACACATAATAAGTAATTTATACGCTGTGATTAAGTCATATTTTCCTAATGATTTAATTATTTAACTCATTCTTAGTTAAATCAACTTGGGATGCAAACGGTTGCACAGTTAAAAAGGTTGAAGGAGTTGAAAAAAATTATTCAACCAAGTCACCATTTGAATAGAAGAGGTTGAAAAAGTTGGAAAAAACTATTCAACCCATTCAACATTAAAAGTTGCAAAAATAAACTAATCCTACAACAAATTTGTTCAACTTGTTCAACCACTATTTTGGAGATGAATGGCTTGAATAATGTTCAACCCAATTTTGTTCAGCTTAATATTTCCAACTCTTTCAATTTTATGCAACCATTTGCAGCCTTGATTTTATATGTCAAACATTTTAATATTAGTAGTGTTGACAAATAATAAAATGAGGATTTAACCCGTGTTAGCACAAATTTAATAATACTTTATTAATTCTAACATGTCCTCTTTATAACTCATCTACTATATAACCAATTTATATAGTATTTTAAAATTTTACATATTCGTAATATTTTAAAATTTATAAAGTTTATATATGTTAATTATAATATTTAAATAAATGTAATCGAAGTTCTTCTTACGTTAAGAATCAAAGCTCACAAGTTTCGGAAAACAAAATGGAAATCAATTTTTTTTTTTTTTTTTTTGCAAAGGATTCAAAGATAGAAAATCTTCAAAACACAATAGAAAGTGTAGTTAAATAGATCACAGTTTCTATTTCCATAATTATTGTTGCTATTTTTTTTAGTTGGAATGAAATGTAAAATATTCAGGAAACAAAATCTGAAGTGATGTTATTTTTGGAAATATTTTAGGGATTAACTTTGTGAATAAGTTTTTAAATATGCAAAACTAAAAGGGTAGAACCCAAAATGTACTTCAAAAATGTATATATAGATTGATCAAAGTTATTGAATACAAAATTGAATCTAAGCACTCTTCTCTCCTCTATCTAAAACAACCTAGTGTAGATCTAAAACAAGAAACTCAACACTCACCTTCTTAACTTTTTTGCTAGGCTTAAAATTTTACAATCTCACACAATGATTCTAAAGTGCCGACTCTTTAGCCCTAGACTACTTATACTGAGCTACACCAAATCCTAACCAAAATATCTTCGAGTATCCTCCTTACGGCAATAGCTTGCTCCCAAAGATTTGTCATTCCTTAAACGTCGACATGAATATTCTTTATATCTTCTCTACTTATTTGGCTTTATCTTCACGTCCAAAAGATAACACTCTCGTGACACATCATCTGATCCAATCAGACTGTGACGCGTCAGCTCTGCTTCCTTGTCTGGCCGCATACGTCTGTGGTCTGATGCAGAGTCCTGCTTCATCATACCTCTTTGTTCTGCACAACGATCTGTTTCAGTGACTGCATCTTCATCCTTGCCATCTAGAATTCGTATGATATCACCTTTGTAGTTCTGGTTGTGCCTTATTATTAAATTTTGGACATATATTCTTGATTTGAAATTTTAAAAACGGAAATATATTACTCACTTCATACAAAATATATGAACTTTTTAATTTTATTATATATAGTATATTTTAAAAATTTTAGGAAGTTAAAATTTTATGTGAATGATATATCTAAAATTAATAAAAAATAAACATGTCGGTTTATATTATATTTTAGGAAGTTAGAATATAATGTATATTAATATTTAAATATATTAAAAGTTTTAAATAACACGGACAGTTTATATTGTTGGACGGATTATAAAATGGAACATATTTAAATCAATATTAATAAATAAAACTATCATTAATCCTACTCTTCAATATGGATGAAATTAGTCATTTTACCTTTTTAACCCTACTTATATTGGATATGTCAAATCAAATTGATTCAACTAAAATCTATAATATAAAATTGTTCTGTAGTAATATTTATTGAATATTTTTATAATGTAAATTTAATACTTTTAGTTATATATATGTGATATATGTCCAGACAAATTATTTTTCTGCATTTGCGGCTGCTATTGAATCAAAATTTTAGATGTTGTTAACTCCAAATTTTTAATTTGTTTGATTTTGTAGACGATAGTAACATAACACGGATTTTTCAGACCATTTCACATTCAACTTGCTTAATTTTTCCTAACCATCTCTTTCAAACTGTTCTTGTCACGTTTTGGTGTATGGAAAATTCAACGAAACTGTCAATAAAATTCCATATTTTCTCCAAAGAGGATATACACGGTATTTGATGCTTATCTTCTAGCTTGTAACATCTAAACACAAGTTTTTTGTTCTGACCTTGAGAGAATGGACTTGATCAACACTTTGTTTTTACCAATCTTCTTGATTATCCTCATAACCTTTGATTCGGCTTCTGCACAATCGTGTTTCAATGGATACTTTAAACCCAATAGTAATTTTGACATAAACCGTCGTCGAATTCTCTCTACTCTTGCTTCTAAGGTCACAACTCATAACGGCTTCTACAGCACCTCCATCGGCCAAAATCCTAATCAACTCTTCATTATTGGCATGTGTATCCCTGGAACTAAACCAGAGACTTGTTCAGATTGCATCAAAGGTTCAACAGACGGCTTGTTACGAAGTTGTCCTAACCAAACAGTTGGTTACGTATGGCCAGATTGTTGTATGGTACGTTATTCCAACATTTCCTTCTCTGGATCACTCATTTTGGAACCGTCTCAACCAGTGTCTGATCCCGCACCTATAGGTGTTGATTTGAAAATGTTTGATAGAATCTGGGAACAGTTAATGTCTCGTACGATAACTGCAGCTTCGAGCACTCATAAATCATCATTATTTAAGCATAAGTACTATGCAGCTGAGGTTGCTTCATTGGCAGCTTTCCAAACCATATACGCGATGGTACAATGTACACCAGACGTTTCTTCAGGGGATTGTGAGTTTTGTCTGAAGAAAACTGTTGTTGATTATAAGAAATGTTGTCGTGGTAACAAGGGTGGTGCTTTTGTAAGACCATTTTGCTTTATCCGGTGGGATTTGTATCCTTTTGCTGGAGCATTTGAAAATGTTACATCGCCACCGCCTTCGTCACCATCTATTAAATAAAGTGCATCATCATATCACCTATGATTATTCAACCCGATATAGTACTCTAGTATATATTAATTATGTTATTCTATGTAATTTTTTTTATTATGTCCTTTGAGTATGTTAAGTGATTATATGTTGTACCCTTCCACTCAATAATACAATACTGTCAATTATGTATCAAACTCTTTTTTTATTATTATTCATATTTTGAAGTAAATCAAATTTGAAAAAAGATTTATGAAGTTTTGGATTCAATTTCGAAATTTCAATTAAAAAATGAATTTTCTGCATTTGGTGTGATTCGAATTTTAAAATGAACATGTATTTCTTAATTTAAAAAACAACAATTATGTGATCAGTGTCCTATATCGGTTAAATAATATCAAATTAAATCCAAATCCGAATAAGATAACTTAATAAACGTCAAAATTTAAAAATATATACATGTTTAATTTGTTTTTCTAATCAAACTGTTTAATTATAGTCCCCTTGTTCTAGTATATAAAATCTTTTAGGTTTTTTTGTTTGTTATATTTTATAAGATTTTTTTCAAGTTTCCATGCACTTTTTATATTAATTTATGATTTTTAACTATTTAAATTCTGCAGTATTTTTTCAATTGGTTGATCGTTGTTAAATAATCCAATATTTATTGTTTTTTAATATTTATGCTTTTAGCCAAAAACTCTTATATTTAGAACAGAGGGAGTACTTTGATATAATAAATTATAATTTTTGAAAAGTTTAAAATTTATTATAGATAAATTGACACTTTATAAAGAAGAGAACTATGTGATTTAAGGTTGCGTTTCGCTATTTTTGAATGGGAAAAATGTCATAAAATACATGAACTCACTCATTTAGGCCATTTTAATCACCAACTTCATCACAGGCCATTTTAAACATCATATTTCATTGACTTTCCATTTTAAACATGATCTTGTGTTGACTACGACCAAAGAGACATGTCGTTAACTTGGCAAACGGAGCAACTAACTGGGGTTAAGAAATCGTTAACTCTCTCTGTTAAGTCTTACACGAAGTCGTTTTGTCCCTAAATGAAATCGAGACAAACAAAAACAAAATCCCCAATTCCTCCCAAAATCCCTAATCCCTAATTCTCTAAACGAAGTTCTTCTTCCTCGACATTGTTTCCTCTTCTTAAGTTTGATTTCCTCATCTGCATATCGAAAACTCTCATCTCCATATTCTCCTACAAACATGAGTTGCAATTCTGGGCAATCGCACGGTGAAAACAGAGGTCGCGGGTGCCACGGGTTCCCCTCGAAGTGTCACTGCGGCTTAGATGTTGTACTTTACACATCGAACACGCAGGCAAATCCAGGAAGACCTTTCTTCCGCTGTCCAAAGAGAGGAGATGTAAGTTGTTGCATTGTTTTGATTTAGTGTTTTTCAAGGTTTGAGTTTTGTTTTTGTGTTTCAAGACCACTTGTTTAAATGGGTTGAAGAAGGTGTATATGAGGAGGTTGTAGATGCTTTACCAAAATTCTCCATCATTGACAAAGAGATTGAAATTTTGAAAGCCCAAATCGAAGATTTGAAGGAAGATGGAATGTGGAACAAAAGAGAAACTAAGAAATGGAAGTTGATGAGCTCTTTTTGCTTGGTGTGTGTTTGTATTGGTGTCATTGCCATTGTGATTCTTATATGTAAAACGAAAAAACAAAAATTTGTTCTTGGTTACTAGTGTTTGATCGTGTGTTTGGTTGTTGTCTGGTAATATTTCTTCCTTGTCTTTGTCTTTGTAATACTAGTTGGATAATGAAAGACTTCTGTCATTTGAATAATGGGAAATAAAAGACTTTTGTCATTTGGATCTTTCAAACCATGTTCCAAATAAGGTTCAACAAAAAACTGAGACAATACATGTAGATTAGGTTCAGAGAATAAACAAAAAACTGAGACAACACCTGTAGAGGTTCAGACAACATAGAAAAAACGAGATAATATTAGTTGGAACACTCAAACCAGCTTGCAAATCTACTAAGACCTTCCCCTTGTGGTTGATGAGGCTGTGATCCTTGTGGTTGGGGTGGTTGATGAGACTGTGATCCTTGTCGTTGTGGTTGTGATCTTTGTGGTTGTGGTGGTTGTGGTGGTTGTGATCCTTGTGGTGGTTGTAATCCTTGTGGTGGTTGTGATCCTTGTGGTGGTTGTGATCCTTGTGGTTGTGATCCTTGTGGTTGTGATCCTTGTTGTTCCTAAGTAAATTGTATGTTAAAACCCCAAAAACTTGAATTTTGCAAGCTTAAAACCGAATTAAAAACTTGAAGCAAACTAAAAACCTGATTTTTTCTTGGTCTTCCTCTTGGTCTCTTAGGTAGACTCACAGCAGTTGGATTTTTGCAAGCTTTCTTGTTGTGCCCTTCTTCATTGCAGTTCGAACATGTCATGATTCTTTTTTCCCTTGACATCTTATTGGTATTTGAAGAAGAGGAAGATTCATTTCTTCCTTTCCGCCTAGTATAGTTATATGGTCTTCCGGGATTGCCTCTTCTCCATGGTGGTGGCAAAACAGCCAACCTGTTCAATCTAGGCCACAACGGCATCCCTTGGACTGGTCTAATACCATCTCTGTATGTTTCTCGCCACCTTAGCCTTGTATAATAATCATGGACATAGTCCTCAACATTTTCCTTCTTCCCGATTATCACACTAGCGGCATGAATGCATGGGATTCCAATCATCTGCCACTTCCTGCATCCACAAGTCCTAGCATTCATATCTACACTGTAGCCAATATCATTATGATATACCTCATGTATGTTGTTTCTGGCCATATATCTAGTGCAAAATTGGGTGCCTGTGATCATTTTTTCAATCTCAGCGTGAGCTCGCTTGGTGAACCTTGTCTTCAACCTATCTGCTACTATATATCTCTTTGCATTCCTGACCATGCATTGCCTGCGGATGTCCTCTAACAAATCCAATAATGGCTTCTTCCTAGCTTGTCTGATAGTCCTATTGAAAGACTCACTGAGGTTATTGAGGTTGTCATTGCAGCATGTCCCGATCTTAAAGAAAGCCCGTGACCAGGTTTCTGGATTTGTAGCTTGCAGAGATGTGTAAGCTTGAGGGTTGTACTTCTTGAGGTCTGCCATACGATCAGTGAACTCCCCTGTAGTGTAGCTGCGTGCGATCTTCCAGAAAAGGCGTTGTAGTTCTTGATCATGGCTGCACTCATAACTTTCGTCTTCGCCTTTGCACACTGATCTGGTGTCACTTCCAAGTTGTATTCCCTTTTAATCTCATCAGCCATCTCGTACTTTGTAAGTTTTGGATTCAGTCTAAGCCTTTCTTCAAACAAAAAAGCAATAGAAGATCGCTTCAACATCTTTGAGAAGCCCGACCTAATACATATATGTTCATTGACATAAACTTTCACTTGAATCTTATGCTTCCTCTTCTCATATGAACAATATACCCCCACGGACATTTGACACCATCTTCATCAACATAACAACATGTCGCACCAACCAACAAACCTGAAGACCTATAAATTTTGATATCATACCTGGTCTTCAAAGAATACATCAAGACTGCAAGCTTGAAGTCCTCAGGAGAGTTATATGTTTTGAGATATGCTATCAGACCCTCTGGATCATTAACATCCATACGAGCTGCCTCTCCTTCCTCATTGTCTTCTTCGGGCTCATCTTCCTCGTCAGATGACAAAGGGTCGGGAATCTTGTCGTCGTCCCACACATCATCACCACTGTCAGAATCAGAACCATCAACTTCTGCTCTAACCATCTCTGGAAAATCCTCTTCAATGTTTAAGTTAACATCTACTTCAACCGGAGCACCATCCTCCACACCATTATCATCGTTACCTCCATCACCTACAGCATCATCAACATCATCACAGTCTTCATCACCATAAACCGCGCAATCATCTTCACTGTCATGCTGAGGCTCCACTTCAGGTTCAACATCTTCCTCTGCACTTCTTTTTTTTCGTTTTTGACGCCGACTCCGACTTGAAGCTCGAGTTTTTTCTCCAACCACAGATTCCGATACGCCTACAACCGGAGCAATTACACCTCCATCTCTAACATCAGAATCTAAAACACCTTGTAGTGGAGCTCGAACTCCATCACCGACAACACTATCTGAGTCGACTCGCGGCGGAGCTTCATCTAAAGGAGCTTGATCAAACACAAGTAAGCTTTGTGATTCATCTTGAGGTAGAGCCGAGCCTCCTTCTCCTCCTCCGACAAACATAATTAAACCTTTGTTTTTCACTTTTGGCATTTGGGGATTTGAGATCGGGAATTAGGGATTTCGTTTAGAGAATTAGGGATTTTGGGAGGAATTGGGGATTTTGGGAGGAATTAGGGATTTTGTTTTTGTTTGTCTCGATTTCATTTAGGGACAAAACGACGTCATGTAAGACTTAAAAGAGAGAGTTAACGATTTCTTAACCCCAGTTAGTTGCTCCGTTTGCCAAGTTAACGACATGTCTCTTTGGTCGTAGTCAACGCAAGATCATGTTTAAAATGGATAGTCAATGAAATATGATGTTTAAAATGGCATGTGATGAAGTTGGTGATTAAAATGGCCTAAATGAGTGAGTTCATGTATTTTATGACATTTTTCCCATTTTTGAATTCAATTTGAGGATTTTTGTATGGACTGAAAACGAAGTAAACGTATGCTTTGTTTGTTTTTTACCATTGATGCGAAACTTTTAATATTGTTGACTCTGCTAACGAGTCTAAGTCTTTTCCTCTGTTTTTTAAAACAATACGTCGTTTCACAATCTGATTTTGCTTACTTTTCCTCAACCATCTCTTGATGAAACCCATTGAGAGTGTATGGGTCTGTCATTCAGAGTCAAGTCTATGTCTTTGGCTTCTTTTAGGATTTGGAAAATTCAATGAACACGGTATTTCATTGAACATGAAAATTCAATGGACATGAAAATTCGAAATTTGAGAGAATGAAGCTTAATTTAACTTCTTGATTCTCTTTGCCCAAAAAATAAAAAAAAAGAAGACATTCTTGATTCTATCATCTGATCTTGAAAGAATGAAGCTCAAGACTCTATTTTTACCAATATTCTTGTTTTTCCCCATAAACTTAGAAACCCTTTCTGCACAAACCTGCTTCAATGGATACTTTGAACCCAATAGTATTTTTGACCTAAACCATCGTCAAATTCTCTCAAATCTTGCTTCTAATGTCACAACTCACAACGGCTTCTATAGCACCTCCATCGGCCAGAATCCTAACCAACTCTTCATCATTGGCATGTGTATCCCTGGAACTGAACCAGAGGCTTGTTCAAAATGTATCAAAGGCTCATCAGACGGCTTGTTACGACGCTGTCCTAACCAAACCGTTGGTTATGTATGGCCAGATTGTTGTATGGTACGTTATTCCAACATTTCCTTCTCTGGATCAGGATCACTCATTATGGAACCTTCTCAACCGGTGTCCGATCCTGCACCTATCGATGTTGATTTGACACTATTTGATAGAGTCTGGGAAGAGTTAATGTCCCGTACGATAACAGCAGCTTCTTCGAGCACTCATGAACCATCATCATTTGGTCATAAGTACTATGCAGCTGAGGTTGCTTCATTGACAACATTCCAAACTATGTACGCTATGGTGCAATGTACACTGGATGTCTCTTCAGGGGATTGTGAGTACTGTCTGAAGAAAACTGTTGTTGATTACAAAAAATATTGTCGCGGTAACAAGGGTGGTGCTTATGTAAGACCATTTTGCTTTATCCGGTGGGATTTGTATTCTTTTGCTGGTGCTTTTGAAAATGTTACATTGTCACCGCCACCACCTTCACCACAATTTTCTACACCTCCAACACCAGTTTTACCTCAGCCACCGGTAAGCGATCGCACAAATACAACTGGAAAAGGTAATCACCTTTGTACTATAATAATTCTTAGTAAGAATCTGTTGAAAACTGAAACTAAGTCACATGTTTGGGATGATTGTTCAGACAAAAAAAAAGTTTCGACAGGGATTATTGTTGCAGTTACTATCTCTATGGTAGTAATCTTGGTACTGCTTCTTGTGGGATTTGCAGTTTGCAGGAGAAAAAAATCATACCAAACAGTTGAAGTTCAAGGTTGGTTACTCTTCCTTTTTTTCTATAGCTACAAATTGTGGAAGAAAATTTGATGATTTCACTTTCTTTGTGCAGCTGGTGACCAGATCACAAGCACACACTCAGTGCAATTCAGTTTTAAGACAATTCAAGATACAACTGATAACTTTGTGGAAAGTAATATGATCGGACAAGGTGGATTTGGTGAAGTTTACAAGGTAATGCGTTTTTTCTTTTTCTGGTTTGCAACTACTCTGTATGAAGTTAAAGTAAAGCGGATATGGTGTTTGATTCATCTGAATATTTTAGGGAACACTTTTGGATGGAACTGAAGTAGCGGTAAAGAGACTGTCAAAAACATCAGGACAAGGCACGCAAGAGTTCAAGAACGAGGCTGTTCTTGTGACAAAGCTTCAGCATAGGAATCTGGTTAAGCTTCTTGGATTTTGTTTGGAAGGAGAAGAAAAGATCCTCGTCTACGAGTTTGTACCCAACAAAAGCCTCGACTATTTCCTGTTTGGTATGAAATGAGCTAAACTGATATTTGCAAGTTTCGAGTAATTTTTTCAGTAGCTACTGATTTATATCTAAGCAATTTATAGTTCCTGAGAAGCAAGGAGAACTAGACTGGAGAATACGGTACAACATTATTGGAGGCATTGCTTGGGGAATTCTATACCTTCATCAAGATTCACGGCTTACAATCATACACCGTGATCTCAAAGCGAGTAACATTCTCTTAGATG
Source organism: Camelina hispida (assembly GCA_023657505.1). Classification (NCBI taxonomy): domain Eukaryota; kingdom Viridiplantae; phylum Streptophyta; class Magnoliopsida; order Brassicales; family Brassicaceae; genus Camelina; species Camelina hispida. The sequence goes on along the minus strand of CP094636.1, from coordinate 7,844,884 downwards.
CCGATATGAATCCTAAAATCGCAGATTTTGGTATGGCAAGGATATTTGGAGTTGATCAAAGTCAAGCCAGCACAAGAATATTCGTTGGAACTTAGTAAAATCTCTATCAAAAAGTAACTAGACAAAAACTGTTTAATAATTCAAGTAGGCTAGCTAAAGAGTGTTTCTTTATTTTGCAGTGGTTACATGTCACCAGAGTATGCAATGCACGGTCATTTCTCCATGAAATCTGATGTCTATAGCTTTGGAATATTGATCCTGGAGATTATAAGTGGCAAAATGATCCGCAGCTTCCTCCACATTGATGATACTGGTGGCAATTTGGTCACACATGTGAGTATAAGCTTTTCAGCCACACAGAGTGTATATAAGTAAGCCCAAATATATTATTTGAATTTATCACTTGTTTTAGGCTTGGACGCTTTGGAAAAACGGGTCACCTTTAGAACTGGTGGATCCAGCCATAGGAGAAAGCTATAATTGTATTGAGGCTACTAGATGCATCCATATCGCACTTTTATGTGTTCAAGAAGATCCCGCTGATCGACCAACGTTGCCAGGAATAATCATGATGCTCACTAGTAACACATGCACTTTACTTGTGCCTCGAGCACCCGGCTTTTGCCTCTCAAACAGGATTGAACAATCCACAAGCATGTCTATTCCCGGTTCTACCAATGATGTATCGATCACAGATTTAGAGCCTCGTTAACCAATGGTTTTTAAAAATAATATGTACTGGAACTGTAATGAATATATGAAAGTATCAACATCTTCTCTTGGTTTAGTTCTCTATTTTATAACTAAATGAACTAAATGACTCTAATGAAACCAAATGACTCTAACGAAAGAAAGCAACTCATAGTGGAAATAACGAATATATATTCATTTTTGGGTTTTAACAATCTATATCTTCACTATGCTCATTAACTTCTTCTGAAACCTGCACAGGTCTACGCAGTCTAAAGAGCAAATGTATAGATCTGTGGTTCCATGCATCTTCAAGACGATTGGGAACATGCAATGCAACTCACACACCATACAAAATGGATGAGATAGGCTATTATTGAGCACTACCTCATATGATACGTCGTAATAGTTTATGGTGCTTCTTGGCATGAGCCCTGAAAAGTCTCCCAGCACGCACTTTGTATGCAAACTAGCTTGGTGATCTTTACATGTGTAGAACCATGTTTTTGGATTCGTTTCTTTCTCACAAATGTCACATCAGTATTTGCCATTTGCCTTTTCGCCATAGCATAGTGAGAGAGGATGCTCTTCTACTCTATGCTTTACCACAAGTGGTAAAGTGGCGCAATCGAAGCCTAAGACAAATCCGCAACCACTTTCAAAGCACGTAAGCACATTAAATGCCCAGCTGTTGCAACCATTGCATAGTTTTTCTTCCACAGGTGGAATGTAATGTAAAGGATGATGGGGATGGCTTGGATGGACAAAAGGCTCTGAAATTGAACCACACAGAACATCTAACTTCATATCTCCACACTGGTACATGTAACCATTGGACATTCTGTTACAAGCTTCACACCAAAAGAATTTGGCCTTGCTTGTAAATAAAGTAAGACGTTCATTATGCAGCACATGCCATTTCTTTTTAGGAGATTCAGCGCAGGTTTGGTGAAGGGTGAATTCACAATCAATACAACCGTAGAAGGCTTGGAGACAAATGGGATGGGTGCAAGCGCTGCACTGCTTGCTTTCCTCGCAGAGAAGACCATTAACGTGAAATCTTAGGTAATGCTCTTTGTGGCTGAAATGTTGTATTATGTTGTCATCTATTACCACATATGGCTCTATATCTTCTGTCTCTTCAGGAACTCCTTCGAGTTCTTCCTATAAGATAGAAAAGACTGAAATTATAAGAACAACTTTCTTATATTATTGCTTAGAAAATCTCCTCTCAAAACTAAACAATGTTTGCACTCTTTTCTTATATCTTGATCACACCTCAATCAATGATATATATAGACTTCCTATAAGATAGAAAAGTCTTTGAAGTTTATCCAACATTTTCCCCCTTAAACTTCAAATCTTCCTTCTTCACTTCATGAACTCCTATCAAGTTTCTCATCTCTGCAAACTTCACTCTAGCAAGTGCTTTAGTGAGGATGTCAGCCTTCTGTTCCACCCATGGTACATGTTCCACACGAATGAGCTCCCTTTCAATGCATTCTCGCACAAAGAAGTATCTCTTATGTATGTGTTTACTCTTCCAATGAAACACTGGGTTCTTCGCAGGTGCAATTGCAGACTTGTTGTCAACATACATCATAATTTGTGCTTCCTTCTTTCATGTAACCTCGCTGAACAGATCCTGCAGCCATAAAGCTTGTTTAGCTCCTTCTGTAACCGCCATGAACTCAGCCTCACATGAAGACATAGCAACTGTGTCTTGCTTCCTTGTACACCATGTGATCGGAGTTTCACCGAAAAGGAACAAATGCCCTGTAGTACTTCTCCCATCGTCTTGATCAATGTTGTGGCTGCTGTCGCTAAAGCCAACAATCTCCTTTAGACCTCCTCGTTTATACTTGAGGCCATAAGATGTTGTACCTCTGAGATATCGCAGGATCTGCTTGATGATTTCTCCATGAGGCTTCCGCGGGCTCTGCATGTACCTGCTTACAACACTCACCGCAAAAGATAGATCATGTCGAGTGTGCAAAAGGTATCTTAAACAGCCAACATTCCTTCTAAACAGAGTAGGGTCTATCTCTGCTTCATCAGGAGATTTTGAGACCTGTAACCCGAACTCCATTGGAATTACTGTCGAGTTGCAGCTTTGGAGTCCAGCTTCTCTCAAGATCCTTAGTGCATATCCTTCTTGTTTGATGGTGATACCATCAACTCCTTGATGCATTTCTATACCGAGATAGTAAGTAAGTCTACCAAGATCAGACATTTCAAACTTTGATGACATCCCTGCTTTAAACTCCGCAATTGCTCTGAGGTTGATTCCTGTGATGAACAGGTCATCAACGTACACGGCAATAATCAACAGATCTCTTCCCTTCTCCTTTTGATAGACTGCAGTTTCCTTTAAGCATCTCTTGAAGCTCATCTCCTTCAAGATTTGATCCAACTTGGTGTTCCAGGCTCGTGGAGCTTGTCTTAAGCCGTACAGAGCTTTTGTCAGCTTGTAAACTCTATGTTCTTCCCCCTTGATCTCAAAACCTTCAGGTTGATCAACGTAAACGTCTTCTTTCAGTTCACCGTGTAAGAAAGCTGTTTTTACGTCTAAGTGATGGATCTCCCACCCATCTGATGCGGCTATTCCTATCAACATTCTGATAGTCTCCATACGAGCTACAGGAGCGAAAGCTTCTTCAAAATCAACGCCACTCTCTTGCACGTAACCTTTAGCAACGAGCCTAGCCTTGTGTTTGTTTATAGTCCCGTCTGCATTCCTCTTGATCTTGAAAACCCATTTGAGACCAATTACTTTCGCACCCTGCGGTCTATTAACAAGAAACCAAGTTTTGTTTTTATTGATAGAGTCAATCTCATCCTTGCAAGCTAATCTCCACACTTGCATTCCTCTTGCTTCTTCATAGAACCGTGGCTCATCGTTGATCATTAAAAGCATTATCTCACTCTCTAGAGATGCTAATAGCACATAATCCTCAAAACGTTTTGGCTTCTTAACTTGTCTTTCTGATCGTCTTATGATCGGTTCTTGAGCAACAACATTCTCATTGTTGTCACTGCTCTCTCGAGACATGTCAGTTTCAGGTTCAAGTTCTGCTATTTCCTTATCTTGCTCTGTAGAGTGCAATGATATTGGACCACTACCAACATCTTCTATCTCACCCCAACGCATATGAAACATCCCAGGCTCTCTGTTTTGACTGTCCTCTGTTCTGCTCCAACTTCACTTGTTGTTTTCACTGAAAACTACATCCCTGCTGACCACAATTCTCCTTGTAGACGGATTGAACAGTCGATAAGCCTTGGAACCAGGCTCGATTCCAAGATGAACTAACGACTGTGATCGATCGTCTAACTTCTTGAGACCTGCAGTTTCAGCTTTTGCATAGGCTAAACACCCGAAAACTCTCAGATGCTCAATGTTTGGTTTTCTGTCACACAAACACTCATATGGTGTGATGTTGATCAAAGCTTTAGTTGGTATCCGATTGATCACATACATACTGTGACAAACTCCTTCACCCCACAGATAGTTCGGAACCTCCATAGCCTTGAGAATGCTTCTTGTCATCTCCATCAAGGTCCTGTTTCTTCTTTCAACCACACCATTTTGCTGCGGAGTGTATGGAGCAGTCGAATCAATACAATAAAAACACAATGTTTCTTTCCAGAGCTTGACACCTCACCTTCTGTATTGAAGCAGAACTTGACACCTCAGTAAAAATTAACAACCTATCAAAATATAACAGTTAATACAGCTCAGCTTTTCTCTTTTTCTCTCTTCCTTAGCTGGACAAAAAGCATCCTCATCTGACTTTTGAGCAATAGAAAAAGAATCGGAGACAAAGAAAAATCGGAGACAATGACAAGGGATTGCGCTCTAGAAACTTATTCAGGTTAGGATCAAAAGCGTCGGAAAAGTTGGTCAACCCTTTGGACTCGGTTTGGTTGCAGGACTCAGTTTCGACGGTGGTCTTATCGGAGGTAAAATTACGAATTTCGATCGCAAATAGTTGCGAATTCGGACCATGGATTCATGGGTTACAGTTTGGTTTAGAATTTTGAGCTGGTGGTGGAATTGGTATAGGTTTTGGCTATGGTGGTTTGTCTTCTCGATTTGAAAGAGTTGGTCAACCCTTTGGACTCGGTTTTGGTTGCAGGACTCGGTTTCGACGCTGGTCTTATCGGAGGTAAAATTTCGAATTTCGATCGCATATAGTTGCGAATTCGGACCATGGGTTCCTGGGTTACAGTTTGGTTTAGAATTTTGAGCTGGTTGTGGAATTGGTATAGGTTTTGGCTATGGTGGTTTGTCTTCTCGATTTGAATTTAGTTTACTGTTGGGTTAAAATTGTTTGTTTATATTGGGTTTGAATTTAGCTCAGTTTGATGTATCAGTGGTTTCGATTATGTTGAATTTTGTCTTCAAGCATGTAGATAAGGGTTAATGGGTAGAGAAAAAAGAGTGTTTTGGTTTTTTAGTCTGGTTAGATAGATTTAATTTTAGCTGTTTTTGAGATATGCTTGCTTAAAATATGACTGTTGTTGCTCTCTTTTTAGGTGGTGTCCTCTCAAAACGACGGGGATGGTCGCAGAACTTAGATGACATGATTCTTGACTATCTAAAGCAACCTGCTTGCACGTGAGTTTGAGTTTGCTTCACCTTGCACCACTTCGAATCAAAACTCATTTAGCTTGCATATAACTTTGAGTCTGCTGCGCACATTGCACCACCTAAAGTCGGTCTGATAATTGTTATTTGTTCATTGTAGTGCAAGACAACAGGGGATACACATTGATGAAATTGCTCAGCAATTGAAGATACCAAAGAACAAGCTAAAGTATGCTCTTTTCTCCTTTCTCCTTATAACCTCTATCTCCCTTTACCGTCAAAGTTGTTGAGTTCATGAGTTTGCTTTGTTTTGTTTCTGGTGTATGTATAGGGCCGTAGATAAAGAGTCATTAGTATTGTCTGGTGGTTTGAGAGATGTTTTCAATATCTAGAACCTAGGATCACGTTTTTTTTTACCTGTAAGCAAAATACCTGAAGTATATAGTCATTAGCTCACTTCACGTAGATAAAGAGTCATTAGTTTGGTTAATACCTGAAGTATTGATATTGTCTGGTGGTTTTTTTTTTCCCAAAGAACCTAGGATCACGTTTATATAGCTCACTTCTGTTGTTTCATACATGTGGTCACCAATTCTCACTTAGGGGTATAACTATGAGAATATTGATAGGACTCTTCAACAATCAAAAATGTCGTCTACAAGGAGATATTCAACAATCTTCAACACACACAGAGGTAATACTAAACAATAAACCAAAACAATAATACTTAACTTTTCATCACCACAAATACTAACAAAAAAACACAAAAATATATATATATATATATATATATATATATATGCAGGTGAAGATAACGAAGAAACAGAAGAAAAGTAACTCCGACCATCTCACCCACCTATATTTCCATTATTAAACCAGACAATCTCAACTTCTCAAAACAACTATTGTAAAAAAAATCAATAATGATGATTAATTTTGTTCCATATGATTCTCTCTCTGCCTCCTCTGTTTATTTTTGAACGAAGTATCTCACACAAAAGCTGTCTATGTATCATACAATTGCAGCAAGAGATGATTGTATAACCAGAACTATGAACAAACTAAAACCCAATTTTGCTAAACAGAACCCACTAGACCAACACTTCCACCTCAATAAAACAAATCAAACAAAAACAATTGACACACGACAAAACATAAAATAAGAAAACAACACAAAACCATCGAAATAATGAACACATACAACTTAAGACCATCAAAATCAACCATGAATCTTAAGGGGCAATCCAGATACTTAAAACAAAACCCAGAAAAGATCAACTAAAACCAAGCAAAGTACAAACATGAAAAGCTTAAGGGCCAATTATAACATCGGTTGAAGAAGAAGCAAACCTGAGAGGGATTAAGAAGAAAGAAGCTCAATTATAACATGGGATGAAGCAATCATAAGCTGGAGGATTGGAAAGTCTGTGATTTTTACACAAACGCTTATGAATCAAATTTGATTTTTCTATAATCAAAATAACGATGAAGCTATTTATTTTTTTTGACGATAATAACGACGAAGCTATCGTTTTGGGGAAATTTTGACCGGTTTACACATTATGACCGGTTTAGTGGTTTTTGGTAATTTTAGTGGTTTTGCTAATTTTGACCCGTTTAACCATTAGATTTTAACCATTTGATCGATTAAATGGTTAAAATATTACTCATTATAACTTAATTCAATTGATCCATTAAACCATTTCACCCACTAACTTAATTTATTCATGGATAAATTTTTTAAACACATTAGGGTCTACAGGTTGAGTATAGTTGTGATGATCCATGAGACTTGAATTTTTTTGACATCCCTAAGTACATAGTATACATTAATTTAATTCACATATAAAAGCTAAAAACATCAATAAAATTAAAAAAAAAACAAATACAGCAAAACAAGACCACACAATAAATCATTCACAAAACAATTTACAAATAAAATGCTAAAGATATAATGAATTTCTAATCCAACACAAACATACAAAACAACACATAATAAAAAGAAAAAAAAAACATACAGACAATAATTAAAATTACACAAAAGAAAAAAAACAAAAAAATACACAAAATCCTTCCTGCCGCGTAGCGCGGGTAATATCCTAGTGTCTCTTAATTCCACTTGATTCACAGAAACTGTTAAACTCACTTGATATGAATTTTCCTCCCCTATCTGTTCTAAGAGTAATAATCTCCTTTCCCAGTTCCTTTTCGATCACACTTTTAAACGATTTGAAACTTCCAAATGCATCGCTTTTCTCCTTTAATAAGATGGACCACATGTATCTAGAAAAATCATCCACAATAACAAAAATGTATATGTTATGCGCAAGTGTTGCAGGTGTTATTGGTCCGCACAAATCAGTATGGAGAAGCTCCAAAGGCTTAGAAGCTCTAAAATTTGTAGCTTTTGGGAAGGGTTGTCGAGTCTGCTTCCCGACAAGACATGACTCACACAGCATCTTCTCATCTCTTACTTGAGACAAGCCAAGAACCATCTTTTGTTGAAACATTGACTTGATAGTTCTGAAATTTATGTGGCCAAGTCTCGCATGCCACTTCTAGGTATCATCCTCAATGCGTGTGTGTAGACAGACTGGTCTTCCAACTGTTAGACTAATCTTGTACAACCTATTAGTCGATCTCATAACCCTCACCAACAGCCTGTTTCTCGGATCATGAACTGTTAACCAATCTTGTCTCATGCGAACATCGCAGCTAACCTCTGTTGCTTGTCCCAAGCTCAAAATATTGCTCTTGAGGTCAGGAATATAGTAAATGTCATTCACTAGAACCTGTTCCTCACCTTTACTCTGAAAAATTATTGAGCCTTTACCTCTTTTTTCTACACAAGATCCATCTCCAAACTTCACCTTGCCTCCAATGTTCTCATTGAGCTCAGAAAAGTAATCCTTATGGCCTGTCATATGGTTACTAGCTCCATTGTATAAGTACCACATCCCATCTTCCTTGGTGTAGTTCCTTGGAATAACCCTTTCTTCATTCAAGTAGACAATTTCATGTAAAAACAGAGCCTTATCCGCTTCCTCTGTTTCTAATGTCTCGACCTTATTAGCTTCTTGATTTCTCTGAACCTTCTCCGGACACTGTGAGGCGTAGTGACCCGGTTTGTCACAATAGAAACAGATAATAGTCTTCTCCTTCTTGTCTTGTGTTTTGTTTTGTTCAGTATTAGACCGATCCTGTTTGTTGTACTGATTGTTGTACTGCGAATTGTTTCTTCCTCTACCTCTTCCTCGGTAACCTTTTCCTCCATAGCCTCTCCCTCTACCACGTCCTCTGCCTCTAAAACCAGTATTTCTGCTGTTATAGTTTGTTTGATACTGATCTGAATTGGAGAACATCAATTTCGTTTGATTCTCTTCAGGAAGTCCTTCTCCTGCAATTCTTTCTTCAAACGCTTTTAATCTTCCCACTATATCTTCGAAGCTTGTGGTGTTGAGGTTGTGAACTTGTTCAAGCGAAGCTACCATATGAATAAACTTGCTTCTAGGTAGACTATTTAAGAACTTCTTCACAAGTCTCGGTTCTTCAATGACCTCACCAAGTGCCCCTACCTTGGTTGCAATCTCTGATAATTTTCCAGCAAAACTGTCGACCTATCACCCTCTATCATTCGTATCTTCTCGAATTCTGACATGAGTGTCTGCAAACGAGCCTCCTTGACACGTTCAGCTCCAAGATTCCTAGATTGAATTGAGTTCCAAATCTCTTTAGGAGAGCTCAAATTACCAACCTGCATGGTAAGTGTTTCTGGAATCGACTGAAACAACAAAGCAGTCGCGATGTCGTTCTTCTCTTGATCATCCGATCCTGGTTCTATTGTCTCCCATACTTTCTGAATACGCAGCATGATCCTCATCCTCATGGACCATACGGTGTAATTCGTTGAAGTCAGAAGAGGACATTGCAGAGAGATCCCTTTCTCTAGCTCATTCGGTCGTGATGATTCAACTATCTCTCCCATAGTTGTGGTTCGATGTTCAACAGCTTCTTTAATCGAAACACAACTTGATCGATTAAACCTAGAAGCTCTGATACCAAATATAAGATAGAAAAGACTGAAATTATAAGAACAACTTTCTTATATTATTGCTTAGAAAATCTCCTCTCAAAACTAAACAATGTTTGCACTCTTTTCTTATATCTTGATCACACCTCAATCAATGATATATATAGAGACTTATCTCCTAATTCTATTTGGACTAACTAACTCCTAATCCTTTAAGGAATTGTCCTAAGCCTCTCTTGTCCTTATCTTCCTTGGTAAGGATGTCTTGGGCTTTAAGTCTTTGAAGTTTATCCAACACTTCCCCGTTCCACACGTCCTTTCTGGTAGCACATTTCGAATGAACGACATATTGAGAACACCTCTGACATGAGTACCCGCCCCAAGTCCAATCCACCTTCTGACGACAAACTCCACATACAGAGTTCACAACACCAAGAACAGAAGTGCGAGAAACACGGTGATCATGCCGATTGATGTTTATGAGGCGTGGAAGGGCTATAAAATCTTGGTGGATCATGAAACCACATTGAAAACATACGTAAGGGCTTCGATCTCCCTTCAGCCCGCAAGCATTACATGTAAAAGAGTCTAGTCTTGGGAGAAGAGTGAGTTGGTGAGGATGAACATTTAAATCCATAATAGATTGCAGTGGTGGGTTAAAAACACAATGTATATCCAAGCTGAAGTTACAAGAAGAACACTGATAAAACAATCTATCATTAATCTTTCTTGCGCAAAGACGACATTTACCATCAGAGTAGTCCGGTGCTTGACCTATGTGTAGCTTAAGAGGGTGTAAGTGGTGGTAAGTGTGGTTTACCTCTGAGGGGTTTTTTGCCTCTGGAGTATTCCATACGCAATCCACATGGAATGCTAAATCACATTCATAGCATTTGTAAGGAAACCCATTACCGTTGATCCCACATTTAGCATCACAGTTGAACTCGGTCCGCTTCTTGAAAAGGGTGAGCTTATGGCGATGCGTGTCCGAAATATCAATAACCTCTGGTGGTGGGTACTTGGCACAGTATAGATCTACATCGAAGTCACAGATCTCACAACGATAGAATAGATTTACGATGCTCCTGTAACATAAATTACATAAATGGTGTGGTTTACTTTGAAGCTTAAGAGTGTGAGCAGCGTGAGATGTGTGTTGAATATATTCAGAGGACTCATCAACACATTTCCTGTGAACAAAGAAGTCGCACCTTTGGCAGTAATAGCCACCACTGGTAAATCCAAAGCGTCCACAGCAATCACCTTTCCGCAGATCATTCAAAGGCATCATAACATGCTCGTGGATCAACGGTAGTGACACTCCCTCAGATTCCATATTCAAGATTGAAGAAGAAAAAGTTGAATCTAAGATCTCGAAAAGTTATACAGTAATACAGTAATACTCCTTCCAAGTCTCTTTCTCCTCCAGTCAGGCAGTCATAACTTTTTATCTTTATGATTTAAGCGATCCATCCGAAAAATATATATTAAATAAGGAATATGTTTTAGAAGTTTCTTTTGAATTTTAGTAGTTCACTTCGATGAACTTGTACCGTACCATCAGCCTAATATAGATGCACGTTTTCATCGCAATGTCTGCATGAACATCCATGTACTATAAGTCTATAACTATAAGTTATAGTCTATAACATTAGCTAATGACATATAGACTCGCACTCGTATCATCTAAAGGAAAAAATAATGAAAACAAATTTCTAGACCAAATAGGAACCAATCAATATAAGTTTTTTTCAGGGAGAAACTTAATGATGTATTTGAGACAAACCCGAGCACCCTAACTAGAATTATTTGCTAAAGCTGTTGGTCAAGAACAACCTCGTTTCATGAACACAATGTCGTCTTCTTCAATGATTTCAAAAACCTCTTCACGCCATATAAACTTATATTGCAGTCAAGAGGTAATCAAAATCTTCAGAACAAGATGAAGTGGAGTTAAAGATCAAATGCAACGTGAAGTTAATGGTGTTAGTTACAGTCGTATTGGGACGGTCATCGTATGGTTATAAGTTAGGCTTTGAGCACAAAATAGAGACAATACATTATAGGCCTTGTGCCACTAACTTGCATCTCTCTATCTACTTCCCCGCATCGGACTGTGTATGGTCGACAAACATGGAACGATCGTCAACAAAGACAAAGAGAGTTACTGAGAAAGAAGTTACAAGGAAATAAAGTTCTATAAGATAGACAACTGTTGAAAAAACTACAGGAGAATAAAGCTAACTGACAATTGATATATGCCCATAACCAGTCTTAGTTTTGTTGTCATAATAAGCTTTATTATCTGACTTATCTATACGGTTAACCAACTGTTAAAAGTGAAACCCAGTTCGAATTCACATCTGAAACTCTAAACATACGATTAAAAGTTGGAACACCTTTACTCTGGTTTCTTGGAGGCTTCTGGATTGTTATCAGCATTTGAGTCATTGGTCTTCAAGGCTTCGTCTTTTGGTTTCTCAGTTTCACGAGGACTGGTCAAATTCTTCTCAGTATCCTCCTTCTCTGTGCCTTGGGCAGGTTTTTCTATGCCTATGGTCAGAGTTGAAACCTCATCCCTTGAGGCGTACCAAGAATAGCCACAGTCGACACACTCCAGCTAAATGCAAAACAGAACATGATTATTAGGGTACATGGATATGTATAGTAAGAGAAGAAGTTCATGATATATGATGTCCCTGGCTTATCTAAAACAAACTACCATCTCTTTTCAATTTAGGTTTAGCAAATTGTATTTTATCCAAAGGTTAGACTGCGTAATATAGAAAAGCATAAGAACCTGATAGCGATCTCCATGCCCAGCTTGGATGATATCTCGCAGCCCGACTGTCAATTGATTGCATCTCGAGCATCTTGCATCAGTCATCTGTGCCCGGAACAAACACATGATATTATAGTCATAGACAATTCCTAACTAAAATCCAGCAAACCATTTAAAAGCTAAGAAAAAATAAAAGACCTGCATGCGATCCGCCTCATCAGGCTCCTTCTTTGTTGTTTCGTCAGCAGTTAGACCCTCCTGAATCCCAGAACAACACACACTTTTTAGTCATTTTAACATGCAAGATATACTCACTAATACTTTCGTACTACGGAACAGAGTAACAACATTCAGAAGAGATCTGAAATGAAATATATGCCAGTGAAATTACAGAAGGCAGCTGAAGACAAAATGGGGAGATAATATGTGTGCATATATGTAACATAAAAAGTCTGTGACCTTTAACTCAGTGGGTGACATGTTCAAAATCTTTGCAGGCTCTAACTCGCCATTGAGCAGTCGCCTAGCCAGCAGTGCAGTGTTCTGCAGTTAACACAAATTGAAATTACTAGAAGAAACGCAAAAGTGATGTTTAATGCAAATTGAGAACCTCCTCAAAGTCTCAAATATGAACAGACATATTACTGTTCGAATGAGAAGTCCAGTAATCAACCAATCATTACGTATTAAAATTTTACCATTTTTACCATGTCATATTAAATTCATATATCAATATACATGTACAAATATTCCAGTACGGTCAGTTGGGGGAGAAAAAGTAATGTAATGGCATGAATGCAGATTCTAACCTTGAGATTGAAAACCAGTGTCCTCATCTTTTGGTTGTATTTCTGATAATCCGATGCAAGAGAAGCATGTGAAGCATTCTCAAGAGCACACACTGGAGGAACAGCAGCATCTGGCCAGAGAAATTTCTCATCCTGCCAATCAGTTTAAACAAAAGAGTTATTCCAGCATTACTGAATTCTTAAAATGTAATTTGGTCAATTTTGGTAGGAAAGAATGTGAAAGGTGACTGTATGAAGAGGGAGAATATTTAGGGTGATCAAAATGATTGAAACGTTTAGTTAATACCTTTCCATTTTCAGGCTTTGTATCTTTCTCATCATGTTCAAGATGGGATCCATTTGAACCCATCTTTGCGTCGTCGCCGACTGGTTTGTTCTCAGGACTATAACATATGTGTTGGACTGCCTCCAGAAGCTTTCCCAAACACTTGTCACGATGAGCATCACCTGTTAGTGAATCAAACTTCTCTAAGATAGCATAATGCTCTGATGATATACCCGCACCACTTCCAGGAGTTTCAGCCTTTAGAGAGGCGTCTTCCTCCCTTCTAACATCAACAGGACTTATGTTAGCTTTCCGAAAAGATCTTTTCGCCTTCAACATATTCTCCTGGTCAACAAAAATTTCCTCAGATTCAAGGTCCGGAAGATCACCCAATTGCGACATCGTCTTTTGGACAAGAAGGTCGATTTCATGTTGTTTTGAGTCTTCATAGTCTTTGTCAGTCAGCTTCCACAGCTTCTTTTCAACAGTATCATAGACCTTCCGGACAATAAATCCAGGGTTATTTTTGCGTTTCGGAAGTTGTTTATGGGCCGGGACAAAATAAACCACACATCTGTGCATCACAGATTCTGCTGGCACTTCATCACGATGGAAACTGTAGAACAGTTCTCTTGTATCACTCGATTGCCAGTTTCCACCACCCTTTTTCTCTGCCTCTTCTGGGCGATAAAACCACTGTCCCAGAATCATCATGCTTCCATCTTTAGTTTGCGTAATATCCTGTCAAAGAAGCAGGCCTTTATTTCCAAGTGGATGATACACCCAAAAACTAAAAAAGCGAATACAAATTCTAGCACCCCAGTACCTTAATAATTGCAACATATGGTTTTTGACTTTTATCCTCAGGAACCAACAGCACCGGATCCTCCTACACAAAAAGAGAGTGTAACAGAGACTAGAAGCAAATGTCTCTAAGTTCTCAAGCATTAAGTCAACCAGACACTATATGTACATTTAATGAAAAACATACATACGATCATAAAGTAAAAGAAGAACTTCCAAAGTCTCTAGGCACTGTGCAGTCAGAAACTAGAAGCCTCAACTCCAAAACGAGAGAGAAACATTCTGACTCATCGATGAGTACCCAGCAAATGACAACAACCATGAGCGTATAAGACCAAAAGTTCCTGTTCAAGTAGTATATACAGAGCAGCTATTGCTGATACTCTACACCATCTTAGATTCTTCATAAGCAATAGCCGTGAAACCTAGTAAACCCAAAGCGACTAACACATTCTAATGTCATACAGACATCAAAATTCCTTAAAACCCTAGATTTCAATGTCCACAACAATGTAACAACAGCAAGCAAAACAGACTCAATTAGCAAAAAAAATCTCAACGAACCCTCAATCCCAAATCTATAAAATTGGATCAGAACATGTAAAACAAATCCCACAAGCTCAATTCGATCAAAGCAATCTAAAACCCAAAATTCATCTAACCTCCATCAAAATCAGAAAACCCTAGAGATAAAACGCAACAACTCACCACATCATATTTGTTGCCATCATACTCAAATTGCAAAAAATGAGTTCTTTTCCCTTTTCCTTTACCCGTAACCTTAACTGAATCACCAACCGGACTCGCATCATCAGGCTTCTCTTCTTCTTCTTCTTCCTCCTCTTCTTCAGCCTCCGGAGGCGTTTCTTCCTCCTCCTCCTCCGTCACCATATCCTCATCATAATCATCCCCTTTCTTCCCCTTTCTCTTCCTCTTCCTCTCCGATTCCTTCTCTTCTATCTCTTCGTAGAGCTTGACCGTCTTACGCTTCTTCCGTTTCCCCAAAATCTGCTCAGGACTCGTCGAGTTCCTTCCCTTAGCCCTAGTGATCGGTACATCGTCGTCTTCGTCACTCGACACTTGAGCGAATCGCCGAGACAACACCATCGTTTTCTTCTTCGAGAAATCGGAAAATAAAAAATTGGTAAATTTATACAAAAATTGGATTTTTTTATTTAATGTTTTTTTTTTTTTTTTTATTACTTTCAGATTGAGGCAACAAGAGAATGGGTTCCTCTGCGTCTGCCTATCAGCCTATTTATAATGACTAGTTGATAAATTATTGGACTTTAGAGGCTTTACTAGTAAGATTAGCTTATATTATTATCCTTAATTAGTAAAGCCTCTAAAGTCCAATAATTTAATTTTTAATAAAATTGAATTAGCTTATATTATTATCCTTAATTTCTAATGGATAAACTAAATTTTCTAAAAATATTGTCTAACAGTCTAACACATGTATAAAAATTATATCTTATTCTTTCTATGAAATAAAATCTAAAATAAGATTTATGTGGTCAAGTATGTTGATGTATTTAGGGAAATTGCAATATGTACCATCGGAAAACTTGATAATTAACTGACACAAAAAAAACACTGTAGCGTTGCACTGTGTATTTATTCTTCACATTTTTCCCCCTACTACTCGTGCATGTGCTGATATATAAGATATATGAAAAGATTTTATTTTACTTCTTAGATACGGGCTGTCAGAAGACTTAAGTCTCTTTTTAGATATGTTGGGGATTGTGTTCGTACACCCTTCGTTATTTACAAGAAAAAAACAATAAACGTCGCTTGCAGTCCCAAAACTCCAATCGTCGTCTTCTTTCCTTACATAACGAAGGGGATTATCCAATTTAACCTAAAAAACACTCACTGTAGTCCTTATCTTACTATCGATTAGAAACCGGCGTTAGAGAGACCAGTTGACGAGACGCCGAAACAGTACAATCCCATTTTTATTGATAAGTAAAGCTTTCGGATTCAATCTTTCGGTGTCTAACAAGTTGGCGTTTCTAATCCGACATTTTTTTTCCTTTTTCGTAGATGGAAACTGTCGGATTACCAGACCGGTTGATTGCGCATGGAGAAGAACCATTGGGAGAAAGGGCTAATGTTTACTTCAAGTTCAAAACCCTCTTCGCTATCATGGATGCACTGGATCCGGAAGAGATACAGACAATAAGAGAATCCCCCCTCGGATGTCTGTTCGATTTCCCCAACAGACCAAGTTGGTCGGCGACTTTTGGATTGTTTCTACTAGGGAGACAGTTGTCCGTATCCAAATTAAACGAGATCTGGGTTGTTTTTGCGGGCACTCCTACTCGTTTCTCCCTGCGTGAGTTTAAACTGGTTACCGGTTTGCGATGCGGTAAGTTTCCTGCCGTTCAGAAGAAAAAGAGGAAAGGTACCGCCGGAAAACAAATCCCATTTTATAGCACCCTCTTTGGTCTTGAGGATGATGTCACTGTCGATAGAGTTATATACATGCTCAAGAAGAAAACAGTCACGGACACCGATATACATGCATACCTCGCACTTGTCGATGGTTTCTTGCTGCCTACATCGCACCATCCAAAGATTGTTAAAGAACATGCTGAAATGTCACAGAACCTCGAAGGATTTACTTCATATCCGTGGGGGAGGAAGTTGTTTGAGATGATGATGACATCGATCAAAGAGAGAGACATACTTCAGCTTGCAACGACGTCTGTGTCTGTCCAGGGTCTACTATATGCTCTCCAGCTTGTTGTCTTGCAAGCAGCGCCTTCGATCCAAGAGGGGTCTGCAGTAGAGGATTCAGTGTTTTCGGAATCAGAGGAAGAGGATGAACACCCTAGACGTCAGGCTGTACCATTCATGCTTGGGAACGCCAAAGAAATCGATACAAAATGCGTAGTTAGTTTGCATCCACCATTGTATATGTATTCTTTTCTATTAATTTTTTGATGATTAGCTGTCAGATGTTGGATTAGCGGGTTTCCATCGCCAACACAGACTAACGGATGGTTTATATGCTAACTGTATATAAACATAGCGTTAGTGGATAACAATTAAATTGGTAGTTCTTATAAGTAGTTAGTCTTCCATCTTTTCCCTTTGTCTCAGAAACCCCATTGTTGGCTTGATCGGGTCTTAAACATTTAGATAATTATATGATCAGACGGTTATATGTTTTGCAACATTGTTTGGTAACTATAGTATCGTGTCTAACTAACTCAATATAAGGTAGTTACCGGATAATTGTCTCTACCATTTCTCCTTACCAAAAATGTTGATTGCCAACTTCGTAGTCTCTGCTATTTTTATGAGCTGATAACAAACATGTTTGTTATCATTATTCTTAGCTGCTAACATAATCTATGTATATGTGTGTTTACCAGGCTCATGTGGATCCCATTATCTTACCGGAGGCTGTAGTGGATGCTGGTTGGGAAGATTTGTCATGGTCTGATGATGAAGAAGATCCCAAGGTTGATAATATGGTGAGGCTGGTTGACGAATGATACAAATTCTCTAATGATATGTTCCGGGGAGGCTGCATTCCTGCGGACGTTGAGATCGCCCCCAAAAAAAATAGGAAGGAGATAAGGGGCAAAGCACCGCGTGCCCAGAGAGGGGTTCAGCATGGGAGAGGTGTTCCTTTGAATCCGCAAAATCAGCCGGCATCCAACAACGCAGACGCCTCACAGCAGGGAATGTTGATATTAACTCGATATCTCGGCTACTTGACGAGAAGCTTGCGGCCTCACAGCCAGGGAATGTAGACATTAACTCGATATCTCGGTTACTCGACGAGAAGCTTGCGAGGATGGAGGGCAGAATAATCGACGGTGTTATTGGCTGGTTTAGAAAAAATGCAACCATTGCTGCGGATGATGGGGAAGATGAGGTAAACAAAGAGTCGAGGATGCCTCAATCTGGTGTTGATGCGTCTGAAGATAACGGCAACACTGAGGATGTCGGGTTCCGGCCCCCCACGGTGGGCATCACGCCAAACAACAACGTGAACAATTCTGTACCTGAGGTAGCTGCTTATTATAGTCAGGCGGAGCATCCTGGGGACCAAGGTGGCAGCGGCAGACCTGTTTCACTGGTAACGTCCTTTTTTCTATGTGTTATGTTTGGTCTTCTTTTCTATTCCTGATGCTGTTTCTTATTTTGGCTATGATGTGTAGAGGGATGATGTTGCCGTAACCGCTCCGTCTTGTGCGGTATCTCCTGAAGCCGGTTTGGTACGTATTGCTCAAACAAACAAAACCTATTAACCTATGTATCTGATAAATAAGAAGTTAACTCGGTAACTGATAAATAAGCAAATTTGAATTTAGGGTTTACCTGACAAACAAAAAACTATATAATCGAAGTAACTGATAAATAATAAGTTAACTCTGTAACTGATTTGCTAACGAAGACGATCTTTTACCCAGGACGGCGCGGTCCCTGGTGCCCAGGAGGACGTTGACCAGGTATGTAATGTTATTTAACTTTGTATATGGACGAGGTGATACATTCTGATAACTTATATTTTTTGTATATTAGGTTGAGTCTGTGGACGGATGACGGTGTGGTTAGTTTTCTCTACTTCTTCCAAGCTATAGGCTTGTATTTTCAGTTCTATATTATCACGATCTTGTTTGTTAGATAAAGTTTACATATATTTGTTACATGATAACTATCTGATAACTTATTTTTTTTGTATCGTAGTATTCAGACGCATCTGTAGACGACCTCAACGCCGTGGTTAGTTTTCTTTTATTCTTCCTAGCTATAGACTTGTATTCCTCCTAGATATAGATTAAGTTTAGATATATATGTTACATGATAACTAGCTGATAACTTATATTTTTGTATATTAGGTTGATTCATACGCAACTGTAGACGACCTCAACGGCGTGGGTAGTTTTCTTTGTTATATATCTATTCCTCCTAGCTATAGATAAAGTTTATATATATTTGTTATATGAGAACTAGCTGATAACTTATATTTTTGTATTTTAGGTTGATTCAGACGCAAATGTAGACGACATCAATGGCGTGGTTAGTTTTCTTTCATTCCTCCTAGTTATAGACTTGTATTTTTGTTCTATATTACCCCGACCTTGTTAATTACGCCGTTGAAACAAATTTTAGAAAGCTTTGTTAGATGACGACTATCTTGGTTAGTGCGTGAAACTGCATGTTATCTGATAGAAGTATAAGTATCTCATACCCCATCTAATTTGTGCAGTTGGGTGACTGCGAGTCCTTACCTGAGTGCCCAAACCCGCAGGTACGACGCTATCAATATCGTTTGTTACCATACCAAACTGCATTTTACCGGATATAGGAAATATATATCTGTTAATTGTTAACTTTAGCTATAGCTTGGAATATGCAATCCTTGAATACATGATATATTATCGTCAGCCTTAGCTGAACTCATTTGTTTCTGGATCAGGTTGGATCTGACATCTTACCAGACGGTCAACATGACGAGGTGGACGCCAATTTGTTTAAGCTAGTTGTTCATAAATATAGAGTTACCGCAATATATTTTAATATAGTTGTTATATCTGATATTGAATACCATTAATATTGTATTCAAACCATTAGTTGCGTTTGTATAACTAATGCCTTAACCTTTATCATTGGTATTAGGTTTTTCCGGATGCACCTACACATGGCGGCCAACATGAAGTGGTTGGTGTCGTCGCTGATGTCGTGGCTGACACGGATGATGGTATAGCTGATGTATGTTTATAGCCCCTACGTTACTTGATATTTCGTATGAAAGCGCGTATGCTATTTCTATGATAATTCCTGTAAATCTCGTGACTTTACACAAATAAAACGTTGTAGGCCCAAGCCTCACCCGTATTGGATGGGAAGGAAAAAAATGCAGAGGGTGTGAAAGAGGGCGTTGTATGTGGACAGCCGGTGGGGGTTCAGAGGACAAAGCGGATTAGGACGATGTCGACCAGGCTGGACAAGCGCTATCATTTTGACAAGAAAACCAAGTACCTGGTAGGCCATCCCTCGCCAAACTTGCCGGAGGCCGCTACATTGCCGAACCCGGAGGAACGTTTCCAAAATTCTATGAAGAAGCTGAATGCGACAAGGTTTGACCTGTAACTATTTACTTACTTTTCAAAGACTTCTTGTCTCGTGTAGCTGCTAATAATATTCTTAAAAATTATTTTGCCTTCCATCATAACTCTTTCAGTTCTATATGCCTTGGTGGAGATTTCTATATCGGGACTAAAGAAATCGCGGAGTTAATTGATAGGAAGAAACCGATGATGCAGAAGGTAATGTTTAATTTATTGGTGTCTTTGCTTTTGAAGAATTTTAGCGCCATGTGTATTAACTTGATAATATGTCTCTTATTAGATAATGGGCGGTCTTATCAAGTTCAGCCGCCATCTGTTGAGGGTTGATGAGGTTGACGGTGCGAAGCTCCGGGTGGACGTCCTTGACTCGAAGTTTGTTTCCAGCCTGTCGAGACTTTATCCAAAGTTTTGCAAGTGTAAAAATACTGAGGATTTCAACTTTCCAAAACCATTACTTGAGGCGGTGGTGGGTCGTGGTGATTCTGAGCGTGTAGAGCTGTTTGCACAAGCTGATTATCTCTACATGCCTTTCAATTTTAACAAAACTCATTGGGTGGCACTGTGTGTTGATCTACAATGCCGTAAAATAATTGTCCTTGATCCCAACGTCCAAATCCAGAACAATTCAGCTATCATTGGTGAACTCCAACCTCTAGCAGTAATGCTTCCTTTCCTATTTAAACAGGCCGAATTGGACTCGAGTATGGCGCAGGTACCTATTACCTCATATGCAGTAGAAAGGTCCCATGTCATCCCTCAGGCAATCTCACCAAACGACGCTGGGATCCTTTCTATCTTTTTCATCCATGCCCATGCTGCAGGCGGTATTGAAGAATGTGCTGCATTTGATGTTGGGGACTTGGTAACCGAGAGCAAGAAACTCGTATCTGCCATCATTCTATTCGGCATTAAGTAGTTTTACTATTATCTTTATTAGTTTACGTTGGTATCAATATTTTTTACTGGTTAACTTTAGTCTTATCAAGAATTAAAGATTTAACTCCGTTATGTACTAAACCTTTTTCCTCTATTTCTCAAACACTTTGCAAATCTCCCTTTTTCTTTAATTTATCCAATATTATTGTGGTACATATGTTAGCCTGTTATTTTGTGTTAGTTTGCTTTCATTATGATATCATTTGATATCACATTTGAAAGAATTGTTATCAGTTTAACGCCCACATATGCATCTTTCATATCACACTGTTTAATGATAACAATTCTACAATGGTCGCGCCATAAAGTAGTACATACCATATGAGTTATCGGATACTTTTATTGATCCGATAAATAATTACTTAGCAGCTATATATGGTCGTTATCAGTTTAACGCCCATATATGCATCTTTCATATGACATTGTTAACTGATAACAATTCTACAATGGTCGCGCCATACCATATGAGTTATCGAATACTTTTATTGATCCGATAAATAACTGCTTAGCAGCTATATATTTGACTTCTCTTTACTTTTAGCACTCTCCATATATTAACTCTTCATACGCTAACTGGCTTAACAGTTGATATCATTCTTACCATTTGGTGTATCCAACAAGAAAATCACTAATTAAGCATGCTTATATTCATTTAGGTGCCATGGTCATTACATTGTTTTTTCCACACATGGATGAGGCTGCCCTCTTCTTGATAATTATACATTTGCAGTTAGAGTTACGATATATACAGTAAAAATTGTCTCTAACGCTAGCCGGCTCCCTTATGGACTGTTGCAGTTGGATTTCTTCTGTCAACATCTGAAAATGAAATCTACCTGCTCCTCCGCTTACTTTGACGTACTAGGACCATGGATTATTCATCATGCTTCTTCACTGCCAAAAAACATTCGCCTTTTGTAAGACTTACAGCTCCTGCATAAAACGTTACTAATATTAGAACAATGTGAATTATCGACACGGGTGTCAAGGGTGACTACAATGGTTACCGGTAAAGGATTGCGGCAAGTCGCACGGTTATGCCCCAGTGTACGGCATCGTGTGCACCGCTTGCGTGAAGTGCGCTGCAAATATTGTCGTTATTGGGTGAGGCTTCTGTTAGAAAATTGAAAAGTTATTTACTATCTTTTAACTTACCTTGAACTCGCCCTTTGAAAATATATGTGACTTGCGCGGGCGTCCTGGTGGTCTTCGAACAAATGGTGGACCAAGTTTCCCTCCCCCAACGTCTCCGGGTGAAGGTGTTAGGTTCCCAATATCAGGCACTGGCATTATGAGGGCTTTGTATGCCAAACGGAGACTTGGGACTGTGTGCTTAACCCCCACCAAAGTGTCAACTCTCACCCCTGCGTGAATAGCTGCAGCAATTGCATGACTGCAGGGGATCGTTAATAGCTGAAATTCCCTGCAAGTGCATGTCCTCTCCCACAAATGAACTGCGTATGCTGATTCGTCTTTACCCCTCACCTCATAGATGTCGTCGCCTATTTTATAAATATAACCTGCTCCCTTTTCAAAGTTCTCAATTACCATTTCATTTACCTTGGGGGGGCAATATGTTCTCCTCCTGTTGTGCAGCTTCACGCCGAATGGCAAACCAAGTTACTAATGTGTTTCGGATGGTCTCAAGGATCAAAATAACGGGGTAATCACGTGCCATAGTCAACACATTGTTTAAGGACTCAGCTATGTTGCTTGTCATTACGTTGAAACGTTCCCCCACGAAGTGTGATCGCGTCCAGTGCTCGAAACCGATGCCAGTTAGGTAGTCTGCACACTTGCTGTTCATTGCGTTGATCTCTGCAAAGAGTTTGTTGAAATCAGCTAGTCTGTAAGCTCTCGCTGCGCTTGACACCAATGCGCCCAAAGCCTCTGACTTGAAAATCGCAATGATGTTCCTCTTTAGGTGGACCACGCACGCCGCATGCGATGACATTGGATACACCTATCAAGATAGCGACGTAAAAAAAATGTTACACAATAAAAATATTGTGAACAGCTACCAATTATGATAGCATCATATGTAACATCATATTTGTTAAGATCACTATATTATTTTAATCATATGACATAGGTGGACATGCCACTGCGACGGATTTATGCATTAACTTTTTAGTATTTTCAGGATTAGAACAGATACATAGGTTATCTCATAACACCAGTACTGTTTAACTCTAATATTAGTACCAGGATCAGAATGTACCTTACGTATACTTGTGTATATCGAAGAGTGCCTATCCGACACAAATACCAGGTCTGCTTCGTCTGGCACGACGTCCGTTAGCTTCTGTAAGAACCACGTCCAAGCGTCATCGTTCTCACTGTTAACTATTGCAAACGCAAGAGGGAACACCTGAAAGTTTGCATCCTGAGCGCTTGCAGCAATGAGACAGCCTCCATATCTGCCTCGTAGGTGCGTACCGTCTATGACGATTACCTTTCTCATGTATACGTATCCTTGGATTGATGCGTGCAGTGAGAGGAAGAGATACTTAAACCGATCAACTCCATTGCTATCTAATTCCGTTTCGAGGGCAACTCTTGAGTTTGGATTTTTCTGTAAGAGCAGCTTGAAATATGGCTGAACCAATGCAAAGCTTCCTATGGCTGATCCCATGGCATTGTCCATCGCTATTTCCCTCGCTCTCCATGCCTTCCAATAAGACACGTTTAGGCTGAACTCTTGACGAAGTATGTGACGGAGTTCATTTGGCCGTGGTCCCCTACCAACGCCAGCATACCGTGTCTTCATCAGACTTCCAATAACCGCAGTTGTTGCTTGTTTGTGAAAGTCTCCTTTTGCGTCGACACTGCAAGTGTGTTGTAGAGTAATGCTTCTAATCTCAAATCGGTCGTTGTCATCCATTTTATGCGTAAACACTCGCCATGGACAGGTGTGACTTACACAGACAGCCAACACTTTCATCGTGCACGAGTTCGAAGTGACAAAATGGAATTTCCGACGTATTGCGTGGATAGCCATTTTGATGGTACAGTCTTCCTTGTTTTTGAAAATCCTACCCACGAATATCTCGTCCCCTTCGTAATCAGAGTCTTTTAGAGCCCTGTTTAGCAGATCTACACATTACCCACAACACAGATATATTATCTGTTAGTACGAATGATATCGAGTAACATCTTTAGCAATTAAAAACAAAGTTTGCCGATTATGATTTATCAATGTTATTATGTGTTAGTACGCATGATATCGGGTAACTAGTATACAAATTAATAATATATCTGTGGTGATATTGATTTTCCTACCTTCTTCACCGGGATCATCAAAATATGGGGCTGCGTCACTGTCACGCAACACAGTCGGTACTGGAGTGTCTCTAATTGCAACTAGAGACCTGCTACTGTTCCCGAACTCACAACTCGGAACTACGCTTATACCCATGCGGCCACCCGTCACACACTCATTGGCATTCCAAAGTAAGGCACCATGTGTAGCAGACGCAGGGGCTATACCGAGGTGTACCCCCCACCAAGGGAATTGTCTGCCATTGTTTCATCATCTGTTTGGAGATAACTTTGTTAGTAAGATTCACAGGTTTTGGAAGTGTAATTCAGAATATTCGCGGGACATGCATTACCTGTGTCGTCATCAAGCTCCTCAGATGAGAATGTTTCGCTTGTAGGTTGCGTGGTCGGCGTCGTTGGCGTAGCATCTGTAGAGCTTGTCGATGACACTGACAGGATAACTGGCGGGTTAGCAGCTACTTCAACACCACCTGATAGGCTAAGACGTAAGCGGTCATCTTCAGATGTAGAAGGTTGCACCGGGACTCCAAATTGCAGCGCCCTTGCCGTCCTATTTCTAGCTGTTGTCTGTTCAACTGTCCCCAATGGTACACCATCGACACTGAACTGCGGAACGTTTATTTCTTGCCACATCTCCGACTGGTAGTGCTTGCGAAACGCCTCGAAATCTGCATTATAATTGGGATCATATCCAACCATCTTCTCTTTTCCCTTTGATTTGGCGCCCATTCCATATCCTCCAATTCCTTCGGCGGTATGACCGGTAGCAGATGCATGTGGTTGCTCCATGATTATCCGTATCCCTTGGTAAGGAGGGACGGACGGCTTTCCAAATACATAGTGTGACTCTCCGCTGTTTAGGTTAACATCCGCAGACCTTGTTGTCGTACCACCAGAAGTTGTGTTACTTAAACCGTTACGCGTTAACAGTTTAAGTAACGCGGTGTCCCATACCGCTCTCGCTTCCGCGGTATTCCAATACATATCCGATATCTCTCTTGCCGTATATGGCCCCACGTCTAACGGGTTCCGGTTAGTCGGGTCGTCTTTTTTCTTTCCTGCTTTGATAACCTTCACGCGTAGATGCACTTCCTCCAGATCTGCTTGTATCGCCATGAATAGAGTCGTGTCTTAATCATTCTGGATCTGTATTGGGTCGGCGCGTTTCCAGTCAGGCCCCATCATCCATTGCGGCCACTGGTACGTTAACTCGATCTCGTCCTCTGCCCGTAGATCCATTCGTTCTTTAACAGAACTAACAACCTTTTCAAATCCGTCGATTTCGCGGAGGCGGACAGCTACGTAGTAACCTTCGGGAGCGGCTACGTGCTTGTAATTGCCATGCCCATCTCTCTTCCACTCGCCTAGAACCAGTCGTACAATCATCGTTAGCAGTCACCTGTAACAGCATATTTGGAGTAAACTAGTTATCGACGATCTTTCATAGTTATATGTTACCATATTTAATCGAAATAAAGGTGTACACGACAAAAACATAGATTTCTTGCAGTAAATACCCATCTTACACTTTAATTCTCTGGGTGTTTATCTTCACCAACCTCGCAATATCCTCTGTGTCTTATCCTTCCACTTTGTTTTAGTAACCAAACAGTTATGACGGTAATAAATAGCCAGCCGAATACTTATGGTATCCCAACAAATAAAATAATATCTACTACAATCATTTTTTTAAAACAAAATCTTGCTCCTCCCTATGTGCCAGGCGGCGGAAGATTTACTTGCTCGGTGGATTAAATGCTCCACTATCTGCAACATTAGATTTTAGAGATTTTATTAGATATCAAGTAAGATACTGTTTTAGATATTGTTTATGCTTCTATAGGCTCGACAAAATATCAATTAGGTATGTAGGGGATTTACGGTAAAAAAACAAAACGTGTCAAAATAAAACTAATATTTAGATTTAATTCATTGATGGTACAGACTTAATTCTTTTCTTATCCGGGGCTACAGATTAATTTAACCCATGTATTTAATTCATTGATGGTTTTCTTTTTATCGTCTTCAAATAGGACAAAAATATAATGTTTAACAAAAGAAAAAACTAAACAACAAACCATACGCTTTAAGCTAAAGACAAGGATTTTTTTTTTTTTTTTTTTTTTTTTTTTTTTTTTTTAAGTTTTCTCACTTCTCTCTCCTCAAGAAGCAGCTCAAGGCGTCGTTGTTTTTTGGCCGGAGATTAACGTTTGGTGGCTCCTCTAGCACCAACGTTGATCTTCCGTTAGTTTTTTAATGCTTTTGTTTTATTTCGTTTCTAGACTATGAAATTGTTGCTAAGTTTCTTTTTCGAAGATTCATTGGTGATTCTCTTGGCCTTCAACCGATCAACCCACCGCCATCCATAGTAGATTTTGTGGTTGTTGTTAAGGTAAGGGCAGCTTCTTACAAGCTTCCTCCACTCGAACCAACATCCAGATCTGGGTGAGATCTGATGTTTCTTGACTCCTTCATACCGGATCTAGTCGATTACATATCGTCATCACCGGCAGGCAACTTTTGGCGGTTTCAATTCCCTCTACTGAGGTTTCGTCGTGCCATTCTTAGGTAGATCAAGATCTCTAATTTTTGAAGTCTCTAAATTATCAAGCGAGGACTACAAGGCCAGAAGTTCAATTCAGACGCGTCAGGTGTCCGGAGATCTTTAACTCAACTTCCGATCTTGGAATTAACCACTAAATTGAAGAAGAGAGAAGCAAAGTGATAGTATTCATAGTTTTTATGTTTGTAAGGTTGTATCCTGATTTTTGGAAATTCGTTTTCGTTAATTAGGTTTTGGTTCCGGGAGGTTTCCTTAAACTCGCCGGCTTTGTGTCCGGAAAGATTATGATCTATTGATCTTTGCCGGCTCTGTATAAGTTTATGCCGTGCCCTTGGTTGGGTCTATGCCGTGCCCATGTTTGGGTCTTTGCCGTGCCCTGTATTAATGGGTCTGTACGTAATGTTTGTCTTTTGTGACATCAATAAAATGGTAACACTTATGAGAAAAAAAAAAAAAAAAAAAAAAAAAAAGCTAAAGACAAGGATATAAACCAAAGGAGGCCCTCAGTCTCGACGATCAAACTCTAATCGGTCATGGAGCCACGCCGGACCACCCAGAGCTAAGTACGTTGTGAACCTACCGTCCGGAGTAACACTGCACGCGATGTCTCTAGCCACACTATTAGCTTTGGGAGTGGAAACATGGAACATAACTTTCTCCATGCTCAGCAATACCCTGTGGATCTTGACTATAATCGAGCAATACTTTGGCCACTCAGATGGACTCTCCACGACAAAAACTGTTGCACCACAGTGTGTCCACAACTCATATGAATCAACATGCCAGACATGTAATCCCTGTAAGCACCATAAAACACATTGCAACTCCCATGCAATACGGTTAACCGCCGGCCGGAATGCATCCCTCGAGTGAAATAGCTCTTCACCAGACAATACCCTCCAAAAAACATTTTAATCTTAGGCATTGTCTTCAACTCCCATATTTGTTCCTTAAGCGCATTCAAACTTTTTGTAGCTACTGTTTCAGGAACCAATGTCTCCGTAGACTGAGCCAATAGCCAGTTCCCACTCTTCACAGAGTATCTTCCATCTTGCGTGTAAGCCCATATTCGTCTATCTTGCAATCAAGGCTCCGGAGGAAAGGACCTGATTCTTATCACATCACACGGGGGAAACAACTTAGTTAGTAGTTGCATATTCCACTCCCCCAGTGACATTAAGAGAGGAGACATTAAGGTTGAGGTCTATTGTTCTTTCTTTGTTGTAAGGTCTTCGTGGAACTTCATCAAACACCCATTTATCCAACCATACACTCGTTTGGACCCATCACCAATCGACTTCAGAACCCTTTTCAAGTAATTCTCTTCCAAAGATAATACTCCGCCAAACATATGACGGTTTGGAGCCTTAACTAGCCTCCAGGAGGTTTGTATTTGCATAGTACCAATCTTTGCAAACTTGAGACAACAGAGAGTGCGGCGCATCCAGTAGGCGCCAAGCCAGCTTAGCCAGCAAAGCTTGGTTGAATTTACCAATATCCCTAAAACCAAGACCTCCCTGTGATATGGCTTTACACATCTTTTCCCACGATACCCGATGCATCTTATTTTTATCCTCACATTCATTCCACCAAAAATAAGCCATGGCGCTTGTGATCTATTTACATTGATGTTTTGTTAAGCGAAAACATGACATAGTATATTCCGGCAACGCTATTGCCACCAATTTAAGCAAAACCTCTTTTCCACCCAAGGAGAGAGTTTTCTCGTACCAACCGCTTAACCTTGATTTCAAGCGACCAGTTATATATTTTTAATTATCTTTTAATTGTGTTTGGTTATATAGATAAGAAAGATAAATTATTGTAAAGTTGTTTGGATATGGATATAAGCAATGACATAAATTGTATTTTTTCTGAAAATGATGTTTTATTTCAAAACTATACTTTAAAAGTACTAGTATGGATTTATGTTTTTATATTTCAGCTTAAGCTAGAGTTACTGGATTAGAAGTTATCATGAGTGGATCGAGATCAATTTTTTTTTTTTTTTTTTTTGCTTTGGTTTATGGTGACAGCACCATCTTCATATGGTTTATAACTTTATATTACTTATCATCAGTCAATCACATAGAAAAGAGGTAACTATAATAAATTTATTTCCTTAGAACATTGGGAACATTCATGAATAGTACTCTCTCCGTTTCAAAATATATGATGTTTTAAGCAAAGCACGCAGATTAAAAAGTCTTTACTTTTAACAAGTTTAACCAATCAATACTACATAATATAAAATACTAAACTAATCTAAAAGTTGCATTGAAATTTGAAAGCATCCTATATTATGAAACAACAAACTTCTCCAAAACATCCTATATTTTGAAACGGAGGGAATATATTTTTTTTAATTTTCTTGTGGTAAAATCAGATATGACAATGGAAGAGAACATGTTGCATATATGTACAATGATATGATCAGACTCGAAACATGATAACTTATGTAGATGACTTCCTCAAATTCGGAAGGAAAAAGTTGAAGGTTTGTACTTCTATCACACAAATTTAATTTGGACCATAACATAGTCTACTGATTTGTGTTAATTTTTCTGTTGTGCCACTATATATATTTGATATGCATAATGCATGTTGTCAATAAAAAATAATAACTAATGAGTCGTGGTTGTAGTGAGTGATTACTCCAAAATTTTCAAAATTTATTAATGAAATTGTGGTCCAATTATCATGATTCCTATTGTAAATTGGATTATATTTCACATTGATTTGCTCTTTTTGTTGCAACATAAGTAAAACGAAAATTAAGAACATAAAAGTTTATGAGTTTTCTCTGTTGCAAACCACAATGTTAAGGTGATATCTTGTCTCAGAGTCGCAATTAGAATTGTGCAGTGTATGGGAGAATCAATACACAAGACTGATGAAAAAAATAACGTCTATGGGCTCTTCATGGAGTATGCAACAGCTGAGACTCTTTATGCTGAGTTTAAAAGGAATCATAAGGGATTGTCCATAGCAACTGTGAAATGGTTCATACGAATGATTTTAATAGGACTTAAATCGCTTCACCACCTTGGTTACATTCATAGACACTTGCACTTTGCAATATTCTCTTTTTCTATTTTTTTGAAAAATGATTGGTGTGTTTAAAATTGTAAATGAAAATGTTTATAAAGGAAAGCGTTGCAATATCGTCTTTTTCGTTACGAAGAAGGACTAGTGTGTTTTAAAGTTGTAAATGAAAATGTTTATAAAGTAAAGCGTTGATGAATTCTAACTCGACTAAACTTTTTATCCCTATCAAATTTGAGTTTTTGCATGTACCAATGACATTTGAGAATCTCTCTACTCTCTAAAATTTTAAAATCGAGTTGTATAGTTTCTAAATGGGCCTGACCGACACTGGGCCTAGACTCGGCATTGTAAAAAAAACTGATACGTGTTGCGTTAAAAGACACGTGACTTAAAAGTTTGAAGAGACGTGGCGAAACAGTAATCTCCTCTCTTGTACCGCTATTTTCCAGCGTAGAATAAACTTTCTCGTAGACACCTCCGATTACTGCCACGTGGATACCTTCCACACCGTCAAAATAAAAAATGAGAAATATCTGGATTATGTGTGAATTATTATATACCACATAAACAAAACATAAAATTCAAGAAAAAATAATAAAAATATTGAAATACAAAGAGAATCACAATTAAAACCTTCAATTCAAGGAAAAAAAAAATAAAAAAGATTTGGTTTTTATTCATCTCTCTCGGTTGTTTCCATTTTACAGGTTTCAATCGAAAATTCCCTCTTTTAAAATTTTCGGATTTGATCTTGGGTTTCTTGCGTTTGTGTACATAGATCAGATCTTCAAGTTTCTTCATCTGGGTCTTCTAAAGTTTTAATCTTTTAGGGTTTCTTACTTCTAAAGTTTCTCTCTTTCCTAAATGGATACTTTGGGTAAGTGATTGGATTAGGGTATGTGTTCTCTAGCGGTGGGAAAGCTGTTTTTGGATTCTTGGATTCTATCTTTGATTAAGGTCTCTTACAGCTTTCTCACAGGTTTTAGGGTTTGATAATCATAGGTTGGTAGAGATTTGAAATTGAATTTGAGTTTTCTTGTCTCTGTTAATCATGGTGGATGCTATTGGAGCTGTGTCTTTGGTTGGTCATAGACCTTCGATTGTGAGGGTTTCGGTTAAGAACGAATCGAAAACTCAGAGATCACAGAACGTAGTTCGGTTTCCTGTGAAAAAGAGTCGAATGTGGTCTGTGTTACCGATCAGGGCTGTTGCGATGGAGCTGACGAAAGAGATGCCTGCGTATAAGAAGAAGAAAGACGAGAGGTTACCAAAAACTTGGAATTATCTTGATTCTGGTGCAGATGATAAATCAAGTGTATGGCCTCCTGAGAACAAAGCTGATAAGCCTTCATTGCATAATCCTTTACTTAGGCAAGAACGTATGGGTTGTGGTTGGTTAGGTGCGATATTTGAGTGGGAAGGAGTGTTGATTGAAGATAATCCTGATCTTGATAACAAGTCATGGCTGACTTTAGCTCAGGAAGAAGGGAAGTCTCCTCCTCCAGCTTTTATGCTCAGACGTGTTGAAGGGATGAAAAACGAGCAGGCGATTTCCGAGGTTCTGTGTTGGTCGAGAGATCCTGTTCAAGTGAAAAGGATGGCTAAGCGTAAAGAAGAGATCTTTAAAGCTTTACATGGAGGTGTGTATAGACTAAGAGACGGGTCACAGGAGTTTGTGAATGTCTTGTTGAATAATAAGATTCCAATGGCTTTGGTATCGACTCGTCCTCGGGAGACATTAGAGAATGCTGTTGGATCTGTAGGTATACGGAAGTTCTTCAGTGTGATAGTTGCGTCTGAAGATGTTTACAGAGGTAAACCGGATCCTGAGATGTTCATTTACGCAGCACAGCTTCTTGATTTCATACCGGAACGTTGCATTGTGTTTGGAAACTCGAATCAGACCATTGAAGCGGCTCATGATGGGAGGATGAAATGTGTGGCTGTTGCTAGTAAGCACCCGATTTATGAGCTTGGTGCAGCTGAGCTGGTGGTGAGAAGACTAGATGAGTTATCGATTATTGATTTGAAGAAACTTGCAGATACGGATTTGACGGAATTCGAACCGGAATTGGAGATGGAAAAGGAAGATGAGCATGAGCGGCCTTCAGCAGCTGTAGCAGTTGATGATATCTTCTGATGGAAGTGAACTTCTGTTATATTGTACAGTCTTATGGGATTTGGATTCTTCCTCGTGTAATTCACAAAATGTTTTAGTTTTTTCTGTGTATAATTGGAACAAGTTTAAACGAGGGATAAATATAAATGTACACACTCTTAGTTTTACTGTTGTTTATGTAAACATATCATTTGACTTGTGACTTGTGAGATAACATTGATCATATATATGTTGAAGTCTGATCATTTGTTCCAAAACATCTACGAAGCTTTTCAACATTTCAGAATTCGTATTCCTTTATTTCATCATTACGCCAATCCTCAGAGAGATACGACCAGGAGTAGCGACGTTGATCATTGCAAACTCAACCTCGTGAGGTAACACTCGATTTTCTTAGCAGTCTATTCTTGCAAATAATGCAATAGAGTTACTGCCTTACTGGTGATGCAAAAAGTAAAAATTACCCATTAATTGTTCAAATTGTAAAAACAAATTGGGAAATTACATATTTTCTGATTCTACTTTTGAAAACTAATAGTTCTCTCTCTCTATTTTTTTTTTTTTTTTTTTTGTTTTTCTGACAAACCGTGTCTTAATATTAAACGAAGACTCACCAACAAAGTCAGTCAACGCTCAGTATGCAATATAGTTAATCCATGTTAATCCTTTCTCCATCGTGTTCTAGATCTAGATCCTCTCTTCAGCTTACTAATGAATTCTTCTTTTCCCATTTCCTCGCTTTTTAGAAAACTCAGATTCCAACAAAGTAGCAAAGAAGTAGATTCTCCCTCATCTTCTTCATCAGTTCCTCCATCGTCTTTGTCAAGAACTTGGAAACACCATGTCTTCCTGAGCTTCCACGGGGAAGATGTCCGAAAAACATTTCTTACCCACATCCTTAAAGAGTTAAGAGGAAAAGGAATCGATCCATACATCGATAACGATATCGAGAGGGGCAAGTCAATTGGTCCTGAGCTCATAGAAGCTATCAAAGGATCAAGGATAGCCATCGTCTTGCTTTCTAGGAACTACGCTTCCTCGTCCTGGTGCCTGAATGAGTTGGTGGAGATCATGAAGTGCAGAGAAGAGTTGGGTCAAATAGTGATGACCATTTTCTATGATGTAGATCCAACTGACGTCAAGAAACAGATGGGAGCCTTTGGGAAAGTATTCAACAAAACTTGTAAAGGTAAATCAAAGAAGGAGATTAAGAGATGGAGAATAGCTTTGGAGGGTGTGGCCACAATCGCCGGAGAGCATTCACGCAACTGGTTAGCTCTCTTAACTCCTACTTACGCTAACTAATTCATTTTTTTACAAACACATTAAACGAATGTTTATTTGTAGCAATTACACATAATTAACGGAAACATATTGCTCTCGGTGTTTTCTCATAGGGTTAGTGAAGCTGACATGATAGATAAAATAGCTATGGATGTTTCAAATAAGTTGAATAATGCCACACCATCAAGAGACTTCAACAGTTTAGTTGGAATGGGAGCTCATATGAAAAATATGGGAACAATGTTAGGTCTAGAATCGGATGAGGTGAGGATGATTGGGATTTGGGGTCCATCTGGGATTGGGAAGACCACCATCGCTAGATTTCTGTATAACCAACTCTCGAGCAGTTTTGAGTTGAGCGTCTTTATGGAGGATATCAAAGAGTTAACGTCTACAAGGCGAGTGTCTTCTGATGACTATAGTGCAAAGTTGTACTTACAGAAACAGTTTTTGTCCCAGATACTCAACCACAAGGATATTGAGATTCCTCATCTTGGAGTTGTACAAGATAGGTTGAACGACAAGAAAGTGTTGATTGTTCTTGATAACATTGATCAGTACATACAATTAGATGCCATCGCAAAAGATACTAGCTGGTTTGGTCATGGAAGTCGGATCATCATCACAACTCAAGACCAAAAACTTTTGAAGTCACATGGCATCAACCATATATACAAGGTGGATTTCCCGTCAGTATATGAAGCTTCTCACATCTTTTGTATGTATGCTTTTGATCAAAAGTTCCCCAAAAAGGGTTTTGAGTCACTTTCATGGGAAGTTACAAACCTTTTGGGTAAACTGCCATTGGGATTAAGAGTTATGGGATCCCATTTCCGAGGAATGTCTAAGCAGGAATGGATAAGCGCACTACCAAGGTTAAGAACTCGCCTTGAAGCCAACATTCAAAGCATTTTAATGTTCAGTTACAATGCGTTATGTGATGAAGATAAAGATTTATTTGTTCATATAGCCTGTCTTTTCAACTATCAAACGATTGAGAGAGTGGAAGGTCATCTCGGTAAGAACTTCTTGGATGTGAGGCAACAATTGCACATTTTATGTGAGAAATCTCTGATTTCTATTGTAAATGGGCGTATATTTATGCACAATCTGCTAGAACAATTGGGTAAAGAAATTGTTCGTCATGAGACCGGGAACAAATCCATTCGTGAACCTGGGAAGCGTCAATATTTGGTTGATGCTAGAGATATATGTGAAGTACTCACTAATGACACGGTTGGTTCTATTTTTGGTCTTCTATATATTAGATTACTTTCTGAATTTTAAAATATATTTGATGACTAACCATATCTAGTTCTCTACCTTTCTTTATGGTCTATTTTCAGGGTACTAAAAGTGTTATAGGCATACACTTTGAGTTATCTGGATTGACAGACAAATTGAGTATAAGTGAAAGGGCTTTTGAAGGGATGACTAACCTTACATTCTTAAGATTCAAGTGTATGTATTGTAATAGGAGTCGTAAGTTATGCTGCTCTCCGGAAGCTTTGAATCATCTATCTCAAAAACTACGGTTACTATATTGGGAACATTTTCCACTGACATGTCTGCCTTCCAATTTCGGTACGGAGAGCCTAGTCGAATTATATATGGTAGACAGCCAACTTCATAAGCTATGGGAAGGAGATCGAGTAAGGAACTTTCTTGTGTTTAATTCTTTCCTACTTTGAAGTTTTTGTTTGATTTGTCTTTACAATATTTTTTTTTTGCCTACATCTGTTAGGCTTCAAAATGGACTGATCTGTTATTATTTGAATTAAATCTTAAGGTCGCCATCTAGTAATTTAATGTGCTTTCTTGTGTTGTCTCTGCTTATTTGTACAGCCGCTTGGAAACCTCAAGTGGTTGAATATGAGTGAGTCGAAAAACCTAAAGGAATTGCCTGATCTCTCAAGTGCCACGAAGCTTCAACATATGCTTCTTTCTTCGTGCTCAAGTTTGGTGGAGCTACCGTCCTTGAAAGCCACTAATTTGAAAGAAATGAGCATAGCCAAATGCTCAAGTTTGGTGGAGCTACCTTCCTGGATTGGAAGTGCCATTAATCTCTGCTTTTTGAATCTCACGGGATGTTCAAGTCTGGTGGAGCTCCCGTCCTCTATTGGTAATGCCACTAATCTCCAAGTATTGAAACTTGACATGTGCACTAGTCTGGTAGAGCTGCCCTCCTCTATTGGAAATCTTCATAAATTGAGAAAACTGAATGCAAATGGATGCTCAAAACTAGAGGTTATTCCTACCAACATCAACTTGGAATCTCTTGAGGAACTTCATTTATGTGATTGTTTGATGCTGAAAAGTTTTCCTGAGATTTCCACAAATATTAGGTTCCTACAGATCCAGGAAACCGCAATAAAAGAAGTGCCTTCGTCGATCAACTCATGGTCTCATCTTTCTTCCTTTGGCATGTCATTCAATGAAAACCTCGAGGAATTCCCGCATGCTCTTGATATCATCACATCGTTGGTATGTAAAGATACAGAAATCAAAGAAATTTCTCCGTGGGTCAAGAAACTGACTCGTCTTCAGTTACTTGTACTCATTGGATGCAAGAAACTAGTATCAATCCCACAGCTTCCGGATTCCTTAATTAGCATATGCGCAGAAGATTGCGACTCATTAGTAAGACTCGATTGCTCCTTTCACAATTCAAAGAAATTTCTTGAGTTTCTTAACTGCTTCAAACTGAATAAAGAAGCAAGGGAACTCATCATTCAGAATAGAACTCAATTTACGGTCTTACCTGGTGAAGAAGTGCCTGCAAACTTCACTTACCGAGCTAATCCTGGAAGTTCCGTAATGGTAAACTTGAATAAAAGGCCTCTTTCTAAAACCTCGAGGTTTAAGGCTTGTATCTTGCTGGCTAATAAAGGGGACAAGGAGAAGGAGGTGTTTGTTAGGAAAAATATAAGAATATGGTATCTCATCGTGGAAAAACATAATCCTGGCGTCTTTGTTCCATGCAGACCTACGGGCTACTCTCCAGTTCGCTATCTTACTGAGCATTTGTACATCTTTGAGTTTGAAGGGGATGTGACATCTAAGGAGCTCTTCATTGACTTCAAAGTCGACCATAGCGACATAAATATAAAAGAATGCGGGGTAATCCAACTCTAAGTCTGTCATGTTGATGGACATGAAGAGAGAGAGAGAGAGAGATGGCGATAAAGTCTGAAGATAAAATATGCTACGAAATTAACACTGGAACTGAAGTGATGGAGATCATGACAGTGTAGAGACGAAGAATTGAAGCAAACGAGTTATATTTAAGCAGTGTGATTCATTTTAAAGTTGCAGGGCTTGGCTTCGTTGTTGATTGATGTGTATTATTGTGTGATGTTGCGTTATGTGTAATTGACTAACGATTGAATTCACTATACTTTAGCTAGCTGACTCAGAGGAGGAACTATGCAACACAAGATTCAGCCACAATATATCCTTCACTGTGAGACACAACATTCATCATATATGTGAGACAATATAGCTTTTCAATATTTCAGAATTCATTTTTCTTTATTTGATTGGCGAATTTTTCAACTAGACCCTTGAGACCGTCTGACCTGATCTTCATCGTAACGAAAAATTAAAAACTGAACTCTGGAATGTAAACTCTCAAACCTGTTTACAAAACAGATTAATATCTCTCTAATGAGCAATCTGTCGAACACCTTCTATGCAAACCAAAAAAAAAAAAAAAAAAACACAAAGGTTAGATTTTTTCTATCGTATTTCTGCTTAGAGCTGATGAAGTTTGTACGGGGCAGATACGGGGTAGCCCATTAGGTAGTATAGCGGGGCGGATACGGGCCATGTTTTTGAAGCCCAAAAATTAGCGGACGTAGCGGACATAATCCGTTGGTGTGCGGGGGTTCAAGTGGTCATGTCCGTCGCGGGTTGACCGGAAGAGCGATGGAAGGTTCTTCATCTTTGTGTCTCCAAATCGGTCGGCCGTCGGTGAATTTGGAGGATGCTCGATCAGAAGCTAGCGAGACTTGCACAGTCCCGCACTTTGCGACGAATCGAAGCTCGAATTCACATAACTCTAACCTCCTTCCTCTTACCATGTTTTCTCAATCTCCTGCTATTTCGTGACAACTAAGAAGGCAAGTTAATTAGAGTATGATGATTCCAAATTGTACAAAGCAATATCAATTGTGAAGTTAAAATCTCAGAGGTTGTTGATTTCATCTGTCAAGTTTTTGAGATATTGAGTCATGTTAAGAAGAGAGTTATGATGCATCAACATGAAATTGGTTTGCCTTTGTTCGTTTTATGGAAATTGTATACCGATTCCGATGGTTTGGAGCATTGCTATTGTCGTCTATGTATTGGTACGAGTGTGTGCATTCGTATTCACCCTTCATGTTAAGAGTATAGGTCGGTTTAATCATATTAGTTCGTTGGGATTTGCTTGATCATATTGTTGTGGAAATGAGAGGATTGATTAGTATTCTGTTTTAATAGGAACAGGAGTAACTTGCACCTTATAAAGAGTGAGTGAGTGCAGCTCGGTGAGTTTTGCAGAAGGTTACGTTGCTGGAGTGTTATGTGCAAAATCGTTTCTCATCCAGCAGACTGAGTCTAGTGTCATTCCTCAACAATGCTAAGGGAGCAACCGTTGAAGATGTAATTCGTTTTGTCGGAAATACAATAGCCCAAAGCATATATTTCTGTTGCAGTAGGAATGGCATTTAATTTTTGTAAATGAATTGTTTGCAGGCGGTCAAGAAGATAGGTATGGTGGGACTGTTCACAAGAGGGCTTCCTCTTGATCGGGACATTGACTAGAGAACAGTGGGGAATGGGGATTATACAATGCCTTGAAATTGTTTGTTGGAATGTACGTTCTTCTCTTTCTCTCTCTCTCTCTCCACTTAAAAATTTTGGTGTGAGATTTGTTGGTTATTCCATCTGAGAAATAAAGGAGAACATCAATGTCCACTTCATAGACACGAAGGCACGTTGTTGAAGTTTCCACTATATTTATATTTGTCCCATTGATTACATGTATATGATGTTTGTAAACTTGTTATTAACGAGGGTTTATGTTGTGGAAACAGGGCTTCAAGGATTCAGAGACCGTGAGAGCAGAAGGGGCTGGAGCTGAGCACTGCTTTGGTATGTTGTTATATGGCTTTAAGGCTCAATAATTTGTCTTAAAACCCTGCTTACTGTTAGTTCCGTTTAGCTTCAAACCCTGTGACTGTGAATCCGTGATACACCACTCCAGCTTGTTTTAAACCAAAACCTTTGATACACCTATCGGATTTGAAAGATAATTT
This sequence comes from Camelina hispida, assembly GCA_023657505.1. Lineage (NCBI taxonomy): Eukaryota > Viridiplantae > Streptophyta > Magnoliopsida > Brassicales > Brassicaceae > Camelina > Camelina hispida. The sequence goes on along the minus strand of CP094636.1, from coordinate 7,806,286 downwards.
AAAAAGAAAAAATATTTAGTAACTAGTACCAACTATATACTAGAAGATTTAGTCGTTTAGAGTTGGTATAAAAGCTGTAAACCTTAAATAGTTTTAGCATTATTAATTAGGCGCCAACCCGTCTCCTAAATAGATAAACAATTTTTTTTTTAATAGATACCTTTAGAAAGAAAAAAAAAAATTATAATGAAGACTCACCAACAAAGCTAGTCAACGTTCAGTATGCAATTTATACAAATGCCTCTTTGTTAATCCTTTCTCTATCATGTTCTAGATCTAGATCCTCTCTTCAGCTAACTAATGAGTTCTTCTTTTTCCTTTTCAACGTTTTTCAGAAAACTCAGGTGCCAACACAATCACAAAGAAATAGATTTTCCTTCATCAGTTCATCCATCGTCTTTGTCTCGAATTTGGAAACACCATGTCTTCCTGAGCTTCCACGGGGAAGATGTTCGAAAAACATTTCTTACTCACATCCTTAAAGAGTTCAGAGGAAAAGGAATCAATCCTTTCATTGATAACGATATCGAGAGGGGCAAGTCAATTGGTCCTGAGCTCATAGAAGCTATCAAAGGATCAAGGATCGCCATCGTCTTGCTTTCGAGGAACTACGCTTCTTCTTCGTGGTGCCTGAATGAGTTGGTGGAGATAATGAAGTGTAGAGAAGAGTTGGGTCAAATAGTGATGACCATTTTCTATGATGTAGATCCAACTGACGTCAAGAAACAGAAGGGAGCCTTTGGGAAAGTGTTCAACAAAACTTGTAAAGGTAAACCAAGAAAGGAGATTAAGAGATGGAGAATAGCTTTGGAGGGTGTGGCCACAATCGCTGGAGAGCATTCGCGCAACTGGTTAGCGCTCTTAACTCCTACTTGCGGTAACTAATTAAGCGTATATGTATAAATAAATTACTCTCTCGCTTTGTTGTTATAGGGTTAGTGAAGCTGCCATGATAGAAAAAATAGCTACGGATGTTTCAAATAAGTTGAGTAATTCTACACCATCAAGAGATTTCAACAGTTTAGTTGGAATGGGAGATCATATGAAAAATATGGGAACAATGTTAGGTCTAGAATCGGATGAGGTCAGGATGATTGGGATTTGGGGTCCGTCTGGAATTGGGAAGACCACTATAGCTAGATATCTGTTTAACCAACTCTCGAGCAGTTTTGAGTTGACCGTCTTTATGGAGGATATCAAAGAGTTAACGTCTACAAGGCGAGTGTCTTCTGATGACTATAGTGCAAAGTTGTACTTACAAAAACAGTTTTTGTCCCAGATACTCAACCACAAGGATATTGAGATCCCTCATCTAGGAGTTGTACAAGATAGGTTGAACGACAAGAAAGTGTTGATTGTTCTTGATAACATTGATCAGTCTATACAGTTAAATGCAATCGCAAAAGAAACTAGCTGGTTTGGTCATGGAAGTCGGATCATCATCACAACTCAAGACCAAAAACTTTTGAAGTCACATGGCATCAACCATATTTACAAGGTGGATTTCCCGTCAGTATATGAAGCTTCTCACATCTTTTGTATGTATGCTTTTGGTCAAAAGTTCCCTAAAAAGGGTTTTGAGGCGCTTTCTTGGGAAGTTACAAACCTTTTGGGTAAACTGCCTCTGGGTTTAAGAGTCATGGGCTCCCACTTCCGAGGAATGTCTAAGCAGGAGTGGATAGACGCACTACCAAGGCTAAGAACTCGCCTTGATGCCAGCATTCAAAGCATTTTAATGTTCAGTTACAATGCCTTATGTGATGAAGATAAAGATTTATTCGTTCATATAGCTTGTCTTTTCAACTATCAAATGATTGAGCTAGTGGAAGATCATCTCGGAAAGAGCTTCTTGGATGTGAAGCAACAGTTTCGCATTTTAACTGAGAAATCTCTCATATCTGTTGAAAATAGATGTGTATATATGCACAATCTGCTAGTACAATTAGGTAAAGAAATTGTCCGTGATGAGCTTGGGAATCAATCCATTCTAAAACCTGGGAAGCGTCAATTTTTGGTTGAGGCTAGAGATATATGTGACGTACTCACTAATGACACGGTTAGTTTTATTTTTAGTCAGATTGCTTCCTGCAAATTAAAATATTTTTGATGACTAACCATCTCTAGTTCTCTATATTCAGGGTAGTGAAAATGTTATAGGCATACATTTTGACTCATCTGGATTGTCAGGCGAATTAAGTATAAGTGGAAGAGCTTTTGAAGGGATGTCGAATCTTGAATTCTTAAGATTCAAGTGTATGTATGGTAATCAAAATCATAATTTGAGCTTACCACAAGGTTTGAACCATTTATCTCAAAAACTACGATTACTACATTGGGATCGCTTTCCAATGACATGTCTGCCTTCCAATTTTTGTGCGGAGTGCCTTGTCGAATTATATATGGTAGACAGCCAACTGCATAAGCTGTGGGATGGAGATCGGGTAAGTTTTTTTTTTCTTACACTTGTTAGGTTTTAAAAAGGAGCTGATCTATAGCACTCTGTTAGTAATTTAATGTGTTTACTTTGCTTATTTGTACAGTCCCTTCGTAACCTCAAGTGGGTGAATTTGAGTCTTTCGAGAAACCTAAAGGAACTACCTGATCTCTCTACTGCCACTAACCTTCAGCATATGTTTCTTTCTTCCTGCTCAAGTTTGGTAGAGCTCCCTTCCTTGAATGCCACTAATCTTAAAAAAATGAGCATTGCTAAATGCTCAAGTTTGGTGGAGCTTCCGTCCTGGATTGGAAATGCCAACAATCTTTCCTTGTTGAATCTCATGGGATGTTCAAGTCTGGTAGAGCTCCCGTTCTCTATTGGAAATGCCACTAATCTCCAAACATTGCAACTTGATATGTGCACTAGTCTGGTAGAGTTGCCGTCCTCTCTTGGGAATCTTCATAAATTGCAAAAGCTGATTGCAATAGGATGCTCAAAGCTAGAGGTTCTTCCTACGAACATCAACTTGGAATCTCTTGATGAAGTTAGTTTTTGTGATTGTTTGATGCTGAAAAGTTTTCCTCAGATTTCCACACATATTAGGCTCCTAAATCTCGCGAGAACTGCGATAAAAGAAGTGCCTTCGTCGATAAAGTCTTGGCCTAATCTTTCTTCATTGGGCATGTCATTCAATGAAAACCTCGAGGAGTTCCCGCATGCTCTTGGTATCATCACATCATTGGTATTTGAAGATAAAGAAATGCAAGAGATCTCACCTTGGGTTAATAAAGTCTCTCGTCTTCAGTCTCTAATACTCATAGGATGCAAGAAGCTAGTGTCAGTCCCACAGCTTCCGGATTCCTTAGATCATCTAAGGGCAGAAAATTGCGAGTCATTAGTGAGACTCGATTGCTTCTTTCACAATCCAAAGTATCTCCAGTTTACAAATTGTTACAAACTGAATAAAGAAGCAAGGGAACTCATCGTTCAGACCAGTACTCGCTGTACGGTCTTACCTGGTGAGGAAGTGCCTGAAAACTTCGCTTACCGAGCTAATACTGGAAGTTCCGTAGTGGTAAATTTGAATAAAAGACCTCTTTCTAAAACCTCGAGATTTAAGGCTTGTATCTTGCTGGTTGATGAAGGTGGTAACAAGGAGAAGGAGGTGCTTGGTAGTAAAGAGATGAGAATATCTTATCTCATCATGGAAAAACATAATCCTGGCGTCTCTGTTCCATGCAGACCTATTGGCTACTCTATATCTCACTCTTTTACTGATCATTTGTACATCTTTGAGTTTGAAGGAGATGTGACATCTAACGAGCTTCGCTTTGACTTTAAACTCTACTGTAGCGAAAGAAAGATAAAAGAATGTGGGGTAATGCTCAGTAAAAGTCTTTCATGTTTATGGGACTGAAGTCGATGGAGATCATGACAATGTATTGCACTTTTAATCTTTACATTTTACATGATTGTTATTGTGTGATGTTGGGTTATGTATAATTGACTAACTATTGAATTCACTAGATTTTGTGAAGAATACAAATGTACACACTCATACCTATACTCTTTACTTTATGTGTGTATACGTTGTATCAGTTGATTTGAACATTTTAGCTAGCTGACTCGAGGAGGAACTATGCAACAAACAAGATTCAGTCACAATCTATACTTGTGAGACAACATTCATCATATATGTTAAAAGTCGTTCCAAAAACGTCTACTAAGCTTTTCAATATTTCAGAATTCAAATTCCTTTATCTCATCATTGTGCCAATCCTCAGAGAGATACGACCAGGAGTAGCGACCTTTGCAAATCTTGCAATCTGGAGTACATTTGATGAATTCTTCAAGCTTCTGAATGGGGGCTTGTACAAAATAGTCATCAGGCACCGTGTCAGGATCCAAAGCCAAGTATATGCAATGTGAGAGATTAAGAACTGTGAGGTTTTGGAGGCCTGTGATTAGCGATATAACTCCATCAATTGTGACGTAAGAGCATCGTAAACTCAACCTCTTGAGGTTTTGGAGGTACCGCACGATTTGCTCAACATTCTTGTCTTGCAAAAAACCCAAATATTTGAAGTTTGTAAGGTTACTGCAGTTTTCTCCCACGATTTGAAAGTCGAATGTCCCGGTACGAAGCTGATAATCTTGAGCAATGATTAGTGTTTTAAGATTCTTCCAACGAGTGAACGCAAACTGAAGTGACTCCTTGGTTTTATAGCACCAGACCGGTAAAACAAGTTTTTCGATGTTTGGCATCCTAAGGAAAACAAAACAAAAAAAAAATAAGAATCTCCTTTTTGTACATGACTTCAACAATGATTCATTTACATAAAAGATGAGACTTACCTCTCAGCAGCAAACATGAGATCCTCCGTTTTTACATAGGAACTGAAGTGAAAGAACAAATTCTTCGGGGCCATGCGGCTCAACTTGGTGATCTCATCCAGTAATTCCATGAGGGTTAGGTGTACGACACTATAGTCAAAAAAAAATTTACTGATCTTAATAAAAATACTCTTAAAGCTTAGGCCATTTGCTACTTCCTCTTCATCAACCCGGTGCTCAAAGAAGATGATTGGTCGGACTCGATCCTCAAACTCCATAAAATACGAGAAGTCCACTTGTTTGAGCTTGGTGAGGTCGACAGTGTTCCACAGAGTTTTGTTGTGAGAGGCAAGGAACCAAGAAGTACATACACGTGAAACTCCCAAGGTAAGGTCCATCAATTCGAGCTTATCGAAAACAACAGCAAGTACGTCTCTGTGCAAAGTTTCCCACTTTGGAACCTTCTCCTTCACTTCACAACTACGACCAGAGTAACAAAAGGTTGAACACATTTTAGATAGATTGATTCTTGAACTCACATTAAAGATTGAATACAGTAGAAACAAGAGAAGAATAAGTCAAGAACCCTAAACAAACCTTGGAAATTGTTGAACAACGTAATTCCTAAGAAGACGAGTTGTCGAATTTGTCGTAAACAGAGAATTTGAATTTTCAAGTAGAGCCTTGAGACCGTTTGACCTGATCTCCATCGTAACTAACATTAAAAACTAAACTCTGAAATGTAAACTCTCAAACCACTTTACAAAACAGATTAATATCTCTCTTGAGCAATCTGTCGAACACCTTCTATGCAAGACAAAAAAAAAAAAAAAAAGAAAGACACAAAGGTTAGATTTTTGTTACGTTTTATGGGAGGCTGAGTATGTTTCGAAATCTCAACTCTGTAACAGCTCAACTCACCCAATTTTATAATCAATCCAACAAGAAATCAAAAGAAGTAAAAACAAGAGATTTTTTTTTTTTGTTTTCCTTCAATCCGTCGATGTGAAGAGATCTAACCCAAGTCAAAAAACTACAAGCCCAATTCAGATCAGTAAGAAAGAGCAATGATTCACTTAAGCTCAACAACGAGAATCACAGCTTAAGCATGAACAAGAAGGAGAAGAGAAAACCCCAAGAAGAGAGAGTCTTTGAATCGTTTCGAAGCCTTCTCGAACCTCTGCTTCAGATAGAGTCTCTTACTTTTTCTCCAAACAAGTCGATATTGTCAATCTGATAATTTAGGAAATTTTCCTAAAACTGGTAAATGTATAATTTATATTTCTTTATTTTAGCTTAGGAAACTTACATTTTCGTATATTCATAATCTCCTTATTTTAGAGACTAACGTCCCTATTTCATGAACATGAACATGATTTATCAAATGAAACATAACTAGGATTTAATCCGCGGTACACCGCGGAAAAATATTTTATATATAATAATTTAGTTTTTATAGTTTTACATTTGATATTAAAATTAGAAATTTGATTTACATTTTTCCTGTTTTTAAAATTTGAAATGTACTATATATGTAATTTAGTAATTTAAACTGTGTACACGACAACTTTAATTTATTATATTTTTTGAATTTGATATTAAAATTGTATGATTTCAAATTATTAGTGTTTTTAGATTTAATTTGTGATACATGTGTAACTGTGATTTGAACCCGTGGTACATTCTAGAATAATCTTTTATTTTATATATAAAGATTTACTTTTAAATTTAATATTAATCTAATTATATGATTTAGATTTTTAGTGTTTTCTAGATTAAAACCGTGGTATATACGTAACTGAATATTTTTAAAAAATTAAAAAAATATATTTTAAGTCATATATGGAATAAAGCCACTGCTAAGTTTGGGCTATTGTCGATTATGACCAGGTCAACCAAGTTTTATTTTCAACTGAGTGATATTTTACAGTAAAAATTATTTTAGGATATATGTAGTTATAATTATAATTAGTATAATTTTGATATTATGCTAATTAAAATAATTTGTGAAAGAGAGAGAGTAATATTCTAAACGAAGTATACATTAATTGTGATTTAGATTGGTTGGTATATTTAGTTCCAATCTTTATTTTAATTCAGAATTGTTACTATCATATGACTAATTTTTCCTATCTCAAACTAAAAAAGCAATTACATAATCTATTTTTTTAAAATCAATTTCGGTATAGATGCAGATTTTTGAGATCTCTTATTCTAGTTCTGTGGGTTTAATTTTAATATATTAATATTAATTATGAAAAATCTTGTTGTGTAAATAATGTTAAATAGAAAAATAATGATTATGTCTATTTTGTGGTTTATATTAGGAAAATTCCTTTTTCAAACAATGGTAAAACGTAGTTAAAAGGCAAATAAAATATTAAACTTTTTGTTTAGTATTTTGGACAATCGTTAAGTTATGGTTAGTATGTTTGGTTGTTATAAACATCTGTAAATTATAAAACGAACAAAATAAGATGTAGTGCTGGAAAAAAACAAAACAGAAAACTTAATTCTATTGATATGATAAGCAAAGCAATACATCATGATAGAACATGGATTCATCTTTAAAAATGAGAAGGAGTTACTTACAACGAATATTAAACAACATCAAAAGCAAGAGAAAAAATAAAGAAAACATAAAACTGTTTCTATATATTAATTTAAGGTTTCTTTGCTGGTTGTAAGTATGTGTGGTGCATTCACGTTGCTAGTGGGGGATTATTTATAGTGCTTTAAAATGAATTAAATCTGATATGAAATTAAGGATAAATTAGTGGGCAAGCAAAAAATCTTTTAAAACGTGAAATATGTATATTTTTGGAATATACGATTTATTAGTTTTATATGTCAATTTCATTTGTGATATTTGTAGATTTGATTTCGATACTATAGTTTTTAGTTTCTATTTGTTATATAGTCATTAAAATCTTAATTTGATAAACAATCATATTTTTAAATTTACTTTCCATTTAGTTTTATAACTTGATTTTTGTACCATAGGAATCGGAAATGAATATTAGATTAACATAATTATTATGATAGCATTAAACGATTAATTCTATTTGAAGTATAAGAAATATTATTCGATTTTAGTGGATTGTCGAATTTACGTATTCTAGTTATTGTTATTTAATGAAATTTTTAGGGATTAACTTTGTAATTTGGTATAACTAAAAGGGTAGAACCCAAAATGTATTTCAAAAATGTATATATAGGTAACAACACACATCTTGTTATGGCCATGTTTGACAAATACAACACTCTAAAATAGCACCAAAACAAGTTTTATGGACAATTATAGTATACATTCCATAGAATTCCAAAAATAACGCTATTTAACACATTATTTAAAATTATTTTTTAGATTTTTTTTTCAGGTTTGGATTTCCAATCTCACATTTAGGGTATAGTTTTGAGGGGTAGTGTTTAATATTTTGAATTTAATGTTTTATTTTGAAAGATTAATTTTGAAATATAGTGCTATTTTTGGAATTTTTGAAATGTTGTGCTAAATTTGGAACAAAAACTTATTTTGATGTTATTTTTGAGAATCATTTAGGGTATAGATTTTGTTCCAAATTTAGCATAACATTTCAAAATTTCCAAAAATAGCACTATATTTCAAAATTAATCTTTCAAAATAAATCTTTAAATTCAAAATATTAAACCCTATCCCTCAAAACTATATACTCTAAATGAGATTGAAAATCCAAACCTAAAAAAAAAACTAAAAATTAATTTTAAATATTGTAATGTGTTAAATAATATTATTTTAAAAAAATTATGGAATGTATGCTATAATTGTCCATAAAACTTGTTTTGGTGCTATTTTAGGGTATTTATCAAACATTATAATCTTGATTGTGAAATAGAATCCGGAAATTTTTTTATTTTATTTTTGGGAAAACATGAGCTAAGGCTTTTCAATATCTCAGAATTCAAGTTCTTTGATCTCATCATTACGCCAATACTTCTCGTAAAAAGCATCTTAACCTAATATGCGAGATCGATCTTCGCATAACCTACAGCCGACTTCCGAACACATGATTAATGTGTCAATCTTCTGAGTGACGGTTTTTATGAAACTCTCCTCAAATAACGAACCCTTCAATAAGGTTTTGAAAATACAATGTGAGAGATTGAGGATCGTTAGGTTTTGGAGGTACGTGATGAGTAAGGAAACTTCTTGAATAGAGTCGATGACACAACATCTCATACTCACTCTCTTGAGTGTTGGGAGGTAACACACAATTCCTTCAGCTATATATGGGTCGACGTGACCCGACAGTTTTAGGTTGGTGAGGTACTGAGGTTTGTACAGTTTTCTCCGATGACTTGAAACTCGACTATCCCCTTGAAGTAGAAGTGTGTAGAGATGATTAATGTGTGAAGGTTCTTCCATTTACTGAATGCAAATTTATATGAACTCTCACGTATATTGCACCACTGAGGTAAGACAAGTTTTCTGATGTTTGGCATCCTGAAAAATCAAGAATTATGAGAAAGAGAGAGGAGGCAGATCCCTTTTCAGTTTCTTGGTATTCAAATTCAAGGAGTATATGAGATTTACCTCTCAGAAGCAATGATGAGATCCTCATCTTCTACAAAGGAATAGAAGTTGAAGAACAAATTTGTCGGAACTGTAATACTGAATTTGGTAACTCTAATCAAAATTTTCCTTATATTGTGTAGACCTTCTTCTACGTTTACATATTGGGATTTGATCCGCAAGTTTTTTACTCGAGGATGCTTGAACTCGACGAGTTTGGGATTGGCGAGGTTGATGGTTTTCCATAGAGATTTTTGGTGAGCGGCAAGGAACCAAGTGACACAGACGCGTGATGCTCGGACGGTAATATCCACTACATTGAGCTTCTCGAAAATCTTGGCTAAAATACCGCTACCATATTCTCCCAGCTTGGAACTTTTCTTGATCTCATGAACATCACACCATAGCTACAAAAGTGAGAAAGAAAATAATACATTTATTTAGATAGACTATGAATTAGTATATTCTTAAATTTATAAAATTACATAAATAGAGGAAGATAAAAAAACATTGAACTAAGGACAGATTTCATAGAGAGTGTCCATCTTTGGATTCTTCTTGCACCATCTAATCACTCCATATCAATGCCTCTATAAGAAATGAAAAAAAAAAACAAACTATTAGATGTTTTGAAGGACTAAAGAAAAAGAAGAAGAAAACAATGAATTTATATGAAGAAACCTTTATGGACAATACATAACACAATAAGTAGGTTTGACTATGTATACCAAAGGTTCAATAATAAGTCGCATAACATATCATATGCGTGCCCATAAATTTATAATTACATAGACCTAATTCTTTGTCGTCGTCCTTTGACAAAGTGATGATTTTTTGTTTGCAGATTCTCCAAAAAGTCAAAACTGGAAAATAAGTTTGATAGTACACATGTTCCCTCATCCACTAGTTTAAACGTTTGATATTAAAGCTCTCAACTATTTTATATCTTTATCCTTAAATGCTCTTACACATTTTAGACGGCCATGTCATCTTTATATACTCAATATTATTTCAATGCACAAGTCCTATATGGTGTATGGTATAACCGTATATTTCACACAAATCATATATGGTGTAAGAGCATTGCATTGATACCTTGACATAAACCTCTAGGCTTTAGCCATAGTATTTCGTCTACTCTATTCACAAAGCTTTTTCCACCTACCTCTTTCATTCCAAATTATGCTCTTTGAAAACGTTAAGACAAACTAATCTATATCTCCGTCTTTGGTGCAATTTCGCTTTTACTTTAGCCTCCTGTCTCTCACGCCAACACTGCCAATGAAGTAAGACTCATGTTTTCTGCCACTTATGCAAAATCTTGTCGTGGACACATCAAGCAGTTGAAAAGCTAGCACCAACTGAAAGAATTGACCAAGGGATACCAAAAGCAACTAATAATTACATTTAAGGCCTTACAATGAAAAAGATCATCGAACGTGAAAATCAAGTTGATTTTGTTCCTGAAGGCTTGCCTAAAGAGTACACGTATGTCGTCAATCAAATTGAAGGCCGTGACACTCATCCGAGATTATGTCAATTGCTAAGCTTTGCCTAATTTCCAATGATAAACGTCACATTCATTTGAAAATCATAGAGGTTAACAAAAAGAAAAGGTGGGAAAACAGAGAGGAAAACAAAGTTTGACTTAAAAAAAAAGAGACTGAATGAATGAAGCATATCATATATCAATTGAAACAATATTTAAGATCAAAGTTGTGAAAACAGAATCCAATAACTTATCAAAACACATTAACAAAACTTTTCGAACTTTTCAAAATTCAAGTTCCTTTATCTCATCATTTTGCCAATGCTTCTCGTAAAAAGTATTCCACCCAAACAGTCTAGGTCGCTCTTTTTGGCAAACTCTGCAATTATTTCTGGAACACATGATAAGTTTTTCAAGCTTCTGGTGAGTGGCAGCTTCTACAACATGATTTATCGTGATATAACTATTGGAAAAGTATTGGCAATGTGTCAGGTTAAGGATCGTGAGGTTCCCCAGACCTCTGATTAGCGAGATAACATCTTCAACATAGACATCAGAGCATTTTAAACTCAACCTCTTCAGGCTCTGGAGGTAACGCACGATTTGCCAAGTATCGTAATTTTCCAAATAACCCATAAGTTTCAAGTTGTTGAGGTTACGGCAGTTCTTTCCCAGGACTCGAATCTCGAATTTACACCAGATAAAGTCATTATAAGCCATGATCAGTGTGTTAAGATTCTTCCACTGACTAAACGCAAACCTAAATGACTCCACCTCATTATGCAGTGACCATGAAACTGGTAAAGCAAGTTTCTCCATGCTTGGCATCCTGGAAAACAACAAAAAAAAAAAACACATATGAGCTATATATATACATATATTTGCTTTAATTATTTAGTTATAAAGACGAGATTTACCTCTCAGCAACAAACATGAGATCCTGCTTTTGTAAATACGAATTAAAGTAAAAGAACAAATTCCGCGGGGACATGCGGCTCAACTTAGTGATCTCATTCAATAGATCCCTGAGTTTTATGCCTTCTACTTTATAAAAGTTAAAGAAGAAATTACTAAAGCTTAGGGCTTTTTCTACTTCATCGTCAACAGAGTATTTATAGAAGACGTTTTTTCTCTTGGGTTTTAGCTTGGTGAGGTCGATGGTGTTCCACAGAGTTCTGTTGTGGGAGACAAGGAACCAATAGATGCATACACGCGAAACTCCCATGGTAATGTCCATTATGTCGAGCTTATCGAAGACAATGGCAAGTATGTTTCTATCTAGAGTTGACCATTCTGAATCTTCTCTTGAGCTGTTTGCCTTTTCCATCACGTTGCAACTACATACAACAGCAACAAAAAAAAAGCTTTACAACATTTTAGATAAATAGCTTCAATTCTTAAATCCACGTAAAAGCTTGAACAAGCGAAAGAGAGAATAAAATCTATAAAATATGACAAAAAGCGATATATATTATCCAATATTTGTAGTCTATCTATGAAGAAAGCCTTAGAAAGGAGTACTGATTTCTTACATTTGCATAAATTTAACAAGAAAAGAAAAAAACTTAGTCCTAATATTTCATAGACATTCCAAATTTCCAACTTCAGAAGCATAGGTTATACAGTACGTTCTAGTTTCTTTGACGGGAAGTAAAATATATATAGACATTCCAAATATATATTTTTTTACATTGTTGTTTCTTATTCTTTTAGTCAATGTAGAAAATTTCCAAGTTTGACTTTCCATCTATCGAGACGCTAAATTTCAATAATTCCATTTTACTTCAAGGGTTGATTTGATTAATGCTTCTACATAATGAGAGTTGGGGTTCGACACTCAGAGAATTAAGAGTGTCACTCTTTGTAAATTAAGGAGACCAGTATACAAGAGAGCTCTGACGACGTGCAAACAAAACTGTTCACCGTTATTATACGCTGGAGAAGGAAATGTTGTCTGTTAAGGAAAGAAGTGTAATCTTTTATGGTCAGAGATAATGGTCTGTGATAGACTGATAGGATCGTCTAGGTAAAAGTTTTCATAATTTGAATCAAATAATCAATGAAGACACTGTCTAGGTAAGAGTTCTCATAATTTTCATTAAATAATCAATCAAGACGACAAAAAAAAAAAGCTACAAGTAAAATTTGAAATCAACAAAATTAAGAATCATAAAACGTAATTATATATTATACTAAAATTTGTATCCACACACATACATGATTTTAATTGAAAATATTTTCTACTAAAATCTATTTTTGAGTTTAAATATAATCATTCAAACTTTTAATTATAAATCTATATAAACACTAAACTTATTTTACTAAGTAATATGCAACATATATATTGTTGAAGATAATATTTATTTGTTATATCTATTTGCACGTGATTTAGTTTACATTTTTTTATCAATAAAAATTATTAAGTATAAATATAATCATTTGAAGTTTGAAAGATAAATCTATATAATATTCATACTTATTTTACTAATTTATATATAACATATACTCGCTCTGTTTCACAAAGAGTGTCATTCTGGAGTATTTTATTTGTTTCACAAAGACTGTCACTTTATATTTCCAATATAATTTTTAATATCAAATGTTCTAATTTACCCTTAACCCAAAAGCTTTTTCTATTAGATTTAAATGATAAATTGTTCATTAAATAGGGGCATATATGTATAATTCAAGTTTTTCTTAATTTGTGTGTAGTTAGTCAAAATGACACTCTTTGTGAAACAGAGGGAGTATTGTTTATTGTTTCAATAATGTTTTCTTGGCTCATCAACAATATATCACATGAACAAAAAATGACTTAAAATCTAAAACGACCCGATCCGTTTTTTTATTAATAATAAATAATTAAAGTCTAAACTGGTGGTCCTATATCCACTAGTCACGTAACCACTATCACACAACAATAAATAACATAACAATACCACTAAACCAATAAATAACCAATAATCCAGTAACCAATAATAATTCATAACAATTAACCAATAATCCAAACAACATGAATCAAAGAACGAGCAACCTAAACCACATTGTAATGACTCAACTCTAGCAACATAGCAAGGCAAGACAACAACCAATCAAGTCACTAGAACATCCTCCCCTTCATTCACGATCACACTTTGCCTTTAAACACTCAGTGAGGCAATCCTCCCATCTGCTGGGCTATATACACAAGCAACTGAGATACCAATGTCTAAAACAATAAACAATCAAAACAAGAAAACCAGGAAACAAGTATCGTCTTCGCTGGAAGGGAGGTGTCGACCGACACTACCCCACAGTGTCGATCGATGCTGCTCCATAGTGTCGATCGACACTGGCTCTGCAGACGCGATCCGCTCAAAGCCGAGAGTCTAATCTCGCTTCCCATTACCTCCAATCCGTTCAAAATTCATTCCCAAATCCAATGAATCCGTAGGAAACCTATAACAAGCAAGAAAACACCACAAAAAAACACCTAACAAGCAAGACAAAAGAAATCTCAGGCTTAGATCAGCTATGTTCATTCACTCACCTCTTTGCAGGAAGTTTCTGACCAATAACGACGAATCCAACACCCAAGGCCAAGCAACCCTCCTAACACGTCTCTAGCCCTGGATCTTCACTCCCACATAAAGATCTCCAATGAAAAGCACCAAAAACTCCAAATCTCTCAAGAACGCTCTCTTCTCTCTTGTTCTCTCTAAAAACAGCGACAAACACTTTTCCAAAACCCTTTTTGTCGACCTCCCCCTTAAATAACCCGGTTTCAGGGTTTTCCTTAAATCAAACTGACCCAAATCGACAATTAAATCGAACTGGTCAAACCAGAAATTGCTGCCATCCCCAAAACTCACAGTTTGGTTCGCGGATGTTATAAAATCTCACAGGAAGAGTCGAAAATCTTTTGACATTTTACTTCTAGAAGAGTTCATTCTATATTCATATCCCATGAAAACATCTTTTTAAAAGTTATAATGTTGAATGTTGATCGTTAGTGTAATTATAGAGATCATTTTAACATATTGATATCCCACATTAAATGTAAATATACAGAGTTTCATAAACATTTTTAGTGCTATGTCGCTACAACGAGGTTGTCCAAGTGCATCACCTGCCATAATAGAATTTCCGACCAAGTCAAAAATGCTTAAATGATGAAACCGTTAAACCCGACAATGAATATCCGTTCACTAATCCAAGTTACATATTTTTCTTAAATATCATATGCTGTTTCCAGATGTTAATTTTGTGATGCGATCTCATCTTCGTCTTCTAAAACAAAAATAGTGTACTTTAAATATGTTGTGTCTCCCAATGTTTTGGGTTAAAAACATTTGATAAAATTAAGGAAAAAAGATAGCCAGCTACCTAAAGTATGGCAGAATGCTTAGCCACACATGCCAACTATGATAAAGGACACTCAACTACACGACCTATATGTTTTCCATGCTCACATGTATAAAGTATATGATGTTATGTGCTCAACAACATACACAAAAAATCTCAGTTTACCGGACCATTTACGCCGGTGTTGACTTACCGATGACTTGTCCAAACCAAAAAGAAGACCCGATCGGTTTTGTCGACCAGAGCCCAAAGACCCGACCCGGTTCAGACATTTGTTGGGTTTAGTTACTGGGCCAAAATTTAATAATTTTTGGCCCATTAACTATAAACCCTACAATCGATTCCATCGAAACATCATCGATTCCATCGTTTTTAGAGAGAACAAATGTTGAAGGAAATCTTGTTCGGAACCTCAAATGGAGAAAGTGAGATTTTAGGGTTTATAGTTAATGGGCCAAAATTTAATAAATTTTGTCCCATTAACTAAACCCAACAAATGTCTGAATCGGGTTGGGCCTTCGGGCTCTGGTCGACAAATCCGATCGGGTTTTCTTTTCGGTTTCGACGAGTCATCGGTAAGTCAACACCGGCGTAAATGGTCCGGTAAACCGAGATTCTTTGTGTATGATGTTGAGCACATAACATCATATACTTCGTACATGTGACCATGGAATACATACAGGTCGTGTAGTTGAGTGTCCTTTATCGTAGTTGGCATGTGTGGCCATGCATTCCGCCATACTTCAGGTAGCTGACAATCTTTTTTCCTAAAATTAATCAAAACTCAAACTTGTTTTATATTTTAATTTTTTTTTTTCATGTTATAGAATTATAGCTTCAGTTGATAATATGTCTTCTAAGATATGCTACATAAATCACATGTCAGATTTTGTAACGGCTTACATATCATTTTTTCTAAATTTTGCGACCATGGATTTTTTTTTTTAGATGGATTATGTTTCAAGAGTCTTTTTCATAGTATTCCCAAAAAAAGTGTGACTGTTACAATGTCTTCATTTTTTTATCATAACTTTTAAGTTGAGTTGAGTAATTAATCTATTATCTTTCTTTAAGTAAAACTTAATAATAAATCTTTGTAGTATATGTTTCTAATTAGAAACTAATGTTTCACTACAATTTTATTTTTATGTTTAGAAATTTATAAATACAATTACATAAATTATTCCACTATCCATTAAAATCTTACTTCCATTGTAAAACTCATTAACCCATTCTATATTTTGGAATATAATCATTTTTTGGTTAAAATTTGAATAATAACATTGTTACTAAAACAAATTTATCTTATTATTTTTACTATTTGAAAATTTTCATTTATGTTACTTAATTCATTTTATATATTATTGCTTTATTATTTAATAAAAAGATTTATATTATTGTTTTTTTACTAAATTTATGTTATTGTTTTTACTATTTTAGAATTTTGTTTATATTAATTAATTTTATATTTTTCTATTATTAATTATATAAGTAATAAATACGAATGGATGAATATTTAAAATAGTAATTTTTATACAAAAAAAATATAGCATTGCTGATGTGGAGGAAGAATAAGAGAGAAAATTAACTTAATATATATATTAAGGAAAAAATATATATATCTTATTAACTTATTATATAAAGTTTGATGTTAAAATTACTAATTAACAAGATCGTGACACGTGTCAATTGTATCATTCAGATGTTGACACATGTCAATTTTAAGTTTATTAAAATTTTAAATAATAAAAATGTAAAAATTCAAAACCTACCATAAAAAGATTTTATATAAAAGTAAAATACAGAAAAGAAAACCTAATTTTATTTAAATTTTTTTAAAGAAAAAAACCTACAGCTTTAAAGTTTTTAAAAGATCATTATGAGGAGATTATATATATATATATAAATAAATTCGAAATTATAATATAGTTTATTTATTTTAATTTTAATTTGCTAATTTTACAAGAAAATTTACTTTTTATGTAAGAGAAAAAATGATTGTGAAAATATACAATTAATTACTGTTTCTAAACAAAATGTAAATACTCACCTTTACATAAAGAAAAAGATGGTTGAAGTAAAAAAAAAAGATAGATCATATCATATTTTTTTCCACCAATCAAATAATATATTCAAAAAGACTGCTATTGTAATATATAATATAGGAGTATATAATATTAACTATGTGTTTTTGTAACTATAAAAATGTTAAAGTGAAGAGACATATAATAGTTTATTTAATTTATTCGTAAAGATAATTTATTGGTAGTAGTAAAGACTAAAGAGTATAATTTAACAGTAAAATAGATTTGTGTGTACAAATACACTTTTAGTGGTAATTTATATAGTAGATTTGTAAATAGATATACATTAGTGTATTATAGCAAAAAAAAAAACCAACTATTTTCTATAATTAGAAGTTTATATCTTTACTTTTATACATTGTTTTTACTTATGAAAATAATTAAATATATATTCTTTGTTAAATTTAATTTTATTTTAATAACTTTGAACTCATCTACAACTATTTTCTTTAACTAAAAGTGTATCTATATATTTCTTTTTTCAACCAAACAATAAATTAAAAGTAAATTCATCGGTTAGCTGTCCAAGCTGGAGGAAGGGGTTTACAAATGAAACTTCAGAGATAAGAGAACGCGGAGTACGGGCAAGAAAATATACCTTTGTATTTAATGCACCTGGGATCCAAGAGATATAGAATAGTGGGAAGGACTCCAGCGAGTTAAACTCATCGAGCAGGTTGGAGAAGGACGGTCAATCTTCAGGGACTGCACAATAGTGAGTAACTCAGCACAATTAGTCTCGAAATGTTGACAAGCGATCCATGCAACACATATCCGCTCCATAACTCACAACAACAGTTCTAACTCCGAATGTAGGGGGGAGGGGCCGTCTTAAACACTTGGCCCCCAACAACAAGGTTTTCTCCTCACCAACGCGATACTACCAGCCCAATCCTGAATGCACATTGGTTGCTTTCCCAGAACCATCAATCTGACAACCAGGTGAAGAAACCTGGACATTCGAAGACGGAGATGGAGCTAACATGACCGCCGTAAAAGAGAGCGCCTCTTCCCAAGCTAACTTATCGCCCAAAGCCTCAGCAATTATCATTCGCCTCGATATCTAAACCTTGATTTTTTTTTTTATTTGTGGCCTTCCAGATTGCCCATAAAATCCATGGTAATTAAAGAAGTTGATCAGGATGACCCTGTTGAGAGTCACCCCTCTAGAAAACATAATCCAAATTCTAGTACAACGACTCATATGGAAAACCCTCTGACAAGACCATAGTCGGAGATAAATCATAAACTTCACACGAGCGAGAGCATTCAAAAAAAACATGATTAATAGTCTCAACCGCAGAGTCGCACAATTTACACCAAATATCATATTGGACAAATCCGTATATCAATTTATTTTTATAGATAAGTTGTACTTACTAAAAATATTTATTTTATATTCTTTGTTAAATTTAATTTTATTTAAAAATTCTAAACCCGCACATCAGGCGGGTCCTAGCCTAGTAGGTATATATTTCTTAAGAACTCAGAAAATATATTTAATACCAACTACATTAATAAAAATATTTGAAATCCAACTATATCATATTTGTTATTATGTGCATCCCCTTGTTCGTTGATACACGGTTATTAAATTGAAGCATCACATACTTCATCCTATGTTTTTTTGACGAACAATGTTAAGTTATCAGAGCTGAAAGACTTTTTTTTCGAGAGAGAGCCAATTAGGTACTGACGACTTACATAAGGAAAAAATTCTCGTGTTCTTGAACATTTCACAAGTTTATCGGCACATATATATCATTTCAAGGAATAAATCTAATACTAAAACTCGCAAATCTATCTATGAAATGAATGAAATCCTTCAATTCTGATGAAAAGATCGCCAATCTTCGATATTAGACGTCACTGTTAGGAGGTCTGAGCAATCTGTAACAAAAAGAGCTATATCAATGTCCAAGGCCAATACGCACTCAATAGCCCAGACAAGGTTGTCTAACTATGCATGTAAAGGGGATAAGCTTCTACGATGTCCTTTTAGTCTCATGTGCAGGATTCTATCACCGATAAACATATACCAAGATCCATCAACCAACCAGACAAGGGATTCTTGTGGGATTGGGGTTGAAAGTATGCCCGCTTCTAGTAACGCATGTGGTATGGCTCTATTACTTGCTGTTCTCCAGACTTCTTCTTCATGGATGGATTTCTCCAAAATATCTTGCGGAGGTTCAGAAATATTTTCAAAGACTTTCTTCTTTCTTGTCTTCCAAATGTACCACATCACCCAAAGGAACATTCTCAAATCCTGATCGAGTGTGTCAAAATCTCTACCATGCCCATATAGATTATCGAGGTTACTATATAGGAAAGATGAAGGGAACACCATAGGATGGGAATGGATTTTCGACAAAGCCCACACTTTGGGCTTCAAGGGATAACTTCTTGGGCTCAGCTTTCTTGGACCTAGATATTAGATTTTTCTTTGTTGGACCCCTAGTTTCTTTCTCAGGCCTAGTAGACTACCTTGAATTTCTCCCAGGACGATCGTTGCTTGGTGATCTTGTTCCTTTGCTCGATGGGGACATAGACGACACTGATGCACGATACTCCGTTGGTCCATGAATGATAGCAATCACCTGCTCCGAGATTTTTTTTTTCCTGCCTATCATTCGAATCCACAACTCTATCACGCTCTACTTCCATTAGGTCCTCGACAAGGAGATTGTCATTCTCAAGGATACCATCAAGGATCATCTCCTTCTCCAGCTAATAACAGGCTTTTCATCCAAGGTACCAATTCCTATGAAGTTGTAGTACAAAGGATTATTAATCCAAATAGTTGTTATGCTGGCAGATAAGATGTTATCAAAACAATGCAAGTCAAGCCAAGCAGATATAGGGTTTTGTCTAGCAACCTAAGATGAATAGTAATAAGAAAATGAAAATGAAGAACGACATGACCAGGGTACACGATGCAAACAATCCTCTACCAGATCGAGTAGTAGATCAGGTGATGAAAAAATAAGAACAAACTTAAGAACAGCTCGAAGACCCACACGATGCAAGTGATCGAGTACTCGATCGGGTTGGTGATAAAGTTATGAATAAACTATAAACAATCAAGATACGAAAGCTCCTAAAGACGGGGTAATCGGTTTATAAGAATCAACCTAGAATGTTTTATAGGCCTCAAGCAATCTATTCCCTATACAATGAATTTCTAAACCATGCTAATCCACTCTCGTGGTAGAAACAATCAACCCTAATCACTCCCTTACCCAACTCTTGTTGAAGAATCATGACCAAGCAGATATTACAATCAAAGTCATTTATTGTCAATAAACTCTTTACACATCTAATCTCTTAGGTAAGTGAGTAACTCTCTCGCATTAGTTGATTCAGGCATTTCATCTAACACCTCTTGGTGCGGAAATTCCTAGAATCTAATCTCAACCTCTTGGTCTGAAACTAGCACTAAGAACACTAATCCAAAAGGGAATTTTAATAAAAACAATCAAGGTAAAACATCATAACCGATTAAGATTACATACTAGCCCATCCCATCCCTAGGTACTTTGATTCACTATTCTAATTTCATAGCAAAGAACATAAACCCAGAAACAAATAAAAATTTCATAATCAGAAAGATGAAAAAGAGATACATGTTTTATTAGAAAGAAGCAATAGCAAAATGTAAACATAATACAAGTTGAAAGAATAATAAAAACTGGAAGATTTTGCTCAAAGAAAAATGTAAAAACGACTCTCGCCTCTTGTTTGTCGAAAATAGAGTTCATAGGAGGTATTTATATGGAAACTAGTTGACATAGCCGCGTCAGCAGGTACCCGAAGGTCTACACGAAGCAAGACCCGAGCTCCACTTAGGGTGCTTGATCGAATAGGCGATCGGGTGGTTCAATTCTTTGATCTTGATGTATATACATTCACTAAAACAAGAATAAGTCTTGCACTACACCTTCTATTTGTCTTAAATCACCACCACTGGAAAGTTAACTCGATTACCTATAACTTTGATGAAGAACTTCGAAGCTGAATCCCAACGGAAAAACTTAATTCGAGTATATCTTTGAGGGTCTCGTCATGAACTCGACCGAGTGCCTCTTGTGTAAACTCCATAAATGACACTAGATACTTCCTTGTGATAGCTGCAACTTGTGAATCCTTTATTTGCTCTTTTAGGTTCCAAAGTTCCTATTTTCATCCAAAATGCAATATTGCAGCCATGCAACACCCTAAAGTACCTAGATGCAAATATCTAAGGTGAAGGACCTAAAAATACTAAGGACAGACTCTTAACAATGCAAAACAAGATTAAAAATATGCCTAAGGAAGTGTAAAATAGAGAGATAACACCAGCTCCTGCATCATTTGCACGCCTTCTTCAATAATTTCTCTATCAGATCCATATCCCCCTCGATGAGGTTCTCCTGAGGGGATCGATTTGTTTCCTTGAATCGCACTTATTTCGTTTATAATCCTAATTTGGTTTTCTTCCACCTCTCAATCTGAGAGAAATAGTTCCTCCTCCGCCAGCTTAGCGGCCATTGCAACATCAGCAGGATCTGCCAAACTTATGATCTGGTTCTGACCTTCAGAGAGCAAGAGCATTGTTAGGTTATGTTGGAGTTGTGGCAGTTGGGTATATCCTGCTCCGCCATCACCACTAGTACTCGAACCAATCTAAATTCAAAGTTTGCCGTAATTAAGTGAAGGTCCTCTTATTCCTCATCTTCATCCCCTTCCACCAGGTCTTCTTCCTCGCTCTCCACCATCTTCCCTTTGCCTTTGACAAGAACAGTTGTCGAGGGGTGGTTAGTTGTTAACCGGAATTACTGGTCGAAGAGGTCTGCGGGAACTATGTCGGTGCTCTCTGATTGGCTCTTTCATAAGAGGAGACCTGATTCGGTGAGATGATTCTCTCCTACGAGGTTATTTCCTTGTCTCCATAAACATTTGTTACTCCTTGGAAAAGCTTTTCCCAGAGTTATGCTTACTACGGTTTGCTCCTCTTATTGCCTCGTCTTGCTTTTCCTTTGACCTCGAAGAAGATTGGATGGATGTCCCTCTACTAATAGAGGAGTATTTCGCCTTCTCTGTCCCAACGCGTTGCAAGATAGGATGTCTTTGCTCACAAAATCGAGGTATATCATGAGACTCATACAAGTTCCTTCTCACTGGGCGATTGGAAGATGGGTTCTCCTGCTGGTAGGAGTTATCTGTTGCCTCCCAGGGGGCTATGCATCAGATCAATGTCCATTTTTTCTTCCTACCGCTAGTCTCTCTTCTCTCCCACGGAAAACATCCCGGTGGTGTCTTTCATGAAGATGAGATAATGGTTTCTCCTCCTCAGATCTCCGAGCATTGTAGGGGTCATCAACCACTTGCCTGTCTCTGCTGAGATGATTTTGGTGCTCATTAAGCTGAAGACAGTCTCACTCTTCATGCAATATCATCTTGCCAAAGAAGCAATATGATATATCATGGTTTTTAGGTGTTTTAGCCATGATATAAGTCTTATTTATAGTCTTTTTGGTATTTTTAGAGTCTTTTGAGTCTTTATAGGATTTAGCATGGATCTGAGCATAATGGAGTTACATAGGAAGATTTGGATCTTTATCAAGCATTGAGGCTGAGCTACAAAGTTGGGAGAAGAATTCAGAGGATGAATCGTACGACACAACATCAGCATCGGTTGATGCATAGCCAAAGAAGAAATCGGAAGTTTTCCCACAAGTTTTGAAGATTTACAAAGCTGCCCCAAAGTTCACATATTTGCATCATTAGTCCCTGGACGTGTTTAGGATTATAAATAGGATTTTTGGGTCATTGTTTTAGACCTAAGCTTTATTTTTCCCTGCAACTTTTGAGAGCAAAACCCTGAGAGATTTTCAGAGAGCTTTTGGAGAGAAGAATCAAGACTCCTTCAGAGAAGATTCAGAACTCCTTTACTTCTTCTTTAATCTCTTTCTTAATGCAATTTATTCAGAAGATGTTTTATGTTTCATTGATTATGTCTAAGTAGATCTGCTTGTTAGGTTTAGAGTTTCTCATTAGGGATTTCTTGGATTGTTAGATTGATTAATTGTTTGGATTCATTATCTTTCTTGTTCTTCACCATAGGTTGTTCTTAATGTTAGATCTTTGATTAGTCATCTGGATTTAGATCTTAGGATTATTGATTGATATGAGAATATAATTGATTTTCCTGGCAAAAACCTTTGGTCAGCAAAAATTACTTTTTGCAAAGAGATTTGATTTAGTAATTTTGTGAACAATCTAAACTTGTTTTCAAAGCTGGTTTTTAACTTGAGTTTTGCAAATAGATTCGGATTTTCGGGTTTTAAAACTTCGATAATATTTCCTATGAGAACTGATTTATTTTACAATTGTGTTTAGAGTTCAAGAATGGTGCTTAATTGGTGAACCCTGTTTACAATGATTTCTTGAGAATTTCCCTAAGCCTAGCGTTTATTCCTATTGATTTACAACTCTTTTATTTTCTGTTTTATTTTGCAATTTAATTAAAATATTTATGTTTAGCATAAGTAAAAGATTATTAAATCTATTGCGTGAATCTAGAGTTCTTGTGGATTTGATCCCTAAGTACTACAATTGATCTCTTAATATATCAAATTTTGGCACGTTTACCGGGGACTCTTTTGATTCATCATTAGATTAAAGTCTTTGATTTTGTCTAGATTTTTATTTTTCTATTTTACTCACACGCTTTTGTTTCTTTTTCTTGTGTGTTTCAGGTACATGCCTAAGCCTAGCACCAGGAAAAATTCTATTGGTCCAGTTGTGAAGCTTACAAACTAAGAGTTAGGATAATTAGAGCGTGAGAACACAAAAGCAGCCAAATCAGCAAAGATGGTCAACCCAATCATATTGAGACCAGATGCGGCTGGAGTTTTGAGGGATCAAGAGGGTCATGTGCGCAACGAGCAAGGCCAAAAACTTGATGCTGAAGGACGGGTGATAGAGGAACAACTCGTTGTGGCCGATGAGAATGCACGTTGCATCGATCGACGCAATGAAGGCATCGATCGATGCAATGCCAGAACCGATGCCGAGAATGTTCAGAGGCGACGGGATAACAATGGAGAGCTTGTCAAGACTCTTGCGGACTTCAACAGGCCAGACTTATTCTGTGAGAACCGCTGCGCAATTGTCCCTCCTCCATTCCCAAGGAATGATTTTGAGTTGAAGCCTGCCTACTTTGCTCTTGTTGGACAAAGGTCATTCCAGAACCTGCCACATGAGAATCCTTTAGACCATATTGAGCACTTTGAGGATATAGTCACAAGCATCAATGCTAATGGAGTCACATAGGATTATCTATATTGCAAGCTTTTCCCCTACTCTCTTGCTAGGGAAGCTTCTCATTGGCTAAGGCAACTCAAACCAGGATCTCTGAAGACCTGGAATGACATCAAGGTGGCGTTTTTGAACTACTTCTATGATGATGCCATGTCTGATGAGCTGAGGATTAAGCTCTCCACCTTTAGACAAGGACCTGCTGAATCTTACAAAGCTGCTTGGGTAAGGTTTAAAGCATACCAGAGAGACTGTCCGCATCATGGGTTCTCAGAGGTGCAGCTGATTAGTATTTTCTTTAGCGGGATTGACTGGAGGTATCAGATGGTTTTGGATGCTGCTAGTGATGGGAACTTCAAGACAAGGTACCCAGATGAAGCTAAACAGTTGATAGAAAGGCTAGCATCAAGCAACAGTACCAAGAATGCAGACTTAGAGCGGATGAGAGCACAAGAAGGCCATGGTTCAAATCAGTTTGCTACAGTGAATGCTAAGTTGGATACAGTGCACAACCTTCTTGTGGGAAAGAAGTCTATCCATTTTGCTGAAGATGTTGAGACTTTTGAGCCAAAGCCAGAGATTACAGAAGAAGATGTCAACTATGTGTATGGAGCTGGGTATCAAAATCAGAGGTTTGGTCAGAAGAATTCCTTCACAGGATATTCAAACAACAACTTCACTAGGAACTATGGTTCTTCTTCTTACCAACCCCTCCCTCCACCCAATTCAGAGAGCAAGATGGAATCAATGATTGGACAGATTTTGGAAGGTTAACAGAAGTTAACAGTAGACTTCAATGACAAGATTGATTATGTATACACTGAGCTGACAGGGAAGTTTGATGCATTAAATACTCATATCAAGAAGCTGGAGAATCAAGTTATTCAAACTGCTGGGTCTGTTAAAAGACAAGAGGAATTTCTTTCTAGAAGAACAGAGATGAACCCCAAGCATGCTTGTAATGCAATTTTGGTAAAGGAATGAGACGAAGATACGTTTGTTGAGCCAGCATCGATCGACACTACACAAGAGCATCGATCGACGCAAACTCAATCAAGCGTCGATCGACACAACATCAGCATCGAACGACACCCCCCACGAACAGCTCCAGTTTCTCTTCCAGTTCCACCATCTGATACAGAACAAGCTTATAAGCCTAAGGTTCCTTTTCCTAAGCCTAGGAGATCCAAACAGGAGACTGAAGAAGCTAGATGCAAGGCTATGATGGACAAGGTAATGATTGAGATGCCTTTGATTGATGCAGTCAAGTTTTCTCTTGGGATTAAGCGGTATGTCAAGAGAATGGTCACCAATGGTTTGAGTCCTGAGGAAGCAGCACTGTTTACAAAGGATGTTAGCTCAATTCTGTTGAAGCAGCCTCCACAGAGGAAGAAGGATAAGAAGCAGGAGGTGGTTGTCTCTAAGGAAGTAAGTGCAGTGATTCAGAGTAGGATTGCAGAGAAGTTGACAGATCCTGGAAGGTTTTTGTTAGATTGCTCTATCTCCACAGGAAGGTTTTCTCATTCTCTTTGTGATCTTGGCTCTAGTATCAACTTGATGCCCCACTCTGTTGTTGTGAGACTTGGGATGAAGGATTTCAAGCCAACTTATATCTCTCTTATCTTAGCTGATCGATCTCGCATAATTCCTGAAGGTGTCTTAGAGGATATTCCAAACAAGATTGGAGATTGCATGATTCCCACTGACTTTGTGGTGTTGAAGTATGACAAAGAGCCTAGTGATCCTCTCATCTTAGGACGCTCTTTCTTGGCTACAGCTGGTGCCATCATTGATGTTAAGAAGGGACACATAGCTCTGAATGTAGATGATTTGGTTAAGAACTTTGAGATGGACAAGCTGAGAAAGGCTCCCACTATTGATGGTCAGACATTTTCTGTGGAGATAGCTTTTGATGATGATCTGCTCATAGAACTTCATGAAGACATTACTGTTGGGTATGTCAAAGAGTTGGAGACTGTTGAGAAAGTGAGTAAGCAAGCTGTTAACTTTGAAGATTGGAGTGGAGATCATCTAATCAGTACTAGAAACCATGATGAGGTTCTGATCCATGACAAGTTGTTGGTAGATGATGTTTTTGTAATGGAAACATGGATTGCTGAGGAAAGCTGCAGAATTGTTGAAGAAACACGAGTTGTAGGCCCAGCATCGATCGACACACCTTCCAGAATCGGCTCGGACTTGTCCAAACCCGAAGATTCTCAAGTTGATTCCTTAGCTGGAAGTCCTAGACCAGTTGTAAAGCTGAAATCTCACCATTCAACAGTCCAGAACCCACATGTAAGGCCAAGGTATGCATCTCCTTCTCCCAAACCTTCTTCTATCATCAATAAGAATTTCAAAGGTACAAAAACTGTTTTGCAGTTAACCAAGCCACAAGATTATCGTAGAGCGCTTGTTTCTTCTATTGTTGATTTTGCAGGACATAAAAGGAAGCCACACATACTTCAGTTCCGCCCTAGCCATGTTCCTCACATCCTTGGCAGATCTCATGCACATACTGCCTACACACCCCCTTGGATGAAGAGGACATTCTCTCGGAAGCATTCACTGCCATGTTTCGATCCACCGGATGCCTGAGATCCGACACAGTCAAGCTAATGACTGAAAACAAGCGCTTAATGGGAGGCAACCCACTGGTAGGTTTTTCTTTTTCCTTTTTCTTTAGAATTATTTTTATTTTATTTTATTCGCCAATCCCTTACTTGATAGTACTAGGGACAGTGTTGTTTAAGTCTGGAGGAGGCAGTTACTAACTACGTTTTTGTTTTTGAGCGTCAGTCCAAAAAAAATGGTTTTATTGAGTCAAAATTTTGTTGGGAACTATGATTTTTCTTTTTAGTGTACTGTCTTGGTTGATTAATGCTGCAGATTGAATCCATAAATCCGACTAATGAAAAATCCAATGGCTGACCAGAGAACCAGAGACATCCAAATTTCCAACAGAATCCATAAAAGCTTGAGGTAATTTCTGTACTTTTCTTTTTACCTCATCAAGGAGATTGATGTTCATAGAGCTTGACTCCTTGTTCATACCTGACAAGTAAGGTTACAAAAGAAAATGGTACTCCTCTCCTTTATTCAAGTTAAAAAAAATCTTGAGAGCTTTGTTAAAAAAAAAAAAAAGAGAATAAAAGATGAGATGATTTTGATCAGTTTAGAGAGGTAGGTAAATTACCTGTGACCCCATTATTCTACTCTTGAGTCAAATGATCACACAAAGCTTGGAAGCGAGGGGTAGGTAAATTACCAATGACCCCATTATTCGCTTACACCTTTGATTAAAAACAAAAGATAAGAAAAAAACAAAACAAAGCTCTAAGGAAGATTAAATAAAATAAGTCTGGGGGAGAGAAAGAATACCACATGTGTTAAAGATATTGTCTTGCTTGTTATAGTATTGTACGTGAATGAGTCTAGAAGGTTCTTGACATTGATCAAATTGATGGGACCCACCGATGAAGGCTTAATGGAGGAAGTAGTGGAATTTGGTTTGAATTTGGGATGCTATGAAAGTCAACGGAGAAGTACATGGTGGTTCGATTTGGATTTATCTGCTAAGCATATGGATTATGGTTTGGATGATCATGGCATTACTTTAAAAAGAAAAGGAGTTTCCGCGTCTTCAAACCTTTTTCACAGATGAAGTTCTTGTTTTGCTTGAAGGCAAGCAAAGGCTAAGTCTGGGGGAGTTGATATATCATGGTTTTTAGGTGTTTTAGCTATGATATAAGTCTTATTTATAGAGTCTTTTTGGTATTTTTAGAGTCTTTTGAGTCTTTATTGGATTTAGCATGGATGAGAGCATAATGGAGCTAAATAGGAAGATTTGGAGCTTAATCAAGCATTGAGGCTGAGCTACAAAGTTGGGAGGCGAATTCAGAGGATGCATCGATCGACACAACAACAGCATAGGTCGATGCATAGCCAAAGAAGAAATCGGAAGTTTTTCCACAAGTTTTGAAGATTTACAAACATGCCCCAAAGTTTTCCATATTTGCATCATTAGTCCCTGGACGTGTTTAGGAATATAAATAGGATTTTTGGGTCATTGTTTTAGACCTAAGCTTTATTTTTCCCTGCAACTTTTGAGAGCAAAACCTTGAGAGATTTTTAGAGAGCTTTTAGAGAGAAGAATCAAGACTCCTTCAGAGAAGATTTAGAACTCCTTTACTTCTTCTTTAATCTCTTTCTTAATGCAATTTATTCAGAAGATGTTTTATGTTTTATTGATTATGTCTGAGTAGATCTGCTTGTTAGGTTTAGGGTTTCTCATTAGGGATTTCATGGAATGTTAGATTGATTAATTGTTTGGATTCATTATCTTTCTTGTTCTTCACCATAGGTTGTTCTCAATGCTAGATCTTTGATTAGTCATCTGGATTTAGATCTAAGGATTATTGATTGATATTAAAATATAATTGATTTTTCTGACAAAAACCTTTGGTGAGCAAAAATTACTTTTTGCAAAGAGATTTGATTTAGTAATTTTGTGAACAATCTAAACTTGTTTTCAAAGCTGGTTTTTAACTTGAATTTTGCAAAGAGATTTGGATTTTCGGGTTTTAAAACTTAGATAATATTTGCAGTGAGAACTTATTTATTTTACAATTGTGTTTAGAGTTCAAGAACAGTGCTTAATTGTTGAACCATGCTTACTTAATTAATTGATCTGATTTTCCATGATTTCTTGAGAATTTCCCTAAGCCTAGCGTTTATTCCTATTGATTTAAAACTCTTTTATTTTCTGTTTTATTTTGCAATTTTATTAAAATATATATGTTTAGCATGATTAAAAAATTATTAAATCTATTGCGTGAATTTAGAGTTCTTGTGTATCTATCCCTAAGTACTACAACTGATCTCAATTTGAGAGAGTAACTCTAGGATAAATTGGAGCATATCAAAGTATCCGTGCAGCTTCTCATAGGTTAGAGAGACCCAAACTTCTTTTTAAATTTCAGAGATTTAGTGACATTTACGGCAACGTGAACCCTTGCTTCTGTTGTGTCAACTTCTATCACCCAACAGATAGCAGCTCCAATTCTCCTGAATGCTTCTTCCACCCAGCATCGTAGAGGCAGGTCGCGAATCTTCACCTAGAAGTGAACAGAGCTCAAGAGATCCTCTTGGAAATTGAGTTCCCATCTCTCCATAGAGAAGATCCATTTATTAAAATGGCATGGTCTTTTCTTGAGAACTATTGCAGGTCGTTCTCTGTTTTGAAGTTGATATGGAATCTTCCATTCCCCAAGTCAAAACCATAGACCCTTCAAGTGACATCCTAGATCCCAGCATTTGGCATAAGGCCATAAACGCTTTCATACTTCTTCCAGTGGTATGAAAAACTCGCCCTATCAGAGTGAGGAGGAACCTATTGAGCAGGGAGTCATTGTCTAAAGCTGGGCGTAGGACTAGCTCATCATCTTCTGAGGAAGTAGTATCCCTGGTGGCTTGACCATTCCGGTTAGAGTTCTTCATTCCTTGAGTGAGTGAACAAAGAGGGAAAGCAGGGAACAAAAAATTGCCACTAAAGGAGCCACATAATTTTTTTGAATACACAGCAAGAGCAGATAAAGGAGTTGAAAAGATTGCAGGGTGCAGAAAACCAAAGGCGTAAGGTTTATAGGGGGAACTATTTTAGGTGTTCTTAAAGTAAAAATATTATGAAAATAATGTAATATCAGTAGTTAAGATCTTTTGTTAAAAAGTTAGTTATTGGGAGAACATGTTTAAAATCATAAGATCTATACTAACATTTTTGGAGTACAAATTTGTGTCCTCCTTTTTGTCACCCGGGTCGGATTTTTTTAAAGATCTTAAACCGATTCAAGAAATCGGATATTTCCTTTATTTATCACATGGGTCGGTTTTTTTCCAAACATTTAATCCGCTAATGGACATCGGATCTTCCCTAAATATCTATTCTAACTTCCCTAAAAATCCCTAAAATATCAAGAATACACAACAAAATTGGTAAGTCGATATACGTATATCAATCATAAATGATCCGTATATTCCTAATTATTGGATTTCAAAAATCAAATCCTAACTATACTCAAAATAACGATGTGCATTACCATTATTTCCTAAATCATAACAACCAAATTTGCATCGATATTCTCTAAACTTAGGAATCAAATTTACATCCCACTAAAAATGATAAAAACCCTACCTACAACCTTCGACACTATATATATGTGTCATTCTCTACCCAATAGTAAAACCACCACGAGTAAAGAAAACTTCATTACCTTATATGTGTCGTAAGTTACTCACCACCATTTAACCATTGCTTTGAGAACTCTTTGGAGCTCACATCAACCATTGGGGTCTCTATGGCTCCCTCTCCACTCACTTTAGCGCAAATCTGAAACATGATTCGTTTTAATATATGAGAACCAGAGAAAGATAACAAAATCCACCAACTCTTTCTGTTGTTTTGAAACCAATATTCCTCACCTCAGTCATCGTTTCAGCTAGCTGTCGTACTGTAACGATGTTGTTTACTTTGCCAACATTGAAGATATGCCCATTTGTCCTCTCTGGATTTTCCTGAACCACATAAACAACATATCAATGAAGGTTTTTTTAGTTGGAACTCCATTAAAGTTTAACAGTTTGTAAACAAAAACCACATGATCCATTTTGTATTGTAAAGATCGAAAGAGAAAAAAGCCTGAAGTGTACTTGATCTAATTTTGATTTTTGCTATATGCAGGTTCTTTTACACCACGGGACTAAAGTGATAAGGCAAACCAACTACGATGATAGCTTCCGTCAATAAGAGATTGGTATAACCTCGAAGATCTTCTGCAGCTCCTGAAATCATAAGATGTACCGTTAAAGTTTTCAAAAACAAAGTTGTTGATTTTAGTAGTTAATTCCGATTCATATTTGTTTTCTTCTTTTCCTTTAGCAGCTATTCAAAAACAAAGTCTCACATAACTATTTATTTCCAAGTACCCAACAGAAAATTTATGAGTTTCGATCAAATATATAGTATATAGAAACAAGATTAAAGCAAAATTACCTCTATTTCGGTAGCTTTGAAAAACATAATCCGAATTATAACCTACGATGATCATTGTGAATATAACCTCGAAGATCTTCTGCAGCTCCTGAAATCATAAGATGTTCCGTTAATTGAAGACCGTCTTTTTGGATCTAAAAAGTTATGAAGTCGACCACTAAAAATCAATCGATTCCAAAAGAAAATCAAGAACGATCATACCTTGGTAAAGAGATTGAGTTGCCAATCTCCAATAAATCTTCTCATTATAATACATCGAAGGAGACAAACTTCTTCTTCCGTATACGGATTCAGGGATCTACCCGTGGCATAAATCACATCTCTTAAGAACTATTTGAAGAAGAGACACGAAATTGTTAAGCGATTTTGTGAAAATCTATCGACTTTGAAACAAAAGAAAAAGTTCTACTTTCTGGATTGTTTTTTCTTCATATGTCGTAGATCTAAACTCAATAAAATAGTATATCTGTATTTTTTTAACGGTAATATTATATATCTCTATATGTCATCTTTTTATAATAAATCTTAACATATTAAAATTAAGCTGTGGTAAGCTATGTTCTTGGTATCTTTAATTTAATTTGTGCACCATATTTTCTCTTTTTAACTTTCTGCAAACCAAAATTATGTTAAACAAATTTACATAAAATCTATCTTAATATAGTTGGATACCTCTAAATGTATATAATTCAGGAAATTCATAACTATATATATAGTTAGTTTGTTTAAAAAAACTAAAAACATATAATGTTACTTCATATCAAAATAACATATGTAATTATTATAAAACAAAAAAATAACTTTGCCAATTGTATGAAAACTAATATTGGAAGATTAATTTAGAAAAAGGAAAAAAAAATTGCCCCGTGGTGTACCACGGGTATATTCTAGTTTAATAATATAATATTCTTAAACATATTACAATTATAAAAACTTATTAAAAACATGTAAATTGCAAACTTATAAAACTTTTACTAAAATTCAAAATACAATACCAAATTTTTATGAAACAACAAAAACATTAAAGATAAAAAAAAACATATTACTTAATTAAAGCACACAAACATTTTATTTAATTAATATATAGTTTAATGTCCAAATTTATTACATATATTTTCAATCAGATCCTCTTTTAATTTGAGGAAAATTGTTTGCAAAAAATTGTATCCATTCACAGCTTGCCACGTCAGTTTAGAACTGAGCCAAGATTAGTTCTACATCAAGAACTAAAAAAAAGTGTTCTAAGCCACTATTCATTATTTTTCTATTTTTTTGGGCTAAGAACACCCCTCATGTTCTTCCTATAAAGATGGTCTAAGAAAGAAAAGTCACAAGAGGGAAATTATTTGAGGAGGATTAGATAATGAGAAAAGGGTGAGAAGGGGAGCATAAATGTCGTGTGGATCCGTCGGGGACAGGGAGCACCATTGCTTTGTCCATTGGAAACTTTGAACATTACTTGAAAAGGAAAGAAAGGATGGGTGAGATCTATTGCAATTTGAAAACATAACTCCTTTAAGTCATATTGGACTCTTTGTCTGAGAGCGTTTTTTCACATAGTGAAGACAATGTTATGGGCTCTTTTTCATCTTTTTTTTTCCAGCTATCATCACATACTTCATTAATAAAAAGTATATTGATTTTTTTTCACATATCTTACAATTCAAATTTTTGAAAACGAAAACATTACATTTTAAGGATTGATAGTGGGGATGTGTTCAGTGGTTAAGTCCACTTGACTCTATCTTTTCCACTAGGAGTCTTACATTTGAGTATTTGACTATTGATCGTGGTTTATCGATTTAAAAATATCAAATATATATATATATATATATTTGGATATTTCGACTTGATCTTATTCTCGGTATATATCAGGGGATTGATAATTTTACAGTTATTGTTATTTCTGTGTTAGTCCGCTGAAACATTTTAATCCGATTGGAGGAGAAGTAACTGAACTGGTTTGTGAGTATGAATCTAGTACATGAGAAGTTAGATCGTAAGTGTAAATGTGTAACAAATGTAAGTGTGTAACAAATGTACAGGACACATAATATTGATCGTCATGTATGAATGGCGTTCGTCGAAAGTGTGAATCATTTATATTCAAAAATACATTATTCACAAATTGTACATATAAAAGATTAACAAAATACAAGTGTATTTTTGAAACTGTGAATCTTTTATATTCAACTTGTAATCTACACAATTACAGAACTAAATTGAAAGCTTCAACACAATAGGATCAGAAAACTATATACTTTAAATTTATTTTTGAGTAACAAATTTAAAATTTAAATTAAAGAAAATAAACGCACACTACATACTAATCCATGCATCAGCACCAAACACTTCTTCTCACATATTTCAGAATTGAAGTTCCTTTATCTCGTCGTTCCGCCAATCCTCAGCGAGATACGACCAGGAGTAACGACATCTATCTTTGCAAATCATACAATCTTGAGGACAACTGATAAACTTTTCAAGCTTCTGAGTGGCAGCGGCTATTACAAAATTTTCCTTAGATTTTTCGATAGGAAGAAAACTAAACGAGTTTTTGCAATGTGAAACGTTAAGAACCTTCAGGTTTCGAAGGCCGGTAATTAGCTTGTTAACTACCTCCATACTAACCAAAGAGCATCGCAAACTCAACCTCTTGAGGCTTTGGAGGTAACGCACCATTTGGCTGGTATTGTATACTGCCAAATAACCCAAATATTTTAAGTTGGTTAGGTTACTACAGCTCTCTCCCACAGCTTGAAACCTAAATATCCCGGTGAAAGTGTGTTCATGAGCGATGATCAATGTTTTCATATTTTTCCATCGACTGAAAGCAAACCGCAATGAATTCTCGGTTTGGTAGGACCAGATTGGTAAAGCAAGTTTCTCTAAATTTGGCATCCTGAGATAAAAAATCACAAGAAAGAAAAATAAAAACGTATGAGGCACACCATGTGCAAGAAAATCTGATTAGATGATTGATGAGGTTTACCTCTCAGCAGCGAATTTGAGACCTGTTTCTTGTATATAGGAATTGAAGTGAAAGAACAAAGTCTTCGTGGCCATGCGGCTCAACTTGGTGATCTCAATTAATAGATTCATGAGACTTATGCCGCCTCCAACTTCAGAAAAATCATGAAAGAACCTGGAGATGATTTTAGACAAAAGATTCTTATGAAGGCCTCCATCGTCGTCAACCTGGTACTTGTAAAAGAAGATTGGTCGTACTTTACTCTTAAAGACAAAACTGTTAGAGACATCTAATTCTTGGAGCTTGGTGAGGTCGACGGTGTTCCACAAAGCTCTTTTGTGAGAGGCAAGGAACCAAGAGATGCAAACACGTGAAGCTCCCATGGTAATGTCCATCAAGTTGAGCCTATTGAAGATAAGTTCAAGTATGTCTCTGTTTACATCTGCCCATTTTGAAACTTCTCCTAAGCTCTCTACCTTCTCCATCACGTTACAACTACATACAAAGGGGAAAAAACGTGAAGAAAAAAAATGTTGAAATCATTGTTGATAGATGGATTCTTGAATTTACATAAAGCTTGTATAAAAGAAACAGAGTACTTTTTAATCAAACAAAAGAAGAATATGTCAACGGTAACATAACATTGTAGTGTCTTACAAAATAATGCTACATATTTACAACACCAAAACTGCAACTCTACTTCCACGATCTTTTGCTTAATTTTGTGTTTAAGAAAAGAAACAAAAACATAAACAAAAACAAAACCAAACCAAACAAGCTATGTTAGGGTAAAAAGATTCGAATAGTCAGTTCCGTCGTGATTTGAGGTAATTATAAGCAAGATACCTAGCTACTAAGCAAAAAGTATTTTAAAATCTTTTTCTACCAAAACAATAAACAAACAGAGCACCCAGCCAAAGCGAAAGCATCATAGAAAAAAAACAATATAATCAAACAGAAAAAATAAATTAGTAGTAATAAGTGGAAGACGTAGAAGATACCTTGCTTCGCTCTTAGGCCATATCCGTGGCGAGTTCTGGCTAAGAGGAAATTTTGTTTTGTGAAAGAGTTAACTAGGGTTTTTTTTTTCCAATTAAGTTGAAATACCAAAAATATCCCACGCTTCCGAGTTTATTAGACTATATGGGCCTGTTGCCTCACTATTTCAACTTATATAGAACTTAAGAACATCAAGGGAGACTTAAAAGATATTTAGGGTTTCTCTAAACAAGAGTGAGCGAGGGTCAGGATCATGGCGACAAGTCAATCGAAGAAGAGTAAAACTGAGAACAATTCTCTTGAAATCTTGAAAGAGATGAACTTCGATGATGTTCCTTTGGAACTAGCGATGGATATATTTATGAGACTGCCTTTGAAATCCGTAGCTAGGTGTCTCCTACTCTCAAAGTTTTGGACCGGAGTGATACGGAGTCGAGATTTCGTCACGTCTTTCCAGGTTAGGTACTCTTCGATGATGCAGCCTCGTCTACTAGTCGCGTTTATTGACTTCGATAGACAACGGAACTGCGAAGTTTGGCACTTCTTCTCGCTGTCTTCATCATCATCAACGTCTTATCTATCACGTATTACATGTCCATTTCCAGAGTCTGGTTACCATTCTCATTATGTCAATGGTTTGATAAACCTAGGATATGGTCTAGATAAATGCGTAGCTAACCCTAGCACTGGTACATCCATAGCTATACCTAGAGTCGAAACCAGCAGTACTGTCGCACATAATTTTTTCGGGTACGATCCGGTTAATGATGAGTACAAACTATTGGTGTTGTGCATGAAGGAAAAATTGCGACATCGTCCTGGCCCTCCTGGTGATCGAACTCGAGTATTACAACTATCATCTGAACATCAAGTAGTCACATTGGGAGATAAAAACAAACCATGGAGAATGATTGATTATAGAACTCCTCATGGTCCTGTGCTTAACAGTGTGTGCATAGATGGAGTTTTGTTTTATCTTGCTTATACGGGCGATGATTTGTCGCAGTTGAGCTTAATGAGATTCGATTTGGGGTCGGAAAAGTTGGATCTTTTTACTAGTGTATCCGCGGACTTTCCAACTGCGTTTCTATATCTTTCAACTTTGATTAGCTACAAGGGGAAAGTAGCTTTAGCCACTAACACAAGGACGGATTTGGAAGTGTGGGTTTTGGATCAGCAAGCCGAGACTCTAGGATGGTTGAAGGAAAGTTTTAGTATCAAAATTCGGAAGAAGTGGAAACAATATGATCTGGGAGTTATCAGAGGCACAACTCATAGAGGTGAGTTAATTTTGGCACCACGGTTCTATTATAATGAGTTTTATGTTTACCTTTACAATCCATACACGAATAGGCTTAGAGGAATCAAGGTTGAATTACACGGAGACTATGAGTTCAAGCATCGGGAGACAAAAGTAATGGTTTTTTCGGATTATGTAGAGAGTGTTAGGTTGTTGTAAGGAAGACACTTTCATGCTTTCATACCTAAAGACTATAGTATTTGAAATGTTTTCTTATAATATAACGAGAGTGTAACCCATCTATCGGTTTTTTTAGTGAATCTATAAGCATAACAATATTTCCACTGGCCAAATGGAATGAATATAGTATTTGAAATGAAGGGATCCGGGATAAAACATCAATAATTCTTTACGTAAAAAACAATGTGTCCTCTCAAATATGTTAGGTCCACCTTCGCAGACCTTGCAATCGTTTCCTGAACATATGATAAATTTCTCAAGCTTTTGAGTGGCAGCATTGCAGCAACTTGAACAAGATTGTCATCATGTATCCTTTTAGAATTGAAGTCCAACTCTTTGAAATGTGACAGGTTATGAATGGTGAGGTTTTGAAGACATGTGATGACTTCATGTGATTAGTGATAAAATTGCTGTCATGGTGACGGTAGAGCATCACAAACTATGGTATTAACTACGTAGATTTGCTCATGATAGTTAAACATATAGTAGTGAACACTATGTGATATTGTTCAGTTTTAACAGTTAAGATCTTCTCCTCATTTAAACTTTCACGACGTTTGAGAGTTCTCTCTACGTTAAGTTTAATGCATCAAGTTGATTTCGTTCTTGAAGACTTGCCCAAAGAGTACCAAGTCGTTGATAAAATATTAAAATTGTAGGGCGCGCGCCGTGACACTCCTCTGTGATTAAGTGTGTCAATGTTGCCTAAATCAAACGCTGAAAAACTATACGATCCAGTTTATATTAAATGAAGCATATTATGATATGATCTATCAAATGGAAGAACAACACATAAGTAAATGGAGGTTGAGAAATAGAATCCTATAACTTTTTCAAATTAGACACATCAAGAAAACTTTTCAAAATTTCAGAATTCAAGTTCTTTTATCTCGTCGTTTCGCCAATTCTTCCTATAAAAATTATGCTCCCCGGAAGGTCGATGTTCGCAAACTGGACAATCATCTTCTGCACATGTGATAAGTTTGTCAAGCTTCTGAGTGGCAGCTTGTACAAGATCATTTATCATAAGATACCAGCCCAAGATTACGCAGTGTGTCAAGTTAAGGATCGCGAGGTTTCGAAGACCTCTGATTAGCAGGAGAACTCCTTCAACATCGATCAAAGAGCATCGCAAACTCAACCTAGTGAGGCTCTGGAGGTAATGTACGATTGTTTCAGCATCGTCGTTTCCCAAATCACCCATAAGTTTCAAGTTGTTGAGGTTACTGCAGCTCTCTCCCACAATTCGAATCTCGAATGAGAACCAGGTAAATTCATTATAAGCCATGACCAGTGTTTTAAGATTCTTCCACTGACTAAACGCAAACCTAAATGAGTTCTTTTCATTACGCAATGGAACTGGTAAAGCAAGTTTCTCTATGTTTGGCATCCTGGAAAACAATAAATATACATATGACCTATATATATAATATATGTTTAATTATTTAGTTATAAAGATGAGATTTACCTCTCAGCAACAAACATGAGATCCTCCTTTTGTAAATAGGAATTAAAGTTAAAGAACACATTACGCGGAGCCATGCGGCTCAACTTAGTGATCTCAACAATTAGATTCTTGAGTTTTATGCGTTTTACTCTACGAAAGTTAAAGAAGAACCGGCTCATCTTAATTGAAAGATTACTAAAGCTTAGGGCTTCTTTGTCGACCCGGTATTTGTAGAGGACGTTTTTTCCCTTGTGTTTGAGCCTGGTGAGGTCGATGGTTTCCCACAGTATTTTGTTGTGAGAGACAAGGAACCAATAGATGCATACACGTGAAGCTCCCATGGTAATGTCCATAATGTCAAGCTTATCGAAGATAGTGGCAAGTATGTTTCTATCTAGAGTTGACCATTTTGAATCTTCTCTCGAGCTGTTTGCCTTCCTCATCAAGTTGCAACTACATACATATAATAAAAATAGAGAAAAAAAGATAAAAAGACATTTTAGATTGATAGATTATTGAATCCAAGTAAACGCTTGAAGAAGATCTATTGAAAAAAAAAAAAAAAAAAAAAAAAAAAAGAGTGATTTCTTACGCTAGCATATTCACAAGGACGTAACTGTAGTCCTAACTCCTAAATTTAAACCCTCGAGAAAAAAAAAACCTAGTCCTAACTATTTAATTTGTAGACATTCCAAATTTCCAAGTTCAGAAGCATAACTTTTTTGTTGTTTAACGGCAAGTAAATATGTTTTTAAAAAAATTGTTAGTTTTCTTTTTCCTTTAGTTATTGTAGACACTTTCTTTAAGTTGGGTTTTCCATTTATTGACAATCACATTGCTAAATTTCAGTAATTCCATTTTCTTGGTGGTAGCCACTAGTAAAATTGTAATGTATAGTTAAAAAAAGAGCAATTCTCAAAAATAACACTAATTTAAGTTTTTCTCTCAAAATTAGCACACCCTCTTTTTATTCCAAATTTAGCACACATTTAAATATTTTATTAAAATAAACTAATATCAAAATCGTGATATTTCAATTCTCTCACTTCTCAATCTCGACACTTCCTCAGCTTCTCTTCCTCCTCCGTCAGCTCCGATGACTCCACCTGAGAGATTCACTATCAGTGGTAAGGAGACGATGGATGGTAAATCTGAACCTACGGAGGTTAATAATTTCTAGGAGCTGATGTCAGGTTTCGACAGCGGCGATACTTGCCGTCCTATTCCGGTGAATTGCGATGTATCCGGTGGTGGTGGTGGAGTGATGATGGCGAACAAAGAGAACTCAGATCCTAATTTGAAGAACCCTCGAGATCCGGGGAGCCATTACGAAGCTTTGAAACCGTGAGATTGTATGACAGCGGAGAGGATCTCGTTGTGATTTACACGATGTCGTTGCACGGTGTGAGCAAACATTTTAGGCGTGTAACGCCGTGAGTGCTGCGATTGAGAGCTTTGCTGTGTTGGTATGTGAGAGAGATGTGTTGATGGATAGAGGATTCAGAGAAGAGCTTTTAAATCTCATGGCCAGAGGAAGAGACAACGGTGGTGATGATTCGGTGAAAGGGAAGTACATTGGCAGGGAAAAAGAAGTGATGAGTTTGGTGAAAGAAGGTTTGCTTGGTGATTTCCTTAGAAGGATTTTGAGGAAGAAAGATTGGTGTTGCGGGGGTTTAGCGTTTTTTGCCGTGTTTGGATTGTAATGGGAGCAGTAAAGTGGTGGAAGGATGGGGAAGTGATGCTGTAGTGATCAAGTGTATGGAGTGTAATGAGAATGGTCTTGTTCGTTGTACAACACTCACTAGTAATAATGACATTACATCTAAATTGTAAGATAAAACTTCTAATTTTTTCTTTACAGTCTCTGTGTTTCAAGATTATATGCTCATAGAGGAGGCAATGATCTTGGTTATTATGGTGAAGAAACTTTGTATGTATGTAAAAAAGTTATAATGAATTGATGACTAAATCATCATGCTTGGAAGAGTAATAGTTGGATTGAGATTTGGAGACTTGGAGTTAGAAACCAATATCACATTGTTATACTCTTCTGGTCTAGTAGGAACCCATTTGCCAAAAAGAATATATAATTACTACTTCACTAGTCAAAATGAAGTGAAACACAACTATCTATGTGACTTGATGTGTCTTTTAAATCTTCACATCATTACTCAAAATCGAAATGGCCGAACCCATTGTATGTCAAATATATGATTGTATTATTTTTATGTTTAAACAACACATTGCACAGTGCTAAGTAGCTCACAGACCATATTCTTTCCACTTGAGTTTTACTTTGATCGACCTGTAAAAAACACTATGTTTAAAAACTTAGGAAGGATTCAATAATATTTAGGAATGACTCTTTGCAATTCAATAGGGTCTTCATGAAATTAGTGTCTCAAAATATTATATGAAGATTACATGTTTAAAAGTGTATCTGAATAAATTTCATGATAATGGCTGAAAAAACTAAGGATTCACTTATATTCTTGCATGGATTCAATAATATTAGTCCTTTATATCGACGTATATAATGTTTTAGGAAATATTCAATAATATTCATGAAAGACACCTTTAAATTCAAGAAGACTTTCATAAAAAAGTTTTAAAAAATTACAAAATTTAAAAAATCGTCCAAAACAACTTACAAGAGATTGTAAAAACATTAATTCAAATTCATGAAGGACTTCATGAAAATTAGGAATGATTCTTACATTTTTAGTAAGGATTTCTCTAATTTCAGGAAGACTTTCATTAAAGAAAAAAAATAAGAGATTTGTGATACATTACCCCTTACTAATAGAGTAATTTGTGATATATTGGAACAAAAGATAAATAAAGAGATTTATACATATTTCTCTAAGTTTAGGAAGGATTCCATAATGTTTAGGAAGACGTCCTTGAATTTTATGAAGGTCGTCTTAAATATTTGAAACCAGCATCTATGTGGCTAAAAGCATTGATCTTACATGTAGTGTAACTTTTTTCTTTCAAATATGTTAACAAAATGTACAAGTAATTAGCTATGTGTCTTATAGAGTAGAGACACACACGACATAAGAGTTAGTCAAATACAAGCTGACATGTCTTTGAAACTTTGCCCGTATGCTTTAACATCCTTAACATGCGATGATTTTTGTTTCTACATTTTGTCGAGAATGTCGCCATCTTTAGACTAGTAGCATTACCTAGTATGTACTCAGCTGTGTATACATTGTTTTGTTTCCTTCCACTTCCAAGGCTGTGTCACCAACATGAGAAAAGCGAGTCACCCAACCTGTTAAGAGACAAAACCTAAGCAGTCACATAAGCCTTGAGTGCAAACACACATAAACACACTCACTCTAATCCCCAAACTATGGCTTTACATGGGATCTTTGGCACACCAAGCTTGTCACAGAGTACATAACAGAAGTGATTGCAATTTTTTGACAGAAAATCATACGTTTGTCTTGGCCATTCACTGCTGAGCTCACACAAGATCTGAATTACCATGAAGGATGTGCAATCTGTGTTCCCAAGAACAATTTTCTCCCAATATGTGTACATTGGATTCTTACCACTAGGACAGCTGAATACACAGTTCCTTGTTCACGATACCCGTAAGACCATTCATCGTTACCATATACCTGCCCAAAATTATAAGGAGATGTCATAAAATCTGTTTAGGAAAGTCTTCTTAATATGTACGGGTCCCTTCCTAAATGTTCAACTATGCTTCCTAAATTTTTGACAAAGGCTTAATTCAATCAATATTTCTGTGAGAAACCATATGATATTAACCTATGAATGAAATTCCAAAGCAATAAGAAAACTGATCTCTACCAGGAACACTAGCTTGTCTCTCTATTTTCTTGACAACTTTTAATGGAGTGTCATCACATGATAATTTGATAAAAGCACACAATATTAACCATCCATGTTGGTAAATTGATACAAGATTTCACTAAAATACCTCAAATGTTTTGTGTTGTGCCTGCCAATAAATCCGTAGATAAATTGGGTCTGTATGTTATAAAACCCCTAGATAAATCCAAACATTTTGGTCATCATCTTCAAGAGACATCATAAATGTCTTTTTAAAACTTGCACATATATCACAAAACTCATTCCCAAAATTTGAAACAAAGAGACCCAAGTCAAATTTGAAATTGAATTTAAAGCACCTTAGTGACATATCTCTGAAGCATTCACTATTATCAAACTCTCCTGCAATTTTCCTAAGAACAAGATAGTCAAATCAAAAAACATCGGATTAAAAAAAAATAAGTCAAAACCGGGTCTGACCTATTCACCATTAGCGAGAGAAAGCTTTTGAAACGCAATGGAGAGAATCAACATGAGATTGCAGCTCGACAATTTATTTATCTTTCTTGGTGACAAGTTCTCGGAGATCTGATGACTCCGATTTGAGAGCAGAGACATGCGTAGAGAAATCCAAAATCTTAGTTCTCTGTTTACAAATCTGAGCTTGATTTACCAATTTTACAGGTTCTCCAGATCTGACATATTCGTCGTTAACCCCAAATTCGATTGGTGAAGAAAAAGAAGAAGAATCTCGTGAAAATATTTTTTCCTTTTTTTGTTATAAATTTAATAATTATCTTAAAGAAATATTAATAAAATAAAAATGCTAATTTTGGAAAAATTGAGCGT
Organism: Camelina hispida; assembly: GCA_023657505.1. Classification (NCBI taxonomy): domain Eukaryota; kingdom Viridiplantae; phylum Streptophyta; class Magnoliopsida; order Brassicales; family Brassicaceae; genus Camelina; species Camelina hispida. The sequence goes on along the minus strand of CP094636.1, from coordinate 7,763,137 downwards.
GTGTGCTAGTTTTGGAAGAAAAACATAGAATAGTGTTATTCTAGGGTATTTCTCTTAAAAAAAAGTGTAGTAATAACCGGTTATGCATAGCAAAAATAAATTTGTTACAGATTTGAGACAAATAAAAAATTGTAACTATTTTGTCGTCACAAAATTCTTCTCTATAATAAATTATCGCAAATTGCTACAAATTAGAAATAAATTAATTTGTCGCAAGTTGCTACTAATTGTTACATTTATCTACCCTATTTGTTACGGTTTGCGTCAGAAAGATAAGTAACTTATAGTTATACAAAGTCACAAAATTTTGTAGCTATTTTTTCACAAAAATCTTCAGAATTACTTGTCATAAATTTGTTACAAGTTATCACAAATTGTGTGTAGAATGTCATATCATTATTTTTTTGCTATATGAATTTAATTGAATATAATTTGTATATTTGACCACTGTTTTTACAATATTTATGTAGTTGGATTTATATAAAAAAAATATTACATAAATTATGGAGAACATTCATTACACAAAACATATTTTACTTACATAGTTTCATGAAGAGATGAAAAAGGCGACATAGGTAGTAACAATAATAAATTAAATGTCAATCAAACCTCTCCCAATCTTGAGCTACATTGGCAGAAGCGAAGCTGGTGGAGCAGGGTCAAGCTTCTGATATCGTTACCATACGATTCCCACTCAGTGCTTACAGCTGCGGCTTTGCTCTGATCCACAAACGGGTTTGAACATCTTGCCTTCAACTTATCCACACTCTCCTGCAATATTTGCACCCTACGTACGCGCCAAAACAAACCCCAACCAATCTATATCTATACTCAATCTAGACAAGATAGAAGAAAGACCTCAAGTGATTCAGTAAAGCACAACATGAACGTCTCAAACATTAAGGCATCCAAATGTATCTTTACCAAAGTATCTAAATGCATGTACAATTAACTGGAAAAAAAAACAAAACATGGAATGCTAATGGATCTTTACCAAAGTCTATAATAAGATAATTGCAACCCATCCCAGTGCCACACAAGTCTTGTAGTATCCCATGTATATCAGTAATATATTTCTAAGACTCATATATCTTAATAGCTATATCAAGACTCTTATCGGGTAAAATTGTTCATTATGTACACAAGAAATGTAACAAAGTAAAAATGAACCTTTGCCTTGCGCTGTCCCTAGCTTCTCCTTCTGCATTTGCCTTTCTCAGTCTCTGAACTTCTCTTTATGATTCAAACCGATCCCTATTTGTTGCATTTAGTTGTGTTTGTAGATGTCATGCCATTTTAATAAGTGAACCTTCTCTGTGGAGAGATGGGAACTCAAGTTCCAGGAGGATCTCTTGAGCTCAGTTCACTTATGGGTGAAGATTCGCGACCTGCCTCTACGATTCTGGGTGGAAGAAGCATTTAAGGGAATTGAAGCTGCTCTTGGTGGGGTGATAGAAGTTAACACAACAAAGGCAAGGGTTCACATTGCCAAAAACGTAAACTTGAAAAGAAGTCTGGGTACCTATGAGAAGTTGCACCCATACTGCTTCTTTTTCAAGATGATATCGCATGAAGACCGAGACTGTCCTCAGCTCAATAAGCACAAAAATCATTTCAGCAAAGACAGACAAGTGGGTTCTGACCCCTACAATGCTCGGAGATCTGAGGAGGAGAAACCATAAGCTCATCCTCATGACAGACACCACCGTGATGTGGTTCGTGGGAGAGAAGAGAGACGAGTAGTAGGAAGAAACAATGGACAACGATCTGATGCAAAGCCCCCTCAGGAGGCAACAAATCACTCCTACCAGCAGGAGAACCCATTTGGTCCACTTATTAAATTGGCATGACCTTTTCTTGAGAATTTTTTTGCAGCTCGTCCTTTGTTTTGAAGTTCATGTGGAATCTTCCATTCCCCAAGTCAAAACCATAGACCCTTCCATCTACATCCTAGATACCAGCACTTGGCATAAGGTCAGAAACGCTTCCATACTTCTTCCAATGGTATGAAAAACTCTCTCTATCATAGTGAGGAGAATCCTATTGAGCAGGGAGGCATTTTCCAAAGCTGGGAGTCGGAATGGCTCATCATCTTTTGAGGAAGTAGTATCCCTAGTGGTTTGACCATTCCGGTTAGAGTTCTTCATTCCTTGAGTGAGTGAAGAAAGAGGGAAAGCATGGAACAAGAATAACCACTAAAGAGAGCCACATAACCTTTTTGAATACACAGCAAGAGCAGAGAAACAGGTTGAAAATATTGCAGGGTGCTGAAAACCAAAGGCGTAAGAAAGGAGAGTCACAAGAGGGAAAGTATTTGTGGAGGATTAGACAATGAGAAAAGGGTGAGAAGGGGAGCAGAAATGACGTGTCGATTCGTCGGGGGACAGGGAGCACCATTGCTTTTTCCATTGGAAACAAAAACATTACATTTAAAGGATTGATAGTGGGGATGTGTCCATTGGTTAAGGCCACTTGACTCCATCTTCCCCACTAGAATTCGACTCCACTAAATCGCGTTACGCCACATAGTAGGAATTTGGCTCTTGATGAGGTTTGTCGATTTGAATAATGTCAAAAAAAAATCAGGGGATTGATAAATTAACAATTATTGTTATATCTGCGTTAGCCCTCTGAAACATTTTAATCCGATTTGAGGAGAAGTAAATGAACAGGTTTGTGAGTACGAACCTAGTATATGAGAAGTTAGATTGTAAGTGTAAGTTTGTAACAAATGTACATGACACATAAGTTTGATCGTCATGTATGAAAGACGTGTGTTACGTTGAAAGTGTGAATCTTTTATATTCAGAAATACATTATTTACAAATTGTACATATATGTATACACAATTACAGAAATAAATTGAAAGCTTCAACACAATAGGATCAGATAACTATATACTGTAAAGTTATCTTTGAGTAACAAATTTAAAATTTAAATTAAAGAAAATAAACACACATTACATACTAATGCAGTAATTGAAGTTCCCAAACACTTCTCATATATTTCAGAATTGAAGTTCCCAAACACTTCTTCCCATATATTTCAGAATTGAAGTTCCTTTATCTCGTCGTTCCGCCAATCCTCAGCCAGATACGACCAGGAGTAACGACATCTATCTTTGCAAATCATTCCGCCAATCCTCAAACCGCAATGAATTCTCGGTTTGGTAGGACCAGATTCGTAAAGCAAGTTTCTCTAAATTTGGCATCCTGAGAAACACAATCACAAGAAATAAAAATAAAAACGTATGAGAGGCACACCATGCACATGCAAGAAAATCTGATTAGATGATTGATGAGATTTACCTCTCAGCAGCGAATTCGAGACCTTTTTCTTATACTCCCTCCGTTTCACAAAGAGTGTCATTCGAGAGAAATTTTTTTGTTTCACAAAGAGTGTCATTTTACATTTCCAATGAGTGTTTTAATGCTAAATTTTCTTTTTTACCCTTAAACCCAAAGCTATTTTCATTGAATTTAGATCATTAACTACTTATTAAATAGGGGTAAATATGTATAATTCTAACTTTTCTTAATTTGTGTGAAATGTGTCAGAATGACACTCTTTGTGAAACGGAGGGAGTATATAGGAATTGAAGTGAAAGAACAAAGTCTTCGGGGCCATGCGGCTCAACTTGGTGATCTCAACTAATAGATTCATGAGACTTATGCCGCCTTCTACTTCAAAAAAGTCATGAAAGAACCTGGAGATGATTTTAGACAAAAGATTCTTGTGAAGGCCTCCATCGTCGTCAACCTGAAGCTTGTAAAAGAAGATTGGTCGTACTTTACTTTTAAAGACAAAACTGTTGGAGACATCTAATTCTTGGAGCTTGGTGAGGTCGACGGTGTTCCACAAAGCTCTTTTCTGAGAGGCAAGGAACCAAGAGATGCAGACACGTGAAGCTCTCATGGTAATGTCCATCAAGTTGAGCCTATTGAAAATAAGTTCAAGTATGTCTCTGTTTACATCTGCCCATTTTGAAACTTCTCCTAAGCTCTCTACCTTCTCCATCACGTTACAACATACAAAGAGAAAAAAAGGTGAAGAAAAAAATGTTGAAATCATTGTTGATAGATGGATTCTTGAATTTACATAAAGCTTGTATAAGAGAAATAGAGTACTTTTCATTATCAAACAAAAGAAGAATATGTCAACGGTAACATACAGAAACAAAACATTGTAGTGTCTTACAAAATAATGCTACATATTTACAACACCAAAGCTGCAACTCTACGTATTTAAAACCAAAAATATGTCAACGATCTTTAACTTAATTTGTGTTTAAGAAAAAATACAAAAACAAAACAAATCCAAACAAGCTATGTTAGGGAAAAAAGATTCGAATAGTCAGTTCTTGTAAGCACTTACTATTCGGTCGTGATTTGAGGTTCAATTATAAGCAAAATACCTAGCTACTTAGAAAAAAAGTATTTTTAAATATTTTTCTACAAAAACAGTAAACAACCAGAACACCCAGCCAAAGCGAAAGCATCATAAAAAACAATATAATCAAACAAAAAAATAGATTAGTAGTAATAAGTCATAATATATAGCAAGGTGATAGACGTAGAAGAATTACCTTGCTTAGCTCTTAGGTCATATTCGTGGCGAGCTCTGGTTAGGAGGAAATTTTGTTTTGTGAAAAAGTTAACTAGGGTTTTTTTTTTCAATTAAGTTGAAATACCAAAAATATCCCACGCTTCCGAGTTTATTGGACTATATGGGCCTGTTGCCTCTCTATTTCAACTTATATAGAACTTAAGAACATAAGGGAGACTTAGAGATATTTAGGGTTTCTCTAAACAAGAGTGAGCGCCTGAGCGGGGGTCAGGATCATGGCGACAAGTCAATCGAAGAAGAGTAAAACTGTGAACAATTCTGTTGAAATCTTGAAAGAGATGAACTTCGATGATGTTCCCTTGGAACTAGCGATGGATATATTTATGAGACTGCCTTTGAAATCCGTAGCTAGGTGTCTCCTACTCTCAAAGTTTTGGACCGGAGTGATACGGAGTCGAGATTTCATCACGTCTTTCCAGGTTAGGTACTCTTCGATGATGCAGCCTCGTCTACTAGTCGCGTTTATTGACTTCGATAGACAACGGAACTGCGAAGTTTGGCACTTCTTCTCGCTGTCTTCATCATCATCAACGTCTTATCTATCACGTGTTACATGTCCATTACCAGAGTCTGTCTACCATTCTCATTATGTCAATGGTTTGATAAACCTAGGATATGGTCTACATAAATGCGTAGCTAACCCTAGCACTGGTACATCCATAGCTATACCTAGAGTCGAAACCAGCAGTACGCTCGGACATAGTTTTTTCGGGTACGATCCGGTTAATGATGAATACAAACTATTGGTATTGTGCATGAAGGATCGAACTCGAGTATTAGAACTATCATATGAACACCAAGTAGTCACATTGGGAGATAAAAACAAATTATGGAGAATGATTGATTATAGAACTCCTCACCGTCCTGTGCTTAACAGTGTGTGCATAGATGGAGTTTTGTATTATCTTGCTTTTACGGGAGATCGTTTGTCGCAGTTGAGCTTAATGAGATTCGATTTGGGGTCAGAAACGTTGGATCTTTTTACTAGTGTATCCGCGGAGGACTTTCCAGCTGCGTTTGTATATCTTTCAACTATGATAAGCTACAAGGGGAAAGTAGCTTTAGCCACTAACACAAGGACGGATTTGAAAGTGTGGGTTTTGGATCAGCAAGCCGAGACTCTACGATGGTTGAAGGAAAGTTTTAGTATCAAAATTGGGATGAAGTGGAAACATTATGATTTGGGAGTTATCAGAGGCACAACTCATAGAGGTGAGTTAATTTTGGCACCACCGTTCTATTATGATGAGTTTTATGTTTTCCTTTACAATCCAGACACGAATAGTCTTAGAGAAACCAAGGTTAAATTACACGGAGACTATAAGTTCAAGCATCGGGAGACAAAAGCAATGGTTTTTTCGGATTATGTAGAGAGTGTTAGGTTGTTGTAAGGAAGACACTTTCATGCTTTCATACCTATAGACTATAGTATTCGAAATGTTTTTTTTTTTTTTATTGAGAGGTGATATCCGGGGTTTTGTCACCCGACTAATCCCTTTCGGGAGAGTGTAACCCATCTATCGTTTTTTTTAGTCAATCTTAAGCATAACAATATTCCCACTGGCCAAATGGAGTGAATATAATATCAACAAAGCTTTTACAAAAGATTATCAGAATTCAAGCTTTCATCTCATCGTTTCACCTTTTTTTTTCGTAAAAAATGATGTGTCGTGTCTCAAATATGTTAGGTCCACCTTTGCAGACCTTGCAATCGTTTCGTGAACATATGATAAATTTCTCAAAGCTTCTGAGTGGCAGCTTGAACAAGATTTTCATCATGTATCTTTTTAGGATTGAAGTCCAACTCTTGTCAATGTGACAGGTTAAGAATGCTGAGGTTTCGAAGATCTGTGGTTTGTCATTTGTGATAAAATTGCTGTTCTGGTGACGGTAGAGTAGAGCATCGCAAACTATGGTATTAATTACGTAAATTTGCTCATGATAGTTAAACATATGGTAGTGAACTATGTGGTATTATTCAATTTAAACTTTCACGACGTTTGAGTTCTCTCTACGTTAGGTTGATTTTGTTCTTGAAGACTTGCGCAAAGAGTACAAGTCGTTGATAAAAATGTACGGCGCCGTGACACTCCTCTGTGATAGTGTCAATGTTGCATAAATCAAACGCTGGATCAAACGCTGTGAACTATATACGATTTCCAGTTCATATTAAATGAATCATATATTATGATCTATCAAATGGAAGAACAACACATATAAGAAAAATAAAGGTTGTGAAAATAGAATCCAATAACTCTCTCAAACCACATCAACAAAACTTTTTCAAAATTCAGAATTCAAGTTCCTTTATCTCGTCGTTTTGCCAATGCTTCTCGTGAAACTTCTGCTCCCGGAACATGCGAGGTCGATCTTTGCAAGCTTGACAATCGTCTTCTGAACATGTGATAAGTTTGTCAAGATTCTGAGTGGCAGCTTGTACAACATTATTCATCAGAAGATACCATCCCGAGATTTTGCAATGTGTCAAGTTAAGGATAGCGAGGTTTCGAAGACCTCTGATTAGCAGGAGAACTCCTTCAACATTGATCAAAGAGCATCGCAAACTCAACCAAGTGAGGCTCTGGAGGTAATGCACGATTGTTTGAGCATCGTCGTTTCCCAAATTACCCATAAGTTTCAAGTTGTTGAGGTTACTGCAGCTCTCTCCCACAATTCGAATCTCGAATGAGAACCAGGTTAAGTCATTATAAGCCATGATCAGTGTTTTAAGATTCTTCCACTGACTAAACGCAATCCTAAATGAGTTCTTTTCATTACGCAGTTACAATGGAACTGGTAAAGCAAGTTTCTCTATGTTTGGCATCCTGGAAAACAATAAATATACATATGAGCTATAAAGATGAGATTTACCTCTCAGCAACAAACATGAGATCCTCCTTTTGTAAATAGAAACTAGATTTTAACCCATTTACTAAAAAAACATTACGTTGAATCAAATTTATATATTTTTAAAGTTTTTTATAATAATATTGAGAGATTTGTAATTTTATTTGCTTTATTTATTTAAAAATTAATATATTCAGTTGGAATTTAATTAATCAAATTCTTTTATTTTAAAATTTAATCAATCAAAATTAGTTGTTGTGAAAGTAAACATTTGTTAATATGTATAATACTTTGTAGTTTATATAATATTATTTAAAATCCCTTCGAGGACATCCGATACAAATATAATATTATTTAAATTTTATCCATCAATTTGAAATTAGTTAGTTTTGCCCAGAACCTCTTAGCTATTAAAAAAATTAAAAAAAAAAAAGTTAGTTTAGTATATGAGTGTGAGAGTTAGTGTACTAATATTAACCCTAATTCTCATTACATACATGTGATTTTGTTCAGTCTAGGTTTAGACCCGTGGATAAATAAAATTTTCCATAAAGTATTGTTGCTTATTTAGTATTGCGCGTATGTTAAATTACTAAAATTAGTATTTACACAGATTTTAGTTTATTATCACAAAGTTAGTAACATTGTTGATATTACTCATATATGACTAAATTTGATGTACTCAGTATTTAAATTGTGTAACAGTACATATATTTGTATTTGACACTCTACAAATGATACATCTTTTTTAGTCAAAAAAACATACGACATTTGTGGAGGTTAAAACAAACTACATATAAAATCATACATCCCCTTTATAATAAAACGGAAGTACACAACCTTTTTTAGTAGACTATATAATTTTTCTAAGTTTGTTACAAAATAGGTTATAGATTAAATATCTCCTATATAGTAAAACTAAAGTACACAACTTTTTTTTGTAGATTATATAATTTTTATAAGTTGGTTACAAAATAGGTTATAGATTAAATATACAGTAGAACCTCTATAAATTAATACTCAGTAAATTAATAATCTCTATAAATTAATAAATTTCTCTGGTCCCAAGTTGGGACTAGTGTAATTTTGGACACTATTCGATAATATAATAAAATAATATTTTTTTTGAAACTCTTTTGTAAATATATGGTCCCATCAATAATATAAATTAATAATTATATAAAATTATCTAAATATATGTATATATCTACACATTAATTTTTATTGGAGCTTATTTTTAATATTTTTACTATATAAAAATCTTTGAGTGCTATCTTCAAAACATGATAATTGTTATTTTTATTGTAATTGATTTTATAAAAATATTAGTTATAAATATTAAATCTTATTTTTAATATTTTTTACCAAATTAGGAAAGTCTCTCTATAAATTAATAATTATTAATTTATCGATAAATTAAAACCTGTATAAATTAATAAAATTTTATGGTCCCGATTTTATTAATTTATAGAGGTTGTTTTACTGTAGGTTGGTTACAAAAAAAGTTATAGATTAATTGGTCAATCCTTGGGCTATATGAATACACTTAAGAATATCTCAAAGAATCCTTTTAAAAAGAATATTATTCTAAAATTATAATATAAATAAAATAAATTTTAACCCGTGCTATATTAGTTTATTTTTCTATTTTTTATCCATGACATCAATGGCTCAATCCATTTTAAATAACTTATAAAAAGATAGAAAATTATTTAGTATTTTGCAAAATCTTTGAAAATAAATTTGCCAAACAAATTATGGAAAATCGACGGTAAGAAATTATAGTTTCTTTTTTTTCACTAAAATATATAAAACTTGTAATTAAAAAGGAAAATAGAAATTGATTTTGTTCAGATATTTTAGGGAAACAAACATATATACCAGATTTTTGCTTAATTATTTTGATTATATTTTTCTTAGTTCTTAATTACAATGGCATAAGATGTAAATATTTCTCAACTCCAAGTTTTCTTTGCCAAACTTGCTATAAAAATATTAATATAGATTAAAGTCAAAAAACACATTACGCGGAGCCTGCGGCTCAACTTAGTGATCTCAACAATTAAATTCTTGAGTTTTATGCGTCTTACTCTACAAAAGTTAATGAAGAACCGGCTCATCTTAATTGAAAGATTATTAAAGCTTAGGGCTTCTTTGTCGACCCGGTATTTGTAGAGTTGTGTTTGAGCCTGGTGAGGTCGATGGTGTTCCACAGTATTTTGTTGTGAGAGACAAGGAACCAATAGATGCATACACGTGAAGCTCCCATGATAATGTCCATTATGTCGAGCTTATCGAAGACAATGGCAAGTATGTTTCTATCCAGAGTTGCCCATTCTAAATCTTCTCTTGAGCTGTTAGCCTTCACCATCACGTTGAAACTACATACAATTTTTTTTTTTTTTTTTTTAAAGAAGGGAAAAAGATAGAAAAAGCATTTTTATATTGATAGATTTTTGAATCCACGTGAAAGCTTGAAAAAGATCTATTGAAAAAAAATAAACACAAAAAGGAGAGATTTCTTACGTTTTCATATCCACAATGACGAAATTGTAGTCCTAACTCCTAAATTTAATACCTAAAAAAAAAAGGTCAGTCCTAACTATTTTGTACACATTCCAAATTTCCAAGTTCAGAAGCATAACTATTTAGTTCTTTAACGGCAAGTAAATATATTTTTAAAAAATTTGTTAGTTTTCTTTTTCCTTTAGTTATTGTAGACACTTTCCTTAAGTTGGATTTCCCATTTATTGACATTGCTAAATTTCAGTAATTCTTTTGGATTATTGGGGTCGTCATAGAGAGACACTTCAATTAAGAATTACCAATACATCAAAATTTTACGAAAATATAAGTTTCCTTAAGCGGAGGGTTTCCATTTACTCTAAAAACTAGTGATTTTATTTCGATTTATAGGTAAAAGGTAAATCAAATATATTTAGGTTTACGATTATTACATGGTTTGCCGGCTGAAAAACGGACTATAGTTGTACCGAGGAAATAACCATTTGAGACACTCGCGAACTCAGCTTACTACACAGTATTGGTTATACAACAATACTAATGAGCTTTTTTATTTGTCTAATAATATGCCTTTTTTTTTTCTTGCTTAAGCTTTAACTCCCAACAGCTTCTTCAGGTCCTTCTGCAATTGCGAAAACAATGAAAATTTAACAAGCAATTAGAAAACTTTGTGGCTGGCTACTAAAATCAAACTACAGTCAGTATTTTGATGATGATTAAGTGACAGAGACATTACCTCAATGCTGAGAGGAGAAGTAGTTGGCGCGTAACGGTCAACGACATTCCCATCTTTGTCAACCAAGAACTTAGCAAAGTTCCACTTGATGCCGTCTCCAAAAAGCCCGCCTTTGCTTGCTTTCAGAAACTTGTAGATTGGTGCAGCTTTTTCACCGTTCACATCAACCTAATGCAAAAGGTAGAATGAAGTCCCAGGTAGAGAAATAATATGATCTGACAAATGATTCACTGATACTATAAAAGATTGCAACATTCTCACATCTCATGTCTAATTGAGTTTGAGATGGTACACAATTAGGAGGCTAGTTAACTTCTTGAATTAGACCATTGAAATAACAACAGAAATCAAGAATAAGTTCATTAGTGTACCTTGTCGAAAATGGGGTACTCAGCCTTGAAACGGGTACAAGCAAACTGAACAATCTCTTCATTAGAACCAGGCTCTTGATTCCCAAACTGGTTACACGGGAACGCAAGAATCTCAAACCCTGAATTCCAAAAATATTGTAACCATCAACATCAAACACAATCATGATTAAAAACAAACAAATTAGTAACAAAGTTATATATATACCTTGGTCTTTGTACTTCTCATAAAGCTGTGCAAGCTCAGTATAGTTCGAATTAGTCAATCCACTGCAAACGAAAACAAACTAAGTCACTTAACCAATGAACCTAAAAAGATCACAAAATCAAATTTTTCCAAAAAAAAAAATTGAAAATCTTACCACTGAGAAGCAACGTTCACAATCAAGAGAACCTTCCCTTTGTAGATGTTTAGATCAACATCATTTCCCTTAGCATCCTTTCAAAATTTAAAATCGGATCGAAACAAAATTAAACTCAGAGAATCAAACCTAATCAATTCAATCGTAAGAGAGAATCAAAACAAAGGACAATTAGAAATCGAACCTTGACGGTGAAATCGTAAATAGATTTGGATTCGGAAGAAGCAGCCATGGAATGCTCCGATCTAGAAAGTCTAGCACCCGTTGCGAAGATCGGAAGAGAAGTAACAGTGATGCAATGAGAATTGAGAAAAGGTTTCGCAGATGAAAACAGAGGAAGACGCGATGATGAAGATGATAAACGTCGAAGGTGAGGAGAACTGATTCTGGTTATATAGAGAAGACGAACGGAGGATCTAAACATTTGTGGAAATTAAAAAGTGAAGATTCGTTTTTCACAACGATTAGATATTTATTTTGGCTTGAACCGTTTCAATGGTTGGAGAATGAAATAGACACGTGGTATGTTTATGAGGAATCCACGTTGGAGAGACTAGTCGGAACACTCGGGTGTGTGTGCGCGTACGTCATTGGTTGCGTTTATTGTGGCGGTGTGTTATGTGAACGCTGGTCCTAAATTTTGGCCAATTAATTATTTTTTTTCCCCAGAAATATCCTTTATATTATAATTCATAAGTCACCTGGCCAATCATATTAAGCCACATCAGAATATTTTTGACTCTTAACTTAAAAAAACAAAAAACCAAAAATAATTAGACACGATGGAGGAAAAAAAAAATTCAGAAAACAAAAAACCTAACATGTTTTTCGAGAAAAAAAAAACATAACCAACTTAATCCAAAAAAATAAAATTAAAAATTCTTTGAACTTTTAATGGGTTTTTCTTTTTTATTTACGAATCTATTGATTTTCTTTGGACCAGTTAAATTAGGCCACATAAATTTTCTATTTTATATTTTAATTAAAAACAAATATGTATTAAAATAAAAAACAGGTGATCGTGTAAAGAAAAAAAAAGTACAATTTTTTTTAAAAAAATACTTTTAATTATTCTTTTTTCATCGTTTATTTTTCTAAGGATTTTTATAAATAAAAACTGAAAAAATTATATCCCTATACTACTCTCACTAACACTTCCACGATAAAGATTTAATAACTGAATTAATCTTCTATTTAACACCAAATTTTGTTTTTTCCATACATTTTTTTGTTTACTACGATTTTCTCTGTATTTCCTCTCCACTTTTTTTTTTCTTTTCTTCTTATTCTTTATCCTATAAAGCATAAGTCACATAAATTTATTTTATTTTATTTTTAAAAATCAATTTTTTATTTACAAATGATCGTGAACCGAAGAATAAAGGAAAAAAAATTTTAATTGATGTGTAAAATAGATTTTATCGGTAAATTAAACTGCTCCATCCACGATCTCCACTTCCTTTTCATCATATATCTCTATTGAAAAAAATGTACCGAGAGAATTAAAAAAAAACATTGGATACTTTGAAACTGACCTCCTTCTTCCCTACGATCTATAATTATACGCTTCCTAACAATGGAACAAAATGAATTTCCAAAATTGATGTGTATGTTGATATTCACGGACATGGGCAACAAAGCCAAAGGTAAGTATTGTTGTCTAGATCGAGATTGATTGTTCTTTGTCTTTGTCTTTCTATTTACAATTTCTGTTTTCATATTTCACAAATTTGGCTCTCAGTTTGTTCATCGTGGTTTTATATACTCATCAAATTATGAGTTTAACGATAGTTTCTGTGTTCAAAATTATGAATTGACATGTGGATTTATAGGTTCATATTAAAAAAAATCAAGTCTCCAGTTATGCCACTTGAGATTTTACACAGATTTCCTTCAAAATAAGTCTGGAAGCAGAACCATGTGAAATCAGCCAGCGTTGGATTGTCCTTACAATTCTAATTTTTTTTTCCATCGGTATGTCTCTCTGTTTTCTTTGTATTTTATTTCATCCAAAACATTTCATCAACTTCTCTTTCTCCTACAAGAAAGAAGCTTCTAACGTGAGACATATATTTTTCTCTACAGTTAGTATCAGATTGTGTGAAAATGAAGTGAACTGACCATTTAGGAGATTCGTGGAATGAAAAAAAGAGAATAGACCAAAAAAGAAGAAAAATGAAGGCTAAGAACGTAAGTTTCAATCTTTAGCTACTCTCTCTCTCTTTGTTTTGTTTATTATGTTAATATTTCATGAAAGGATTCAATCCTTTTTTTCTTGCAGATTGCGATATCTATTGCAGCAGAGGCGAATACATATCAGATGGTTAAGCCATATCGGGACTTCCATATACAGAGACTAGAAAAGGAGCAGAGCGCGTGAGTTGCAGGCTTGATTGGAGAAAGAGCTTGATAGAACTAAAAGGTCTGTTTAATTCTGGACAAGTTCTGATTTTCTGTTTGCAGTCATTTGAGTTAGAAATATGTTTATTTACTATTAACAGTTTGTATTTATGAATGATAAGGGAATCACTATTAAACTCAAGGATCAAATTAAGATAGATGATTTTTTTTTGTTAAATGGTAACTTCTTTCTTATGTTCGTTGTGGTTTTTGATATCTGTTTGTTGTTGCAGAGATCAAAACACATTCAAAACTTCTTTTGTGGCTGTTGGTTCAAAGATATACGGTTTGGATGATATTTACAGTTTTGGTGTGACTTCGAATGTGTTAGCCATTGGTTGTACGTACGTCTCATACGGTGCAGCCCGTCTCCCTCATTCCTAGGCCTATTGGTGATACAATCCCACCCTCATCAACAAAATCTACGTAATCGGAGAGTATTTAGTCATCGGAGGATAAAAAAAGGTCATGGTGCTTAATGGTGCTTAATACAGAGAGAAAAATGTGAGAGCTTGAGGCTGAGATGACAAAGCCAGCCATGAAGAAAGGTCAAACGTAGTCTGGTTGTGTGGTGGTGGAGGGTAAGATTTACATAAGAGATCCAGCGAATAACTTTGTTTAAGGTCTAAAGGTAGAAGATGTGAAATGGATGAGATTTTGAATTCTAAGAAGTGGGAGTATGCATATGTTGTTGACGATATTGTGTATAACTACTACTCCATGATTCTTAAGAACAGATTAAAAGCGTATAGATGATACACAAACTTTCACTTACTTTGGTCTTTTGGTGATGCTAGCTGGTATTATTGTTTGATGTACAAACTTTCGCTTTTAACCCATGGGTAGATGCATTATCAACATGTTTTTTCCCTCCAAGCGATGATATTTTTAGAGGACAACATTTATTTTCTTATTTGTTTAGATATTTGATTAGACAGTAATAACATTTTAAATATAATTAGTTGTTAAAAATCAAACATTTTTAAGTTAAAAAAAGTAATTCCCCGTACGTAGTACGGGTCTAATACTAGTTATTGGATAATTCTAAAAAGAGGAGTACTATTTTCTCAAAAATACCGTTTATCAAAGCTAAATTTTCAACAATTTAGACACTAAATTTTACCTTTAAAATTCTACTTTTAATTTTAATTAGTTATTACAAATCCAACAAAAAAAAATCTAAACTTATAAAAATCAATTTTTGTGTTTTTGATACTGTTGAAATGATGATTTTGAAACATTAAATTAAGTAATATTTTTCGGTAACAAAACTTAGAAGTATGATTTCTTTTTTTTTTTTTAACTGTATTTAATTTCTTTGTGCATAAGTAAATTCATATGAACTTCTTTTTAGACCGAATAGGTGTGAAATTTATAATATGCTTTACAACTTGGATTTGGAGTTCTCTATCTAATAGTCGAATCTAGAAGCGCACAAAATACATAATTTTTCTTTTTAAAAAATAATAAAAAGAAGACAAACATTATGCGAATTTCGTTTCTAGTTTAAAACCAAATTGGGAATCTTGGACACGTTGATGCTTTCTCTGATTCTTAAGAACTTTCCTTGAAAAGAAAACACACTCATGAATATATATAGCCATAAAAAATCTATAGAATGTTTTCAAATTAAATGAACAAACTGGAGCTAAAATAAATCCTTTTCCAAATAATAGCATAAATCTATCATGAGCCAATATAAGGGGACTTAAAGCTAAAGCATACTATCCGTTCGGGCAGGCAAGCGGCGAAAGAAGTTAACTGGAACAGAAGGAAGCCGGTGCCGGAACCTTGGGTGCCTCATCGTGAAGAAACCAGCCAACGCTACAACGATCTGAATCGGTGTTATGAAGAAAACTATGGCCGCAAGAAAGCAGAATATAACAAATATCGCGGTCGCGCGTGGATCTCTCCAGCTTAAAAGTGCTTGAAAACGCTCTCCTTGCGTTGCAAGATCTCCAATCACGGTTTGAATCCTCCCGGCCACGCTTCTAAGCCGGTCATACCGTAACCGTACCATGTCAGGGCTTCTGGTGGTTGGAAACGTGTCAAACTCTTCATCAAGCTCGTCTGGATGGACAGCCTCGGCCTGAGAGATTTTCGTGTTCATGTGCGGTGGATAACGCGGTCTAAACCGGTAGTTCCAAAGCCCGATCAGAAACATGTAGAGAAACATTGTTGGTAGGATCAGTTCAGGGAGACAAACAAGCATCAGAAACAGAACATGAACGAGAACTGTCGTGATTGGGTTTCTCCACGAGCAAATGTCCGAAAACCATTTCCCAACCGCGATGACACCAGAAAAAACAGTCATCATCCTGAAGAAATTAGCTTTGCTCTTACGCATACTCCACAAATGTGAATCTGTATCCGACATAAACTCAATGATCTCTTTCCTTAGAGGAGGCTCTGCTCTGCCTAGCCGTGCAGCCACTATATTCACCGCTTGGTGCCGAAGCATGTCTTGCTGCATAACTGAGAATGGTCTTACGTAATGCATTTTGGGCAAGAGCGGTTTTGTGTATTGGTAAAGCATGTTTGCAAACGAGATACATGTGAACCTCACAGCCATATGCAACTCCCCCATCTTCTTTACCCCAGTAGGGTGAAGAACAAGCAACGGATAAGAATGTGTGTAGATTCTTCCGGTCTCTAAAGTAGACAACCTTATGCGGATCTTCCCAATCTTCACATCTCTGTTTCCCTTTTCACCGATCTGTCCATTATCAAACACACCAACGGTTAAAACCGTAGCTGGATCAAATACTTCCCACGTATACTGCTCGTTGTACTTGGGAGACAAGTTATCCACCATTGTCCTCGTTCTGACCCATTTTTGGCCGTATTTCCCTACGCAAAAGGTGTCAGAGGTTCCTCTTCCTTCTCTAGTTTTCATCGGGTGAAGTCCAACAGCGTTTAAGATCCCAAGCTCAAGTACTCCAATTGGTTGTCTCCATAGCGGTCTAGCGGATGGGCGGAGATCGCTGCTGTAATGAGTCGATTCATCCAACACATGGTATCCTCCTTCAAGACAAACTCGGAGATGAATCCTCATAGAGAATTTTTCTCTCTTGAGCTGATCCACATCTACAACAACTGGTCTCTCAAGATTAAACCTATCAAAACACATTCTTATTAAAACCACAAAAATAAAACCTTTTAAATTTGATTTATTTTGCGTCTAGTATCGTAAGTAAAAGCATTACCAGCGCGCATGTATCATATGGTCATCAGCTCGCTTCTCTACTGTGTTCAAAGGAATGTAAGTACGGCCAACTATCTCATCCTTTCCCGGAGCCACCCGGTCCTCGACAGTGAGAACCAAATGGTCTTCAAAAGGCTCTGCGACAACAAACAAAAAGTCTTCATTCCAAACAGCGCCAAGGGTTCGAGCTTGGCATGTTCTGGTCTTCATGACTTGGTTCCCTAGCTGCGCTTTGACGTAAACATCAGGGAACCTAGTTTTGTCTGTCGGAATCAAGTCTTGTGCTTCAATCACGTTCACACGCACGTACCATAGACGAGGCGCATGATAGACCTATTCTTAAACAAAAGAAAAATTCACAATATCAAATTATTTGTTTCATATTCAATAAAAGCAACGTGACATCAGTAAAACTTGTAAACACAAAATTTAACATCTATATTGAGTTTACGTGTTAAAATATTCAGAAGAAATAAATCAAACATTAGCATTTTTATCATATAAGTTGCTAACATGGGAACACTTTTTTTTCTTTTTCTTTTTTTCATATGCATTTGGTGTTTACGCTTACAATTCACATTAGAATTTTGGGGTTTAATTTGAAAAAAATGCACCTTTGAACGAAGAACGGCAGAGATGGCTGGAGAACAATCAACAGGCATTGCAGTATCAGAATGCCAAGCATCAGAGAAAGCTTCATCCGCTTGTGTACCAATCCAAACAGCGAGCATTAGCTCACCTTTGATCTTCTCCCCTTTCTTGTCCTCTAATCTATACCATTGCGGAGCAAGAGGGCTGTCCGGAGGCACACGGAGAGGGACATCGTTAATGTCAAACCGAACAAACCCGACATAATCGTCTTTCAAAAGATCTTTGTCCTTAACCACTACTTCCAACATCGAGGCTTGCATTCGCTCTTTCGCAAATGCAAACACTTGGTTCCATTCTGGATGCTGTCTCTTCTCAAAATGTCTTGTGATTCCTTTGTAGTTCCCCACTTTCACCTCGACGAAAGGATCAACACTTCCTGTTATATCCATTATAGGTAGTTCACGAGCTTTGACTACGCGGACATAGAGGAAATACATTCTCTCGACAAGATCATAAGTACTCGTAGCGGTTTTGTCTTTGTGGATAACACGCCCACCAACGACTCTTCCACCACCGAGATGCGGGCTTGTTTCCTTAAGGGCGAAATCTGCTGGCTGAGCCGAAGCAATTGAATGCGCATGGACTAGCTTTGAAGGTGGTGGTGGTTGGGGTCTCATCTCGTCTACTTGATGCTTTGGCACATAGTGGTTATGATGTTCATTATTATGATCCGGTTCAGCGGCTGAGGAAGAGGGTTGGTTAGACCCTTGTGGATGTTGTTGTTGTTGATGTTCTTGAGCATTGTTCGGGAGATTGTAAAAGACATGTCGTTTGTCGGATCTATGTTCTACCTTCATTGCTGAAACTGTTACACATTTAAAAAAATTAGTTCAAGTAAATTACACTTTGTTGTTCTAAACAATCGTAACAAGCAAATAAATCAAACTAAACTGAACCAAATTTTACATCAAGTATGGACTACCGTAAGTATTTGTTTATATTACCACTTATTTTAATTTTTTTATAGCAGAAGAAACCGGATCGAAATTAAACAAGATCCAAAATTTAGTGTAAGCAAATATAGTTGAATAAACCGAAAATCATATTTTTAATTAAATCTTAACCAAATATAGTTGAATAAACCGAAAATCATATTTTCCGTAAATTAAATCAAATTTTCCTAGGTGTTATGATTGATTACAAAATCATGAAATTCGTATTTATTATTGTTTATAAAATTTATTTTTAATTTACGGAAAATTTGAGAAACCATCTAAGGTTTAATTTGGCTATACGGGACAAAAATATTTTGTTTTAATTTGACTCCCAACTCTCAAGAACCAAAATACCCTATCCAAACCAAAAAAAAATCAAATGCCCTTCCCAATCAACACATGGTATCATCAGAGCTGAGTTTAATACCTCTTGGGAGCCCCGGATCAAGATTATCTTGATGATCATTAGAAGCAGCAGAGGATTTTAAAGAAGCCTCGTCGGTTATGTAAACTTTCAAACCTAGCTCACCTCTCACCCGAGAGAAGATACCACGTCTTTCCATGGGAAAGTGAAGAACAACAGCATCAGAATGAGGAACAAAAGAGGTACCTGAGAGAGATACCTTGCCAAGGAAGGAACGTCCATTTGTAGATCTGTTGTGGCTATAAGCTTGAGCTTCAAGATTGAGATAGTGAAGACGAGATGGATCTGAGATGTTGAAGAAGAAACTCTCGTTCCAAACCGGGTTTAAGTCACGATCTTTGATCGTTGTTCGGTGCTTCTGACCGTCGAAGTAAAGCTCGACGTAAGCGTTTGATGTACCTTGCCCGTCTTTTGGGAAGAGATTGTGTGCTCCGATTACGTCCACACCGAGTTTTAGATTGCTCATCATCGTGTCTGTAGATTTTCTTTTGCTGGAATTTATGAAAACTTAAAGAATTAACATTGAAATGAACACACAGAGACTTACGGTAGAATCAAGCTCACAACTTCAATCTTGATAAAAGGTCCTTGAAATTATATACTACTACATTATAATATAATTTGCACATGCATATGCATTCATTAGTATATGTCTCAGTTGTGGAGAAAAATTAAATAATTATGGAAATACCAACTTAGATTTCAAGCAAGTTAGACACAGTTTCTTGGGGTTTTCTTAAATGTTTCTCATCTTGGAAAATATCAGAACCGACTTATTGTATACACGTATAATAATGCCTATTTATGTTAAAACTATAATATGATATGGTGTGCCTTAACATATTGACAGGAGTTATAAATAAGATACGGTGTACTTCAACCTATAATTAATTTTTGAAAGTATTAACAAAAAAGAATACGTACAAAGAAAAGATAACCATTTTACAGAGTTATAAACGAGAATCAGGTTTTCAATCTCTCCGTATACGTAATTATTTTAAGATCATTATAATAGTTATTTAAATCAAATTTTGTGTGTTTAATGGTTTTTCTATTTTTGAAGACAATTCTCAAAAATATCGCTAAATTAGTTTTCTTTAAAATACCACTAAATTATTTGTTTTTTTCAAAATACCACTAAAATATATATTTTTTAAAAAAATTACCGCAAAACTGAGCTAAAGTTTTCGTATTAAAAAATAATCTCTAAATCCTAAACACGAAACCATATTCCCTAAAATTTATACTTTAGATCTAAAATTTTCAACTTTAACCTAAAAAAACCTTCTTCACTCTTTAAATTCTTTTGTGTTTGTGTTATTTTTGGAAAATAAAATTTTTGTGATATTTTTAGAAAACAAAATTAAAATGTGGTATTTTGAGGAATCCTTAGCTCATAGATTAATAAAATTACTTATAACTCTTCCATCAATGGAGTGTAAATTTTATGATAAAATATTGATTTACATTGTTTTGTTGATAAAACTTTTTATCCTTGTTACAAGCTAATAAAAAAAATTCAAGTCCCATAGGTATTGAACTCAAATAATATATGTATAAGAGACAAAAAAAAAAAAAAAAAAAAAAAAGAAGAGAATGACAAAATTGATACAAAAGCGTATAAATTTTTTTGATAGGATAAAGCTTATAGATTGGATTGACATAAAAATTGGGGATGATTGAACCGTTTACCATATTCCATCTGAATATAAATAAATTATGGCTCATTTATCCTTTATATACATTGAATTTAATCAACTTTAGAGACGATTGGTTGGAAATTGTGGAAGAAAAATCCTTGATATACATTCCTTGCACCATGCATGATGCATGGTACCACACCACATTTTGACTAGTCATACAATAATTCAATTTCCCTACATAATAAACAAACACTACAAAAGAAAAGGTTATTTTACATCATTTTTTTTTCATTGAAATAAAATTATATTAATGAATCAGAATTGTCTTCATACAATTGTTTTGAAAGCCAGCATGGGGGTGTAAAACATTCAGAATAAAAAGATATTTGTGGGCAACCAGATTTGGCTAGTAAATGAGCTGCCTTGTTACAATTTCTTGATGCGTACACAATAGAAACAGTGTGAAATAAACTTGCCCAATAAAGAATATATTGGCAAATAGGTTCAATGGAAATATCAAGACAAGATTTGTTGACGATCTTGGTGAGTGTCTTGCAATCGCCCTCAAAAGTGACGTCACATAATCCTTTGATCCAGCATTGTTGCATCGAAACAAGCAGAGATTTAGCTTCGGTCTCCAATGGTGAGGAAACAGATCCCAGCTGCATTGATCCCCAGTTAAGTGCTGTTCCATCATGTTTTTGGATTATCCATCCACACTTTGCTTGGCTGGTGAAGTGATCAAATGCGGCATCATAGTTGCATTTAACTGACGACGACTCTGGTCGTGTCCAATGGTGAGTCGTTGTAGTCCGTACTATTGTGTTAGTATGGTCTGAGTTGTTACTGCTTCAGATCCAATCTCGAACATCCGCCTTTGCTTTTAAGATTATAGTTATTGGATTATCTTGGATGCCATTGAAAATAAAATTATTCTGGGCCTTCCAGATGTGCCATAGGAGCCAACCTAGTTTGACAATTTATATCCTCTTCTAGTTGAAGTTCAAAAATTCCTTCTAGTAGTGTTTCACAACTTTAAGGATATAGAATAAAGCATGTTTATGGGAATATTGGATAGTTCCCATATAGACTGAGAATAGGGACATGAAAATAGAATATGCTCAATTGTTTCATCATTCTGAAAGCATCTAGGACAAATTGGGTCTAGATGCATTTCCCTAGTGTTTAAACGGGTAATAGTAGGTAAAGATTTTGATAAAAGACGTCAAAGAAAATGTTTCACTTTGGGGAGAATATTGATTTTCCAGATTTTGTTTTTGAGATTAACTGAACCATGTGGGATGGGAGGTAAGTTGTTTTGATGATTTGCATTGTGCATTGATAGCCAATATCCTGATCTAACTGTATATTCCCCTGTCTTATTAGAATTCCAAACTAACCTGTCTGCAGAAGACATTCTTGGAAGGGAGATGTTTAAAATGTGGCTTTAATCCTCTAATTTGATAGTGTTAGCAATTAGTTCTCTGTTCCATTGCCTGTGATCGCCAATTTATGTGATATAGGCATCAAGAGTTGTATCAGTAGTTGGAGCAGTAGTACAAATAGGTTTTGGTAGATGAGTTGCAGTTACGTTGTCTTGGTTAATGCAAATAGAATGTCCATCTCCAAGTATGTATCTCGAACCAAGCTTAATTATTTTCAGTCATTCGAGAATTGAAGCCCACCCATATGATTGATTTTTCCTCTGTTTTTTTGCATCAAGTAAAGATTCGTCCTTGAAATAACGAGCCTTGTTGATGCGGACATCGATCCTACAATCAAAACCGTTGAACCAAGTCCTGTACCACATCCTGTACCAGAAGTACGAGAAGGCCCTGTGACACGATCAAAGGCTAAACAGCTAAGGAAGAGGTTTAACCTAGCCGTTCAAGACATCATAAGCTCCCTAGAGCTGAAGGACGTCAACTGGTCTGTACCACAAACATGCCGCCACAACATATATGATCACATTGCCGAGGAAGAGCTTGCTGAAGCCTTCACCCAAATGAGCCTTGATCAAACCAGTTCCCCAGGTAAGAAACCTCCTTTTACAGGTCAAGGAACCTCAAGAAGCCAAGAGAAGACATCGGAGCTGCAAGAGACGTGTGATACAAGCTACACCTCTGAAAGCGATCAAGATAGCAAAGATCAAGACCAAGACATAGAGGGCATGTATGAGCATCAAGAGACTGAACAAGATATTCTAGAAGGATCCCAAGAAGACCCCTACTTCAAGAAACAAGTACAAGACAAGACGCCTGAAGTAGTTCAGCGAGTACAAGAAGTTGTTCAGAGAACATCAACTGGGCCTAGATCGCATCCAGGTAAGTCTTATTCAATATTTTCGATCCTTGCAGGTCCCACCAGCCCCAGAAACGGCTAGAAGACTTCCTCATCAAGAGAGATCAAGTCTAATTAGCGTTTTCTTTTATTAGCTTATTTCCTTTCCAAAAAGACAATGGTTTGTGTTTGATTTTATTTTCTTTCCTTGTTGCATTTTCTGCATTTATTTTTCGGCCTTAAGGCTAGCTGAAGGACTCTTATAAAGCCCCCCTGCAGCAGTTGTACGAATTTCACCTTTTGATTATCAATAAAATACTGAATTTTCTTATTTTTCTCTTTAAGTGTTCTTAAGAGAATTAAGCTTGCTCTCTGTCTTGTGTGTGAGATTCCACAAGGCTGAGTTCGTGTACTGTATTAGAGACCAATCACATCTCTGTGGTGTACTTCAATCCGCCAGCACTTCCCCCTCTACCGATCCCACACGAGAGAAGCGACCGCCATCGTGTCAAATCTCCACCATCGACCATCTTTCCTTCACAAGAGAGAAGCGACCGCCAGCTTGTGAAGCCATCAACTCTATCCCAGTATAAGAGTCACCACCGAGTCTTGTATCATATGGTATCAGAGCACAGTTCACGCTGTTCCCTTGCCAGGTTTATCTTTTCCATTTACTTTCATTTGATTTGTAGCTTTTGTTTTATTTTAATAAAAAAATAAAAAAATAAGAACCCTAGTTTGCCGCAGCTTTGTCTCTAGGTTGTTTAGTTTATTTACAAACCATAAAAAAAAAAAAGTTTGTTTCCATAAGTCGTCTGTTTCACAGTTTCAGACTCTGCATTAGCTCTTGAACTAGTTCATCTCGCATTCAAAAAAAAAAAAAAAAAATTTATTGTATCCTTTTCAGCTTTTGTTTCATTGCTTTATTACTGCTATTCATTCGTAAAATTTCAAAAAAAAAAGTTTCCTTTAATTATCTTTGAAATTTCTTTCTTTTAAACTTATGTGGTACGTTGATCCTTTGTTGTTTTTGTCTAAATACAGAACCGTTCTAGACACTCGATATGGGAGAAAACGCAGAAATACCCCAAGACGCCATGATGCAAATGATGAGAACCCTCACAAAGCAGTTGAGAGGACTCGGCGAAAAAATCAGACGTTTGGAGCAACCTCAGGCTAGGGTTGACGTTGGACCAGGTCCAGAAAGAAGGAATGTCCGCAATGAGGAAAACGAATCCATTGACATGGATGATGAAGATGATCCACCACCAGATCCATTAAGGCGACAACATCAGCGGAGAGAGGATCCTTTGATGCGGAACCGCACTAGAGAGGTAGAACCACGAGAACCGAGATGTCAAACTAATACCTCCTACTTTTGCAGGAAAATCTAATCCGGAGGTTACATGGACTGGGAGAGATGAATGGAGTACATATTCCAATGTTATGGCTATGGAGAAGTTCGAAAGGTAGCCCTTGCATCGGCGCAGCTCACCGACAATGCCTTGTCATGGTGGGATATGACGGTAGCTGATAGGAGGAGGCAGCGGTTTGCTACCATCAGCAGTTGGGGAGATATGAAGTATCTCTTGAGGTTGAGGTATGTCCCTGATCATTATCAACGAGACTTACAAAAACGTTTTAGAAAATTGTCTCAGGGAACAAGGACCGTGGATGAGTATTTTGAGGAGTTTGAGAAGCTAATGAACTCCTTGGAGCTGGAAGAATTGAGTGAGTCCCTAATGGCTCAATTCATTGATTGGTTACAAGAGCGTATAGCCCAAAAGGTGGAGACATCGAACTACAGCAGCCTGCATGAACTACTTCACAAGGCTGTACAAGTGGAGCAGCAAATCCAGCGTAAGATGTCTTTAAGGAACCGTACTCGAAACATCACGCCTTGGAATGCAAGCAACAACCGGAGCATGGACAAAGGCAAAACCGTAGACAACGACTCTAGGTTCAAGAACAAGTCTAGTGAGACACCTAAAACCTCTAAACCCGAACCAGGTAAGTTCCCTAACACTAGTCAATCCCGTACCCGTGACATTACTTGTTTTAAATATCAAGGCAGGGGACACATGGCGAGAGAATGTTCGAACCAAAGGGTGATGATTGTCACACCTAGTGGAGATTATGAGTCTCAAGATGAGCAAGACGATGACCAGAGTGATCTGGAGAATGACGTGGAGTATCCCGATGTAGGAGAACTCCTTGTGATCCGGCGTATGCTGAGTGTGCTTGTCGACCCCGAGGAGAAAGTTCAAAGGGAAAATATATTCCACACTCGATGCACAATCAAGAACAAGGTATGTAATTTGATTATTGATGGAGGTTCTTGTACTAATGTTGCTAGCAAGTATATGGTGGACAGGTTAGGTCTTCAGAAAACAAAGCACCCGAGGCCATACAAACTTAGGTGGCTTAATGATGATACCAAGCTGAAAATTGCTGAGCAAGTAACTGTATCATTCAGTGTTGGGAAATACCAGGATCAAGTCATTTGTGATGTAGTTCCAATGAGGTCCGGACATCTTCTTCTTGGAAGACCATGGCAGTTTGATCAAGCTACAACTCACGACGGTCGAACAAACCATTACACTTTCACGCACAATGACCGTAAGTTCAACCTTGCCCCTCTAAGTCCTTTTGAAGTTCATGAATTGCAAAAACACATGAACAAAGAGGTCGAGGTAAGGACTTCTAATCTTTACTTGAGATCCAATGAGATTTGTAAAACCATGAGTGCCCAGGGCACCGTGCTACTAATGTTCTTCAAAGAATGTTTAAGTACAAGTACAAGAGAGCTTGAACTACCCGCTGAAGTACAAGCTGTGCTAGATCAATACAAAGACGTGTTTCCAGAGGAGATACCCCCAGGATTACCTCCTATTCGTGGCATTGAACATCAGATCGATCTTGTACTAGGTTCTGCTTTACCTAACAAACCAGCTTACAGAATGAATCCAGAGGAATCTAAGGAGCTAGAGAAACAAGTGCGTGATCTCATGGATAAAGGGTACATTAGAGAGAGCCTCAGCCCGTGTGCAGTACCAGTTCTGTTAGTTCCAAAGAATGATGGAACATGGAGGATGTGTGTAGACTGTCGAGCAATCAACAACATAACTATCAAGTATCGACATCCCATTCCAAGACTAGATGACATGTTGGACGAGTTAAGTGGTGCAATCTTCTTCTCCAAAATTGACTTGAGGAGTGGCTATCACCAGGTCCGAATGAGGAAAGGAGATGAGTGGAAGACCGCGTTCAAAACCAAGCAAGGTCTCTATGAGTGGCTTGTCATGCCATTTGGGTTAACCAATGCCCCAAGCACTTTCATGCGACTAATGAACCAGGTTCTAAGGTCATTTATTGGTAAATTTTTTGTTGTTTATTTTGATGACATACTTATTTACAGTAAGTGCCATTCTGATCACATTAAACACCTTGGGTTAATTTTAAAAACGCTTCGGAAGGAAGGCCTTTATGCTAACCTAAAGAAGTGCTCCTTTTGTACTGATCAGTGTGTGTTCTTAGGTTTTGTAGTGAGTAAACAGGGCCTACAGGTGGATGAGGAGAAAATTAAGGCAATAAGAGAATGGCCTACTCCTACTTCGATTGGACATGTTCGCAGTTTTCATGGTCTCGCAAGCTTCTACAGGAGGTTTGTCAGGGATTTTAGTACAGTGGCTGCACCAATGACTGCCGTGATCAAGAAAAACGTGCCTTTCTAATGGGGAGAAGCTCAAGAAAAGTCCTTCAACACCTTGAAGGAGAGGCTCACGCAAGCACCAGTCTTAGCCCTTCCAGATTTTGATGTTATGTTTGAAGTAGAGTGTGATGCATCAGGTTTGGGAATTGGAGCTGTACTACATCAGAGGAAAAGACACGTGGCTTTCTTCAGTGAGAAGTTGAGTGGAGCTACGTTGAACTATCCGACCTACGACAAGGAGCTTTATGCCTTAGTTCGAGCACTGGAAACGTGGCAACATTACTTGTTATCCAAGGAATTCATTATTCACACCGATCATGAAACCCTCAAGCATCTCAAGGGTCAGACTTCACTTAAGAGGAGACATGCTAAGTGGTTGGAGTTCATTGAGACGTTCCCATATGTGATAAAGTATAAGAAATGCAAGGAGAACGTGGTTGCTGATGCTTTGTCAAGGAGGCATGCTCTTATAGCTACTATGGAGGCTAAGGTAATGGGTTTTGAGCATATCAAGGAGTTGTATAAAGATGATCCAGAACTAGGAGAGTGCTACAAGGAGTATGGCAAAGGAGCATATCAAGCATTCTACTTGCAAGATGGGTTTCTATTTAGAGACAAGCGGTTGTGTATTCCTAAAGGTTCCATGCGAGAATTGATACTTACCGAAGCACATGGTGGAGGTTTGATGGGTCACTTTGGTGTTGACAAGACCTTGGCCGTGGTAATGGAACATTTCTTTTGGCCCCATCTCAAGAAAGATGTTGAGAGATTTTGTGCTCGATGCATTGTTTGTCACAAAGCTAAATCCAGGTTACATCCTCATGGTCTTTACTTACCATTACCTATTCCTAACGCCCCTTGGGTAGATATTTCTATGGACTTTGTCTTAGGATTGCCAAAGATCAAACACAAGGATTCAATCTTTGTTTTTGTTGACCGGTTCTCCAAGATGGCACACTTCATTCCGTGTGACAAGACCAATGACGCGACTCAAACTGCAAATTTGTTCTTCAAGGAAGTGGTGCGCCTCCATGGAATCCCAAGGACTATAGTCTCTGATCGTGACACCAAGTTTTTGAGCCACTTTTGGAAGATACTTTGGAGAAAGTTAGGTACCAAGCTTCTATTCTCAACAACTTGTCATCCCCAAACGGATGGACAAACTGAAGTGGTAAACCGAACTCTCTCTACTTTACTTAGAGCCACTCTTGGTAAAAATATGGCAACATGCGTTGATTGTATTCCTTTTATCGAGTTTGCTTATAATCGTGCTGTCCACTCGGCTACAAAACTATCTCCTTTCGAGATAGTCTATGGAATTAACCCTTTGTCTCCATTAGATTTAGCACCATTGCCTCAGATAGAACAGGTTTGCCAAGATGGACTAAGAAGAGGAGAAATCATCAAGAAGTTGCATGACAAGGCCAAAGCAAATTTGGAAAAGAAGTATGCCGACAACACACGCAAGGCTGATCGGGGAAGAAAGGAGATGTTGTTCAACCCAGGAGATTGGGTTTGGTTGCATATGAGTCCTGAAAGATTTCCAACACAACGAGCCTCCAAGTTATCACCAAGAGGCGACGGTCCATTTAAAGTTCTTGAGAAGATCAATGATAACGCCTACCGTTTGGAGCTGCCAAATGAGGTAAAAATTTCTCACACTTTTAATGTAGCTGACTTGTCTGCTTATGATCCAGGAGATTCAGTTTTGAGGACAAAACCTTCTGAAGAGGGAGGGAATGATGCGGACATCGATCCTACAATCCAAACCGTTGAACCAAGTCCTGTACCACATCCTGTACCAGAAGTACGAAAAGGCTCTGTGACACGATCAAAGGCTAAACAGCTAAGGAAGAGGTTTAACCTAGCCGTTCAAGACATCATAAGCTCCCTAGAGCTGAAGGACGTCAACTGGTCTGTACCACCATCAAGCCGCCACAACATATATGATCACATTGCCGAGGAAGAGCTTGCTGAAGCCTTCACCCAAATGAGCCTTGATCAAACCAGTTCCCCAGGTAAGAAACCTCCTTTTACAGGTCAAGGAACCTCAAGAAGCCAAGAGAAGACATCGGAGCTGCAAGAGACGTGTGATACAAGCTACACCTCTGAAAGCGATCAAGATAGCAAAGATCAAGACCAAGACATAGAGGGCATGGACGAGCATCAAGAGACTGAACAAGATATTCTAGAAGGATCCCAAGAAGACCCCTACTTCAAGAAACAAGTACAAGACAAGACGCCTGAAGTAGTTCAGCGAGTAAAAGAAGTTGTTCAGAGAACATCAACTGGGCCTAGATCGCATCCAGGTAAGTCTTATTCAATATTTTCGATCCTTTCAGGTCCCACCAGCCCCAGAAACGGCTAGAAGACTTCCTCATCAAGAGAGATCAAGTCTAATTAGCGTTTTCTTTTATTAGCTTATTTACTTTCCAAAAAGACAATGGTTTGTGTTTGATTTTATTTTCTTTCCTTGTTGCATTTTCTGTATTTATTTTTCGGCCTTAAGGCTAGCTGAAGGACTCTTATAAAGTCCCCCTGCAGCAGTTGTACGAATTTCACCTTTTGATTATCAATAAAATACGGAATTTTCTTATTTTTCTCTTTAAGTGTTCTTAAGAGAATTAAGCTTGCTCTCTGTCTTGTGTGTGAGATTCCACAAGGCTGAGTTCGTGTACTGTATCAGAGACCAATCACATCTCTGTGGTGTACTTCAATCCGCCAGCACTTCCCCCTCTACCGATCCCACACGAGAGAAGCGACCGCCATCGTGTCAGATCTCCACCATCGACCATCTTTCCTTCACAAGAGAGAAGCGACCGCCAGCTTGTGAAGCCATCAACTCTATCCCGGTATAAGACTCACCACCGAGTCTTGTATCACTTGGTATCAGAGCACAGTTCACGCTGTTCCCTTGACAGGTTTATCTTTTCCATTTACTTTCATTTGATTTGTAGCTTTTTTTTTATTTTAATAAAAAATAAAAAAAATAAGAACCCTAGTTTGCCGCAGCTTTGTCTCTAGGTTGTTTAGTTTATTTACAAACGATAAATCAAAAAAAAAAGTTTGTTTCCATAAGTCGTCTGTTTCACTGTTTCAGTCTCTGCATTAGCTATTGAACTAGTTCATCTCGCATTCAAAAAAAAAAAAAAAAAAAATTTATTGTATCATTTTCAGCTTTTGTTTCATTGCTTTATTACTGCTATTCATTCGTAAAATTTCAAAAAAAAAAAAGTTTCCTTTAATTATCTTTGAAATTTCTTTCTTTTAAACTTCTGTGGTACGTTAATCCTTTGTTGTTTTTGTCTAAATACAGAACCTTTCTAGACACTCGATATGGGAGAAAACGCAGAAATACCCCAAGACGTCATGATGCAAATGATGAGAACCCTCACAGAGCAGTTGAGAGGACTTGGCGATAGAATCAGACGTTTGGAGCAACCTCAGGCTAGGGTTGACGTTGGACCAGGTCCATAAAGAAGGAATGTCCACGATGAGGAAAACGAATCCATTGACATGGATGATGAAGATGATCCACCACCAGATCCATTAAGGCGACAACATCAGCGGAGAGAGGATCCTTTGATGCAGAACCGCGCTAGAGAGGTAGAACCACGAGAACAAAATCGAGATGTCAAACTAATACCTCCTACTTTTGCAGGAAAATCTAATCCGGAGGTTACATGGACTGGGAGAGACGAATGGAGTACATATTCCAATGTTATGGCTATGGAGAAGCTCGAAAGGTAGCCCTTGCATCGGCGCAGCTCACCGACAATGCCTTGTCATGGTGGGATAGGACGGTAGCTGATAGGAGGAGGCAGCGGTTTGCTACCATCAGCAGTTGGGGAGATATGAAGTATCTCTTGAGGTTGAGGTTTGTCCCTGATCATTATCAACGAGACTTACAAAAACGTTTTAGAAAATTGTCTCAGGGAACAAGGACCGTGGATGAGTATTTTGAGGAGTTTGAGAAGCTAATGAACTCCTTGGAGCTGGAAGAATCGAGTGAGTCCCTAATGGCTCAATTCATTGATGGTTTACAAGAGCGTATATCCCGAAAGGTGGAGACATTGAACTACAGCAGCCTGCATGAACTACTTCACAAGGCTGTACAAGTGGAGCAGCAAATCCAGCGTAAGATGTCTTTAAGGAACCGTACTCGAAACAACACGCCTTGGAATGCAAGCAACAACCGGAGCATGGACAAAGGCAAAACCGTAGACAACGACTCTAGGTTCAAGAATAAGTCTAGTGAGACACCTAAAACCTCTTAACCCGAACCAGGTAAGTTCCCTAACACTACTCAATCCCGTACTTGTGACATTACTTGTTTTAAATGTCAATGCAGGGGACACATGGCGAGAGAATGTCCGAACCAAAGGGTGATGATTGTCACACCTAGTGGAGATTATGAGTCTCAAGATGAGCAAGACGATGACCAGAGTGATCTGAAGAATGACGTGGAGTATCCCGATGTAGGAGAACTCCTTGTGATCCGGCGTATGCTGAGTGTGCTTGTTGATACAAATAAATGATTTACATATTGTTGATACAAATAATTTGCATCAATTGAAATGAACATTTAATTTAATTAGTGGAACCAATGTTCATTTACATCATTTACAAAAATGTTACAAGTCTTACATCATTTTACTAAATTGATATAAAATATTTGTATTAGTTATCAAACCTAATGTAAAAAATTTGTATCATTTCAGAAAAACTGATGTTAAAATTAATAATATGAAAATAACTTTTTTGTAATACAATCTTTAATTATTTATATATTTTAATCATATTATATATATATATATATATATATTCATTTGATAACTTATAAGAATTATTTATACTATATTTATGATGGATCCCACAATTAATTGTTATTCCCATATATAGAAGCAATTAGGAGAGCTTTTTTTTTGCCACAGTCGATGTGGGATACCAGTTGTTTTGGTTTTTTTTTTTTTTTTTTTTTTTTTTTTTTTTTTTTTTTAAGTGTTGTCAATTTGGAATTTATGTTGTAATCGATTAAAGAATGACATAATTATTATTTTTTTATGTTTTTGAACTACAATTATTATTTTTGAAAAACAAAAAGAACTACATATTTTAAAATTTTCTATTTTGGAGCTTTTTAAAAAAATAAAAAAATTTTGTTAAATATTTTCATGTTAAAAAAATAAAAAATTGAGAATAGTGAAATCAATTTATATATGTACTAATCGACATAACTTAAGATCAAATAATAACATGTGTTTATCCAATTACATTTTTTAAAAATATATGTATTGCCAATTTGTTCAAATATTATAATTTATCAGAAGATATATATCATCCATAAATAAGAAACAGATACATATTAAAATCAAATGACTTTTCCCAAAATATAAATTTACTATCAAACAAGTTTTTTTTATTTTATTCATAGAAATTAAAAATACATCAATTATTAAGTGAAGTAAATTTATAAATTTGTATCAATATTTTAAAAGTGATGCAAATGATTTAGATTTGCATTGGTTATAATAAAATGATGTCAACGTATCAATAAAAAGTATCGATTATTGTAATTGATGTTGATATATAATTCTTATATCAATTATTAAAAACTAATCTAAAGCAATAACATTTAGTTTTGTGATACAATGCATTTGTTTTTTTTGTAGTGAAAACATTAAAATTGTGAAATGTTACCACATAAGGTTTGATTCAATATTTGTTTTATTTCTCTCTTCATTGTGACGAGAATCTAAGGACTTCTAATTTTATTAGGTCTCCCTTGCAAAACTAACCACATTCCACAAGCAACTTTTGGTGCCGTTTTTAGAAATATAATTTTTTTTAAATATTGATAGGTTGGTGGTATTTTTGTACATTTCATTTTTAATCACTTTAATGCAAAACATTTCTCTATTTGTGTGTTTTGCATGTATTTAACGTCTTTAACAACTATTCTTTTGTGAACTTACATAAAATCACAATACTTTGTAGTATAAATTGTTATCTCAAAAATATTTGTAATACATATTTTTAGTATACTAATCATTATAATTATTTTTTTTTGTGATCCAACATATAATTATATAAGAATCACTATAATATTTATTTAATTCAAATTTTGTGGTTTAATATAAAATAAAAAACAATTTGATATTCCATTCCAATCTATGTTTTACTAGAAATATGAAATCATTAGAACTACACCTAGTAATATAATTTGAATTAACTGGAATATAGAAAGAGATTATATATGAACACATTTAATTTGTTACTTTCAAAATAAGAATAATATATTTATTAAATGATTTATGTTGTAGTTTCTACGAACAACTTCAAACTTTATAATAATATAATTACTAAATGTTAAATGTTTCCAAATCATATTAAAATTTCATTTTTATCATTAATCATGTTTTTTTTTTACTTTGAATATTAAAAATACTAAAGAAAACTATTACACAAATTTAACAAAAAAAACAAATAAATTCAAACAATATGTATTATGATTATTTCAAAATAAATTATATATTTTCATGTCATATGATTTAAATAATTAAAAATGTAAAGAAATATCATGGACAAAAATTTTATAATTATTAAATAAATTAAAATTAATTAATATCACTGATTTTATAATAACTCGCGCAAATGTGTGGAGTGGACTATTATCTTTGCGTAGAGAAAAGGTCGACTCTCTCTTTACAGTTGATTGGATGAGATTGATTCAGGAAAAAAAGATACTATTAAAGATGAAAAACCATATAATTATATCCACATAAATGCAGATCGTATACAAAAGGTCAACAGTTCATTCATGCATGCATATCTGAAAGAAATAAATTGATCCATCATTCTAGGTAAAGATCCAAGAAAAACGCTTATATCACATGAGTTTGTTTGACTTATGAATTGAGCTCAGAGCTCATAAGATATTATTTTCCACCAAATAGTACACGGCTAGCTAAGTTTTCGCAGTAAATGAAATTATGGAACAATGATTAAAGGGCTATCTTCATCCAAAAATAAATGCATGTCAGCATGTCTGTGCATGTATATAATATATAGGCATTTTTGGAAGTGGGTCTCTAGTTTTTATGGACTCCCATACAAGGATTTAAGTACTGTCCCATCAAAATCCTAATCTTAAGACTAAAACCCTCTGATCTTTTAGGTACGATGAAGAACATGAGGAAATGTACCTTTTTTAGATCATTATTTCCTTAAAGCCATTGTCATGAGAAACTTGTCTCAATTTCCAACATTCACGCTTTGAACTACTCAATGCCTCAAAAGTGTTTATAAAGCGATAATATAATAGAGACGTACGATATATATATATATATATATATATATATATATTGTGTTGGTACCAGTGGCGGATCTAGGAATTATTTTTACCGGGGTTAAAATATAACTAAAACTTTTTTTTAGATAAATATAAAACGTCTTACAAAACCATTCTAAGAATTTTTATATCTTAGAATCTTTTCATCACAATTTCATTTGTGATAGATAAAAATACATCTTTTTCGATAAAACAAATTAAACTATCTTTCAGAAATTGATCCACAATCCGATTGTGTCGATGAGTTTTCTCAATCTTCATTGCTAAAAAACATTTCTCAATAGTTACGGTAGCAATATGCAAAATCAAAATCAACTTCAACTTCAACAGTCCAAACACCAAAAGATATGACATTTTTTTTTTACTAAATATATGTATTACTAAATTTTTACTAAACTAATATATGTATTACTAAATTTTAAAAAAAAATTAATGAGGAGTCAATTGACCCCACACTTTTATATGTGGATCCGCCCTTGGTTGGCACGATGAACGAGAGTTGAAATGGAAATCACAGTTTATGATATTTTTTGTTTCTTCTGATAAAATAACTTGTTTTATAAAAATAAAACACTACAAATGATATCATGTTAGTAGTTGATTGAGAAATGGTCGAAATTAAAATACTGGTTTCGGACCATTTTCCTACGACAAAAACATTAGCAAATTTTTCATCATATTAGTTAAAAACTTAAAATACTCAACTATATCATCTGAAGATTGAAAGATTTGGTCAGTGATCAATATACAAATTCTATTCCTAACTTGATTAGGATCATCAGCTGATCTCACATCTCCACTTGTGGTCTCCTCATCTGTTTAGTATTTACTATAACAGTCAATGTAAAAAAGCACATTCATATGATAGTTTTATTAATATAGACCGACAATGCACGACGTTTCTTGTGCTAAACAGCGTAACGTTCTATTTTATAGCTCCGTAACATCGTGCTGTTTTTGAAGAAACATCTACTACGTCCTCTCGAATCTGCAATTCCCTGAAACTGGGGTAAAATTGAAATTCTGTTAAGAAGCAAACTCCGATACTTTTATTGAATAGAAGAAGGTTATACAGAGCGGACCACTAGCACATCACTAGCTCACGCTTAATCTCACGCAGGAGAACTCAAATACAACTTTCAACATAAACTCTCTAAAACAATGAGAGAAAGTATATAAACCAATTTGAAATTCAAATCTTGATATATTTAGAGTCTAAAAATATCTTCTTACTCTTCTGCTCGCCTAACAGCATAAAAGTCAAATCCAGTCAGACCATCTCACGTGCTTCCTCCGATGCCACGTCACACGCACGAGCCTTAGAACGCTGCACATACACTCTTCGTAGCTTATCAATACCCCCTCCAATGAGACGCATCTTGTCCTCAAGTGCAAAAGACGGAAACTGCTCCTCCAACACGCGAATGTCCTCCCAAGATGACTCATGGTCTGGTAAACCTGCCCATTTCACCAACACTTCCAATACACCAGAATCAGAGTACCGAGAATCCAAGAGAGACTCAAGCTCAATCACCACCTCATCAGCTTCAGAAAAAGATTGAGGAAGAGGTAAAACCTGATGATGAACCCCCAAAACCTGTTTCAGCTGAGAGACATGAAACACATGATGGATTTTCGATGAATCTGGAAGCTGTAAACGATACACAGCCTTGCCAATCCTCTCTAGTATCTGATATGGCCCATAGAACTTCGCACCAAGCTTTTGGCACAAACGCTTAGCCACCGAAGTCTGACGATAAGGACGCAACTTCAAGAAAACCCACGACCCTGCTTCAAACTCGACATCACGGCGATGTTTGTCCGCATTGTTCTTCATCAACTGTTGCGCATGGACAAAGTGAGCCTTAATATCGTCCAGAAATGCATCTCGCTCCTTCAACATCTGCTCCAGCTCAAAGTTCTTGGTCGAGTTAGTTTCAAAGCAAACCAGAGCTGGAGGATCTCTGCCATAGACTACCCGGAACAGAGTAGACTTCAACGAAGTATGAATCAAGGAGTTATACCACAGCTCCGCCCAAGAAAGATAGGACGCCCAAGTACGAGGGTGAGTAGATGCGAAACACCGCAAGAACGTCTCTAAACACCAATTCAACACCTCTGTTTGACCATCGGTCTGTGGATGGAAAGCAGTGCTGTACTTGAGCTTATTCCCAGCAAGCTTAAAGCAATCCTTCCAAAATGCACTGAGAAAGATGCGGTCACGATCAGACACGATGATGTACATATATTTTACCATGTTTAAGCATAGTTTATCCTTCTCTTTTGCATTGTTTAGTAGTAATTCCTTAGGTTTTATAGCCATTTCTGTCCAAATTTGCACTTAGAATATTTAGAAGCATGCATTGCATAAATTTGTGCATTTGGAGTATTATTAGGTGTTATGGAGCTTTGAAAGGCTAAGGAAGGACTTGGGGCTATTTATGGAGCTAAACAAGAGGACTAGAAGCATCAAGATCGTAAAAGGAAGCACTCCACCATGCCACTCGACCAGACACAAGGTCGAGCACTCTGTCGGATTCATAAAGAGCTCCTAAAAGATTGATTCTAATGAAGGCGTTCCGTTGAGATTCAGCTTCAGCATCCTTCATTAAAGTCGTAGAAAATCGAGCTACCTTTCCAATGCCGGTGGTCTGAGGTCAATCTAAAGTGTATTGCAAGAGTTAAACTTTTTTACTGAAGATATATCACCACACTCGAAGTCACTCGACCGTGTGCTGAGAGGGACTCGACCGTTGGAAGAAGTAGAAGAAGAGGTCACTCGACCATGCACTCTATCGAGCACATGGTCGAGTTGACCGAGCCGCCTTCCTATTTTGTCTTCTAGCCATTTTAGGGCTTCCCTTCCTTCCTATATATACTTAATGTAACTTATGGCCGCCCACAAGTCAGAGAGAGTCAGAAATAATATCTTGTAGCCACCAAAACCTAGTTTTTACCCTTTTGGGATTTTTAGCTTTTTCTTTTCATCATCAGCCACTTTTTATCACTTTTCTCTAGATTTTTCATACTTGTTGGTTCCATAACTTTCTGAGTATTGAGAATCTGAATTTGATTTCTTCTTCAAAGTTGTAGATCTTCATCTTATCTTTTTAATCATGCAAGTTTCATTGATTTCTGGGTTTATGTTTTTGTTCATCATGTTTTGTGATTCTTAGTAGTTTGCTTAGATCTTAAGGATGGGTTAGGCTGGATAATGGTTGTGGTTGTTTAGATTGGTCAAGGTTGTTTGTTATAGATCTCTTTTAGGGTAGATATGTTCTATGCTATCCTTATATATGAGAAGGTAAGGTTAGATCTTAAGCTCCTTAGCATCACACCAATGTCTAAGTTGCTAGATAAGGCTAGATCTAGAGATTATCATTAAGCATGCTAAGAGATTAGATGTTTTGTTTGATTTTTGACATAAATGATCTGTTGTTTAATGCTTGCTTGTATAAGTTCTTTGCTTTGTGAGAACAAGTCTAGAAATATATGAGCTTGATTGTTTTGCCATGAGAGTGGATTAACATGTTCTAGGAGATCATTGTCTAGAGATAGCTCATGTTTGATTGAGGTTTGTTGACCAGTTCTAGATAATCATAGCTTGAATCCAGCCCATGAATCCATCCTTAGGACCTTCCTTATCTATTGATTTACCTGTTGGAACCCTGTTTAATCGTTAGTTGTTTGCTTTACTTTCCTCCTGCTCTGTTTTGTTGATGCTCTGTTTCGGTTCTTTTCATTCGCTTGTCAACTCGACCCCCCACTCGACCATGCACTCGACCGAGTGCTAGGTCGAGCTCCTTTTTACTTACTTGTTTATGCATTGTTCTGTTTCATTTCAGTTTGCTCTTAATTGCATTTGTTAGTAGTTTTCTATGGTTTAGCATAGTTTATTGCACTTGTTCTACAGTTTAATTCAGCATTAGTATTGTCTTAAATTGCCTTAGTTCATTGCATTTCATTATTGTCATTAGGTTGTTAGAAACAAATCAACTTGATATTTGGCTTAACTTGAATGCATTGATCACATCTTGACTGCTTACATATCACACTCTTTATGGATTGACATCCTTTATGCTACAACATCATAAGGGTATTGAAACACCTTGCATTCCATCACATCATCTCTGCTTATGTCTTTGTTTGCATGTTCTCATACATTCGTTGCATAAGTAGACCTTGAAAAAGATCTTGTTTCACACGATAGAAACAGGAAACCCATGAAGGCGAACCACCTCTTGAATAAACTTCTTAGCCACATCAGCCGTTGTGAAAGGATGTTTCAACCCAATAAAGTGGCCGTATTTACTCAACCTATCCACCACAACCAAGATAGCATTGATACCTTGAGAATTAGGCAAGCCCTCAATGAAGCCCATATTCACATCCTCCCAAATCTGGTTAGGCAATGGTAAGGGTTGCAGCAAGCCAGCTGGGGAGAGAGTAGAATATTTATGAGTTTGGCACACCCCACACTCAGACACAAACCGCTGCACATCCTTAAGCATGCATTTCCAGTAAAATGATTGTAGTAGCCGCTTGAGAGTTTTCAGAACCCCAGAGTGTCCACCCAAATGACTGCAATGGTATTCGTCCAACAACACCGACACACTACGACCATCCGATGGGATCACCAAGCGGTTCTTATACCACAATCTACCAGCAACCTCTTGTAATGTGAATATTGAGAAGGGTCCTTACACACCGCCTGCAGTAAAGTCTGAATACTCGCATTCTCGTCAATCTCCTTGTAAAGGTCCTGAACCTGTAGAACCGAGGGAACTGTTAAGGCGAACAACAATGTCAAGCAAGAGTAGGACTCCGCATGGTGGATTCGCGATAAGCCATAAGCAGCCTTATTGTCAACACCTTGTTTGTACACTATCTCAAAATCGTAAGGCAATAGTTTGATCAACCACTTCTGATACTCCATTGTGACCTCCCTCTGTGCAAGCAGAAACTTCAAACTCTTCTGATCAGTATGCACCATGAACCTATGACCAAGCAAATAATGCTTCCATTTCTGAATCGATAGCACTATAGCCATCAGTTCACGCTCATACACTGATTTAGCCTGTTCCCGAGCTGTTAAACCATGGCTAAAGAAAGCAATCGGTCTATGATCTTGCATCAAGACAGCACCAAGACCAAAATCCGATGCATCAGCCTCCACAACAAATGCCTTCTCAAATTCAGGCAGAGCCAACACCGGAGCATACGCCATAGCTTCTTTCAGTTTTTCAAACGCCACTTGCGACTCATCACTCCAAGCAAACTGATCCTTCTTCAAGTGTTCAGTGAGAGGACGAGCTAGGGAACCGTAGCCCTTCACAAAGCGACGATAGTATCTTGTAAGCCCGAGAAAACCACGCAACTCATTGACAGTTCTGGGAATAGGCCAATCTGACATTGCCTTGGTCTTCGCAGGGTCTGTAGATACACCGGCAGCATTGATAATATGGCCCAAATAGTCAATCTGGCTCTGCGCAAAAAGGCACTTCTTCTTGTTAGCAAACAGCCTTTGCTCTGCAAAAAGTTTCATCACCACCATAAGATGTTCCAAATGATCTTCCATATTAGCACTATAAATCAACATATCATCGAAAAATACCAAGATGAACTTCCTGAGATAAGGACGGAAAATCGAGTTCATCAAGGCTTGGAACGTTGCAGGAGCGTTGGTGAGACCGAATAGCATCACCAAAAACTCGTAATGGCCATCATGTGTCTGAAAAAGCACTCTTCTCAATGTCATCTTGCTTCATCCAGATCTGATGATACCCTGCCCGCAAATCCAATTTCGAGAACACCCTAGCTCCATTCAACTCATCCAAAAGCTGATCAATCACTGGAATTGGAAATTTATCAATCACAGTAGCCCTGTTCAACGCTCGATAGTCAACACAGAAACGCCATGAGAGATCCTTCTTCTTGACCAAAAGAACAGGACTCGAGTACGGGCTATGACTTGGTTGAATGATTCCAGTTGATAACATCTCCTTCACCATTGACTCCATCACTTCCTTCTGAGAATGGGGATACCTATACGGACGCACACTATCTGCTTTAACTCGAGGGAGCAACGTAATAGCATGTTTATGGCCACGTATAGGTGGTAGTCTTGAGGGTGAGACAAATACATGGTCAAACTGCTGCAACACCGTCTCCACCTCGCAAGGCCACTCTAGTAAAGAAGGACTATCCCCATTTTGCTCCAACAACGAGAACCCACAATCATCATCATGCTCACTAAACGTAGTAGGTCTCACTGCCACACATGCCAATTGAGAATCAGACTCACCAATCAACTTCTTCACGACCTTGATAGATAAATGCCATCTCGTGAGTCTCCCAATTTACTCTACAATCTCCCAAAGTTCTCAACCACTGAATTCCGTGAATAACATCAACCTGTCCCAACTCCAAAATGATGAAGTCTGTTGAAAAACTAAATCCCTGAACAGTGAAACTCACGTCCTTGCACACACCAGAACCCTTGACAGTAACGCCCGTTCTCAAGAAAATATCGAGATGAGCATTAGGTGTGGTACGAAGCTTCAGTTTCTTTGCTAGCGTCGGTGTCAGGAAGTTATGAGTGGCGCCACTATCTAGCATAATCAAAGCAACATCTTTGATAACCAACCCCCGCATCTTAGTGGTACGAGGAGAAGAAATCCCCATGAATGAACTAAAAGACAGCTCCATACATTGGCCCACCGGACTCTCAATCATCTCTACCTCAGAATCTTCCTCTGTCCGATGTTCCTGAAGCACTTCCACCACAAAATCATTCAACACTGTTAAATTCTGCAACTCCTGATTGGGACACTCATGTCCCTTATACCACTTCCCCTGACACTTGAAACAGATACTTCGTCTTCTCATATCTCCACTTCAGCGCTTGTTCTATGCCTCTGAGGGCGAGGTAGAACATGTGGCAATCCTTTCTCGACTGATTGTTTATCGCCCCCTCTATTAGCGTCACTGAACGTAGACTTCGACTTTCAACCAAGTAGCGGCGTAGGTACTGAAACTTTAGCTGCAGGAACTAACTGTTTCTGAGTGTCCATCGCCTTTGGTAATTCTCTCTGCATAATAGAGCGCAACGAACTCGACTCCACAGACAGCGCCACTTCAATCAATTCAGGTAGGTCTTGAGGTTTCATCATGTATACCAGCTCCTGCATCTCTGGTCGTAAACCATTCAAGAAGATGCCTTCTAACTTCACATCATCTAACCTTGAAACCTGCACAGAGAGATCCTCAAACTTCCTCACATATTCAGCCACTGTGCCATCCTGCCTGATACAAAACAAGCTCTGGCTCGGTCCTTTGACTCTGAGATTGCCAAAACAAAGCAGTAATCGTTTCTTAAAGTGACTCCAGTTATCAAAAGGAACACGATTAATCTCCCAATTGAACCATCCCAACGCGTCACCAGCCAAGTGAACCGAAACCAAATCCAATTTCTCTAGATCTGAGAAACCACCGATGCGAAAATATCGCTCCACCAACGACAACCAACCGTGAATATTCACGCCATCAAACACCGGCATGTCAACATTCTTCAGCAACTTCTCGCGATACTCCGGTCCAAAATTACTATGGCGAGGTTCCGAAGCACGAGGAGATACCTGAGAGAACTCGTCGTGATAAAACAACTACGCAGTGCGACTCGGACCTGGAGAATCCCGATCTACACAAAGCGGAGGAAGGCGAAGAAGAATCTGGTCCACCGACTGTTGAATTGGGCGAATACAGACACGTTCCTCGTGAAATTGCGAATTCAAGGTGTTAATCCGATCAAAAATCTTCGGAATCGGAACGGAATCGTCCCCCGGCGACACTTCTGAGAAAATCGGAGAAAGCTTCGAGTCTATCGTCTTCAACTTCTCCATCGAATCGATCGGTTGTCACAACGCACCAAATATTAAGAAACAAACTCTGATACTTTTATTGAATAGAAGAAAGTTATACATAGCAGACCACTAGCACATCACTAACTCACGCTTAATCTCACGCAGAAGAATTCAAATATAACTTTCAACATAAACTCTCTAAAACAATGAAATAAAGTATATAAACCAATTTGAAATTCAAATCTAGATATTTTTAGAGTCTAAAAATATTCTCTTATTCTTCTGCTCGCCTAACGGCATAAAAGTCAAATCCAGTTAAACCATCTCACGTGCTTCCTCCGATGCCACGTCACACGCACGAGCCTTAGAACGCCGCACATACACTCTTCGTAGCTTATCAAATTCCCAAATCCTGAAGACCTGATTTGAGAAATTAGGTTTGTTCTTTTCTCCTTTCCTCGTTTCAATTACTTAGGGAATTGGACTCTCCTTTGTTTCAATTCGTGTGTTTCTGATGCTTAAGAGTTCTTTAATCGAAACTGTAACTGTAAATTGCAAATGTCATATGCTGAAGCTTTTGTAATTGAAAAGTTTCAGTCTTTTTGTAAGCAAAACGCTTTTGACATTGAAAAGTTTCAGTCTTTTTGTAAGCAAGCAAGAAGCTTTTATAATTTACCCACTTTTGCAATTTCAAGGTAACATTTTTAACAAATTTGAAGTAATGTTGGATGAGTGAGGATATGTTGTTTCTGATAAGTAGGATTTTGATTAAGTGATAATGAAGTTTCTTTGAATGTTTTTAGAAATGGAAGCAAATAGAGAGAATTATGCTGCTGATATATCTACCATAAAGGAAGCTCATGAGCGTATTAAGCCTTATATACATAGAACTCCGGTGTTAACATCTGAATCTTTGAATACAATCTCCGGAAGAAGCTTGTTCTTTAAGTGTGAGTGCTTTCAGAAAGGGTGAGGGGATGAACTTGGTACTAATGCTTTGTTGTCAGTGAAGATTCTTATCGAATATCTAATCATTTTAAATTTCTGCTTTCTTATGATATATCAGTGGAGCTTTCAAATTCCGTGGAGCTTGTAATGCTGTTTTGTCTCTTGATCCTGAACAAGCAGCCAAAGGGGTTGTAACACACAGCAGGTTTTGTAAGATTTTGTTTTCATACTATGAAAGATTAATGCTTTATTGTTTACTGATTTCATTTGGGCCTTTAATAGTGTTCATCCCTTACTATTGGATTTCTTTTATCAGTGGAAACCATGCTGCTGCGTTGTCTTTGGCTGCGAAGATGCAGGGAATCCCGGCGTATATTGTTGTACCCAAAGGTGCTCCTCAGTGCAAAGTTGATAATGTGATCCGTTATGGTGGTAAGGTTATATGGTGTGAATCAACTATGTCTTCTAGAGAGACAGTGGCTTCAAAAGTTTTGCAGGAAACAGGTTCAGTTCTCATCCACCCATATAATGATGGACGCATTATCAGGTATTCTGCTTCTCTATGTTGGTGTTATATGTTCAGTTCTCAAATGTATGTTACTCACTAAAGCCTTATTTTGCTAGAAAGATAGAACTTTGAATCTCTTGACTGGGCTCATTCACACTATATCCTCCAAAATTTAAGTCATTTCAATTTTCTTACACAAAAAGTGCATATTAGGAATAATACTACAGTATGTTGAAGGAATCATCTCTGTTTTAATATGGGATTCTTTGTTCTTTGACGAGATAACTCTCATTTTTCTGCCATAAATGCATTATGGTGAGTATTTAGTTCAGGTTATGGTTCTTGT
The DNA here is from genome assembly GCA_023657505.1 of Camelina hispida. Lineage (NCBI taxonomy): Eukaryota > Viridiplantae > Streptophyta > Magnoliopsida > Brassicales > Brassicaceae > Camelina > Camelina hispida. The sequence continues at coordinate 7,719,410 of CP094636.1, read as the reverse complement.
AACAGTGGTCAGGGTACAATTGCATTGGAACTGCTAGAGCAAATCCAAGAGATTGATGCTATAGTTGTGCCGATAAGCGGTGGTGGATTGATATCTGGTGTGGCGCTTGCTGCCAAGTCGATTAAGCCTAGCATCCGAATTATAGCCGCTGAGCCTAAAGGAGCTGATGATGCGGCTCAGTCTAAGGTCGCTGGTAAAATCATCACTTTACCTGTGACTAATACAATAGCCGATGGCCTTCGAGCTTCTCTTGGAGATCTGACATGGTAATTGAATTCTTACTCTGATAGGAATTATGTCTATGAAACATATATATAAGATAAATTGTTTCAAAATCTGTATCATTCCTACTCTTATTATTCCTGTCAGTATTATTCTTTCTCAAAACGTCTATTTGCTATCAGGCCGGTGGTGAGAGACCTGGTAGACGATGTGATAACCTTGGAAGATTGTGAAATAATTGAAGCCATGAGAATGTGCTATGAGATACTAAAGGTATCTGTAGAACCAAGTGGGGCTATTGGTCTAGCAGCAGTTTTATCAAATAGTTTCCGTATCAATCCTTCTTTGAGTGATTGCAAAAACATAGGAATTGTACTCTCCGGAGGTAATGTTGATTTGGGCTCTCTATGGGCTTCATTTAACAGTTCAAAGTAAAACATCTTTGTTTATAGCATTTGCTTCACTGCTCCCCTTAGTTATCAGCAATTATTGTTGTACGCTCCACTGATTCTTGTTTATTGTTATTTGTGGTTTGTAAAAGTGATTTAATTTGAGGTTGTTTTTGTGACAAAAGGGATACTTTTAGCCTAGATGGAGTGTTACAGTTGACAAACATCTCTAGACGTTGACCATACAATTTGGAGTACATAGGAGTGGTTTTTCTAGAGTCCATCCAGCACATAGGTGACCAATGTAATTATTATTGCTTCATTATTATCCATGATCGTAGATATTGATCATACCCGTATACACACTTACAGACATACAACAGAGACGCGGCTCTTATTTAATGCTCATTGGTAACCAAAGAGGAGCTGGAGACCCGTAGCACGGAGCTTAGCCCTAAGGACAAAACACGACCCTGTAGTTAGTGTTGGTGCAAGTGAAAGTGCTGGTTGGGTCGTCTTGTGGATAGCTGTAGGCATCGGGACATCTCTGTTTGAAGAATCTTGAGAATCCAGTGCTACTACATGAACCTTGCCCGTTCGTACAACAATACTGGTTTGACCTATAAACCGTACACGGGTTATTGCAACCGCCCGGGGCTCTCAACTCGTTCGGACACTGTTCATTTATGTCCGCGTTGCATATTATTCGCTTGCAATTCGAGCTTGTTGGGCTGGAAACAATTCAACACACCGACAAAAGATTATCATAATGAAGCATTTTGAAATATAGACAAAGAAAATTGCTTTTGGGAAATTTTTCATATTTATATTTATGATGATATATTCTGTTACCTAAACTCCATAGGGATGTTAAATCCATCGACAAGTGAGATGTCATAGAAGTCTAAGTTATTGTATTGGTTTAAAGCATACTCAGCCAACGTGTTTGGAGGCTGGCCCCAACCAGTACATTGAAGTCCACCACTACAATCACCAGTTTCGCATCGGCCACGGCCCGAGGAATCAAAGTTACAGTTGGTCCGACCCCAAATCCGGGCCATTTTAGTGCCGGCCGCAACATCTAACCTCCATGACTGGCCAGCATTTAGAGTTTTAGACGCCGACCTCCTCCGGGGCTAGCGGCTGCCCACACGGTGTAGCTACATCGATTAAGGATGTCGAATGTGGCAGCAGTCGCAGTGGAGATGAGGAAAATGATGGAGAATATGAAAGTCGAGTGAGAGATGTTTGCCATCTTGTTGGTTCTATTATTTGTTGTCTGTGTGTGTCTGATCTTTTTGTTAATATTTATCATGGGTTTTATACTGAAGTAAGGGGTTATTTCTGTAATTTTGAACTACGTAAAAAATTTCAAACTGATATGATTCCAGCCGAAGTTATACGTTAGAAATGTTAGCTAGTGGATTTCGTCGGTTGATGATGTATTGATGTTAGTGGGATATATGTACCATTGTGTCCACTAGGCACTAGGCTAAGCCCGAATACAAAGACTTCACTAAAGGTAACTTCTTCTAAGTCAATTTGTGCTCCAATAATGCAAAATCACATACCTTTATGTGTACCAATTTTCTCTATTAATGGGAGACTTTACTATGTTGTATTGACTAACGCAAAAGTTGGTTTTTAGATTGGTGTGTCGAACTAAGATAAATGACAAGTGATTTTCTTGGTTTTTTGGGGTGATGGATCTATGGTTTAATCAAGTTTCGCATTCAAAACTCAAACCACATAAAGTTTCGGAACTTTTTAAGAAACCACACAAAATGAGATTACACAGTCGTTAACGAACCTCAGTCTTAAAATAAATGATCTAACATCCGTCTTTTTTTACCTCAGAGACGGGATGCCACGTGCGTTTTTAGGCCTTCTTGTTCATTCACTTTTTAAATTGTACTTTCAAGAACTTTCTTCATTGAAAACCACCAGGTTAAACGTGTCTTCCTAACAACTCTTAACAACGTCATAATACCAATATAGATACCAAACCAAGTCTCAAATAAAAACTCGAGTCATTGAACAACAAAGCGAGACGAAGATTTACGTAACTATTTAGAATTCTCATCCTAACTTGCACTACAACAAATATGGACATTGATAGCATACGATTAACGCCATTAAAAATGATTGATAGCAAATTATCAAACGCTATATTTGCGGCAGCTATAATAGGTCGCACCCGTATTACAACGGTTATTCAACGCTACGAACGTTTTCATCGATAATAGCGTTGATTTTCACTTGCTATAATAGTTCACCATCTTTAATAGCATTTTTTTCATCGCTATATAAGTTTTATTATAGCATTGTTTATACATGCTATAATTTTTATGATAGCATTGTTATTACATGCTATTGTTTGGTCTGTCTTACGATAGCTTTTTATAATACTGCTATTACATATTATTATAGCTTTGTCTTACGATAGCTTTTTATAATACTGCTATTACATATTATTATAGCTTTGGTTACGTGTTGCATATTGTTTTGTTGCAGCAGTTTTAGATGCTATAGATATCAAAGAATGCTATGCAATATGGCCTTTTTCAGTTTCCATACTACCCTGATACCTGATACCACAACATGTCTTAAACCAAACATTACATTACCAAATCCAAACAAATCCAACAACACATTACAGAATTCAAATTCATCATTCAAGTCTCAACAGAAATAAAAACAGAAGTAGAAAACCTGATTAGTTTAACACATTATCACTTTATCCTTTGGCCATGCAAGTACAGATCCAAATGCATCTCCAAGACACTCTATCTCAGAAGACGGCTTCCAAACAGCTGCAGAATTGACATTCACTATATCAACCCAAACCTTAACTGCATTGTCACCTAAGGGAACACAATGAACAGTGTACTCTGGGTTGTCTGACGCCCAACGTCCTTCAGCAACCACCTTGTTATTTCCGTTAATATCCATTAACTTGCACTTCTGATTTTCTTTGGGAGCATCAGTTGGAGTGTGACGCTACAATGGTTGCAATATAAGACAAGTTATAATTAACAGAGAAAAATCTTAACTGTAGTGGACACTTAGAAGTGTAAATATCGAGCTACTTACCTGAGATCTTCGAAGTGGAGACTGGGTAAGTTGTGGTGGATTTTTCTTTACAGGCGCTGGTGGACATGATTCTGATTCTTTCCGCTTATGAGAGTTAGAAACTGGAGATGCAGAAGTTGTACCTTTTGATGCAGTTTTTGGACTTGATGCTTTTGTAGACATGGAATGTGGCTGCAGAGTAGACTTTCGACATTGTGTATCTTTGGTATCTTCAAAATCACACTTATCGGCAGGCCATGATATGAATGATTTCACAGAGTCCCCAAGGTATCTAATCTTTGCTGTAGGCCTCCATAAGAAGACTTTTTCAACGTGGACCACATCGAGAAAGACTTTCACTTGATTTGGTCCTAGAGGAATACCATTAACCAACTCTGCTGGGTCTTTAGACTGCCAACGTCCTTCACCAACCACTCCATCAATTTTACCAGTCCAATCCAGCAGTTTGCATTTGTTCAAAGAAGATATTCTTGGACTCTAACAAATGCATAAAACAAAAAATCTCAGAAACTATTAACACAGTAAACTAATAAGTATGGTTGTGAATAAGAAAATGTTACCCTTGGAAGAATGTCTTCACTATGGTGAGATTGAAGACATTTATTGAGAGGCCATGCAATGACTTGACCAACAGCTTCATCAACTGTAGAAATATCAGCTGTAGGTCTCCAAAGAAAGGCTTCTAACACAATTGCTTTATCCACCAAAACTTTTACAGCTTCAGGGACCCAAGGGGATGTCATCAACAAAGTCATCCAGATCAAAACTTAGAAGAACTCCTTCAGCCACTTTTTCATTAGTAATATGACAATCAACCAACACACAACGGCCTTGTCCTTCATTGTTAACACTCTACAATAAATATATTTCAATATTGTCAAGAATTTACCATAATCATATCAACTAAATAAGCATTTATAAATTACTTACTTTTCCTCTTGCAGAAGCTGAGTTTTCACCAACTTCAGTATCTGGCTTCTGTCACATTTAAAACCAAGTCAAACAAACATATAGATTAGTACTTTATAATTTAAATCTACTACTCTTAACAAACCTGCTGTTTAATTCTCTTAATTTCATCTTCCAATGCATGAACTTGGTGAACCAACTTATGTTGTTGCTTTTCCATGTCATCAATGAACTTTTGCTTCACTTGTAAACAAGCTAACTTGGTCTTACTCCTGCTTCTTCCCATTGCCCTAAGACGACCTGGATTATCGGGTCCTAATAGTTGTGAAAGGCTGTCTTCTAGTGGGTTTGTAAACGATGAAGTAGCATTATTAACCAACTCAGCTGCCTTCTTTTGCGTACAATACAAAATCAAACATATGAATATAGTATAGGAGAATATCGAGCAGGTAATGAAGAACAACATTAAATACTTACTAATTTCTCAGCTGCTTTCGTGTTCACTGGAGTACCATCTTTTTTTGTACGTGATTTGACCCAGACGTCTAGCCTAGACACTTGCGATGGGTCTTCACTATTTTGTTTCTGTTACAAAAACAGCACATTGTTCAAACAAAGTGGTAATGGCAGCTATTTATTAAGAAAGTTCAGGTAGTAGATGTTACCAACTCTTCTTCCAGCCTGACCATTCCTTTGCGGCTACAAGTGTGTGGTATCTGTTTTCGCCGTATCTCTTTGTAAGATTCACTTACAACTGCAAATTCTTTGCTAGTTTTGAGTTTCACAAACTTCCGCCATTCTGGTTGCGTAATATTAGGTGGTCTCAGAGTCATCCTTTCTTGTATAGTAGATTTGGATCTTATCTTTTTTACTAGTCTTGATTTGGAGGACCTCCAGTTGCATCCCATCTGTCCCAGTATATAAATCTTCTGGTACTCTTCGTCAGCCTCAAACCTTGCCTGTATAAAATTACACACAATTACACACATGTTTTTGATAAACAGTGACATAAGTGAGTTATGTAAAGAAATTTGACCTGGACAGATTTCAACAGAACTGTTCTCAGTTCATTACTAACTTTCCTCCAGTCATCGATTGTGAAAGGTACATGTTCTCGCACTAATACACCTATATAAGAGGATAACTTCACAGATCCACGACCAACAGGCTGTCCCTTACCATTCCATTCAAGTCTTTCACGGACATTTGGCTCTTTAGCTATATTCTTCATCTTAGTTGGGCCTCTATGTTTTTTACGCTTAGGTTGCTCTGGATTCTCATGTTCCTGTGCCATTTCAACAAAACCAAGAGGCTCTCCATCTTGAACATCCTCATTTAGCCTTCCTTCCTCAGTCTCCCTTTCCTCATTCTCTCTGTGTTCAGTCACTCTTTCTTCCTCATTCTCTCTATGTTCAGTCACTCTTTCTTCATCACCAGCTGTAGTTTGATTGTGGTACAGCGTACCCAGAAATTCAGGGTCTTCATCACCAGATTTCTTCTTGTTTTTCTTGGACTTCTTACTCTTTTTTTTATTGACCATTTTAATTCACCTGAAACAAGTAACAGCAAACATTAATAACAGTTACAAAAGACAAACACAAACATAGGCACATCAACACATAAATAAACAAAAATCATAACACACATCAACACATATATAAACAAAAATCATAACACACATATATGCCTTCACAATCAGCTCTAGCATTTTGAGCACATTCTTCTTCCTCTAACTCAGAATCCATTTGAATAATTGATGGCAATGGTCCTATATATGTGTTTTCATCTGCTTCCACTTCCTCATTATATCTTCTGGAAGGACCTCTTAACACTACACACCAACCAGATTCATCATTCTCATTCGAGTAAAACACTTGCTTAGCCTGAGATGCCAATATGGAAGGATCTTTCATAAAGGAAACTTGACTCTGATTCAAGTTTACTAACGTGAACCCATCTTCTACTTTAACCCCGTTACCTCTAACTGCCCATTGACACCGGAATATAGGAACATAAAAGACATTATAATCCAAGAGTATAATGTCTATTACTCTCCCATAGTAAGTAACTAAATCTGCCACTTGTGAAGTATCCTTTGCACTGGCTCTACACATTGCAGTTGCCTCATAGAAGACTCCACTATTTTGAGTTTGCTTAGAAAGTGAAGTCGTGTGAAACCGCTGTCCATTAACTATATAACCTGTATATGACCTTTCACTACTCCGGGGACCATAGGCTAGCCATTTAAGTCTCTCATCATGCTGATATGAATCAATCTTTATCTACATGATAAAGTTTTAAGTCAGAAAGTATTCTAGTTAAACTCATGAACAATATATAAATTTTGTAAAGAGTAATTATTACTTGCCTCATTTTTAACCCAAGCTGCAAAATCCTAAGTATGAGTACGCCATAAAACCGTCGCATCACGTCTACATTTGGTGTTTGTTTCTTGTAGATACTGTAGGTGCATACTTTTTGAAAAAAAGAAAAAATAATTAGTTACAAAATGTAAAATGAGACATAATGCAAATGACATGTTTGGTCCAAGTTTGAAAACTTACTCGACATATGTGTCCATGACAGCCGTATTATGAAGAACAGCAAGATGGGCTACTTTCTTTTCCATATCAGAAAGAGCAAATTCAGTTGCTGCTGATATTGGCCGGCCCTCTATGATAGAGTTGCTCTCATACTCAGTATTCCTATCTAGTTTCTCTTCTACATTGGTTTTCTTTTTAAGGAAATCACTACAGAACCTGACACATTCCTCTGCTAAATATGACTCAGCAATGCAACCCTCTGGTCTTGCCGGGTTTCTAACAAAGTCTTTCAAAACTTTCATGTACCTGCATATAATAAACACCAAGTTAGAATCAGATTGTTTTCAGCTAACATATTGTAAAGTATAATGTAAGATGCATTACTACCTTTCAAAAGGGTACATCCAACGAAACTGAACTGGGCCACATAGTCTAGCTTCCCTTCCGAGATGTATGACCAAGTGAACCATTATATCAAAGAAGCTGGGTGGAAAATATCTTTCAAACATACATATAGTTTCAACAATTTCAGCTTCCATTACTGAAATCTGTTCCATATCAATGACTCGTTGACACAAGTGGCTGAAGAATGTACACAAACGTATGATTGCTAGTCTAGGACCTTTTGGTAATAAACCTCTAATTGCAACTGGGAGGAGTTGTTGCATCAGCACATGGTAATCATGTGATTTGAGACCTTGTACCTTACAGTCTTCTAATGATACAGCCCTTGAAATGTTTGAACAGTATCCATCAGGTCCCTTAAAATCAATAAGTCTTTTGCAGAAGACTTTGTTCTCTGTCTTTGACAAAGACCAAGGAGCTGCTGGAAGATATGTTCTCTTACCTTTAGTAACAGGATGCAAATCTTTCCTAATTCCAAGATGTTCCAAATCTTTACGAGTACTAAGACCATCCTTTGATTTTCCGCAATGTAAAAGTGTTGAGATAATACTGGCAGCCACATTTCTCTCTATGTGCATGACATCCAAATTGTGCCTTACAGGTAGTTCCTCCCAATAAGGCAGACGAAAGAATATTGATCTTTTCTTCCATCTAGACAACTCCTCTTCATCTACTGCCTCTTCTTCCTCTTCCTCTTCCTCAGAATCGCTAGACATCCCATCACTTTTATTTTCATCTTCCACACAAGCTGTGACTTTTCTCTTGTTTGCAGACTCTTTAAAATTCCCAAAATTATTTTTATAATTTCTCAGTAAATGAGAAATATCATGACCATTCAAAATCCTTAACTTTCTCCCATGTTCTGTATGTCCATCAAACCAAGTCTTCTTAACACGATACCTATGCGATGGTGGAAGACCCTTTCTATGGCGCATGTAAACATGCTTTCTACCAAACTTAAGCCACATACTATCTGTGTGTTTACCACATACAGGACATCCCATTTTCCCCTTCACTTTGCATCCAGCAAGATTTCCATAGGCTGGGAAATCACTAATAGTCCAGAGAAGCATTGCTTTAAGAGTAAACACAGATTTACTCAAGGCATCATAAGCTGACTCTCCTTGGTTCCACAAATGGTTTAGGTCATCTATTAGAGGTTCTAGGTAGATGTCAATACTGTTACCTGGCTGATGTGGACCAGGAATTAGCAAGGTGAGCATAATATTCTCCTTCTTCATACATAGATCTGGAGGTAAATTATAGTTTACTAATAGAACCGGCCAACAACTATGCTGACTATTCTTCATGTCAAATGGATTAAACCCATCTGTCGATAGTCCTAGCCGGATATTCCTTTCCTCAGCCGTGAATGAAGGATATTTGGGACTCATCTGATCCCAAGTCACAGAGTCTACTGGATGTCTGAGTTTACAATCTTTGCTCTTGTTAGTAGCATGCCACCTTAAGTTTTTCCCCATTTCCTCAGACCTAAACATCCGCTTCAGCCTTGGGATTATTGGAAAGTACCGTAAAACTTTCTGTGGTACACCTGTGTTGACCTCACCGGTTTCCAAGTTAATCTTCCATCTTGAAGCCTTACAATTTGGACAATATTCAGGATCCTTCAACTTCTTCCTGAATAGGCAGCAATCGTTGATACACACATCAATCTTCTCATAACCCAAATCAAAAGACCTAAAAAACTTCTTTACATCATACAATGATGTAACACATTGCCATCTGGTAACATCTCTGACAGTGTACCAAGCAGATCGCTGAAGCTCTTATCAGACCAGCCATTATCTGTCTTGAGTCGAAATAATGAAACAATAGATGATAACTTGCTATGGTTTGCACAGTTTGGATACAAAGGGGTTTCGGTATCTGCTAACTTTTTCATGAAAGCATCTTCTCTACTGTCCTCTACCTCTTCAGTCTCACAAAAGTCATTTCCATTACCAAACTCATCATCTCCGTACTCAGCAGCTCTATATAACCCAGCAATCTCTTCATTAAACTGAGTTACTTTCCTTGCAGCTTCTAAAACTGTGTTGCATTCTCCATGATGGTACCAGTCGTTACGCAGTTTGTAAACCTCATTTATACCTCGTGTTACAAGATGAACAACTACCTCGCTGCATGAATGACGAGCTAAATTGCGACAGTCTATACAAGGGCAAATTATCAACTCATTGTCTCCTTGATTTGCAGAGACATTCTGAACAAATTTCCATGCACCTATCGCATAATCAGGATCAAGCCTGCAAAGATGCACCAATGCTTTGTCCAACATTTATGATCTTACCTTCATTAAAAGGTAAGATCAACAATGCATATTAACTAATCATCAAATCACTATTACTAAGCATAAACAGTCAATAAAATCACATCAAGAGCAATGCCCTTTATCAAACATAAATAATAATACTGACTCTAAACTGAGAAAATCAAGAGCATGAGAAAGAGCAAACCTGTCGTATGGTTGGGAGATAATGTGTAAAGTAGCTTGCTATATATGTGTAACCTGGCACAAATACTTGGAAACAAAACACAATCAGTATACTCAGTCGTGCATCTACTCAAATCTTTAACTCTGTAAAAAGCAAAGGCAAACACATCACCTCTTAGACAGCAATTACTCCAGCTAAAAACACTGAACCTCCTGAAACAACAACCAACGAAAACAATACACTGAGATTGTTAAAGAAAAAGCAAAGCTAAAAAACACAATGAACTTAGAACACTGAACCTCCTCAAACAACACCAAGGAAACACAATGAACTGAGATTACATTTACTTATACACGAAAATCAAATGACCAAATGTAAACAATTAAGCTTCTTCCAAATTCAGCCAAATTCAAACTCTTAGCTTCTATGAATATCAAATGACCAAATGTAAATGCTCAATAACTCCAAAATCCGACGAAATAACAGCTCAATAAACTACAAATCTAACTCTTAGCTTCTATGAATATTCGATAAATTTCAATTTTTCAGCAGGAAGTATCCATAGCTTCTATGAACTCACTTTGAACTCACCTGATTCGGGATGTGAGATTGAAGTCAGGAGAGCTGTGAGAGATTGAATCGGGATGGCGAGCACTGAGATTCGGCGGAGATACCAAGAGATCTAGAAGGTTAAATCGATAGAGATGGCAGAAATCATCGGCGGAGATAGCAAGAGAGATCTCGTCGCGACAAAGAAGACAAATCGGTTGCGGAGATAGCAAGATTATCTCTTTTTTTTGTCTTTTCTTTTTTTCCTAGCCCCCGCTATTGTTTTACTCATAAACCGCAAAAATCCCATTTTTTTCTAAGTGTTGGCGCTTATTCGTAAAATTAAGGCGGACTCTTGTGTTTTTAGTTGCCGCTTATTGATTTTTTGGGCATAGCATTAACTTTACGCTATGAGTGTTTTCTAAAAACTCTAATTTCACATTAATAGCAGTTACCGAACTAGTGCTATCTTAATGTGCTATCAATGACCATATTTGTTGTAGTGTTGACAAAGAAAGAAAGAGGGTTACTCACTAATGTCGATCACATATATCTATACAATAATCATCATAGCATATAGAATCATATACTTTCAATCTTATAGCGTGCATTGTTTGTTAAGCTTGAACATGTAAAGTTTCTTCTTGTTCATAGCAAAACATCCATACATATATAATACATTGTAAGGTTCACCCATCTCTCATGACCTTTTTTTAATATATTTATCATACTTTTATTCATCATGCTACATCATTTCAAAATTACAATGCAAAACATAGAGATGAAAAAGTTGAAAGAATTGAAGATACATGCAAGTAGGGAAATAGAAACTCTGGTGAAGCAATAAAAAGCATCGCGGAAACCGTCTTGATGTTTTACTGTTAGAAGAAACGAAACCGTGTGGCTAAGAGAGTTTCTGATACGTTCGGAGCAACTCTGATACGTTCGGAGCAACTCTGATACGTTCGGAGCAACTCAAGCAGAAGAGTTCTTGTTTCGAAAAAGAAGTCAATCCAAACAGACAAGCTTTTGCGCTGATAAGAAAGTGAATTTTCTTAACAATAGTAGTGCGGCTAGTTTTGATCGCTAGAGGCTTAGCTTGCCTTTCGCCCAGACACTTTAGAGGCTGTCTTTTAATGCTTAATCACTTTCATCAAACTAGTAAACGCTTACACGGTTACACCGTGCCAAAATTTCTCAAACATTTGAAGTTATTTAATTTTTAGGCAAAAAATGCATATTAGGAAAAATACGATTCTTTGGTTTAATTTGAGCTTCAGTCTCTTATCCAAATCAGCACATGGAAAAATAATAGTTGGATACTTGGATACGTCAAATATGTGTTAATCTCAAAAAAATTAAAAAATTAGGCGTTGACCAAAAATTTGGAGTCAGTAGGAGTGACTTAATAGAGAGGGACACGTTACGAACGTAGGAAACTTCTTGTCGATGGATCAGATCTATGATAAGAAAGATGAAGTACACTCTTTATTATTTGAATGAATCGATACACTGTTATGATACGAAGAGCTCTAGAACATCTCTCTAGATCATCACTCTTCTCTCTCAACAACCATATGTTGCTGTTACAATACAATGCATAAAACTGAATAACGAACAGAGTAAAGTCTTATATACAATCGTCGTCACGTGCTCCTTCCTCTCCTAAGCTTCAGTCGCACGTGCCTTCTTCCTTGTATACACTATGTATGGCTTATCAATACCCTCCCCCCCTCTTCAACATGAAACTTGTCCTCAAGCGATAAAGCTGGAAATTGACGATGTAAGTCTTGCGATTTCCCATGAATCCTCGTGACTTGGAAGTCCTTTCCAGTGAACCAAAGCTTCTAACAATCCGTCGCTATTATAGTGGGTATCTAACACCACTTCTGGAATTATTACCAATTCACCCTCCGAATAAAAGTTTCTGGCAATAGCACAACCTGATGATGTTCACCTAACACTCTTTTAAGTTTTGATAAATGAAAACCTGGATGGATTTTAGACCCTTCCAGAAGTTGTAACCTATAAGCAACCTTCCCAATCCTTTCCATAATCTCATACAGACCATAGTATTTAGCCGCGAGCTTCTGACAAATCCTTTTAGTCACGGACTGCTGTCGATACGGCCTCAACTTCAAGAAAACCCATGTACCAATCTTGAACTCAATGTCTCGGCGATGTTTATCGGCATTATTTAGTTGTTGTGCGTGAATCAAATGATTCTTTATCTGTGATAACATTGCATCCCTTTCCTCCATTAGTGATTCCAAAGCAGAGACCTTAGTAGAGTGTTCCTCGAATCTTAGTATAGCTTGGGGGTCTCTACCATAGACTACTTTAAAAGGAGTAGTTTGCAGAGCCGTGTGATAAGTAGAATTGTACCAGAGTTCTGCCCATGCGAGGTACTGATGCCATGTTTTTGGATGTGAAGACGCTAAACATCTCAAATAAGTCTCCAAACATCTGTTCAAAACTTCTGTCTGCCCGTCAGTTTGCGGATGAAAGGCTGTATTATACTTCAATTTAGTACCTGATAGTAAAAAAAACTCCTCCCAGAAGGCACTAAGAAATGTGCTGCCACGATCAGAAACAATAGATGCATGATACCCATGAAGCTTTACGATTTCAGAAACAAACTTGTTAGCCACCTGCGGAGCTGTAAACGGGTGTTTGAGACCCTTAAAGTGGCTATAATTACTAAGCCTGTCAACCACCACTAAGATAACATTTTTTCCTTTCGACGTTGGTAATCCTTCTATAAAGTCCAGAGATAAGTCTCACAAATATGTTGAGGTAGTGGTAAAGGCTGAAGCAGACCTGCTGGCGATAGAGTCGAGTATTTGTGGCGTTGACACACATCACATTCATCTACAAACTTCTGTATGTCCTTCATAAAACCTTCCCAATGAAAGGATTGTTGTATCCTCTTCATTGTTTTTAAGACACCTGAATGACCACCTCGTAAACTTCCATGGTACTCCTCCATAATCAACTTCACAAACTTCAAAGATTTGGGTAAAACCAATCTGTTTTTAAACCACAATCTTCCTTCTCTGATCTCTTACTCAGGTTTCTTGTTCGGATCATTCTGGTATTCTAAGATCAAGTCTTGAATTCTTTTATCCTTCTCAATTTCCTCATAGATGTCCTGCAATTGTAACACTGTTGGAACTGTAAGTGCCATCAGCAAGTGGGAAGACAGAGATCCTTGAGGCTGAACCATCCGATAAAGGCCATATGCCGCTTTATTATCAACTCTAGGTTTATACAATATTTCAAAATCATAGTGTAGCAGCTTAATCAACCATTTCTGATAGTCTATTGTCACTTCTCGTTCCAGCAAGAATTTAAGACTCTTTTGATCAGTGTGAACCACAAACTTTCTACCCATTAAGTAATGTTTCCATTTTTGAATAGAGAGGACGATTGCCAGGAGTTCTCTTTCATAAACTGGCTTAAGCTGTTCTTTAGGTGAGAGACCGTGACTGAAATAGGCTATCAGTCCTACATTAGTACTGCTCCTAAGCCATAACCTGATGCATCTGCTTCTACTGTGAAGACTTTGTCAAAATCTGGTAAGGCTAATACAGGGGTGGTAGGCATTGCTTTCTTCAGATTATCGAAGGCTAGCTGAGCATCAAACAAAATTGTCCTTCTTCAGCAGATCAGTCAGTGGTCTTGCTAACATGCCATAGCCTTTAATGAATCGTCTATAGTAACCAGTTAGTCCAAGGAAACCCCGTAGCTCCTTAATAGATGTGGGTGTTGTCCATTGAATCATAGCCTGAGTTTTAACTGGATCCGTAGACACACATTCACTGGTAATGATATGCCCTAAGTATTCAATCTGCTTCTGTCCGAAAGAGCATTTCTTCTTGTTTGCGAACAACTAATGCTTCTCCAAGATCTTCATTACGACACTCAAGTGTTCTGCATGTTGCTCCAGGTTAGTGCTATACGCTAATATATCATCAAAAAACACCAGAATGAATTTCCTTAAGAAAGGCCTGAATATCTCATTCATTAAGGCTTGAAATGTCGCTGGGGCATTCATCAATCCAAAAGGCATTACTAAGACTTTATAGTGGCCATCATGAGTTCTAAAGGCTGTTTTTTTCCACATCATTCTCCTTCATTCTAATATGATGATAACCTGACCTAAGGTCTAGCTTAGAGAACACGACTGCACCATTCAGTTCATCCAAGAGCTGATCTATCATGGGTATTGGAAATTTATCCAGGACTGTTACTCTGTTAAGAGCTCTATAATCAACACAAAATCTCCAGTTCTTATCCTTCTTTTTAACCAGCACTACATGACTTGAAAAAGGGTTGTGGCTTGGTCTTATGATCCCAGATTCCAGCATATCTTTTACCATCTTCTCCATAACCTCTTTTTGTGCGTGTGGATACCTATAGGGTCTCACACTTATCGTTTTGTGTTCAGGTAACAATACAATTGAGTGTTCACTTCCCCTCAATGGTGGTAGTTCAGTAGGGACATCAAACACGCTATCAAACTCCGTTAATACAGCTTGGATTCCTTCATTAAGTTGTGGAGTCTTGGATTGAATCAACTGGTGGTTATAAAGTTCCATGTCCATTCCTTTCTTATGAAGAGTACAACCAGTGGACAGTGACTTTAGAGACAACTTAGAAATGAAGATGTCAGATTCTCCTCTTAAGGATACCATCTTGCCATTGTGGATAAAAGACATCTCGTTCTTTTGTCAGTTAACTCTACAATCGCCCAAGGTACTCAGCCACTGAACTCCGAGAATGATATCAATCTGACCCAACTCTAGGCCAACAAAATCCATAGTGAATTCCAAGTTTTGAGCTGAGAAGGTTACCTTGCAACATACTCCCATACCATGTATGGTTATTCCTGTCCCCAAGGTTACATGCATGTGGTCTATAATACTCCAATTACTTATATAAATCTCTTTTACAGGCTTCCCCGATTTAGACTTATTGCTTAGGCTTTTCCTAACTTGAAATCCTACACAAAATACATAGTAGCTATAAATTTATTTATGTGAGATTTAATATATAGAAGAATAATTACAAATGAAAGGATGAAAGAAATGTTAACTTAGCAAACACAAAGAACACACTGGAAAAGAATATACTTATTAAAAAAATTGATATATGTCTAAGAAAAAAAGGGTAAACAACGATGATAGTATCATATTGGGTATACAACGGATTATTTATATTGCTTGAAGTCGGCTACCTAGGTTACTTTGATTAGAAAATAAAGAATATATAATATCTTGATTGTCAAATTTAAATGATACATCGAAATTTTATGATCTAATTATTTTAAATACATAAGTTTTGAATCTTTGAGATTTGTTGTTATTAGAGAAATTATATGATTGCAATCAAAACTCAACCTTTATAATTGGTAAAAAATTGATTGTGGAAAAATCAATTTTATTTGTTTGAAGTATTCCACTATATGCAAGTAAAATTCTTCCATAACCAAACTTTATTTAGTCTAAAATTTGTTTTTAATCGTTGATAATAAATGTTAAGTTTATTTTGTTTTCCATTTTAGTTTTTTAGAGAAATAACATACCAAATATAAGTTTTTGATTAAATATATGAGATATTCCTATTTTAAAATATATTGTAATCTTTAAAAAATATTTAGTTATTGTTATTTTGTGAAAGTTTAGGGATTAATTTTATAAATTATTATAACTTAAAGGATATAACCAAAATGTACTTTAATAATATATATATATATAGTATACTGTATACCCTATAAATTAAGATGCAGCTTTTTTTCCTATTTAATTATGAAAAATTGGAACCACTTGCTCTTTTAGTTGTTTAGTTTCGTAGAAAACGAAGGCGTGGCGTTGGAATGATATAGATCAGATGAGTAACCATCATTACTTTGAGTGGGTCGTGAAAAGCTTGATTTATTAATACTGCAGATGTGAGCGTGTTATATATTATTTTTGCCAAAAAAGTTAACACTTTTTTTTTGAGCACTGGTGCTATTTTGGCACTTGTTAGAATAAGTCCTTCAAAGCCTAAACCTTTTTCTTAATTTAAATAGGGGCTCCGTATTTGGAATCAGATTTAACACTAAGCTTAAAGAAATAAGTACCACTGTATACAGTATACTCTATGTTCTTTTTTACAAAATATTGTGAATGTGAATTTTTTAACTCTTGATGTAACATTTAATGTGTAATAAAACTGAAAGAAATATGCATGTTCAACTTTCTAGATTGTTAAATCTTGTTTGGGTTCAATAGGCACATATCACAAAATGATGGTTGGTTATCGTTAATCTTGTTTGTTTCGGCCATCTTTTAGGGGAAAAAATCTATGAATAAAACTATTAATTGTAATGTTTCATATAATGATACTAGATTCAAACTCACACGTTCGTGCGGGATTAATTTCAAAAGTTAAGGTTTTTATCAGGTTTGCAATATATTACGTATGTGCGGGGTATTGTTTATATACATATTTTTAACAAATATTAGTAAAATTTATAATACAAAATGGTTTTGTTTTTTAGACGAAAAATGATCATATATGTTTTTTTTAGACGAAAAGTATAGACAGCTACAATAAAAAAGTTAAATGAAAATATAATATTTATATCTCGATAGAAAAAACCCGTCACGTCCCATATATGTCATGTTTATTATATTTCATAACCATGATTTTAAAAGTACTTTATCCATTTGAGATTGTATATTTTAGTCCAATATATAAAGAAATAGGTAGAATATTTAGATGGGATACTCGTATTTCATGTACTTTTTGTTTGGATATTTAATTTTTACAAATTAGTGGACATTATACAAATTTTCTCTATTATTCTCAAAATTATCTATCAAATTGGATAAAATCTGCCATAATGATTAAAATTCCTAAACTCGACGATCTAAATTGTACAGCGTGACAAACCCACATTGATAGGAATTACCTCGTAATAGTTGTTCGATTTTTCTTTTGTATTGACCAAAATGCCTTTTTGTAATTTATGCCTACATAGTTAAAAATGCTTCACTTGTAATAGTATAGATTTATTTATTTGAGATTGTATATTTTAGTCCAATAGATAAGAAAATATGTTTCCACCAAAAAAATGATATGGGAATATGTAAGAGATTCAAAACACACACTTACTAAATGCTGCAAAAGTGAAGAATTCTATTTTTAGCTAAACAAACAATTACTTTCATATTTAAGAGGATTATGTTTGATATGTCAAAAAAAAAAAAAAAAACAAACAGAGTAAAGAGAAATCGTTTTTCTTCTTCATTGGCATCGGTCTCTAGGAACCGGCTGCATCTTAGACCTCGGTGGAAACAACTCTTTGTGCTTCCGAGGCGGCCTCATTAGCTTCCTTCTCCAGAGTCTTGTCGTTGGTCTTTGGTGTCACTTGTATGATTTAATTTTCAACCATTATCTTAATCTGCAACAATTTCAAACCCAAAAGTATGTCAGTAAAAGTATGCAGTTAATGAAACCTCATGTTAAAATAACAAAAATTGTGTTTACCTATTAAACCATCCTTCCGTTTGGTTTAATTTTCGTTGCCACGGTTGATGTTAACACCTCTTGAGTTTCCTCTTTGATGTTAGCACCAAAGAGAAAACAAATTCTTAATTTAAAAGAGAAAGATTAATGTTTACATAAAGATTGATGGTAATTAAGAAAGAGAATTGAATAATTGACTTACTCTTTTCTGATGCGAGTCCATCACTCGATTGTTCTTCAAGATCTCAGATATTGTTACCACAGTTGTGATTGCTATATACAGAAAATTTTATCATACATATTACACGTAAAAGAGAGAAACCAATCTAAACACATACCATATGACATGATTAAGTTATAATAAGGAGTGTTTTTACCAAAAGATTGAGCAATCAATCCTAATCACGAATGATGCCAAAAAAAAAAAAATAGAAAACAGTCTAATGATTCAAGAAAGTACCCATATTTGATATATTAAACGTTTTTTTGTTCATCTGTATGTTTAGAGGACTTACCATAGACGCTAATTAAGTTACATGATCCACACGATTAGTATATAAAATTTACAACTCAATATAATTTTTGATAGAGCAAAATAGAAAAGTTTGTTCCATGAACTCTACAAAAGGAAAAAAAACGATGATGATGGATGAGTTATAAACTAAACACAAAGAACAAAAACTAATTAAAATCACAAGAATAATGAAGAAAAAATAAAAGTTCTTTTGTTGGTTCGTAAAATCAATACAATAAAAGTAGAAGGTGTTTCTTTCTAGAGCTTGACACCTCAGCTTTTGTATTGAAGCAGAGAGTGACACCTCAGTTAAAATGAATATCCAATCAAAATAAAACAATAATACAGCTAAGAATAATATTTGGTGACTCACGCTATCTGTCGAAGGAATAAAATTACTTTTTTCCTGATCTGCGACCTTCTTCTCCTCACTTCTAAATGTCCCTTGATGTCTCCGTAGCAAATTGATGCTTATTCGTCCTCCTCTGTTAAAATTCAATCTTCCTCCGATCTCGTCATGATATCATTTCAAATTCGTTGGTTTGGATTTGGATCTTGAAAGGGTATTTGTGTTATCTGTTTTGAAGTTATGGTCATCTTCTTTGATTGCTTTTTAAATATTGCTTTTTTTGGGTTTATGTTTTGAGCTGGATGTGTGGTAGTTACAGAGATAAGCTTAGAGATGGGTCACTTATTGTTTAGTTTTGATTTGATTCTTTAGTTTTAAAACCAAGTATCTCATCATAAAACAATAAACAATGAGTGATAAGAAAAAAAGAAAGAGGTGGTTTTTATTTGAGAAAAGAGTTTCAGTGACAAAGTTTGAGTCAAGCTTAGATCAATTGACTTGTCCCACTACAATGTCATCATTTGATATATACTTAGGTTCCTCAAAGAACAAATGGTAAAAATTTATATCATATAAAGTTTATAGGAATTATATGCTGAGATTGGAGAGCTGAAAAGTTATGCAGTTCACTTTGACAGGAATGGACGTCCAAATGTAAGTTTTGTTTTATTTGTTCTTTACTGCATTCCTGTGATTTTTGACATATGATGTTCTGTGTCATACAGGGCTCGGCTGAAGTTGTGTAGATGAGAAGAAATGATGCAATGCTAGCTATGAAGAAATACAACAATGTACTCTTGGATGGAAGTCGGCTGCGGAAAGAAGCAGGTGGAGAAGTTGGATACGAACCTTGACAAAGATCTCGAAAGGTATCATGCTGAAGCTTTGAACATCTCTTAAGCAAAGCAAGGCTTCACATTTGTCATGTAATTTTGTGTTCTTTTGTTCTTTTGCCTCCTACTAATACCTTATATGTGCCAAAAGTTTGGTTTGGGTTTGGTTTCGATTAGGATGCTTTGCTTTTGTTTTTCTCTTTTCTTGCTTCACTTTTACAGTCGCTCCTTTGGTTATTGAAGTAAAAGAGATTTAGTTTGTAAATAAAAAGCTCTTACTTTAGTTATTTGCTTTGCTTGATTCGAATTGCTAAACTGTACTTGAGCTGAATTAATTAGCTTCGACATAATTTGTTTTCCTCCGAATTTGTCATTTTGTTTACTTGCCCTGTTTCACAAACACAGGCTTATATCACTTGCCCTGTTTCACAAACACAGGAGATAATCTCTGTTTCAGATTTTTAGTGGGTTTGTCGAAGTGGTGCTTTGGTTTTTTAGTGCGCAGTCATGACGTTGGTTGTGATATTGAAGTTATTAAATTAAAATTGGGATTAGTTATTGAATCGTATTCATGAGATGATGAGGTCGTAAACGGAGTTTTTTTTTTTTTTAAGTTAAAAACTGGAGTTGTTATTATTAAATTGTTAGTTCGGTTTAGTTTAATTATTGAAATGAGCAAAGCTATTTTCCAAAACTTCGTTAAAAATATAAAATATGAATTTGATGTGTCTACATAATATGTGTTTTTAAAGTGTGTTTACAAAAAAAAAAATTATATTAAAAATGGAGTTGTTATTATCAAATTGTTAAGGTTTAGTTTAGTTATTAAACCGAGCAAAACTATTTTCTAAAACTTAGTTAAAATAGAAAATATGAATTTGATGTCTACAGAATGTGTGTTCTTTAAAAAATGTGTTTACAAAAAAAAATTATATTAAAACATAATATGGTGCATTGTTATGCTCATATATGTGGTTAGTGTTCTTCAAAAATTATGATGATGAAGCTATCTCAAATCCTAGAAAAATATCGAATCAGTTTCACAAAAATATATAGGCTCAGGAACTTAAAGATTTATAGACTCTAAACAATTTTAACAAATCAGAAAATAGAAAATAATAATTACCAATTGAAAATATATTATATTTTTACGTTTGCAACATTATCTTTCTAATTACAAATAAAGAATATAATCATAATTACAAAATTTAGCCATATAAAAAAATTAATTCCTATAAACAAAAAACACTACAATCTAAAAGTAAAGGTAAAATATCAAATACTAAATTTTATTTAATTACTACAAATTATATTTATAATAAAATAAACAAATTTAGAAAAATATCTCGCAGCGTAGCGACTAGGTTTTGTATGTTTAGAAAAAGGTCGATGTTCCTCCAGTCACCAATGAGATCATTAAGTGACATTGGACATACATGAATATATGTTTTTGTTTATGGAGTACCAAATTGTAAGTCTCCAACAAGTTAAGGCTAAGGTGAGGGTGGTATTTGCAGATATGCATTAATTTCTTTCTTATTTACTCTTCAATAGTTGTTGAGTATATGCTCGGCAATTGTCTGTGTTGTAGAATTTTCTACGATTTGTTTGAATTATCTGGATTAGAAATTTTTGATACTGAACTATGATCTTGAATGTGTTATGAGTAATTGTGTTATAAGGGTATTAGCAAGTGTGAGTTACTTTTAATAGTGATTTGTACTCCTTAACTTTATGAGAAGAGGACTGCTTAATTGTCTACTTATACATGTTGGTCTATTTGGAAAATATTAAATTTATAATAATTGTCCATATGTTGTATGAACTGTGATGAGAAAGCTAACAGACTAAAATTACAAACAACATACAAAAAATAAACATAAAAATGTATATAATAAAAAATTTATAAAAAAGAACCCGCGGCGTAGCGCGGGTACTATCCTAGTATTGAATAATTGTAAGCCTTCACTGGTACAAGACTTTTAAGATTTTGAAAAAAATTAAAGCCTTAACCGTCATTTATTTGTTAATCATACTTTTTTACTTTTATTTTTTTAAAAGCTTTGTAAGTCACTTATGTTTTTTTCTTCTTTATTTTCTCAGATTTTTTAAAGCGTCATTTAACACACGCGAACCAGTTTTTGTAATTTTGGTGTGGGTGTCGATCGACACCCTTGGGTGCATCGATCGACACCATGTTTTTCGGTTCGGTCGGGTTTGATTAATTGCCGAATTGGTTCGGTTTGGTTCAATTAAATCCCTAAATCGTGTTTTTAGCATCTAAGGACGAATTTAAGGGTTTTTGGGAAGTTCTTTTGGTCGCCGCTTAGTGAGAAAAAGAGAGAGACAGAGAGAAAACGTTTCTGAGTTTTTCTGGGCTTGTTCTTGGAGATTTTGGAGAGATCTGAGGCTGTAGAAGTGATAACTGTTGCTGGAAACGAAGGGGGAGCTTCTGGAGGTGTTGTTTTCCACGTTTCTCAATCCATTCTTCCTGTTCTTGAGGTGAGTGCTTGACCATGGTTGATCTAAGCATGAGATCTCTCTTGTTTGGGTGTTTTCTTTGCTGTTTGTGTTATTTTGTTGTTTGGGTTAGTTGCTTTTGTGTTTTCCAGTGATTTTCGTGGTAATTGAGTGAGTTTGAGTCGGATTCGAGATGTTTTGGAAGGAGAGTTCGACCTTCGAATTCGTGCAGATCGTGTCTGCAGAGGAGGCATCGATCGACACTAGGAAGCATCGGTCGACACCATTTCGAGAGGCATCGGTCGACACTGTTTAGCATCGGTCGACACCAATGTTTGTAGCATCGATCGACACCGTTAGGCATTGGTCGACACTGGTCACAGCCGAGACTTGTTTTCCTGGTTTGATGTATTGTTGGGTATTGTTTGTTTTGCTTAAACTTGAGGGTCTCATATGCTTGTGTGTATAACCTAGTAGATGGGAGGACGGCCTCAATTGTTGTTTGTGGTGTGCAGGTAAAGGAAAAGTTTGATCGTGGAATCAAAGGCGATGAGGAGGAGGATGTTCTAGAGGCTTGATTGATTGTGGTCTAGCTATTGTTAGGTTGCTAGTATTGAGTTGATAGAGCATTGTAGGATGTTGGAACTTTGTTATTTCGTTATTGGTTATTGGATTATTGCTGTTGGTATTCTTTTGGTTTAATGGAGATTGTTTTATTTGGTTATCCGCGGTTGTTGATTGTTGTTAGGATGTTAGTGGGTATGGGACCACTAGTAAATTAAGGTAATAAAAAAAAAAAAACGGGAAGGGTTGTTTCACGTCAAAATGAGACTTTAAAAATAAATAAATATAAAACTTTATTTTTTTTCTCCCCATTATACTTTAAAGCACTCCAAAAGTTTATATATAAATTTTACATATATTATTTTTACACATTAATTATTCTTATTTTTTCTCATTTTTTTAAGATCCATTTCAATAATAATTATTTTTATTTTCATTATCACATTAATATCATCATTTTAATATATTTTAGTAATAAAAGTAACAGCTTCAGTTTTAAAGTGTTTGTCACCAATCAAATTTTAACAGTTAAAGTTTCTATAGTCAAAGCATCTATAGCCAAATTCTGTACATCTAAAATTTTAAAATTAAAGTTTTTACAGCCACAAGTAACAGCCATTACCATTCGGAGACGTAACCTTCATAAGCTGTACTCAATTGTCTTATTCACTTCAAAATTCATTTTTGATCTCTGTAAACAAACAACATAAAAACATATAACGTTAGTCAGTTATTAGAAAGATACAATTGATTACAAAATTTATCATATATAGAGACTTACAGTTTCATCATCAAGAACAATTTAGAAAGAATTCTCCTAACTTTGCAGTGTATTGTTTCTACATATGAAGTATCTTTATTGTACCCCGTGAAGACGTATTAAAATGTTTGACGACTTTACTGCTGGTTGATGGTGCTTCATTTTTTATATTAAATTTCTATTGTGAGTACATTTTGGTTCTGGACATATATGTAATAGTTTTTTGTGAATTTAAGAGTGATATAGATCACTAATTCACACGATGAATATATTTATAGGATAGGTTTGTCGGTTTCAAAATATTCTTTGAAATTCATTCACCTAATTTTCTATATATTCAAATGAAACTATATATTTTTTGAATAAATTTTTTAGTAAAAATATTTTGTAAATTCTTAAAGTTACGATGATTTGAATATAACTACTTTGGAGAGTTTCTAAATTTTAAATTTCAAATTTTAGATAATAACGTATTAATAATTAATAGATTTAGCAAAAATAGGAATCTCATAAAGTTATTCGAAGTATATATGGATTATGATACAATCTTGATATGCATATTAGGTAATATTCTTTAAATTTTGGAATTTTGACTTTGTGATTAATATTTCAATGGTTTTATATATGATTAGATTTTTAAAATCGCAGTATATGATATGAAAGATTTAGGGAATTACATATCATTATAAAGTAATTATTGTTTTTTTAATTTAAAGATTATGATAGATTCATAAAATAAAACTGTATCCATATATGGTTACCTTTACAAAATCACATTATAATTGTTGGCGCCGATTAGGTGATTCTCTTATCATTGTTAATAGTGTAGATGGTAGTTCCTATTTTTGTGTTCAGTAGAAATTAATTTTTTTTTCCTTAATTTTTTTTCAGTATTATTTTATACGCAAACCTCAATTATTAGAATATATATGTTTGGATACGGATAATACACTTAAATATCAGTCTGTTTGGCTCCAATTTTTTGGGCTAAACTTATCACATATAATATATGTTTGGCTCATAGTTATGCATATCCTTATTCTGTTTTAATTGGCATTTCATTGTAATAATCTCTAATCCTATGTATTTTTATTAAAAATGCTTCATTTTTTTAATGTTAAATTATATTCACCAAAAAAAGACTGTTGTACAACTTAATGCGACATTGTATCTGAATTTTAAAAAGAAGATCAAAGAAAACGGATAAACAACATATTAGAGGGGGTGAGATTAAAACCAGAGCTGAAGACCATCCTCATAACCGGGAACCGTCGTCAAGGTGAGCAGCCTGTTACGGACACTTTTGTCAACGAAACGGAAGATTGTGGAGGGTGGAATTGGTGCTTCATCATGTTGTATAGCGTTGCGTTCACGCCAAATACTGTGTAGCAAAATCTGGAAGGCATCACGTAGAACAAATCTGTGGAGCCGAGGGAGGGAGGTGTCTAGAAGCAGAGAGGCTAACTGATCCAAAACTGCGGTGTACTTAGTCCCCAGCAGAGTACGAGTCAGGGAAGACCATACTTGAGAGGAGTAAGAGCAGGTGAAGAAGAGATGGTTGCGACTTTCCTGATGACCGTGGCAGAGAACACATGCACCACTGGCATTAGCATTCCATTGGACTAATTTATCACCTGTCAAGAGTCTATTTTGAAAAGCGAGCTAAGTAACAAAGGATTACTTCGGGGTAGAGTGAGTAAACCAAACTTCTCTAGACAAAGCACAAGGTGGGTAGTGTTGACGAACCTGGTGCCAGGTGTGAGATGTAGAAAAGTGGACTTCTAGGAACCATTCTTGTGTTGCCATAATGGCTGATCACAGCCAATGGGTTGCAACAGCGGGCGGAGAGACTGAAGCTCATCCTCGAGCTGAATCAAGAGCTCAGTCCGATGCTGATGTCTGCGATGCAGGGTAAGTGCCTCCGCCACTGTATTCTGCTTGGAGATCCCCATATCAAGCAACCGCAACCCCCAAACAAAGCAAACAATTGCCCGATGGAGCTCCAGTTATCAAACCAAAAGGAGGTATCAAGCCCAGAGGTGACCTCCACTTTGTAGAAAGACATGGCTAAGTTGCGATATTTCAATATTTTCCTCCACATCCAGGAACCACTCACACTAGTAGCACTAACAGACCAGAAAGATTCAGAACGGAGCAGGTTGGTACGAATCCAACGGACCCACAGAGAGGAACGTGCAGAGAGAAGACACCAAGTAACTTTGAGGATGCTAACCGTGTTCGTATCTTGTAGACTGCGAAGCCCCAACCCTCCTTCAGCCGTAGGCTTACACACATCAACCCAGGAAACCTTTGCTTTTTTCGAGTTAAGATCCGGACCAGACCACAAGAAAGCCGAGAACAGACCATCTATCTCCCGCAAACACTTCTTTGGCAAGCAAAAAGCAGAGAGCCAGAAATTGCTAAGGATAGAGAGCACATATTTGATGAGCAGGAGCCGACCCGCAAAGGAAAGGAAACGACCCGTCCAGGAGGTGATGCGTTGGCGAATACATTCAAGAAGAGGCAAGTAATCGGATCTGGTCATCGAATACAGTGGAAAGGGAAAGTGTTGAAGGATATCTTGTTGTTGCTGAGGCGTGGAACCAACCATGAAAAGAGTAGACTTCTCTAAGCTGATTTTAAGACCAGAGGCTGCAGCAAACTGTTCAAACACGACCAAAGTTTCTGCAACAGAGCTCGAACGCCCATCCGTGAAGACTAGAATGTCATCCGCAAAACAGTGGTGGGTGAGACTGAGAGACTCACAACGAGGATGGTAACCTATTCGATGATCAACCACTGCTTTGTCTAGCATAAGAGTCAAGACATTCATACAAATGACAAAGAGGTATGGAGACAGAGAGCATCCTTGACGCAGCCCTCTTGAACTCTGAAAATAACCGGCTAACTCCCCATTTACTTGAACAGAGAACGAAGCCAAACCAATGCGGAGCTCAATCCAATGGATAAAAGCACCAGGTAGGTTGATAGCTTTTAGGATGTCGAGCAAGAAAGGCCACTGGACTGAATCAAATGCCTTGGAGATGTCAATCTTCATCATGTAACAAGAGGATATTGACTCTTTATGGTAATCCTTCACCAGCTCAGAAGCAAGCAACAAATTCTCCATGATAAGTCTATCTTTGATAAAAGCAGATTGGTTAGGAGCGATGAACGATGGCAAAATAGACTTCAACCAATTAGCAATGATCTTTGAAACCACCTTGTATAACACATTACAACAGGAAATGGGGCGATAGTCTTTCATTTCCTTTGAATCTGTTTTCTTAGGGATAAGAGCTAAGATTGTCGAATTAACACCTTAAGGTAGAAATTCCTTGAGGAAGAAGGATTGAATAGCGACAATGAGATCCTTCCCCAATAATGGCCAAGTTTGCTTGAAGAAGTCAACAGTGTAACCACCAGGCCCAGGAGCCTTACACCCTGCCATTTTAAAAAGAGTGGTGCGAATTTCCTCCTCAGAGACCATTTTAAGAAGACCAACATGATTCACATCAGAACAACAAAAAGGTATCAAATGCTCCAGCTGATCAACACCAATACCAACAAAATCAGATGGAGTATGTTTTAGAAAATCCTTAAAAAACCTCACCTCCTCCGTTTTAATCTCGGATTGAGATTTAACAACAATACCATCAGAGCAGGTTATCTCCCTGATGGCGTTGAGCGCTTGCCTGGAACGAACAGCAGAATGGAAATATTTGTTGTTTTTATCCCTAACTAACATCCAATGCAGCTTAGAGCGTTGATGCAAAAAAATTTCCTCAAGATCAGAGACATGGTCCCAACGCTGAAAAGCCTCAACCTCAGCTACTATAGCAACCGGAGAAGGGTTTGAGAGCGTGGAGGTTTGTCTATCACAGTGATCCCGGTGAGCCTCCTCCACCTGCTCAGAGAGCTTATTTAGTTTATGTCGACTCAAAGTACGTAGAATGGGCTTGAGAGCCTTAAGCTTCTTAGCAAACCGGTACATGGCAGAGGTGGAGTGAAAAAGGCGCTCAGTGCTATCCTAGAAAGCTTCTACAGCCGGCAGGAACAAAAGGAAGGACATAAGAACATTAGAGAACTTAAATGGCCTTCTTGGTTTAGTGACGTGTGTTCCCACAGTAAATCTACAACAGAGATAATCAGAAACA
This sequence comes from Camelina hispida, assembly GCA_023657505.1. Classification (NCBI taxonomy): domain Eukaryota; kingdom Viridiplantae; phylum Streptophyta; class Magnoliopsida; order Brassicales; family Brassicaceae; genus Camelina; species Camelina hispida. Next base: position 7,691,692 of record CP094636.1, on the reverse strand, counting down.
CCACCAGAATTAAACACACCATAAGTGTCAGCAAAACTACGGCTCCATGCCTCAATGACCAAAACGCGATCCAATTTTTTGCAAACAGACCCTGCATCTCTCTTGTTACCCCAAGTAAACAGAGGGCCATGGCAGTTCATATCTGAGAAAGCACAATGTCAAACCAAATCTTGAAAATCCCTCATACCACTCGTAACAGAGGGAGAGTCCTCATAGTTAGAATGCTCACCATAAGCGAGAGTCTCGTTAAAATCATCTATAACTAACCATGGTTTATTGGAGAAAAGTGGAGAATCATAGTGGTACTTGAGATCAGACCACAGCTCCTTGATAACTCTCTAATTTACATGTTTTTAGCATCTTTTATTGTCCATATTTTGCATTGTTCATACCTCTAACCTAGCATTTTTAGGTCATTAACTGTAGGAATTCACTTTTAGAGCATTTAGGGTGTTTCATTTCTGCATTTGCATATTTTGGATGAAAACAGGTGCTAAAGAGCCAAAAATGGGGAAAACCAAGGAAAACTCGAGCATGTACCCGAAGGAGCCATCAAGCTACAAGAACAAGTCCGTACCCCAACACGATCGAGGAAGATCCGAGAGCATGAAGAGCAACACGAAGATCCACCCGAGGGGTTACCCGACTTCACCCTCGTGTACCCCATCGAGTAGACCATCGGACAAGTCTGGGAAGCTAGGTCAAATGGGTTTTGATGTTCATATATTTTACCTTGTTTTCCCTTAGTTTATTCACATCTTTTGCATCTTTTGTTAGCCATTTTCATCATTATTGTGTAGTTTTAGGACTAATCATGCATTAGAGTTTAGTTGCATTGCATTTGCATCTTTTCATGCATAAACAGGTGATTTTGGAGCTTAAGGAGCATGGAAGCAATGCTGAGGAGAAGTGAAGCAATCATGAAGGGAAAGCAAGAGAGTTAAGGCTGAAGAACCAAGCCCCGGAGTCCAGCTTTTTAGATATTCTCTAAACCTAGTTTTTACCTTTTTTAGCTTTATTCCTTTTGCATTTTTATTTTTAGATCTTGTACTTTCTTAAGAAAGAAGACTAGATTCTCATACTTTGTTGGTTCCATAACTTTCAAGATATTGAGAATTTGAGTTTGATCCTTCCATCAATATTGAAGATCTCTGTTTTATCTTTCTAATAATGCAAGTTTCAATAATTTCTGGGTTTTTGATTTGTTTCATCATGTCTTGTTGTGAGTAGTCTTCCTAGGATCTTGAGGATGGTTAGGATGGACTGATCTTGTGGTTTGTGTGATTTGGTCAAGCTTGATTGTTGTAGATCTCTTCTAGGGTAGATGATCTTAATGCTGATTCTATATCTGAGAGGGTAGAGTCTGATTTCAAGCTTCTTAGCATCACACCAATGTTTAGGAAGCATAGTTAAGGCTAGATCTAGAGCTTACCATTAGGCTTGCTAAGAGATTAGAGGTCTTGTTTGGTTTGAGATGTATTGCTTAATGCCTGCTTGTGTAGATTCTTTACTGTGTGAGAACAAGTCTAGAAGATGCATAGGTTTGATTGTTTCTTGACCATGAGAGTGGGAGAAACTTGTCTTAGATTTATATGTCTAGAGGTTAGCTCAAAGTTTGCTTGAGATTTGTTGACCAAGTTAGACAACCACAATGATTAGTTCATCCCATGAATCCATCCTCAGGACCCTCTTTGTTTATTGAATTTATAGTCTTAATCTTGTTGCTTGCTTGTTGTTTGATTTGGTTTAGCATTACTCTGTTTTTATTGCATTGCTCTTTTTTTTTCGAATTTGCCTAGCTCGACCACCCACTCGACCCACACTCGGTCGAGTGCTGCTCGAGTTCGTCCCCAACACTTTGTGTTTCATGATTTGTGATTGTCTTGTTTCGTTCCTGTTTCATTCCTATTGCATACATTTAGTTTTCAGTTCATTAATTGTCTTGCATTAGTTCATTAGTAGTAATCTCTGTTTCTGTTCTTGCATCATTACTGTTATAATCATCCTGATTCATTTGCATTTGGTTTCTAGGTTCTTGTAGTTTACTTTCTGCACTATACATTTTCATCTTAGGATTGTTAGTGACAAACAGTCTTTACACTTGTCTTGACTTAGATTCATATGCATATCTTGATTGCTCACAAACACTCATTTAGGATTGACACCTCTTATACTACAACTGCATAAGGGGAATTGAAACACCCATCCACCATTCCATTCATATCATCATTGCAACCATTTTTATCTTCCACCACCCAAAAGAAAGCTTGTTTCAGGTTTCCATATATAAACCCCCTCTTTCCCTAGCTCGCAAACGAGCACGCCGCAGACCCTCAAACCAGAGAGCGGGAGCTTCTGTGAGAGAACTGAGCGACTCAACATTTTTCTTCTTGTTTTGCATTTTTATTTTGTAGTTTTCTTAGATTTTTATCCTTTACTCTTTCTACTCTACTCTATCTTTCAATACAATGTCATTTTCGTTTATTTTGATTGCTTTGTTATTCGTTTCTATGTCCGAGTAGTGTAGTAAAATTTCTAGGGATGGGATAGATGATTTTGTGTTCTTGATCGGTTAGGATGCTTTAGTTGATTGTGATGATTGATAGATTTCCTTCTAGGTTGGTGTTCTTAATGCTGTCAACAGACCGAAAGGTTGAGATTAGATTTAGGGCGTTTACAATGCTACAGGCCGAAAGGAGTAGATAAAATGCTTGATTTAGCCAATGCTAGAGGTTTACTTAGCTCTAAGTGACAAAATCAGATGACTTTAAGTCTACTGAAAATAATGAATCGTTTTTAATGCCTGCTTTTTCATATTGCTAGTGTGACAGTGTGGCAGTGTGTTCAAGGTTGATTGTTGCTAGTGCGAAAGTTTGGTGACAAGGTCTTAGAGGTTCATTGTCTAGGAAATAATTGCTTGAGGCATGTAAGGCATCTGTACTGGTCTAGAACACTTAGGATTCGATTACCCCCATCCTTAGGAACTTTCGTATTTTATTTGTTTACATTTTCTTCACTTACTCGACCACTTACCCGATCAGGTACACGATAACCTGCATCGAGTAATACCTCGAGCTGTTCATATCTCACTTGCATACTCGATCACTCCACTCGATCCTGTACTCGATTGCTTGCATCGAGTGCTTAGGTCGTGTGGTTTACTTGTTTATATTCTTTTACTTTGTTTATTTTAGGATTGTTAGAACCAAAACCTTAATTGCTTGGCTTGACTTGTATTGTACTGATCATATCCTTCCTGCTAGCAATACACAACCATTTGGATTGATAACCCTTTGTACTACAACTGCATAGGGAATTGATACCCTTGGTGAAAACTAGTCTATCAATTTGGCGCCGTGCCATTTGGTTGTTTTAATTTTGCTACGTTTAGGATTTCAGGACTTACTAGATCAAGTTCGTTTGTTTATATTTGTTTCGGATACTGACTTGTTTGCTTTCGTATTGTTTGTTTTGAATCTCAGGTACAACCCGAGCACCCACCCGACCCGTTACTCGATCATCTGGATCGAGTTGATCCTCGTGTACACACTCGGATACCTACCTGTGCATGCAAACACGATCTAGAGGTAGCCAGAACCTGAGTCCCTTCATCGACAACATCGACAGAACTCGGCTACTCAGACAACAACAAGTTCAACCGTAACCAACAATCATTGAGGAGACGATGAATAATCAGAACGATCCACCAGCTCCTCAAGCAAGAACCAATATAGGAGCAGGAGATGCTCCGACTACTCACACTCAGAGAAATGGCATTGTGCCACCAGCTGTGCAGAACAACAATTTTGAGATCAAGAGTAGTCTCATCCAGATGATACAGAGCAATAAGTTTCATGGACTGCCAATGGAGGACCCATTGGATCATCTGGATGAATTTGATAGGCTCTGTAGCCTCACTAAGATAAATGGAGTAAGTGAAGATGGATTCAAGCTCAGGCTTTTCCCATTCTCTTTGGGAGATAAAGCACACATCTGGGAGAAATCGCTCCCTAAGGAGTCATCACCACTTGGGAAGCGTGCAAGAAGGTATTCCTAGCCAAATTCTTCTCCAACTCCAGAACCGTAAGGCTGCGAAATGATATTTCCGGCTTTGTACAGAAGAACAATGAAACGTTCATTGAAGCTTGGGAACGTTTCAAGGGGTACACTACTCGATGTCCACATCAAGGCTTCAGTAATGCTTCATTGCTGAGCACACTATACAGAGGAGTGGTCCCCAAGATACGGATGTTGCTGGACACCGCAAGTCATGGTAACTTCCTCAACACGGACGTTGTTGAAGTTTGGGACCTAGTGGAGAACTTGGCTCAATCTGATGGCAACTACATTGAGGAATATGATCGCTCTGTGCGATCTACAGGAGAGGAAGATGCCAAGTATAAGAGGGACATGAAAGCCCTCAATGACAAGCTCGATCAGCTCCTCAACCAACAGAAGCATGTTCATGCTATATCTGAGGAAGAGCAGTTTCTACAACAAGATGGGGAGACTATGCAGCTAGAGGATGTTAACTACATCAACAACCAAGGAGGTTACAACAGAGGGTACAACACCTACAAGCCGAACCTGACTGTGCCTTCCCAAACGATTTGATGCATTGGGATCTAGAATTTAGGTGATTATGGATAAATCGGCTTCCACCTCATACAGTCACACAGAGTCTGTAAAAGCGATCGCCTTACGCAGTGGCCGAAAATTACCCCCTCGAACAGTACCATAGGACATCACTGAGGACAGTAATGATCTCGATGTGGAGGATCTCGGTGAATCGACCACTTCTGCTGAACAACAGAGCCACTCCCCAGGACAACCCGATGCTCAATCGGATCCACTATCCGACCTCACTACTCGGACAGGTGATCGGGTTGACCCTCCAGTACCTCTGCCTCCTGCAAACAACCTGGGAAGAGAAAAGCAGAAAGAAAGGAGATTCATTCCCCCACCTTACAAGCCACCTCTACCTTTCCCTGGACGATTTCGCAAGGAACTCCTAGAGAAGTACAAGGCATTGTTCGAAAAACAGATGCAAGAACTCGAACTTCGCATGCCCCTAATGGACGCCTTCACTTTGATTCCCCCTTACCAGAAATTCCTGAAGGATGCAGTTATGGAGCGGATCAAGCAAGTACAGGGGATGGTTATACTCAATCATGAGTGCAGTGCGATAATCCATAGGACTGCCGCACCTAAGAAGCTGAACGACCCCGGATCTTCTACTTTACCTTGGTCGATCGGACCATTGAAGTTTGGAAGATGTCTTTGCGATTTGGGGGCATCAGTCAGCTTGATGCCACTCACTGTAGCTAAACGTCTCGGATTCGAGAAATTCAAGCCTACCGACATCCAGCTGGTTCTGGCTGATCGAACTACGAGGTTGCCAAGAGGAGTTTTGGAAGATCTACCGGTTAAAGTAGGGTCAGTAGATGTACCAACCGACTTCGTAGTTTTGGAAATGGATGTAGAGCCAAGGGACCCGCTTATCTTAGGTCGACCATTTTTAGCTACCGCGGGAGAAATGATTGATGTGAGGAACGAGAAGACCGATCTGAAGCTCGGGGAAGACCTCACTATGCAGTTTGACATCCGGGAGACTATGAAAAAACCTACAATAGCTGGTCAAACCTTCTAGATAGAAGAGTTAGAAAAATTGCGTGATGAAGCATTTGAGGAGATAGCGATAGGGGATTGCTTACAAACAGCACTAACAAATGATGGTAAGGAGGGATTCGTGCATCAAGAAACAGAGCTTTACAAAGAGTTGTTTGATACTTATCTAGATGTCATCGAACCAGAGTTAAGCGAGAACATGAGAGAAGCTGAAAGAGAGGGAATGGTACTCGACAAAGGAAGCCTGGACAAGTCAGTGGTCAACTCCTACGTCATGTCTTGCAGTTGCAAGACACCAACCGATCCGGACACTGACCCGATCACCCCATCGAGTAGAGTGATCGAGCACCACCTCGAGCAGCAACTCCAAATCACCGATGATTGGCCAGAATCTAAGGCTCCTAAAGTGAAACTAAAACCTCTTCCAGATGGGCTAAGGTACGCTTTCTTAGGACCTAATTCAACTTACCCAGTAATCGTTAACTCTAGCCTGCCTGAAAAGGAATTGAAATTGCTTTGCACCCAACTAAGAAATTATAGGAGAGCAATAGGCTATACTTTAGATGATATCAAGGGTACATCCCCTAATCTGTGCACCCATCGGATAAACCTTGAAGATGAATCGTATTCTAGTATAGAGCCTCAGCGTCGCCTAAATCCGAACCTGAAAGAAGTTGTGAAAAAGGAGATTTTGAAGCTGCTTGATGCTGGAGTTATCTACCCCATTTCTGATAGTACTTGGGTGTCCCCAGTGCATTGCGTTCCAAAGAAGGGAGGAATCACCGTAGTCAAAAACGAGAAAGATGAGCTAATTCCCATGAGGACAATAACTGGTCATCGAATGTGTATTGACTATAGGAAGCTTAACGCAGCCTCAAGGAAATATCATTTCCCCCTGCCTTTCATAGACCAGATGCTGGAATGACTAGCTAACCACCCTTACTACTGCTTTCTTGATGGGTATAGTGGATTTTTCCAAATCCCAATACACCCTGCTGACCAGGAGAAGACAACGTTCACCTACCCTTATGGAACTTTTGCCTACAAGAGGATGCCTTTCGGTTTATGCAACGCTCCTGCAACTTTCTAGAGATGCAAGACATCTATCTTCTCTGATTTAATAGAAGAAATGGTGGAGGTTTTCATGGATGATTTTTCGGTATATGGAGATTCTTTCTCATCATGTCTGTCAAACCTCTGCAAGGTGCTGAAAAGATGCTGAAAAGGTGCGAGGAAACCAATCTAGTATTAAACTGGGAAAAGGGCCACTTCATGGTCCAGGAGGGAATAGTTGTAGGGCACAAGATTTCAGAAAAGGGGATAGAGGTCGACAAGGCCAAGATCGAAGTAATGGTCCAGCTACAACCTCCTAAATCAGTCAGGGATGTCAGAAGCTTTTTAGGGCACGCGGGGTTCTACAGGCGATTCATTAAAGATTTCTCTAAGATCGCACGACCGTTAACACAGCTACTTTGCAAGGAAGCGGAATTTGTTGTCGACATTGACTGTTTAGACGCTTTCAACAAGATAAAAGAGGCTTTGGTGAGCACACCAATAGTTCAAGCTCCTGACTAGAACCATCCCTTCGAGATTATGTGTGACGCTTTAGATTACGCTGTGGGAGCAGTACTGGGTCAGAGGATAGATAAAAAGCTCCATGTGATATACTACGCCAGCAGGACCATGGACGATGCCCAGACGAGGTATGCCACAACTGAAAAGGAACTCCTTGCTGTGGTTTTCGCATTCGAAAAGTTTAGAAGCTACTTAGTCGGTTCTAAGGTGATTGTCTACACGGATCATGCCGCCCTACAGTACATTTATTCGAAAAGGACACAAAACCCAGGCTCCTCAGATGGACCTTCTTCTGCAAGAATTCAACATAGAAATCCTGGATAAAAAGGGGATTGAGAACGGAGTTGCAGACCATTTGTCTAGAATGAGAATCGAAGACCCACTCCCAATCGACGATTCAATGCCCAAGGAAAAATTGATGCACATCGCCTTCTTGGAGGAAATGAGCCACACGATCGGACACACGATAGCCCACTCGATCCCAGTGTCAACCGGGTCGATCGAGTTGATGGCTATCGAGTCGGCTAAGCTCCCTTGGTACTTAGACTTCGTGAACTACATGGTGTGTGGGGAAATCCCCAAAGACTATGACGCTCACAGAAAAAAAAAAAAAGTTCTTCAGAGATGTCAACAGCTACTACTGGGACGAACCTTATCTTTACAAGAAAGATACGAATGGCCTGTTCAGAAGATGTATAGCAGAAGAAGAAGTCCAAGGAGTATTGGAGCATTGTCACGGGTCCGCCTATGGAGGACATTTTTCAACCTTCAAAACAGTCCAAAAGATACTCCAAGCTGGTCTTTGGTGGCCAACAATGTTCAAGGACGCACAACTCTTCATAGTAAAATGCGATTCGTGCCAGAAAATGGGCAACATAGGTCGACGGAATGAAATGCCTCAGCAGCCGATCTTAGAAGTCAAAATTTTTGATGTCTGGGGAATAGATTTTATGAGATCTTTCAACCCACCCTCGGATGGAAACATGTACATCTACTGGCGGTCGACTATGTCTCGAAATGGGTAGAAGCAATCGCCAGTCCGAAGAATGATCACAAGGCTGTAATAAAAATGTTCAAAAGCATTATTTTCCTCAGATTTGGAATCCCAAGAGTAGTGATCAGTGATGGAGGAACCCACTTCATTAACAGAGTTTTCGATGGCTTGCTGAAAAGGCACGGGGTCAAGCATAAAGTCGCAACAGCTTATCACCCACAAACCAGCGGACAAGTGGAAGTGAGAAATAAACAGATTAAAGCGATATTAGCCAAAATCGTAGGAATCACAAAAAAGGACATTGGCATTCAAGCTAGATGATGCACTATGGGCCTATAGGACCGCCTACAAAACACCGATTGGGCGAACACCTTTCCAGCTTCTTTACGGGAAAAACTGTCACCTCCCGGTCGAGGTAGAATACAAAGCAATGTGGGCAACCAAGCTGCTCAACTTATATATAAAGACCATCCAGGAAAAGAGAGTAATGGATCTCCACGAACTCGATGAGATACGGATGGAGGCTTATGATAATTCGAGAATCTACAAAGAAAGAACCAAAGCTTTTCATGACAAGAAAATCCGACACAAGGATTTAAAAGCTAGAGACAAAGTCCTTTTGTTCAACTCAAGGCTTCGGCTATTCCCTGGGAAGCTCAAGTCAAGATGGTCATGACCATTCGAAATTAAGGACGTTCTGCCCTGTGGAGCGGTCACTCTTCTTGATAACAATGCGAAAGAATTTACTGTGAATGGGCAGAGAGTGAAGAGGTACATGGCAAATGAGAGCACAGAGGAGGAATCATCTCTGCGTCTCGAAGATCCCGCGCCAGTCAGAGATGAATTGAAAGTCAAGCTTAGAGACTATAAACAAGCTCACTTGGGAGGAAATCCCAAAGGCAGGTTTGTAAATATCATTAACATGTTTTTAGCGCTTTCTCTCCTCAGTCTTTTCGCCCTACCCGATCCCATACCCGATGAGCTACGCCATCCCACCCTCGATCAATACCTCGGATGCTGGTCCGAGTAAGTCGTCTGTGCACATTACTGAGCTTTCTGACGAGCAAACACCGGCACCTGCTGAAGCCGGTGACGACCCTGGCTACACGTTGGCGAGTATGGAGGCTGCTGCAACCTCCTTTTTCTCCAACCCATGAGGTACCACATTCATCCAACACTTGTATATACCATTGCATTTAGTTTAATTCATTTTGTGTGATTCTTGGATTCTTTTCCAACTTTTATTTACACAGGGACTGTGTAATTTAAGTTTGGGGGAGGGTCCTAGAATGTATTTAGCATTGTGTTTTATTTTCTTATTTTTATTATTTCAAATTTTTGCATGCTAGTTTCAAAAAATTGAAAATATATATATATATATATATATATATATATATATATATATATATAAAGAGTGTTCATGTAGTTGCATTTGCATATTAGGATTGAGTCTAGTTTGTTTCATATAGGATTGTTGCATATGCATCTTAGGGGACAATGATTAAAACCACCTTGTTTAAAATCAAACCTTAGGATTGAAGCTATAGCCCTTAATCACACTTCATTGTTGCTAGATCAGTCTTTGGAAAAAAATGAAAAATCTTTGCTTAGACCCTTTGTGTCGATTGAATGTTTCCTCCACTTGATTGAACATTAGTACATCTCTATATTATTGGATTTAATTTGAACTTTAATTGTCTTGCTTATGAAACTTGAATACTTGCTCATGGTAACACTAAAATCGGGTTAACACTCCACTTTTTACCAATCTTTTCGTTTAACCCGATTCATTTGTCCTACCCATGAACCCAAACCTTTCTTTCAAACCTTGTTGTGAATTGTTGAGTGAGCCCTCTTTCATTGTGCTATAGGTTGTGAAACCTTGAGAGTATTGAGAACGACAAAGAACTGCCTCTTGATTTAGCTAAGTTAGATTTGAACTAGCTAATAGATTCGGTTTTGAAAGATGGGAGGTTAGAATATTTATTTTGGGTTGGGTTGTGGAATATATAAAAAAAAGTTCCTAAGGTTAGAATCAATTAGCTCTAAGTCTCTAAGTAAAAAAAAAAAATCTTGCTATAGTCTCCTAGAAAGAAAGAAAAGAATATATACATATTTATATTAGGAGTTTAGCAAAGAAAAAAAAGAGAAAAGAGAAAGAGCTAGAAATTTAAAGTTTAAAAGCCTAAACCTTAGGGAATAAAAAAAAAAAAGAGTTAAAATTAAGGATGTGGGTAGTTTAATTCTAGGGGGGTTAAATAAAAAAAAAGAGAGTGAATGAGAAAATGATAGATCATCAATCATCAAGAGTTAAGCTTTGTATGCCCAAATTGTTCTCAGTCTTAAATAGTTTTCACAACTGTCTAGTATTCCATTTTTTGAGAGAAAACCACCTATAGAATTTGTTTGAAACCACCTTACCAAAAAGCCTTACCCTTGAAACCGATTGAGCTTGATTCACTTTCCATTTGCAAGAATTCGCCAAACACTTAATTGAATGTGAAAGCGATGTTCATTATCTTTAGTTGGAGGTTAAGCTAGATCGATGCATGGTAATAAGCATAAAAAAATATTTGTAAGTATGTTGATTGATCTTAGCACCATTAAACTATCTTTAAGGACTATAGCTTGAATCCTTCGCTTAGCATTTTTAAGGTTATGAGTCCCCACTTTCAAACCGTACCCTCTTACTTCCTTGCTAGAGGACTAGCAAGATTTAAGTTTGGGGGTCTGATAACTCTCTAATTTACATGTTTTTAGCATCCTTTTTTGTCCATATTTTACATTGTTCATACCTATAACCTAGCATTTTTAGGTCATTTACTGTAGGAATTCACTTTTAGAGCATTTAGGGTGTTGCATTTCTGCATTTGCATATTTTGGATGAAAACAGGTGCTAAAGAGCCAAAAATGGGGAAAAACAAGGAAAACTCGAGCATGTACCCAAAGGAGCCATCGAGCTACAAGAACAAGTCCGTACCCCAACACGATCGAGGAAGATCCGAGAGCATGAAGAGCAACCCGAAGATCCACCCGAGGGGTTACCCGACTTCACCCTCGTGTACCCCATCGAGTAGACCATCGGACAAGTCTGGGAAGCTAGGTCAAATGGGTTTCCATATATAAACCCCCTCTTTCCCTAGCTTGCAAACGAGCACGCCGCAGACCCTCAAACCAGAGAGCGAGAGCTTCTGTGAGAGAACTGAGCGACTCAACATTTTTCTTCTTGTTTTGCATTTTTATTTTGTAGTTTTCTTAGATTTTTATCCCTTACTCTTTCTACTCTACTCTATCTTTCAATACAATGTCATTTTCGTTTATTTTGATTGCTTTGTTATTCGTTTCTATGTTCGAGTAGTGTAGTAAAGTTTCTAGGGATGGGATACATGATTTTGTGTTCTTGATCGGTTAGGATGCTTTAGTTGATTGTGATGATTGATAGATTTCCTTCTAGGTTGGTGTTCTTAATGCTGTCAACAGACCGAAAGGTTGAGATTAGATCTAGGGCGTTTACAATGCTACAGGCCGAAAGGAGTAGATAAAATGCTTGATTTAGCCAATGCTAGAGGTTTACTTAGCTCTGAGTGACAAAATCAGATGAGTTTAAGTCTACTGAAAATAATGAATCGTTCTTAATGCCTGCTTGTTCATATTGCTAGTGTGACAGTGTGGTAGTGTGTTCAAGGTTGATTGTTGCTAGTGCGAAAGTTTGGTGACAAGGTCTTAGAGGTTCATTGTCTAGGAAATAATTGCTTGAGGCATGTAAGGCATCTGTACTGGTCTAGAACACTTAGGATTCGATTATTCCCATCCTTAGGAACTTTCGTATTTTATTTGTTTACATTTTCTTCACTTACTCGACCACTTACCCGATCAGGTACACGATAACCTGCATCGAGTAATACCTCGAGCTGTTCATATCTCACTTGCATACTCGATCACCCCACTCGATCATGTACTCGATTGCTTGCATCGAGTGCTTAGGTCGTGTGGTTTACTTGTTTATATTCTTTTACTTTGTTTATTTTAGGATTGTTAGAACCAAAACCCTAATTGCTTGGCTTGACTTGTATTTAATGATCATATCCTTCCTGCTAGCAATACACAACCATTTGGATTGATAACCCTTTGTACTACAACTGTATAGGGAATTGATACCCTTGGTGAAAACTAGTCTATCACTCCTTCCTTTCCTCAGCAAGGTTTGATGCATACACAAAATAAACAAAAAACTCATGAGTTTCCCCGCCATAAGAAGAGAGCAAGTAATAACCTGACCACTCTTAAAAACTGGAGTAACTCGCACATCCTACTTCCAAACAACCCAAATTCTCCCAAGACGATTAAATTCATAATTTGTTATTGACGACCAACCTCGAAACACTGAGGAAATGATTCGAGAGGCCTTGTTTTCCTGGACACGCATTTCAAGTAAGCATCCAAACTGTAAGAATTCAGCTTGCACCCAATCACGCACAACATAATGTTTTTTAGATTTGTTAAAACCGCGTATATTCCAGAAAATAACAGTCATTAATGACGTTTCCTGGAGTTCTTCTTACTCGAGATGCCAAGGGGACCACCCTTCGGCTGCTGAGAAAGAGACTCCGAAGAGGACTTGGCTGAGAGTTTGGACTGACGCGGCAAAGAGGCGCGAGAAGAGGCCACCTCGGGGCCCTGTTTCGCATTACCGCCATAACACTGTACATTCTCCCAAGTGGGATTCGATGAAGTAGTGGTATCCTTAACAACCTCAGACTTTGTAGTATCCGCAGAGGGTTCCCCTGCATCACCAAGAACAGAGAAGCGAGAAGAGGCCAACATGGTAACATGGCTAACAGCCGGCGGTTTTGATTTCTCAGAGCTATTACAACATTTACCGAGAGAGACAGCAGACCAACCTGCACGATCCTCATCCACAGGAGGAGGGGAAACTCCATCTGGTGATGAGCGAGCTAAGGTTGGAACAGCAGGACTAGCACTAGTCGAAGACAGTTGAACCAGATCTATCAGAGGAGGAGTAGCGGACTGTTGGGCCGCGGGGGAGGAACAATATCACCCTCCTCAACTTCAGGAACTAGAGACTTTGCCGGAGACAGAGGAGCAGACACACAGCCCTCACTAGCATGGCCCCACTTTTGACAACGGGAGCACCTAGGAGGAAGTCACGGGTAAAGAAACTCGATAGTAACATCCTCATCCTTATTCAATTGAAACCGAAACGTACTGGGCAAGGAATGTGTAAGATTGACCTCAACAAAAACCTTAGCCTCATCAAAATTACTGCAGAGTTCATTGTCAGGGTGAAGGCGTATAGGATTGCCTATGGGACTAGTTAAGAATCCAAGACTCTCCCAAGAGAACAGAGCATGGGGAACATTCTTTAGAGTCACCCAGAAGGGCATGGAGGTAATCACTGGCTGAGCATCTTCAGGAAGGGGAGACCACTTAGTCAGCATCATAGGAACACCCGCAATGTTCCACATACCCCTCCGTAGCACTCGTAAGCGTGTGGACTCATCTCGAATACGAAAATGGACCGAGGTGGCAGAGTTTTCAAAGACATCAACTAAAACATCCTTATTACCAAGCGGCCATATCTTGTTGACAATGTCTTTGCAACGTGAGGAGCCGTGGAGGCAAACCTACCCACCAAAAAATCATCCCACAGAGACACAGAATCCTGGAGCACCGCTTCAGGAACCGCAATCGTAGGAACACCATCAACCAAACTAATATCGAAATTGTGTTTCTTAAGCAATGGACGCTTATTCACCACAGCAGCATAGGATTGTTGTTTACTTTGAGGAGAAGAACCATCCTCACAGAGGAGACAGAGACATCCGGCTCCGACATGGAGGCACACCGGCGACGGCCGTCACGCGAACCCTAACGTGAAAGGAACATAGAAACCTTAGAATCGCCCTTAAAATCGCACTTCCCTTATTTAACTTTTCGCTTTTTCAACCCTCAGGATGCAAATTGACTACGAAAATATCAAAATGCTTCATTTCTAATAGTATAGATTTTTTTGGTTTTATATAGTTTGTTATCTGAGTTTTCTTATTTCGTCGTTTAGCCATCGAAATTCAGAATGGTCCTACCTAGCGGTAGTTATTACATAATAAAATAATACAGAAAAATTAATGAGTTTGGTTCTCGACGCTACCAATCGGAGTTGGTACATACTAGAAGTTCGAACGAAGGTGAACAAAAATATGGAAAAATGATTATCAGCTACTTGAAGTATATACCAACACATAGCCACACATACAAACAATATAAATGTCTGGTTAACTACATGAACTATTGTCATCACATAAGGACATCCATAAACAAACATATGTTATGTCTACAACACCATAAACATTCGAGGTTACTCGGAATCCGGCGTTGACCGGTATTGACCGACGTTAACCAATATTTATCGGCGTTGACCGGTGTTGACCGGCGTTGACCGCTGTTTACCAAAAAAAAATATTCAAAAAAAAATATATTTTTTTCCTAATAATAATAATTTTTGTTTTATGTATTTTTGAAAATACAAAATTAAAAATGATATTTAAATAGAAAGAGTATAAATTTGTAATTGTTTATGAAAAAATCTATTACACATCAAATTTTGGTGGTATAGTTTTATTATATTATTTTTGGTATATTTTCTGTATTAAGAAACAGACAATTCGTGGGTTCACCCTTACGGGCGAACCTCTCTTATTCATCCCCTTTAAATTAAGGAAACAAATCTTAATTAAAGAAACAAAATATGTTGATCAATCAATTTTAAAATTGTTAATTTTAATATTATATTACAGTTTTTAATTATCACATATAAAACCCTAACTATTTATTATAAACTCAAACCGATATATAATTTTGTTTAATTGTAAAATCTAAAACCTAAACACTCTTTTATAAATCCAAACATGCATATAATTTTATTTAATAGGAAAATCTAAAACCTAACCACTCTTTTGTAAACCCAAACCGACATATTATTTCGTTTAACTGTAAAATGTATACCCTAACCACTCTTTTGTAAACCCAAACTGACATAATTTTATTAATAAAAGATATCTTTTTAAAAATATGATATGACATGCCATATTATTGTATTCTGATTTGTTAATTGAGAGGGATGAATGAGAGTTGTTCACCCTAGGCTTAACAAAATTAGTTACTCTATATACCACAAATTTTGTTTTTCATATTATTTTTATTTTTATTTTGGTAAATAATTTTCTTGTATTTTTTTGTTGTTATATGTTGTTTTTGTAAATTATACAAATCATTTATCTTTTTATTTATTTATCAAAAATACATAAAAACAAAATTATTATTATTTTTAGAAAAAAAAAATTTTGAATATTTTTTTTTGGTCAATGCCGGTCAATACTGGTCAACGCCGGTCAACTCTGGTCAACGCCGGGTTCCGGCAAACTTCGAATGTTTATGGTGTTGTACACATAACCTATATTTGTTTATGGATGTCCTTATGTGATGACAATAGTTCACGTAGTTAACAAGATATATATATTGTTTGTATGTGTGGCTATGTGTTGGCGTATACTTCAAGTAGCTTGGCAATCATTTTTCCTAAAAATATTGCAATAAGTGTCGCAACTCGCAAATGTTGACCAACTACCATCTTTATTTTTATTGGATTAGACAATGCAAACTTAAAAGCTGATTTAAGTTAAAAACAAATGCTCACAAATCCAATTTGTAGATTTGATTTATTTACGCAATAATTGAATGCATATGTCAATTTTAACCAAAAAAAAAAATGTATTTTTCAATTTTATTTGTAACCCAATAACAAGATTACTATAAATCATTAGGTTATAATTTATATACATATATCATTTGTTTTATTTTGTGTTAAATAGTTTTTTTCATAAAATATATATATACATATATATATAATTTATTAAATAAACGTTGTTACATCAAGTGAAGTGTTTATTAAAAGTAAGCAACAAACATTTCAGATGGTAAAAACTAATGTTTTAGTTAGAAGTATAGCGTGAAGCAAAACCATATCACCATGCAGTCTCGAAGTCTCCCATTCCCTATTCTTGAATTGAAAGTATCCGGTTCTGAACCTTCTGATCTAGTCATCGGACTAGTTGAGCTGAGAGAATGAGCGTGTCTCCATGGCGTCTGTTGTTTCTTTTCACCCACAAAGAATGGATTGTAAACTGAAAGATATAACTGAGCAGAAAGAGTCGGTCATGTTCCACAAAAGTAACTTTTTTCTTAACTGGCAATGATAAATATTATAGTGTAAATGGAATGAGCTCCGAAGCAGATAGAATTGGCTCCACAGACGACATTATGTTTGAATTAATGTGTCCGATGTGGACCTCACGTTATATCACACTCTCATCATTACGGACACTTCCTACCAACCCTTAAACACACCCTCCTGGCTCAATGTCACCATCATTTATTTATTTATTTTTGAACGAAATCACCATCATTTATTTATGTTTCTTTTTTCACCAAAATATGACAACCTCCAAAATTTACTATGAGAATAAAAAATACTACAAAATATATACATATAAACAAAACCCAAACTTTTAAATTAGAAATCCTCAAAAAATATTTTTAGAGTAAATTTCAAGTATAATTATATATAACAAAATGGTGTGTCTCGTCATGATTTGTTAAAATACCTTATCAAACAAAATGGATGCTATATGAATGATTTGAAATATGTCTCATGGAATGCTTGAAGAGCTAATCCCAAAAGATATATGATATCATAATCATGTTCTCGAAAACTCATTGATGATCATCAAAACCCTTAAAAGATTTTTCGGAAGAAAAGATCTTGGATTCATCTTTCGAAATAGATGCTATAATAATCACTTATAATAGAAGTCATATATATATATATATATATATATATATATATATATATATATCTAGTCATATAAGATCATGTATAAATGCTGACGAGCATTTACATATCTTATGACTTATGCATAGCATTTTCTACTAACCTCTTTACAGCATATAACTCATTCTCTATGAGTAGATTTTGATATGAGTTAAAACGTATCTTGTATTGCAAATATATGATTAACTTGGCTTATTTAATTTTAGAAACCTCGAATTTGGTTTAGTTGTATTTGCAGATAGAAGATTTACATCGGATCTATATAAAGATATATAGCAAAACAACGACTTTGTGATGTTTTAGTGACAGACTTTGGTCGTCGCTTATTCAAGTCATGCCAAAAATAATTGTGCTTCATATGCCATATTGCGAATCCATAATGGCTCAGATGATGCCCGAACATCAACAATAGTTACATGCCTAAGTCTGGAGCCTCATAACATGTTGGCGAAGAACTTCAAACTGAGGGTTCAATCAGCATCAACTAGTTAATGCTTGTTGAGACCCATTAGCAAGAAGCAACTGAAAGGCAACAACACTGTTTTGAAGACTATGTTGCATATGTCGCCCAAATCAAAGGAAGCTACACCAAGAATGACAAAACAAGACATATTCCTCTCTTACACTCAAGAATTCGAGAAGAATAAAGAAGTTGATAGCCAGTCCATTAACTCAAGTAACAATGTAGCCGAGTTATTTACAAAGGTGCTTTCGATTACCTCATACATAATGCATCTTCAGAGATCAAAATGCATCTTTTGAAGATGATACTTACAGGAGGAGAATATGATGATTCGTGTGGCTGCACTCTTTTTCCCTTATCATGGTTTATATCCCACTAGGTATTTCCATGACAAGGTTTTTAACGAGGCAGCAAATAACACGTAAAATATTGACTTCTGAAAGGACCCAATTTTTTTTTTAATAATAAATAATAAGTATAATATAATAAATAAACTACAACTAGTGGTCCCATACCCACTAACCACCTAACCACAATCACATTCAACAGCGGAAATAACCAATATCAATATCCAATAAAATAACCAATAATAAACCAATATTCAGAACATAACCAATAATCAATAACCAAACAACATGAATCATAGAACTAGCAACCTAGCAATGTTTCTAATGACTCACCTCTAGCAACCTAGCAATGCCAGACAGCAACCAATCGAGTCCCTAAAACATCCTCCTCTTCATTGTCTTGATTCCACGATCACACTTTGCCTTTACCTGCACCACAAACACAAATTGCAATGCAAGAGTATTTTAAAAACACTCAGTAAGGCAATCCTCCCATCTATTGGGGTATACACACAAGTAATAGAGACATCTCTAAGTACACAAGCTCAAAGTACTGATCTCTCCTACCATAGACTCCATCTCCTGCTCCTGAGATGAAGCTACCCTCTTCCGACTCAGAGCATCTGCAACCGTGTTAGCCTTACCAGGATGATAAGCTATCGTCATATCATAATCTGTCACAAGCTCCATCCACCGCCTCTGTCTCAAATTCAGCTCAGGCTGAGTGAATATGTACTTCAGACTCTTATGATTTGTAAACACCTGCACCTTTGCACCATAAAGATAAGATCTCCAAATCTTCAGGGCAAAAACTACAGCAGCCATCTCCAAATCATGAGTAGGATAGTTGCCCTCATGCTTCCGCAACTACCGCGAAGCATAGGCAATCACCTTCCCATGTTGCATCAACACACACCCCAAACCAACCCTAGATGCGTAAGTATAAACCACATAGGGTTCTCCCTGCTCAGGCAAAGCCAACGCTGGCGTAGTAGTCAACATCTCCTTAAGGCTTTCAAAGCCCTCCTCACACTCCTGTGACCACACAAAAGGGACATCCTTCCCTGTCAACTTAATTATAGGGCGTGCTCTACTTACAAAATCCTGCACAAACCTCCTATAGTAGCCTGCCAACCCAAGCAAACTCCTGATCTCTGTGGCATTTTGCAGTCTAGGCCAATCCTTGATAGCCTGAATCTTCTGCGGATCTACAGAAACCCCCCTGCAGAAACAATGTGACCCAGAAAACCCATCTCACTCTGCCAAAAACTGCACTTGCTTAACTTTGCAAACAACTTCTGCTCCCGCAGCTTCTCCAAAACTGCCCTCAAATGCACTGCATGCTCCTCAGGACTCTTAGAATATACCAGGATATCGTCGATAAAAATGATGACAGACACGTCCAGAAACTCCTGAAACACGCTGTTCATCAATCTCATAAACGCTGCTGGCGCGTTAGTCAACCCGAAATGCATCACCACAAACTCATAATGCCCATACCTCGTCCTGAAAGCAGTCTTCATCACATCTGCCTCATCTATCGGTATCTGATGATAACCCGACGCCAGATCTACCTTGGAGAACCAAGTAGCACCTCTCAACTGATCCAACAACTCATCGATCCTAGGAAGAGGGTACTTGTTCTTCACAGTGACCCGGTTCAAACCCCGATAATCAATACACATCCTTCTTCTTCACAAACAACACCGGCACTCCCCACGGTGATACACTAGGACGGATGAATCCCTTACTCAACAAGTCCTCTAGCTGCTTCTTCAGCTCTGCCATCTCTGCTGGAGCCATTCTGTAAGGAGCCTTGGATAACGGCGTCGTCCCCGGTTCCAGTTCCATAGTAAAATGATCCGACCGAGATGGTGATAATCCCTGCAAAGACTGAAACACATCCTCAAACTCCTCCACTACCAAAATACCGCTAACCGTAGACTTCCCCACTGACTCTGGCATATATATAGTAACCAAATAAGCCTCACGGCCCTTCTCGATCATCTTCCCAGCCTGGATGGTCGAGATCACGAGACACCCCGAAGTCGTCCTAATCCCCTGAAAAACCAACTTCCCTCCTGGATGCTCAAACTCCACTCTACCCCGATGGCAATCCAAATGCACCATATGTCTATGCAACCAATCCATCCCGAGAATAACATCATACAACTCCACTGGACTGATAAGAAAATCCACTGGCCACGACTCTCCTACGATCTGAATATCAACCCCTCTAACTCGTCCAACAACTCTCAGGAAATTGCCTCCCGCAACTCTGACAACTCCTGTACGCTCCCCGGGATCCCCTCTTATTCCCGCACTCTCTGCAAACTTCGGGGTAATGAAGCTATGAGAAGCTCCAGAATCAAACATAACATGGGACTTAAACCCGCCCACCAACAAGGTCCCTACACAAACCTCATGTGTTGAGAACCTAACATTTTATCACAGGAAAAAAATAAAAACTGAACTTACTAAAATTCACAAAGCTTAAGTACCAGAAATTATACCTGTGATCGCCCCGACACTGGTTCCATCAGTCTCTGCAGTCGTGTAAACCCGTGGTGCCTGCTCAATCCGTGCCACCTGCTGACCTCCAGGCTGCACCTGCTGCAACGCTGCCACTGCTGCCGGCTGCAACTTGGGACACAAGGGCCTGATGTGCCCTGGCTCCCTGCAATGATAGCATACACGAACCCCTGCCGTCAGAGCGCTCCTCTTGGGACAGCTAGCAAACTTGTGATCCTTTCTCCCACACTTGAAGCAACCCCCACCACTCCGCATCTGCGTAGCCTCCCACCTCCTCTTGGTTCCCTGCACAGGCTTGCCGCCCCTTCTAGAACCTCCATGAAGCTGAGCCTTACTAGGCTGAACTGCTGGACTAACCGCCACTGACTGTGCCCAAATATCCTCCTCAATCTCAGCTGCAGTCTCAACCAGCTCTGCACGCGTAGCATAACTGCGTCCTCTACAATAGACCCTCAAGTCATCACGAAGAGCCCTCATAAACCTCCTGATATGGGCCTCCTCAGGCTCCATAGCCCAACCCCCATAACAAAGAAGTCGACTGAACTTCAAGTCCAGCTCCCGCACTGACCGCGTCCCCTGAGATAACTGAAGAAACTGCACCTCTAACCGGTCCAGTGCCTCTCTAGGAAAATACTTGCGGTTGAACTCCAAGACAAAGTCAGCCCAAGTCATCTCCCTCTGCACTCTCCTAGCAGCCACTGATCTCCACCACACCTGAGCATCACCAACCAGATGATGGACCCATATGTCCACCCAAAACTCCTCAGGACATCTCAGAGTATGGAAGTTACGTTCCACACTCGTCCTCCACGCATCCGTAGCAGTAGGGTCTGTACCACCCAAAAACCGCTCAGTCACGATCTCCTTGTGCATTGACAAATAACGTCCATGTGCTCCTGCATCCGCAGCCACGGGCAGCTGCTCCTCCGCCACCACTTGTGGCACTACCTGAGCCTGAGCCGGTACCACTGGTGGCAATTGCTCCAACAACTGTGCTCGCATAGCCGGAAAGTCTGCAATAGGGACTCCACCCGCTGGGACTCCCACACCCGGGACCCTATCATCACCGGCCACTGGACCATCAACACCGCCCCCTCTGGCCACACTCATGGAATCCTCATGGACACCCTGCGACTCACCAACACCCTCAGATGTCACACTCTGGTCCGCAGTCTCACTCACAGCTGGGGCTCTGCCCCTACCACGACCACGTCCGCGTCCACAACCACGTCCGCGTCCACGACCACGTCCGCGTCCACAACCACGACCAGCAACAGCACCATCTCTAGCCATCTGCACTACCATGAACAGAAGACTAAGCAAACAATTTCTACTATAACACAGAAACATAAAGTCACCGTGGAATCACAATTGACTAACTCACATAATCAATCAAAGCATGCATATCCCAAACATCTACAGCACAAAGCCTAGTGAACCCAAACCTAGAACCGTAAGGGCTCTGATACCAAATTGAAAGGACCCAACTTTTTTTTTGTTTTAATAATAAATAATAAATATAATATAATAAAAAAACTACAACTAGTGGTCCCATAATCCCTAGCCACCTAACCGCAATCACATTCAACAGCGGAAATAACCAATATCAATATCCAATAAAGTAACCAATAATAAACCAATATTCAGAACATAACCAATAATTAATAACCAAACAACATGAATCATAGAACCAGCAACCTAGCAATGTTTCTAATGACTCAACTCTAGCAATCTAGCAATGCCAGACATCAACCAATCGAGTCCCTAGAACATCCTCCTCTTCATTGCCTTGATTCCACGATCACACTTTGCCTTTACCTGCACCACAAACACAAATTGCAATGAATGAGTATTTTAAAAACACTCAGTAAGGCAATCCTTCCATCTATTGGGCAATACACACAAGCAATAGAGACATCTCTAACCATCAACCAACAATCAACAATCATCAATAAACAAACCAAGACTTTGCATCGACCGACACCAACATGCATCGACCGACACCAGTTGGAGATTGCGTCGACCGACACAAGATCTTCATCGACCGATGCAAGGCTAACATGCATCGACGGATGCTCCCATTGCATCGACCGACGCATGCTCGACATAGCACGAAAACCCTAGTGTTTTACGCGCCGTCCTCGCATTTGCATCAACCGACGCACGAAGTGCATCGACCGATGCAATGCCGAGCATCATTTTCCCCTGAAGCTTCTCGCCGGATCTTCGTTCCTACAACCACAAAACTTGATCCTAATCAACAAGAAAGCTTATTAATGTCCCAAATAACAATCTAACAAGCCTAACAACACATAACAAGCAAATCAGAGAGTTCTCTACCTTAGATAAGCCATGGTCATGCACTTACCTTTGCCAAGACGATTCTGAAACTCAATCAAGCAAGAAAACACTTCTAGAAGCCTCCTACAACGTCCTAAGCCTCAGATCTCACCATGAAACACCCCCAATACACAGAAATGACCAAGAACACCAAAAACACTCTTTCTCTCTTTTGTTTCTCTCAAAAGCGGCCAAAGTCGACTAATGAGACAAAAGAAACGATTTCAGGGTTTTCCTTTTCCCTTTGCCCAAAACGCAGCGTTTAACTTAAACTCGTCCGCAGAAAACTGAACATACATCGACCGATTCACCTATTGCATTGACCGATGGAACCCCTAAACCGGGATTTCGGTTCGCGGATGTTACAACTTCGAAGAAGAATGTCAATGATAAAGATGAAGAGAAGCAAAGAATGATTTGATATGAGTCATCTACAAAACTTATGAAGAGAATACGATTCTCTATTGCAAGGGGAGTTTATGTCACTGTACTCTTTTTTCCTCGACATGGTTTTTATCCGAAAGAAGTTTTCCGTGACAAGATTTTTAATGAGGCAGTGCATAACTCATCATTAGTGATGGATACTCAAGGGAGAGTGTCATAAAATAAATATAATTATCCATCACTACTACATGTGTCTTCCACCTCAGTGACACTTGTTTATTATATGCAATACATGGCTTTGTGATGAAACACTTTGAAAGGACCCAACCTTTTAAAAAAAAAATAATAATAAATAAATAAATATAATAACATAAATAAACTACAACTAGTGGTCCCATATCCACTACCCATCTAACCACAATCACATTCAACAGCGGAAATAACCAATAATAATCCAATAACCAACATTAATTCTAAATCATAAACTAATGATCCAAACAACATAAACCAGAGAACCAGCAATCCTAAACAACATTCTAGGACTCAACTCTAGCAACCTAACAGAAGTCAGACAACCAAGCGAACCACTAGAACATCCTCCTCTTCATTGCCTTGATTCCACGATCATACTTTGCCTTTACCTGCACCACAAACACAAATTGCAATGCACGAGTATTTTAAAAACACTCAATAAGGCAATCCTCCCATCTACTGGGCTATACACACAAGCAATATATACATCTCTAACCATCAAACAACAATCAACAATCAACAATAACAAACCAGGACTCTGCATCGACCGACACCAACATGCATCGACCGACACCAGATTGGGATGCATCGACCGATGCAATGCCAAGCATCGTGTTTTCCCCAAAGATTCTCGTCGGATCTTCGTTCCTACTGAAACACACTTTGTTAGTGGTATGGATTGATGGATGTATGCAATGGTGAGATATGAAATGAATGAATGGCAAGGTGTTTCAATTCCCCTTATGCAATTGTAGTACAAGAGGTGTCAATCCAATCTGAGGGTTGTGAACAATCAGGATGTGTATATGAGCCTAAGTTAAGCCAAATATGCAAAGGATGTTTGTCACTAACAATCCTAATAATGAAATGTAAAGAGCAGAAAGTAAAACTACTAGAACTAGATGTTGAATGTAAATGGAACAGAATGATTATCACTACAATGAAGCTAGAACAGAAATAGAAACTATGCTAATGAACTAATGCAAGACAATAATGAACAGGGAAATAAGTAAATGCAACAGAAATGCAAATAGAATGAGACTAGAGATAAGACAGGACAACTACAAATCATAAACAAGAGTTCTGGGGATGAACTCGAGCAGGCACTATATCGAGTGTAGATCGAGTGCAGGGTCGTGCTGGATAAATCCGTGAAACAGAGCAATGCAAGAAAAATAGAGCAACACAAGAACGAATCAAACAACAATCAAACAGCAGGATTAAGACTTAAAAATCAATAAACAAAGAAAACCTTGAGGAGGGATTCATGGGCTGGACTAATGAATGAGGTTATCACACTTTGGCCAACAAATCTCAAGCAAAGCTTTGAGCTAATCTCTAGACATATAAATCTAAGACAAGTTTCATCCACTCTCATGGCAAGAAACAATCAAACCTACGCATCTCTAGACTTGTTCTCACAAAGTAAAGAATCTACACAAGCAGGCATTAAGCAATACATCTCATACCAAACAAGACCTCTAATCTCTTAGCAAGCCTAATGGTAAGCTCTAGATCTAGCCTTATCTATGCTCCTTAAACATTGGTGTGATGCTAAGATGCTTGAAATCAAACCCTAACCTCTCAGTTCAGGATTAGCATTAAGAACATCTAGCCTAGAAGAGATTCTACCACAATCAAGCTTGACCAAAGCAAACAAACCTCAAACACAGCCCAGCCTAACCCATCCTCAAGATCCTAAGCACTACTCAGAAGAACACATGATGAACACAAAAATCATAAACCCAGAAAATACTGAAACTTGCATCAAATGAAAGATAAAACAAAGATCTACAATACTCAAGAAGGAATGAAACTCGAATTCTCAATATTAAGAAAGTTATGAAACCAACAATATTGAAGAATCTAGAGTTTTCCTCTCAAGGAAGTACAAGATCTAAAAATAATAAAAGTGCAAAAGGAATAATTCCCAAAAGGGTAAAAACTAGGTTTCTGACTATTCTAAAAAGCTGGACTCTTTGGTGGCTGCAGGTACAAAGCTTTATATAGGAGAGGGGGTGGAAGCCATAAAAATACTAAAAGACAAAATAGTCAACGGCTCGGTCAACTCGATCCTGTGCTCGGTCGAGTGGCTGATCGAGTTGGCTTTTCTTCTGCTTCCTCCACTCGGTCGAGTCCTCCTCTGCACACGGTCGAGTGTCTGGTCGTGTGTGGGGTCGAGTTGGACTCTGGACCTTGGTTCTTCAGCCTTAACTCTCTTGATTTTCCTTCATGATTGCCTCACTTCTCCTCAGCATTGCTTCCATGCTCCTTAAGCTCCAAAATCACCTGATTATGCATGAAAAGATGCAAATGCAATGCAACTAAACTCTAATGCATGATTAGTGCTAAAGCTACACAATAATGGTAAAAATGGATAGCAAAAGATGCAAAAGATGTGAATAAACTAAGGAAAACATGGTAAAATATATGAACATCACCTACAACCACAAAACTTGATCCCAAGCCACAAGAAAGCTTCCTATCGTCCCAAATATCAATCTAACAAGCCTAACAACACATAACAAGCAAATCAGAGAGATCTCTAGCTTAGATAAGCCATGGTCATTCACTTACCTTTGCCAAGGCGATTCTGAACCTCAAACAAGCAAGAAAACACTCCTAGCAAGCTCCTACAACGTTCTAAGCCTCAAATCGCACCAGAAAAACGCCACAAACCTCCAAGAATCTCCCAAAACGCTCAAGAACTCTCACAAAACTCTTTCTCTCTTTCTATTTCTCAAAAACGGCCAAAACAAGTCAAATGAGACAAAACTCGTGTTAAGGGTTTTCCTAACCCAAAACGCAGCGTTTAACTTAACTCGTCCGCAAAAAACCAACCTTGCATCGACCGATGCAATCCCTAAACCGGGATTTCGGTTCGCGGATGTTACATTTGTTAAAGACACAAAACACGTATATGATTGTTGTTGACAAATGGTGATTAAGTGTACGTGACAACCCATCCCGCGGACCCCACTAGCCCACCGCTAGCTGCCCCAACGGACCGTCCGTGGGCCCTGCTAGCCCACTGCTAGCCGTCCCAACGGACCCCAAGCTGGCCTTGCAGGGCATCGATTCTAACCCATCACTATGGATATCCAAATCCACCAGTAGGTTATTGGTGCGCCAGGCGTTCCTCGAACCCTGGTCCCCACCTTTTAACAACCTTCCCACAGGACAAGCTGTCACCAATTGATCTGTAGATCAATTGATATCCATAGTGATGGGTTAGGATCGATTCCCTGCAGGGCCATCTTGGGGTCCGTTGGGACGGCTAGCAGTGGGCTAGCAGGGTCCACGGACGGTCCGTTGGGACAGCTAGCGGTGGGCTAGTGTGGTCCGCGGGACGGGTTGTCACATAAAAATTGGATCAATTGGTGATAGCTTGTCCTGTGGGAAGGTTGTTAAAGTGTGGGGACCAGGGTTCGAGGAACGTCTGGCGCACCAATAACCTACTGGTGGATTTGAATATCCAGAGTGATGGGTTATGACTGATGCCCTGCAGGGCCAGCTTGGGGTCCGTTGGGACGGCTAGCAGTGGGCTAACAGGATCCACGGACGGTCCGTTGGGGCAGCTAGCGGTGGGCTAGTGGAGTCCGCAGGACGGGTTGTCACATACATTTAATCACCATTTGTCAACAACACTCGTATATGTGTTTTTGTGTCTTTAACAAATGTATGAGTCATCATATTTTCCTTTCCATTATTAAAAGAGATTATGCACATGAGAACAATTATAAGTAGAGAAGATAAATAATAATAATAAAAAGTGTTTTATTGTTTTGCTCTCTTCCTCCACTCTCTATATACATTTATATATTTACTTACCAATATACATAACTATACACAAATGCATAACAATAATCTTATCTACTTGCATTATTATTTAAAAAAGTTTAAATGTTTTACTATATTATTATATTTTCTGACCGAGAAAAAGAATTAAAATAAACAAGTTGAAAGGTTTCTTTCTTTTTTAATCCAAAAGAAAAAAAAAGAAAAAAAAAAAAAGACTGAAGCAAAGAGACACGTGAACGTGAATGTGTCCCCCCTTCCTCATTTCTTCTTAAAGAATACTAGGAAAAATCAATTTAAAGAAAATTATTATAACTAAAATTATTATCCTAGAACTAATATATGTTTGTGTCAAATATAATTTGTAACTAAAGATTTTTTATTTATTTATTTAAAATTATGTTTTTTTTTTGTGTAAAAAATACGCTTCATCCATGAAATCTTTGATTTTGTGAAAGGTTTTATAGTTGATAAAATGTTACTATTTATTGCAATATGTCTTTTCTGTGGTTTAAAAATCAAATTCATATCTTCTTATGTTTTTGCATTTTTCTTATGTAATCACAACAACATATACTAAACTTACTTGTTAGTTTAATTATTTAAATTTTATTATAACAATTGGATTCTAAACTAAATTTTCTTAAGATAATCTAATTTATTGATTTAATATTTTTGATTAGACTTACTATTTAAATCTTTTGAGTTAGTCGGTTTTTGTTAATATTTTCTATAAATGATGGATTATTACCAAAAAAACATTATGAAAAAATTAATGAAATTCCAAAATCAACGTATATGTGTAAGGTTACATTTCACCCGTGAAATATGTGAACGTGGTAAAGAAAATATTTTATTATAAATTGTTACAATGTGGTAATATACATTTTGTGTGTTTTAAAAATTAAATTTATATTTATGGTTTATCGAGTAACTATAACAATTTTGCATAGTCTAATAATCACTCATTTCAAATAAATTATGATTTTTTGGGTCTTAAGTTTATTTATAATGATAAGGGTTATTGTCTCATTCCTTTTTAATAGCACATAGATGAATATACAATTAGAATGTATATTCCTATTCAGTTATGAAAATTTCCATTTTTCAATGAATAATCACACTAAATGTTGATATTAATTAGTTTTCATACTTAGATATATATAAATATTCACACATCATGATATCCTCTAATTTGTTGTCATTTTTATATTTTATTATGAACGTATATTATCTATATCTATTGGGAATTAAGTTTTTTTAATGAATTGGAGATAATTCAGGGATAATATACTTATTTTGATAATCAATTATAATAACTATTGAAACTTGTTATTTAAATTATTATGGTAATAATACTAGCATAAAAAAAACAACATTGTGAAGCAACAACAACAACTCTGGTCTTTGAAATTTTGCTGCTTTTTGAAAATTTCCAACATATTTTTTACTTAACATGTCTTTGTCAGTAGAGAGAGATGAAGCAACAACAACAACTCTGGGCTTTGTTCTTCTTGTATTTAGTTTTCGGAAAAGGGTATTCTGGGAAACCAAAAGTTGTGAAAATCGGTTCTATATTCAGTTTCAATTCAGTGATTGGCAAAGTTGCTAAGATTGCGATAGATGAACCAGTCAAAGATGTGAACTCAAACCCAAACATTCTCACCCGTACAAAGTTCTCAGTTTCGATGCAAAACTCTAACTGCAGCGGTTTTATGGGCATGGTTGAAGGTAAGTTACTTGAGACTTTTTTTGGTAATGTTTTGGATGTTAGTCAATTTTTGAGTTTATTTGTTATTGTTGTAGCGTTGAGGTTTATGGAGAAGGATATAGTTGAGCTTTCATGATGATGAAAAATTTGGAGTAGTATCATAGATGAGAAATCCTCATCTCCAGACTCTAGTTAAATGTCTATATTTGTCTGTTTTCATATAGATAAACAGGAAACTGAAGACCAGGTAAACTTGCGGGTAGCCTTTCTCTTTATTGATCATTAGAGTTTGATCAAATATAGTTGATGTTGGTGAGTGATTGCAGCTTGGTGAGGTAATAAAGAATGGCTCCCTAAAAGCAGGAGAAGTTAGCAAGGTTCTGTGTCAAACTTTTAAAAAATGTAGGTTTACTCTTAGGTGTTGAATGGTTCAACTGCTACTTCCCGCAAACGCTGCGTTTGCGGGAGGTAGCGGTTGCTAGCATTTGATGCCAATCACACAAATCGCTTTCGATCGCTCCCAACCGCTCCCAATTGCTTCCAACCACTGAATTCCAAAAGCTGCTTTACGCAAGCGTTTGCGGTTGAAATTTTTCTTTAAAAAAAACAAAAAAAAAAGTCAAAAAATACTAAAATTTTTTCTTATATCTTCAACCTAACATTGTACCCATAAAGGATGAGAGAAATTGAAGTACAAATATGATTTGAGGAGATTAGAATATAAACAATTACAAGAAAATAAGATTCCAATTAACAAAAAAATCAAAAAAAAATACGATGTAAAACTATTGGCACATCGCACATACGTTCCAAAAAAACTTAAAAGAAATAACATTTCATGAAGTTTAAGAAAATAAGATTAGTTGTGTAAATATTAAAACAAATTATCAATGACTCTTCTTTACTCTTTCATAATTAATTTACATTAGTCTTGTAATTCAATGAGGAAGTTATTGAGTGTGTGAGATTTAGCAGAGAAGATCTATAATCTAAAGCATAAGTTTTGTCATTTATCATATTACTTGATTAAATTTTTGGTGAAAAGCCAAATGCATAAAGGAATAAGTATTTCAATATGAAATTTCTTTGTTTTTTGAATAATTATTTTAGTATTTTTTAATAAATTTTAATTATAAATCAAGTTTAATAAAAATCTTGGTGTTTTTAAATATTTATATATTATATATCACATTTATTATGTTCCAACCGCTATTGCACCCGCTGGCCATCCAGTCGTAAACCTCCCGCAAACGCACCAATTTTAAACCGCTAAACCAGTCGTTCAAAACGCTTAATAACGCTTGAAATCGCAATCGCCCGCTTCCGCAATCTCCCGCAACCGCAACCGCAGCGTTTGAACCCGTTAGCCCTTTAGTCATAGGTAGGTCATCTTTGCACATGAAGATAATAAAATGATTACTCCGCTTTATTTATACAAATTTGTTAAAAATTAATACTAATCTCATACGAATTTTAATCTTTTTTATTTTGTCACCGTGGTTTTACAAATTGAACTACAAATAACCTTGTCTGGTCAGCGAGGGAATTGTATTGTGCAACGCATGACGTGTTCGATGCTCGAGCAAGGCATTGAGAGAGGAGGACTAATTGATCAAATAAACCCCACATTTACTTTGTTTGAAATTCTTGCATGAACAGAAAAAGGAAGCCGAATACTAAAAATATATTTTAATATAATGATATGTAAAATGGGTTATAATTAATTTTACATTATCTATACTATTAAAAGGGAAGCATTTTTAATAAGTAGACATAGGGTTAAAGATTATTTATTACATGAAATGCCATTAAAAACAGAATAAGGATATGTATAACTTAGAGCCAAACATACACAATTAATATATGAACTGTATACGACACAAGTATATCCAAACAGACGTGTAAGCAAATTAAATACTAAGGAAGAAAGAATATTCC
The DNA here is from genome assembly GCA_023657505.1 of Camelina hispida. Classification (NCBI taxonomy): domain Eukaryota; kingdom Viridiplantae; phylum Streptophyta; class Magnoliopsida; order Brassicales; family Brassicaceae; genus Camelina; species Camelina hispida. The sequence goes on along the minus strand of CP094636.1, from coordinate 7,660,822 downwards.
AACTAAGCCAAACATACACAATTAATATATGAACTGTATACGACACAAGTATATCCAAACAGACGTGTAAGCAAATTAAATACTAAGGAAGAAAGAATATTCCAACTAATTGTAATAAATTTTGAAACAAGAATTACGAATATCAAATCCAATCTCAACACATTCAACTAAGCCGAGATTTCCAAGCTTAATTTCGAATTATCTGCGGAAAAAGGACCACGACATACAAAAAATATGGAAGAAGGGAACGAAAAAATATTATCCAAATATTCTTTATAAAATATCTGACAAAAATCTGGATAAACTAATTTCTTTTTTGGTACCTATATTCAATTCTCAAATCTCACTTGAGTAACTGACTAACTGTACATGTCAACTTCGGATTGGTAGAAAAAAACTGGGTTTACATATAAAAACGAAAAATTTATCTCAATCCCTTTAACATATAATTATCTATATTGGAACTTTTTTTTAATTGAAACACATGTTATCCATGGGCTTTGCAAAATTTTAAAGTGATGAATGCAGACATTTCTCCTATGGGTTTTTACGGAAAAAATAGCAAAATTGTTATGGGCAAGCCTATCGAGTTGAATTTAGTCAGGTAGACAATTTAGGTCATTTGATTTGAGAAGTTTTAATATTTTAGCCCGGTTTGATAGTTCTTGGGGCGGGACAAGACGGGTTTTCGGTCCCAAATAGATACATCACTTTTTTCTTACCATTTTTTCAATGTAATCTCATCATTTGTTGTCTAACCAAATAAAAAATAAATTGAATACTAAACTTATAGTATGAGATAGGGTTATGAATGTTAATAACATTCTTAAAAAAATATGTTTACATTAATAATTTCATATATATATATATACGTAATATATTGCAAATATGATAAAAAATTTTGGTTTTGAAATCATCCCCGCACGTACGTGCGGGTCCGAATCTAGTATATGTATATTTAAATAACAGATACGGTATAGCCAAAAATGTATCTATAATAATTACATTTAAAGTAGAAAATATTCTACGCTATAAAGCACGAAAAGCATTTTCTCCAAAATTTATAATATAATAATAAAAATTATTGTTATATTTGTTTAAAAAAATATTTTGTTTGAAACATTATTATTTACTTTTAATATTGTAATTATTTGGTAAATCTACATATATTTTTTAGATACTAATTCTATTAGAATATTATAGTATTTTAATTTGTTTGATGTATATTATCAATTTATATTGTATGCCCTATTTTCATCATTAATTTGTGAAATCTTTAAAGGTATTAATTCTTATTTTAAAATTGTGAGCTAATAAAATTTATTAGTTTATCAAAAACATAAATATAGTTTTAATAACCCCGATATGGAACATTAAAACACATATTTTTTTCTTCATAGATTGAGTAATATATCTTCGTTTTAATAAATTCAAATAGCAATATATACATAAATAATCTACATATTTATTTACTCAGATGTATTATACAATAATTCAAAAAATATTAAATGAAATAAAAGAAAGATGATAGGAGAATTATTATTTAAAATCTTAATAAATCTTCCAAATATAGTTATTAAAATAAAGATTTGGATATTTAGATATAAAATTTTACTTTTTAAAATTCTGATTGGTTTAAAAATTTTAAAAGTTAATTAGTAATTTTCGTCCATAATTAATTAGAGAGATTTTTTTTTTTGGAAATTAATAATAATTTAAAAGATTTTATTAGTCTAATATTGAAATTATAGCTTTACCAATTGTGACATCCCGGTTTTAGGGACATGCAGAGAGGTTTAAAAGAATTGATTTGACCACCTATGTCATCAAAATGCACTTGTCTTTTCGGTCATGGGTCCTGAGAGAACTTTAGAATTAAACGTGTTTGAGCTAGAGTAGGCTCATGATAGGTGACCTTCTGGGAAGTGACTGTCAGAACTGTGACAGTGAGGACAAAACACAGGGAAAGATCATGTGGTGATTTGTAGGACGGTAACAAGTCTTTAAAGCCTCCCGGAGGTAGCAAACCGGCCGTCGGATATGGATGGTTCACGAGCCTAATGAGAGGACGTGATGCCCATTAAAGAAGTTGGACCCATTGACAAGGAGTAGACATGGGCCCACTAAAAGGTGGAGGTCGGGGTGTTACAAATGGTATCAGAGCCAAACCCAGACGAGTGTTGAGTCGGGTAGACTCCCACCGTCGGGAGTGACGGTCTTGGTGTACAACGAGGACGTTGCGTTATATTAGTAGGGGTGAATTGTGACATCCAGTTTCAAGGATGTACGAAGAGGTTTAAAGAATTGATTTGGCCACATATGTCACCAAAATGCACTTATCTTTTCGGTCAAGGATCGTGAGAGAATTCCAGAGTTAAGCATGGTTGAGCTAGAATAGTATCAGGATGGATGACCTTCCGGGAAGTGACCGTCGGAATTATGCGAGTTAGGACAAAACACAGAGAAATATCATGTTGTGATTTGTAGGGACAGTAACAAATCTTTAAAGCCTCCCAACGGTAGCAAACCGTCCGTCGGATGTGGATGAACTCACGAACCTAGTTAGATGACATGAGGCCCATTAAGAAAGGTGGGCCCTTGGATAGAGAGTGGACATGGTGCCCACTAAAATATGGTTTATAAGGTTAATTTTATATTCATACTTTACAATTAATATAATAAGATTATTAATAATTTCTTTACAAAAATAATTAAAATAATATCTTAATAAGTATATATACAATTTTAAATGTTTTAGATTTACAACCAAAAACTATTTTTAGATTTACAACCAAAAACTAAACAGATTTTCAAAACCTAAAACTAGAAAGAAAAAAAATTTACTACATCCATTATTCTCATTCAACACCTAAAAGTCTATTTTTTTCCAAACAAAAGAAGATAGTAACAAAAATCAGTTTCCGGAGGAACCGCGTAATCCTTTCTCCCAAGTATTATGGAAACGCCCTCTACGACGAAACACGTCAGAGAAAAAAAAAATCGAAAGCGAGGGTATAATAGTAAGTTATAAGGACTCTCTCACATCCCTAGGACCTGAGATGGCAGAGCTTTGTTGAAGCACACACATAATAATACACACACTGTGTTATGTGTATATATATATTATAAAACCTCTTTCACACCTTTTGACTCCTCTCTTCCTCTCTTTTGTCTCTCTGTTATTTTCTTCCAAGCCCAGTTTTGTTCTGATGAGATTCTTCTATTGAGATTTTCAGAACAAAACTTTCGCTACCGATTTATCGGTCAAAAGGAGATATACCAAATTGCCGACGAAGAAATTATGAGGATTCTTGTTTTATCTCTTCTTCTTCTGGAAAGTCTTTTTTTTTTTTTTTTTTTCTCTATCCATTTGCTTCTCCTCTTGCAAATTTGTTTCTGCATATTTTGTTTTTTTTTTCTTTCAAAGATTTCAATTCGGATTGTAGCAGTGATATACAAACTATTTAGGTTTTTGTATATTTTTTTTTTAAATTTTTGTTGAAATCACTCAATCAGTTATACAAATTGTGATTTATCAAGGAAAAAAAAAGTATTATTAAAATTGTGGAGTTTTTTTTTGTTGTTGTTAATTCCAGTTTTTCTATTTGGCTGTATAATTCACATTGTGCTGATTAACATTTTTTTTTTTTAATATATTAACAAATTTCAAACACACAAAGAGGTGAAAATTTGTATATTAACATATTGATATACAAATTTTCACCTTTTTGTGTGTTTAAAATTTCTGTAGTGGATATTTTTATCTTTTGGAATTTCTCTGAATTTGATGTTGGTGTTTTTTTTTTTACCAATGCAGATTCTGTTTGTTGGTCATGAAGTAGAAGCAAAACAATCAGCAGGATATTGTGCTATGTATGACATCTGTGGAGCACGAAGCGATGGGAAAGTACTAAATTGCCCTTTAAACATTCCTGCTGTGAAAGTGAGTATATGTGTCGTTTGTGTGTGTTGTTTTTTTTTTTTTTTTTTTTAAATTTATTGCTCAAGAGATGAAGCATTTTTTGTTGTTGTCGTCTCGATCTACTAATCGTTTCTCACTCTCTTCTTCTTCTTATCTAGCCTGATGATTTGCTATCTTCCAAGATTCAAAGCTTGTGTCCAACAATCACTGGCAATGTTTGTTGCACAGAGACTCAGTTTGATACATTACGTTCACAAGTTCAACAGGTATTATAAAACCAGGCTTTGGATCTTTTTTTTTTCATGATTCAAGATTCACTGAAATTTGAAATGTGTGTGTGTTTGTTGTCAGGCTATTCCCTTTATTGTAGGTTGTCCTGCATGTTTGAGGAACTTTCTGAATCTTTTCTGTGAACTTACTTGTTCTCCGGATCAGAGTTTGTTTATCAATGTCACTTCTACTACAAAGGTAACAACTTTTTTGAATGATGCACCTGTCTGTCTAATTGATGCTGCAATTTTGAAGTAGCTTTAAGTCGTCCCATTGCTGTGTTTTGTTTGGCAGGTCAAGAATAATTTGACTGTAGATGGGATTCAGTACTATATAACTGATGATTTTGGAGCGGGGATGTATGAATCCTGCAAAGATGTGAAATTTGGTAGCTCAAATAGCCGTGCTTTAGACTTTCTCGGAGCTGGTGCAAAGAATTTTAAAGGTAGATATTTTGTTATATGCCTCAAGGACTAGTTCGATTGAGTTTTTTTTACTTAGCTTATCTTGGAATAAATGTGATGTCTGTTGTGTCCATCAGAATGGTTTGCATTTATTGGCCAGAAAGCGGGTGTCAATTTGCCAGGCTCACCATATGGGATCGCGTTTTTGCCAACACCACCTGTATCATCTGGAATGAGGCCTATGAATGTGTCTGCTTATTCATGTGGTGATGATACTCTTGGCTGTTCTTGTGGTGATTGTCCTTCTGCAGCTACTTGCTCCAGTCGAGCGGAACTTCCTACTCAGAAAAAGCATTCTTGTTCAATCCAAATTGGATCACTTAAGGTATATATGGATTCCATATTTACTAGTGCTTATGATAATGAAGTCTTTGTTTAACATGGTCCTCCTGGTTGGTGGTGAATCATGCAGGCGAAATGTGTTGATTTTATACTAGCCATTTTGTATATTGTATTGGTTTCTCTGTTTCTCGGAGGGGGTTTACTTCACCGAGTAAAGGGTAAGAAGAACACCTCCCAGATGAGTCCTGGTGGAGAACGAAATGCTAATAATCTGCAAAAACCCGACACTATTCATGCAGAGGTATTTATGTGCTTAGTCTGACCACTACTACAACTTTTGAAGTTTGAGCGGCTGATTAATTATTGGGATGCTCATTGCTTTGTTATGTTTTCCTCAGATGTTACAAAATACACCACAGAGAAACTGGGCTCAGCTGTCGACAGTGCAAGGACACTTGGCCAATTTTTACAGGTAATTGACATTCATTCACTAGGCTGCCTAGCGTCAAAGTAGGTTTGTTGATATTGTCGGGTTTTCTGTTTCCAGGAAGTATGGGATTTGGGTAGCAAGACACCCAACTCTTGTTTTGTGTTTGTCAATCTCTATAGTTCTTCTACTTTGTGTGGGTTTGATCCGATTCAAAGTGGAGACACGGCCTGATAAGGTAGCTATTTGAATTTTTTTTCCCTCTTGCTTATTGTTTTTACAATGCTATGCTATATGCAATCTTATTTGACCTTTCCGGAAAATGTTTGTATAAATTGTTTTCATACTGTATATTGCAGCTATGGGTAGGACCAGGGAGCAGAGCTGCTGAAGAGAAACAATTCTTTGACACCCATCTTGCTCCTTTCTATAGAATTGAACAGGTTTCCCCATTTCTATCAAACATTCAAACTTCTCTTAATCAGATTTCTTTTCACATTGTTATGGAAATTTCTGCAGCTAATACTAGCAACAGTTCCAAAATCTCCTCATGAAAAGGCGCCAGAGATTTTGACAGATGACAATATTAAGTTACTTTTTGACATACAAAAGAAGGTATTTGTTTTCTGGTTTTCCAGCATTTTAAATCCATCTAATCACCCGCATAATGTCTTTCTGTACTGGACATGTAAAAAGTTGTTTAATATGGTAGGTTGATGGACTTCGGGCAAATCACGCAGGTTCTATGATTTCTCTGACAGATATTTGCATGAAACCCCTTGCAGATGATTGTGCCACACAGAGTGTTCTGCAGGTTGCACTCCTTCCTTTTTATAGTACTAGATTTTAGCTTTTCCTCAATAGACCAGTAGTCCCTAACGTATCTGGTGGATTTTCTTGCTTCTGGAGGCAGTATTTCAAAATGAAACCAGAAAATTATGAGGACTTTGGAGGCGTCGATCATGTTAAATATTGCTTTGAGGTAACTTGTGAATTTCTCCATGACTGCACTCAACATTTTTAGCCTATTTTTGTTTCATTTTAATAAGTTTATGGCAATATTTTTTAGATATCTAACCACTTTATAATATGCTCACTACTTTCTTCAGCATTTCACCTCGACAGATTCATGTTTGAGTGCATTTAAGGGTCCCCTTGATCCAACTACTGCACTGGGAGGTTTCTCAGGGAACAGTTTTAGTGAGGTAGTATTCTTCAGTTTGTTAGAGTAACTTATATAGAGTAAGTCCATTCATACGATGAGTATCTAATACCTCTTTAATTGACATGATTAGGACAGGCTTCTGCTTTTCTTGTGACTTATCCTGTGGACAATGCTGTTAACAATGAAGGCAACAAAACTGAGAAAGCAGTGGCATGGGAGAAAGCCTTTATCCAACTGGCCAAGGTTGGAAATTTTGATACGAAAAAAACAAAATTTTAGTTATTTTATTTTACTAATTTTATGATGCTACTGTTCTTGTTCTTTCTTTTACGCTAGTACTCTTTATATGACAGGATGAATTGTTGCCAATGGCTAAAGCAAAAAATTTAACTCTTTCTTTCTCTTCGGAAAGTTCTATTGAAGAAGAATTGAAAAGAGAAAGCACCGCAGATGTCATAACTATAGCGGTGAGTTTCCTTATTTTGTACTTTCAAGATTCAATAGTCTATTTTATCTTAATATATTTATGCCATCTTTTGCTTTTTTATTATTTTTTATTATTCCTACTCTGTTTGGTTTCTAATATGTCTTTCATGTCTTCTTTTTCTCCTGTTTTTGTCCTTCAGATAAGTTATCTTGTCATGTTTGCCTATATATCACTCACACTTGGGGATGCACCTCGCTTAAATTCCTTTTACATTACCTCAAAGGTATGATAATGATAAACGGTTAGAATTATCTGAATTATAGTGGTACTCTGAACTTAAAGAAGTTTCAAACCTCAAAGGATTTCCTTATACTTTATTCTGAAATGTAACCTTCTTAATTTCAGGTTTTGCTTGGTCTATCTGGTGTTATTCTTGTCATGCTTTCTGTCCTTGGCTCTGTAGGATTTTTCAGTGCTGTTGGGATGAAATCGACTCTAATCATAATGGAAGTCATACCTTTTCTTGTTTTGGCTGTAAGTCATGTCTGATACTAATAGTGCTTGCAACTTAAATATGTAACTGATGTTGTTGCCGACGATCTACATCTTGTTCTTATTTTTTTCCTTACTTCTACATGAAATATTTATCAACAGGTCGGTGTTGATAATATGTGCATACTGGTTCATGCTGTTAAGAGACAAGAGCAAGAGCTCCCTTTGGAAAGACGAATAAGCAATGCCCTTATGGAAGTTGGACCATCGATTACTCTTGCAAGTTTAGCCGAGATTTTAGCTTTTGCTGTTGGTGCTTTTATTAAAATGCCAGCTGTTCGAGTGTTCTCCATGTTTGCTGGTCAGTAAAAACATTTCAGTATTTCAGTTTGAATACTTTGATTATCTACCTTCTGGCTTTTTAACGATTCTATGTTTCATGCTTTCAGCATTGGCTGTCCTTTTGGACTTTCTTCTTCAGGTTACTGCTTTTGTTGCTTTGATAGTTTTTGACTTCCAGCGGACAGAGAATAAGAGGGTTGATTGCTTCCCATGTGTCAAGACATCACAATCATCAGATAGTGCTGACAAAGGTAATCACTTTTGGGTTTTGATATATCACCATACCCTTTTTCATTGTAGAATTTTGTGAAATTAAAGTTTCATTGGAGTTGCCTGGTATCACTCTCAGGGATTGGTCAGAGAAAAGCTGGCATTTTGACTCGATATATGAAGGTACTTTATTAATAAACTCATACCACCTAGTACACCCTAGGAGATTTGGTTTCTGTTCTACATAATTGAGATTTCCCTTAAAAAAAACATTTTACGTTATCCTTGCATGTATTTTAGTCTAGGCAATTTTTCAATCAATGAAAGATTTTAGTTATTTTTAATTTTTTATGTTTCATTCTACACTTTCAGGAAATTCATGCACCCATCCTCAGCCATTGGGCAGTCAAAATATTGGTTATTGCCTTCTTCTTTGGCTTAGCAATGGCTGGAATTGTGAGTTGATACATTTTCTGACCCATAAGAGAAATGTTGTATCCTTGATTTTAGCTGTTGAAATTATCATCTTTTATTAATCATGTTCATGGATTTTGTAGGCATTGTCCACTCGGATTGAGCCTGGTTTGGAGCAACAAATTGTTCTTCCTCAGGATTCATATCTTCAGGTTTATATTGAACTTTACTAATGTTAAGTATCAAACCTAGGCTATCTAACAAGTGCCCCTCTTTTCCTATTAGGGTTACTTCAACAATATTTCTACATATCTTCGTATCGGTCCACCTTTATACTTTGTTCTGAAAAATTATAACTACAGGTATCTCACGTTCTGTTTCTCTTAGCTGTAAGTGTTTAGCTGATATAATTTGGTCCAACTTATGATTAAAACTCATTTTTCCTCATGTCTCAGCTCAGAATCAAGACAGACAAATCAACTTTGTTCCATTAACAAGTGTGATCCTAACTCTCTTTTAAACGAGGTATATAGCTTGTCTGCATTTATTTTCATTTCTCCTCCTAATATAATTTGGTTAGCTGTCTTTGATATATGTCTATACTTTGTTTTCTTGTACATTAGAGAAAGTCTCACTATCCATTTTTCACATTACAATCACATTTATCCCAAGTTTTTCAAATTCAATTTAGTAGTTTGGTAAGTTAAGTCTAGAAATAACCTGGATCTGTTTTTAGTACCTACTGATATTTGTTATTGCTAACATTCTTAATGTGTTCCACAAGTCAATGTGGAAAAGAATTAATATTTTTCTATGTCCTCACAAGATTTTAAGACATGGCACTATTAATATTTACAACTTCTCTAGCTGTTGGCATTAATTGTGTTTCAGTAATCGATTAGGCAAATATTTAGCGGAGTATCTGTCTTATTCTTTATGAGTATCTAACTTTCATTCTTGTCCATAGATTGCAAGGGCTTCTTTGACTCCAGAACTAAGCTACATAGCTAAGCCAGCTGCTTCATGGCTTGACGACTTTCTTGTGTGGTTATCTCCTGAGGCATTTGGCTGTTGCCGAAAGTTTACAAATGGTACCTTCTGCCCCCCTGATGACCAGGTAGATATATATTTTGATTTCACTGCCAAAGCTTAGAGTCAATATATTTAAGATTTAGTGGTCCCATATATAACAAACATAATGAACTGAGATACAGAAGAAAAGTAACTTCAATTATTATAAGCATTCTCATTGGTTATAAATGGGACTAATCATTTCATTGCGTTAAAAAGTCACATGGGCATTCCCACTCATAAGCTAGCTTTTAACTGGACTTGGTGTAGGGCCTAGTATGGGATAGGCTCTTATCACATTCTTACAAATATTGGAAAACTTATTCCAAAGTAGCACATTGTGATTATTCAAAATGTATACAATATCATACTTATTTATGAGGTCCAAAATATTATGGTAATACTGTGTCGAGCGATTTATAACTTACTGAAGGCTAAATGTTCTCGTACTTTTGTTGCATTTCTAGCCTCCTTGTTGTCCTCCTGATCAAGGCAGCTGTGGCCTAAGTGAAGTATGCAAAGATTGTACCACGGTAATTTATTCAATTAATTCTATTAGTAGGGATGTGTTTGTTACTCTCCGTAACATCTCTAATGATGACTTGCATAATTTTTTTTCTTTTCTGGTTGTCCAGTGCTTCCGTCATGCAGATTTAAGCAGTGACCGCCCATCCACAACCCAATTCAAAGAGAAACTTCCTTGGTTCCTCAGTGCGCTTCCTTCCGCTGATTGTGCTAAAGGTGGTCATGGTGCTTATTCTAGTAGTGTTGATTTGCAAGGTTTCCACACTGTCTCCTTTTTCTTTTTTAATTCATTTAACTGTCATCGATTCTAGCATGGTATTGATACCCAAATCTGTAATATGTATGCTCTCCTTTCTTACCAGGCTATGAAAATGGTATCATTCAAGCTTCATCGTTCCGCACTTATCATACACCCCTTAACAAGCAGGTACTTTCCCATCTGATAAAATGTAGAGCAACTTTTCACGTTTGTTGTAAGTCTCTATTCTTGTTTTAGTTTATACTTTATACTGAAATTTTGTTTTCAGGTTGACTATGTTAATTCAATGAGAGCTGCTCAAGAGTTTAGTGCAAAAGTTTCCCGTTCCTTAAAGGTACCATATAATGATGATCGATGCAAGTCGCATGATTTCATATTTTATTATCTTCTTGATAAACAAATGACTCATACATTTTTCCCCCTTTAATATATAGTTGGATTTCCTAATGGAAACTGATCTAACTTGTCGCAATTTCTTCATCACTATGGTAGTTTATTTTTATTGAATTTAATGTCTAACTTGTAGTTTATTCTATTTCAGATGGAGATTTATCCATACTCAGTATTTTATATGTTCTTTGAGCAATATCTTGACATATGGAAAACTGCATTAATCAACCTCTCCATAGCCATCGGTTTGTAAATCTTATATTCCCAGATCTTAGCTTCTAGTTGGTAGGTGTTGATTCTAAATTTTGACTTTGAGCTGACTTTGAAAGTGTTTTTTTTTTTTTTTTTTACAGCTGCCGTGTTTGTCGTGTGTTTAATCATCACATGCAGGTATCACTCTAAAGCTCTTTCCCACTGAAATATACTCTTACCTCTTTGTTATCATAGTTTTCTTGTTAGATATGATTAAACCTGATTCTACATTTTTTCCCCTCTGCTGCTTTCTAACTCAGCTTTTGGAGCTCCGCAATTATTTTGCTGGTGATCGTAATGATCATTATTGATCTTTTGGTACTCTACTCTCTCATTGTTATGAAAAAAAACTATCTATATTCATACTCTCAGTCTCAGGTTACTAATGTGATACTCGACCAACCCTTGATTTAAAACATGCTAGGGGGTTATGGCAGTCTTTCATATCCAGCTAAACGCGCTATCGGTTGTAAATCTAATCATGTCCGTGGGCATAGCGGTAGAGTTTTGTGTACACATAACTCACGCTTTCTCGGTCAGTACCCCTCTGTCTGTATTAACAGTATTAACAACCAGAATGCTATTTTCATCCTGACGGGAATTTCCTAAATGCTCAGATAAGCTCTGGGGACAGAAACCAACGGATGAAAGAGGCACTGGGTGGGATGGGAGCTTCAGTTTTCAGGTATTTTGTCTCTCTTCAACTCGATCCATGAACATAGAACACAAACCAAAGATTATGTTTCCCTCGGTATAAGCTGATAAACGCTTAGCAAAGCCCATAACTTCCCTACACATTTTCTTGGGAAGAATCCACTAATTTCCGTGATGGATCTCGCAAACAAGAATTGCTTCCTGTTTATTCGAATTGCTTCCTAATACAATCCAATGCCCTTATTAACATATGTTCTGTGGCAGTGGAATTACATTGACTAAGCTAGTTGGGGTGATTGTGCTCGGTTTCTCAAGATCAGAAGTCTTTGTGGTATGTGCTTGCGATCTCTCTTGAAGCTTTTTTTTTTTTTATTATTTTTATTCTTTCCTTTCCTTTTCGTATTTGGCTTCTGAATTTGTTTTTGTATCCCCAACAGGTCTACTACTTCAAGATGTATCTGGCACTAGTCCTACTCGGTTTCTTGCACGGCCTTGTATTTTTACCGGTAAGTCATATGATCATTCAAACATTCACTCATGTTAGATTTTTTTCTTTGTATTTTTTGACATATTGGTTTGAATGATGAAGGTATTTTTGAGCATGTTTGGTCCATCACCAAGACACGTAGAAGGAGAAAGGCAAGAGCATCGGCCTTCGGTTTCATCGCTGCCATAGCTGAATTAGGGTTTTTAGATTTTATGATTAAAATTGTTTTACCACCCACAGCCACAGGGAAAGCTAAGTTCAGTGCATAAAAAAAATCACACCAAAGGTTCTTTCGGCCGGTGTTACTGTGTCTATTATTACCAATTCATGATTTATATTTTATAGTGATAGTATTATAACATCCATACAGATACAGTGAGCCTCTCTATATGAATGAAACTTGTCTTGATAAAAACAGTGCGTTGCAAGCTAAACTGTATTATCAAATACACATTTTGTAAGACGATGGTTTAGAGATTATACGTACATATTAAATAGTTTGAACCCGGGACAGTTTGAAATTTGAAGTCCCAAGACTCCACGAAAACTTGATCTGATTTTAGTAAGGCAACAAACCACTCTAGAGTGGTGTCCGACGTGGCTACAATTTTTTACTAGATAGTATCTGACGTGGCTAAAACATTTGAATTCATTGGTTCACAGCAACTTATCAAAGTGATGATAGCAGGTAAAACACATTTATTCCACCTCCCTCGATGACAAATGCGCCACTTGTAACGCCATCACGGTACGTCGGAACCCCTAGCTTTCCTCGCTTCGATTTCGTGTTATACAGCGAACGCCGATTTAATGATAATGGTAGAGAGATCTTCGATGGACATGTTTGTATATTCCCTAGTAGCCAAATAAGTCATTAGAATTTGCAATGGGGGAAACTTGGTTTTTGTTTTCAAGATCACAAGTCTTTTGATTCTAGGGAATGAGTTAGGGTACCTTCCTTAATACTAAAAATGGTGATTGGTGTTGTGCAGGAGGAATTAGAGTTACAGCTTTTAAAGGTAAGAAGAACGTCTTTAATATCTATCTCTCATGTTGTACTTTATAGCATTACCAAAGCTTGCCTGCGCCTGCTTCAATGCTTTTAACCTGAGGGTAATTGTTGTTTTAGTCATTTTTGTCATCGTGGATGATCCTGTACTTTTCTTTCTTTCTTTTTAATCCAAATAGAATAAGTGACCTGAGGGTGGTTCTTTTGTTGGACGGGCTGTGTGATAGAATGCAGGACTATACTTTACAAAAGGTAAGCTAAGATCTTATAGAATTCTTATCACACTGCTGTTCCGGTAGCAACATCTCTGTAACTTTTCATCTCTGTAACTTCTGCAGGTGGAATCAAAGAACAGTCAATGGGTGAAAGTCGGAAATTTTGACAATCTAACAAGTAATGTCTAGTTTCCTTATAAAACTTGCGCTCTGTGACATATTTGATAAAGTAAGCTTAGATGTCTCTCTATAATAAGTTAAAGGGAAAATGCTGTTCTGTAGTGTATCCAGTTGTCTACTAGAACATACGTATTCTCATTTGGATCTGCTGTCCGCTTTTCTGTTCAAAATTTCTCATGAGCAACTGTGAGAGAGCTTTCATGATGATGGAAAATTTGGCGTAGTATCAGAGCTGAGAAATCCTCATCACTAGACTCTACTTAAATGTCTGTATTTGTCTGTTTTCATATAGATAAACAGGAAGCTAAAGCGCATGCAACTGACATATCAACTTATTGTGGAAGGTAAGACAAACCTCTTCAGATCCGCTATATGGGTCGTCTCAGTATCTTGTTCCAGCTTAAAAGTCATCAAGCTCCTTTAAAATCTATATATGTGATTTCTTATCACAGATTGCTGGAAGAAACTGAAGACCAGGTAAACTTGCGGGTAGCCATTCTCTTTATTGATGATTAGAGTTTGACCAAATATAGTTGATGTTGGTGAGTGATTGCAACTTGGTGAGGTAATAAAGAATGGCTCCCTAAAAGCATGAGAAGTTAGCAAGGTTTTGTGTCAAACTTTAAGTAACCACTGCAACCAAGCAAGGTTAGCACAAATGTTTTTTCTTCCTATATTGTTCTGCCTCGTGACGATGATAAGAAATCTGATATGGTTCTGCGTTTTCGTTTCCAAAAGTAGTGAAACAGTCTCAAAGGACGAACGATGCAGATGAATTATAGCTGATTCCAGCTAGTGAAAAGCTCACCATCTATTTCCCATCAAGTGAAGGTCTCATTTTGGTAGCCATGTTATTGAGACATGTATGTACAACTCATATGTACCTCAAACACCTTTCCATATCTTATGTTCGGTTGATAACCGGGTCTCCATATCTTTTTTTCGTCCCAATGTTTTCTGACCATTGTGGTGTTGCGATCTCATTCGATTTACTGTAGTCGAACTCAGCTTAACTTAATATGGAGAGTTTACAATGGTTTACTAGATTGGGACCCGCGGTACACCGCAGAACAAAATTATTTATAACTAAAATATTTAAATTATAAGTTGAATTTGTTGGTTAAATATGTTATAATTATATAATAATTGTTAATTTTATGGTTTAAACCATATAATACTGCAATTTAATTTATTTTTTAAGTAATATTTATTTATCAATTTAATTAGATATGTCTATTCTCTAATACCAACAGTTGTAACAAAATAATGAAATGATGTTTTACCCGTTTAACACCAAATTAATGATATTTTTTAATTTATATAAATATCGATAAAATTCCCGCTATATAACTCCGTCCCGAGATATTTTAACTCACACTATCTCATCTTAATTTTTAATATTTATTGTGTATCTACAGTATAATATTTCTCATATTTAGCTTTTTTAAAGTTTTAAATATTTATCATATTTAACCTTTTAAAAATCTTTAAAATAAAGAACCGGAATAAACCAAATAAAAGTTTTTAAAGTTTGAATGCCTGATAAATCAAGCTTTCTACTCATTTGTATTCGGAATCATTTTGGTCTCTTTTATAGTATGACTTTGAACTATTGTCCAATTTTTTTAGACGATGTGGGATATTGTATCCCTATTTTTTTCATTTATCTATTGAGTAATATATGTCTATTTTAAAAATTTTGTATTACATCATATGCAGGAAAAAATCACAATTTTCATTAACTAAATGTATTATAGAATAATTCAAGATAATTTAAATATAAATTCAAATAAAAATGAAAGTGAATCATATATTTATGTTTGAATGAACTAGAAAGATTTCCTTATTTTTTAAAATCTTACCTATAATTAATTTTGAATTTTTTGGTAACTAATATTAAAGTTAATGCATTGAATGCTAATTGGTTCAAAAATGAATTTTTTGTCTAAAGTTACTGCAAAAATACTAGTATAGATTTTGGAAGCTTAGGTTAACTAACCCATCTAACAAACCTATACAATGAACTATAACTGTTCGTAAAGTTAAGTATACTAGGTTAGTACCCGCGCTACGCCGCGAGTTATTTTTAGATTTTTTTATTTTCTAATTTTTTTGTTTTGTACTTTTTGAAATATACTCTCTGTTTCATAATATAGAATGTTTTTGAGATTTTTTTGTTTTATAATATAAGATGTTTTCAAAGCAACTTTTAGATTAATTCAATTGTGGGATAATTTTTGTTTAAATAAAATTGTTGGAGCATCCACAATAAAACTTTATATTTTTAGTTTACAAAATGAAAGTATCATATCCACAATAATTTTTTTTTTACCTTTTTAGTTTACAAAAATGAAAGTTATCTTGCAGCTATTTTTTATTCTTTAATTGCTTATAATGATTAATGGGATAAGTGATCAATGTAAGGAGGATGTTTACAGTGAAAGGAGGGACATAAAAATAAGATACAAAGTTTGTATGAAGCATAATAATCGGTTTCTTTGCTAAGCGATCCAAACTTGAATTCAAACTATATACAACTCAACCAAGTAGAAGATATAATTTAAGTGAACATCAGTTGCAAGCTCACCTTTGCTTCTCTCTCTATATGCTTCTAAATTTGCTATTAACGTTCATCTGATGCGTTGGTTAATTCTGATCGGGACCCGCTCCAAGACTACTGTGTAACACCTCATCCTTTATCTCACCAACAAATCTTCCTCTTCGGCATACTTTGCAGAGATCCGACACAAGCCACAGTTTCCACTTTACAAGCATTACGCAGACCTAGAAACACTCAGGTGAAACTATTTATGATCAACTTCACTACCACCACAATAGCCAGCCTTCCAGGTCTCAACACGATGGCCTCATGCTGTCAATAGTACTTCAGAAAAGAAAAAGGTCTCTGACCTTGAGGACATTAAGTTAGTAAAAATAGACCATGCAAACAGCAGCAAAAAACAAAGAATCTTCCAAGGAAAAAAACTCAAACCTGAAGATAATAATGTGAAAGAGAATGAAAAATCAATAAAATCATTTTCAAAATGTTCATTGTGTTTACGGAACTTACGAATGTTTCTCATGTAGAATTTTATAACCAAAACAAATCTTGGACTTTAGTTAGCCTCTCATAACCACATATTCTTCTACTGCAATTTTAGTTGGAATTTAAGGAGATTGGTCACTTCAAGAACAGGTTTAGTGCAACAAAGAGATTGGGAAAATACTTAAATATTAGTGCAACAATTAGCAAGGAACATATCTAAGATGAACTCTTAAGCTCAGCTCATGGTTTAGCAAGCGCCTATATATCTCTCTACCTTAATACCTTCAGATCAATTGAGACTCTTTACAGGTTCAAATTGAGATTCTGATCCGAAACAGAGTGTAGAGTCTGAGAGAGTCGCAGCCGTAGCTTGCGTCAGACATGTAACATAATCGGTTTGCAAGTTCATATGCAAAACTTAATTACTGGAGAAAACAACTCCCCCTGGCCAGTTCATGATTACAAAAATATTTAGGAGCACAATATACATTATAAGATACTCAGCATAACCTCTAATACCAGACTCTCGCTAAAACTATCTAACGATCAGAAATTTCAAAAAATGTTAAACAGCTAAAGGCCTAGCATAACTTGTCCAGAACACAAAAGTAACTTCACCAACTAATACTAATTTAAAAATCATAATAAACCTAGAGATGGACCACTGTGAGAAGAAAACTTATATAAGGAACATATTTTGTGTTGCGTCTCCTAAGGTGTAGCACTTGAAAATCGGCCACTGGTCTAATTTGATGTCAACTTAGCCCATACAGCTTGGTTAAAATACTTGCTCCGATCTGATGAACATATTATGGTGGATCGAAGAAGTAGAAATCCACCACAAACAATCGACCATGGCATAGATGGGGCTAACATCATCGTCGAATCTGCTTAGATTGGTAGAGAGAGCCATGTCTATGATCAGCAGCACCGTCGGATCATGGTATAAGCGGCGCCGAAGAGAAGAAAACAGTCGAACCATGATATCACAGCGATGAAGAAAGTAAATCGAGGAGAAGATACACTCTCTCCTTCGTTTCTCTTTTGTTTAGTCACGTATGACTAAAATCAGGTGAGTTGTATTAATGTTATAATTTGATAGGGTAAAATTTTGTACTGAGGTGTCAACACCTGTTTCAATGTTGAAGCTGATGTGTCATACTCCGGAAAAAAACAACATTTTCTTTTATTGTATTGATCTATGTTGTTGACTTGCTCGTCAGATAAACAGAAATTTCTACATAAACCCACCAAGTGATCAAATTACTAATTAAACAAGTGTAAAATACTAAAAAGGTAAAATTTTGACAAGTGCTCAATCCTAATTATTAGGAAGTTACGTATATAGTCACAGTGGACCACATCTAACTTGTCAACGTCAACAAGGAAAAAAAAAACAAAACACATTGAACATATGAGTTTAAATTTTTTTACTATATTACTAGAAGAGTTACTGGCACGTTTGTGCGGGCAGGAATTGAATAGAAAAAATAATTCAATTTTATTTTCTAAACTATTAAATCAAAATTTTGTTATATTTTAAATATGTTTTAATTTTTTTTTAAAGTTTTGTATTTAAAATTTTTTATTTCACTTTTTAAAATGGAAAAACGAAAAAGAGTAGTCAATAAAATGTTTATTATAGTATTCTCAAGATGCAAAAATTTTAATTAAGATTTTAAAACCTATTTTCAAAGTATTAAATGAGCCCAATACATTTGTTATGGTTAATTTTAATTAGGTTGATATAATGATTTGCGTCAATATAATATGTAATTTCGTTTAGACCAATATCGTAATATAAAAAATCAACCCATAAAAGGGTTTCTAGTACTTGGTCATACAAATATTCAAAATTATACTAAAGTTTGCATATACAAAAAAAGTTTTTAAGCTACCATGACTTCAGTTTAAGTCCTTGAAGTTTCTCCTTCATGCTCCATTATATGATTTATGTAATAACGTCCAGCAAATTCTGAGCTGTAAATATAGGAAACACATTCATCAGTTTAACCCTAGCATGATACACTACTTAACATTAATGTACATTCAAAACTTACATAGCCTTGTGATGCTCAAGTCCTTCAAACTCCGGTTTTATAAAGATCTTGGAGGAGGCCAATGTGTTTACAATACACGGTTCACCTAGGAATTCTTAAAGTGTTATCAAAGTTTTGTGAATGACTATATGATATATCATGGTTTTTAGGTGTTTTTAGCCATGATATAAGTCTTAATTAAAGAGCCTTTTGGTGTTTTAGAGTCTTTTTGAGTATTTATAGGATTTAGCATGGATGGGAGCATAATGGAGCTGAATATGAAGATTTGGGAGCTTAATCAAGCATTGAGGCAGTTGGGAGACGAAATTTAGAGAGTGCATCGATCGACACAGTATGTGCATCGATCGATGCTAGGCCAAAGTCAGAATTGGAAGTTTTCCCACAAGTTTTGAAGATTTACAAATCTGCCCCAAAGTCTTCCATATTTGCATCATTGGTCCCTGCCCGTGTTTAGGAATATAAATAGGATTTTTGTGGTCATTGTTTAGACCTAAGCTTTATTTTTCCCTGCAACTTTTGAGAGCAAAACCCTCTGAGAGATTTTTAGAGAGCTTTTGGAGAGAAGAATCAAGACTCCTTCAGAGAAGATTCAGAACTCCTTTACTTCTTCTTTAATCTCTTTCTTAATGCTATCTATTTTATTCATGATTTGTGTTCTTGCAATTATGTCTGAGTAGATCTGCTTGTTAGGTTTAGGGTTTCTCATTAGAGATTTCATGGATTGTTAGATCTGTTAATTTAAGATTCATTATCTTTCTTGTTCTTCACCATAGGTTGTTTTTAATGCTAGATCTTTGATTAGTCATCTGGATTTAGATCTTAGGATTATTAATTGATATGAGAATATAATTGATTTTCCTGACAAAAACCTTTGGTGAGCAAAATTACTTTTTGCAAAGAGATTTGAATTAGTGATTTTGTGAACTTATCTAACTTGATTTTAAAGCTGATTTATTACCTAGAATTTTGCAAAGAGATTTGGATTTTCTGGTTATAAATTTAGATAATATTTGCAGTGAGAACTGATTTATTTTATAATTGTGTTTAGAGTTCAAGAACGGTGCTTAATTGTTGAATCTTGTTTGTTTAATTAATTGATCTAATTTTCTATGATTTCCTGAGAATTTCCCTAGGCCTAGCGTTTAATCTTTCTGAATTTTACAACTCTTTTAATTCTGTTTTTGAATTGTCTTTAATTTAATATTTTGGTTTAGCATAATTAAAAGAATAATAAATCTATTGTGTGAACTAGAGTCTCTGTGGATTCGATCCCTAAGTACTACAATTGATCTCTTAATTTGAGAGAGTAGCTCTAGGGTAAATTTGAGCATATCACTATACCCCATAGTGTTTAGCATTTGTTCAATCTAGCAAGTGTTATTAATAGTAAATACCTTCATACTCTCCAATCCTCCATAAACGCATTACACAAAACACCGGTTCGGTTTGATATGTGAGATGGCATCCAGATGACTCCCATGAAGACATGAAATAGGTAGCATAATTGTTTATTCCACAACGCTTTATAGTTTCATTCCTACAGATGAAGATAGTCGATACATTTTATAATAGAGTCAAACTTATAAATCTTAGAATCATTATAGGTGGAATAAATGTGTTTTACCTGCCATCTAATAGCGTGGAAACAACTTTATTACAATCATTTCCACTTCCATGATTTGTTTTGTCCTTCACAACTACTACACATCCACAAACATCTACTTTGGCAAAAAGTCAGAAATTTACTTTACAATGAGATGAATGAATGTTTCCATAAAATAAAATCAATTTGTACTTTTCTATGGGAGGAACCAATACACAAAGTTCCAAAATTCCTAAAAAGTCTCTAGATTTCTCAACACAAAGATAGCAAATAACTATAGTCACAGAGTTTAACTTAAAATATTTTAAGAAAAACGTACCGAAAGAGATGGGATGATGGATTCTTCCACGATGTATATCATCCAAATCTTTGAATCAGAAGTAATTCTTGGAATTTATTGATTGGAGCAGAGTCATGGTTGAATCATCCGTAAACTTGATCTGATAAGGATGATGAGTATTCCTCTCCCTGAGGGTGGGATTGATGATTTTGAAAGTCCTAATATCATACCATTCACCCTCGTCAATATACTTCCGGAATTTGGCTAGTGTAGTTGGTATAAAGGCGACTTCAATTGTGTCACCCTTCAAAGTTTGATAATCAATGTGTAAGAAATATATTATATAAGCACTATTAAAATAACAAATATAAGTAGAATTCGCGTTCTATTAACTACTCTAACTTTTTCATCTACAAGAAGAAGAACTCGTTTTGTGAAGAATTCGTTGACATGCCAAGAATTTAAGACCTTGGTGTGGATACACCAACTCGTCATTCCGGGATGAAGTTCAGAAGTATAATCGATTCTCATGATTTTCTCAAATTAGGGTTTTCCTGTTTCTTCTCTGTTATCAAAACGAAAAGGGGATTCCGGATTTGTAAGAATACAAACAGTCATGATTTCAACGTTGCGTCTTAAACGTTTTAGTGTCTCACCTTTTGTTTGACTATTAAATATTTTTTAATAATAATTATTATATATATAATTACAGATTAAAGGCAAAGTTTGTAGTTAATAAATATGATGCAAAATTATAATTAAAATGTGTTTGAGAGTTTATAGTTAAGGATAAGAATGCTTGTGGTAATTGAAGATATTGGTATCTGGATTTCATGGTTTTAAATGTGGAATTTCATTTCACATTTCTGATTTTTACAATTTAATTTTTTTTTTTTTTGCATAAATACACGATTAGTCACAAAATAATTAGACACAAATTCGTAGCTAGGCTAATCACCAAGTAGCTACTGATACTTCGTAGCAGAAAATATGGTCATTCGTGACTAAATGTTCCACGAAACGCTCGTGTCAATTACGTTGCTCAATAGACACGAAAAAGTTACGAAAAAATTTAGCTACAAGGCTATAGACACATTATTTTTTTGTGACTAATTATGGCTAGATGATGAAATGGCCACGAATTTTATGGTTCAGCCATGAAAATTTTAGTGGCTATAGATGTTTTTTATACTAGTGAACCGATCTTACATCGACCGATGCACCGATGCATCCTCTAAACCAAAATTCCAGTTCGCGGATGTTACAAAAAGTAGCGATCTATTAGATTTTGTGTTTATGTATATATATATATGTATATTTTCGCATTTCTTATCGAATTCAATTGCTATCTCAAAACAACACAAAATCTGAGAAATGAGTCATGACTAGAATAATCAGTGATTAATGAGTTCAGTAGATTCCAACGCAAAATATAGCAAACAAATAGCACCGTCACTGATGCCCCATCCACCATTTTAAGATTTTCAGAGGTTTTATTCGTTATTCATCCACTAATACTAGAACACAAGGGACGTTTTTTTATTGAAGTGGTTATCGCACCACCTATGTAACCGACTCCGCTAGAATTTGGTTTCATTAAATCATGTTATCCTGCGTTGTAAGGACTGACCCATGGTCAGATCTTGTTGATATAATGATAACAAAAGAAGAAAAAAAAATGATTGTAGTAATCCAAAATTTTCCTTTTTTTAAAAATTTATATTCGGAAGATTATGAATAGTAAAAAGTGAAATTATTATTAGGCAGAAGTAATGTTTTTTTTCATTTTCTTTTGAAAATTTTATAGAATGGTTTTGCTAAATATGTCTCATTGTTCTGCTATATACAAGATAATACTTAATTTCTTTTAAGATAGATTAATTTCTAAAATTTAAATTTTCAAAATTCTGTAGGAGAAGAAAACATATAAGAGCCTAGTCAAAACAAGTTCCAAGTACTGTTGTTTTGAAATTAATTTTTAATTAATAATAGTATGACTGGAAAGAAAGAAATAATATAAGTTTAACTTATACGTGGATCGACCAACGTAATTATTACTTCGTTCATTATTATCCATTAAGCGTTGAATATACAGTCACATAAACATGATACGAGTCTATTAATTTTCCTCGGTGACCATCTGGATCGGGAGCTGGTAGGATCCAGTAGCACCGACCCTAGCTCTAGGACAAAACACGACCCTGTAGTTAGTGTTCGTGCAAGTGAAAGTGCTGGTGGGGTCGTCTTGTGGATAGCTGTAGGCGTCAGGACACCTCTGTTTGAAAAACCTTGAGTATTCAGTGTCACTACATGATCCCTGACCGTTGGTACAACAGTACTGGTTCGTCTTAAAAACCGTGCAAGGGTTGTTGCATCCACCCGGGGCTCTCAACACGTTTGGACACTGTCCGTTTATGTCCGCAGTGCATACTATCCGGTGACAGTTTGAGCTAGTTGGGCTGGAGATAGATCGCCCATAAAAGAAAAACATATCAGGATCGAGCTTGTACGGTTCTAATCTAAATGGGGGAAATACCATCTTCACTAAAGAAAAATATTTTGATAATTTTTCTTACCTAAACTCCATAGGAATGTTAAATCCATCGACAAGTGAGATGTCGTAGAAGTCTAAGTTGTTGAATTGGTTCAAAGCATACTCAGCCAACGTGTTTGGTGGCTGACCCCAACCGGTGCATTGTAGTCCACCACTGCAATCACCAGTTTCGCATCGGCCACGGCCCGAGGAGTCAAAGTTACAGTTGGTCCGACCCCAAATCCGCGCCATTTTAGTGCCGGCTGCGACATCTAGCCTCCATGACTGGCCCGAGTTTAGACGTCGGCCACCTCCAGGGCTCGCAGCGGCCCATACGGTGTAACTACATTGGTTCAGGATGTCGAATGTAGCAGCCGTCGCGGTGGAGATGAGCAAAAGTGAGGAGAATATGAACGTAGGGAGGGAGATGTTTGCCATTTTTTCGTTCTACCAATTTTGTGTATATGTGTGATCTTTTGTTAATATCTGTTATGGAATTTATATAGAGGTAAAGGATTACGTATAAGTTTGATAGTTTTGTTATTTAATTAGTATTTACAATTTCGAAGTTATCTAGATAATGAATGTTAATATGATTTTAATCAATTTGATAGGTAGGGGGGCGGCTTGACTATATGTTGATGACTTGCGCCAAAGTCTTGTTTCTAGATTGTGGGTGTAGAATTAGGATATACTATTATGACTCACTTGTTTTTATTAATTTACTAGATTCTGACCTGCACGTACGTGCGGGGTTGATTTTAAAAACTAAGTCTAAATCATGCAGAATTGATTTCAAAAACTAAGTCTAAACCATGTCTCTATAGCCATCCTCCTAACATATATAATATTTTCTTTCCCGTCAAAAGCCGTCCCTCTAAACCGAAATAGTAAATACCTCCAGTTGCTCAATAAATCATTTTATCTCATTTATTAAATATATTTCAAGCTAAAAATAATTAATACTAATAATAAATAGTTTTACCATAAATACAATATGGTATCCGAAAAATTAAATTTTGATAATTATGTCATATCTGTTACAAATTATTATAAGATTTTAATACTATATATTTATGGAAAGTTTATAAGATATATAATTTGATGTTTTGTTTGTTTTGAAAAGCTCATAAACAACTTGAAAATCCGCAGGATTATCCAAAAAGATACATATATTTAGTTATCCAAATTTTCAAATCTTGTCTCGTTACCGGAAATTCTCATATGGTATTCAATCAAAAATAGTTTAGAAAATTTATTTTATTTTATGAATTATGGTTTACGTATCATACCCGTTAGCTGAAATAAATAGCTTTACAAAAATTTTTGAATATATATTTCTATCTCGTCCCTCTTGTATTTCCTAAAACTTTTGAAGTTTTTATAATTCATATGGATCAAATGCATTTAATCTACTATGGAAATGTGTGTTATCAAATGGATTATATAGGTTGGTATTTCTTTGGCTTCGTCGATTTCTAAATATTATGACATTTAAAAAAAAAATTCAAGTGGTTAATTACATTTTTTTGGCCATTCTTGGTTTCGTCTTGTTTTTTTCCCATCCTATTATGTTTTCGTTGTACTTTTAATTTGAGACATTCATAAAGTAAAACAAATTATTTCCAAATTTCTGTCTTGTTCACGTTCTCGATTTTTTTTATCTCCAATTACTGTGTCCCAACCTTGACAAAAGATGTTCAGTATGCATGTTTGCTATATATAAAATAGATGAAGTGAAATTGATGAAAAAAATAACATAAGAAGTAAATTCATTCTAAATTCTTCTCGATTTAAAAATATTAAATAATAGTTTTCTGAAGATGTTTGAAACCATTTTTTGAACACAATATCTTTTTCTTGTAGTGGGAAGAGCATATATACACTTGTAACTTTTACTTAGAAGGTTATGACCACTTATGACCCAAAAAAAAAAGTTATGAACAATATTAAAATATCCACCAGAAATTAGCTTATATTATATTCTCTAAAAGGTGTATTAACATGAAATAAGAAGACAGTTCTGACTTCTTCTCATATACAACTTATGTAATCATAACTTGATTTAAAAATATTAACATTAAAAACATAAGAGGAACCGTAGATGTTAAAAAAATTATTTCAAACACCATACATTTACAATGCATTTGGAGTTAAAAATGGAGTTTGATGTTTTGATGATAAATTTTCTCGATTTGGCCAATATTCACAATCTGGATATATTATTAAAAATATCGGATAAGAAAGTATTTGAACAGAAAACATATACAAACTAAGTGCAAAACATCTATGAAATTTTAAACTTGTTTGTGATTAGATCAATAAATCGACTTGTAATCAAGTATTGACCCTGAAACAAAAACAATAAGAATACGCCTAAAAGGTTAGTAAAATTTGGTAATATATATCTGAGAAAGAAAATTAATAGTTTTACTTTTAAAATTTTCTTGATTGGTTGTGAGATGTATGCTTAGCATTTACAGGAAATAAATTTCTGTAATATACACCACTCCTCAAAATATGCTACATTGATCATATGTTAACTATCCGAAATTTAGGTTTAAAATATCAAATTTGGTAAGTTGCTAAAATTTGTAAACAACATATTACGTAATCATTTATATATAATTCAAACTTTGAGACATACTATAGTATATTCTTTAAGTGATTTCGATCAGTTATTATTTATTGGGAATAAACTAAAATAAGTTAACCTCCTAAGATTATATTAACTATTCGATATTGTGGTGTTAATTTCCGAGATTTTTCCTTACATAATCTAAGGGGGTGTATTCAAACCATGATTTTGGAAAATTTGATGGGATTTAGGAAATTTAGAATTTTGATAGATTTTAGGGAAGTTCATATGATTTTCTGTAAAATTCTTTCAAATCCCACCTAAAACCATGAGATTTTGATTTCTGTATTTTTAACTAAACAAATCCTCCAGAATCCTCCAGAATCCTAGAAATTATAAAAATCCTAATCCACAAAACTGTTTTGAATAACAGTGGATTTTAAAGTAGATTTTTAAATCATTAGTTCAATAACAATGGATTTTAATGGATTTTAAAATAGATTTTTAAATCATCAGTTCAATAACAGTGGATTTTAATAGACTTTTTAAAATCCATGATTGAATAACATAGAATTTGTAAATTTCACACAACTCACTTAAAATGTCAAGTTGAATACACCCCCCTAAGTTAATTTTGGGGAGTTGATATATTTAGATTGGTTATGGTTATGATAGGTATTAATAACACCCGATTTTGATGGGATATGTATATGTTGGGTATTAATTGCATCCGATTTGGAAGGGTTATATCATTTTATTTTGGTTTGGTTAATACCATTAATTTCAATCTGTTTGGGTCCTATCAATATCAATCTGTTTGACTCCTTAATTATATTTATCCTTATTCAATTTTCAATGGCATTTCATTGTAATAATCTCTTAATCTATGTCTACTTATTAAAAATGTTTCCCTTTTAATAGTATAGATAATAAATATATGTTTGCTTTTTTCATTAACATGAATATGTGAGTTATCTTTTTTCTTTAATGGTGTTAAGAAATTCGAAAATAAAAAAAAATCATAAATCGTAAATATTTAATTTGTGAACGTCTTAGTTTAAGAAATTTATCTGTATTTTTTTTTTTTATAATATATTCTTCTACTTTTTTTTTATATTGTTTAAAATTTTCAAAATTAATTCATCCCTATATCAATAAATGTATTCTGTAATTCCTATTTATGGGAGTCTAATAACGTATTTATGTTCTTGTTCTCATCAAATTATCAATTTTAGGATTTTAGATATATATATGCTTTCTTTATCATTTTCAGAAATTGTTCAATTTTCTACAGAAGAAAAAAATATATTTACTTCTTCCTTAATCATTAATCAGGAATTAATGTCGACAACTACTTTGAGTATAATTCATTCTTGCACGAAATAGTGATCATGCGTGGTGCACACTATTTTGAGTAATGGAGACAAAAAAAAAATTGATTTCAAATATTATTATTATTTTATTTATTTTTTGTCAAACTATGTCAATAGTATTATAATATAGTCTTCCGTTTCAAAATATAGGATGTTATAATCCCTGTTTTAGAAATCGCTAGGCGCTAGTCGGGCGGTCGAGATGGACCTAGCGCCTAGCAAGAAAATCGGAGATTAAACGGGAATTAATCGGGGACTAGTTTTAGGGTTATTTTATTAAATTAACAATAAAATAAAAATATATTGTACTAAATATATGTATAACTCTGTTTATGTTGAAAGGAAAATATCAAATAAAATATAAAACTATAGTATTGTCTTTAAAATTATGGTAACCACATAAAAACATCATTTTAAAAGAAAATTTAATGATTTTTTGTTAAAAGTTATACATTAGTTATTGTAAAACATCATAATCTCTTAATTTAAATGCCTAAAGAACAAAAATATTTATGTTTGATTTTAATTTGGTTCTAAAAAAAATTAGTATACACATAACTGGATAATGGATGCTAGGTGGGGATTAGTCATTAATCGAGGCGGAGAGGGTGGGCCTAGCGATTTTGCGGGGCGTAATCGGTGCTAGGCGGGGATTTTTAAAACAAGAGTTATAACTAAAAACACGCAGGTTAAAAAGTGTTTACTTTTAAAAAGTTCAATCAATCAGAAATAATATTATATAATGTAAAATATTAAATTAATTTAAAAGTTACATAGAAACTTGAAAACATCCAATATTACGAAACAAAAAAAAATTCTTTAAAACATCCTATGTTATAAAACGGGGGTAAGTATTATCTTTCTTTATATCGAATATATATTATTTGATTAGTGAACATTTCTTATTGGTCGATCTTGATTACCCTGTGTCTTCAAAACTTGGACCTTGAAAGACAAATGGAACCATATACGAACAACTTCAAACCAAGTAGCTTGGCATAAAGGAGTATGATCTGCTCTTGCAACCCCAGAGTACTCTTTCTGTACTTGGCTAGGCAAAATCGACTGTCAACTGGAGATCGAATGTTACTTTGGTATATGGTTGTGCTGTGAACTGTGTGTTTTGTTCTGCCTTGGTTGAGACTAGAGACCATTTGTTTTTCTCAAGTCAAAACATTGCTGCAGTTTGGTCTGCTATAGCATGGACTCTCTACCAGCATAAGTTCTCTACAGTCAGGCAGCAGTTAGTGGCTTCTGTTTCAGAGTCACCATCTGATCAAGTACAGAGTTTTTTTTTTAATGAGATACACTTTCCAACTTACCATTCATTTTATTTGGCAGGAAAGAAATGCAAGACGACATGGGAAAGTGCCTATTTCATAAATAACTATGATTGGATGGATACATAAGCAGGTGTGAGCAAAACTCTTGGCTATTGCTTCTTTGGGAGATCGCCACTACAAATTGGGCCGCTTTAGGCATGGTTTGCCACTCGAAGCTAGGAGGTTTTTCAAATTTTTTTGAAAAGGTAGGAAATTTGTTAGATTCTTTTTCAATAATCATATATATAAAAGTAGAGTTTCACTCTCTCCTTATTGGTCAATTTGATCTTTAATGTTATAAAATATAATATTTATTTTTAATTAAATTTAAAATTCAACACATTTAATCATATATATAAATTCATACTTTAAATTCACTATTTACTACTAAATTGTAACTGAAGTTATATAAATTGTGAATTGACTATTGGTTTTCTCCATTCATTTTCAATTAAACACACCATCAATTATAATTGTAACTCATCTAATTAAATTATTTTAAAAATATAATTTATATCACTACAAATCATATAAATAGCCATTCCCACATCCTTCTCCACCATATCTCAAATTCTAAATATTTTTTTTGTTTGTGTTATGTTTTTGCATGGGTTGAAAACTCATTGTAAGTGTTTAAGTATATATTTTATTGGATATATCTTATATTGTATTTTGAATTTTATTTCTTTGTTTTATGTATTACTCCATTTCTTCTTTGTTTTCTTATTATTATTTTTAATTGTACATTACATATGATAATAAAAAATTTACATTACATATGTATAATTAAAATTTGATGGCTATACACAAAAAATTATCATGCAGATTCAAAAAATATTAATTTTGATCATTGCAAAATAAGATAATCAAGTAAAAGAAATCATCTTTTTAATATTTTAAAATATAATATTTATTTTTAATTAAACTTAAAAATCAACACATTTAATCATATATATAAATTCATACTTTAAATTCACTATTTACTACTAAATTGTAACTGAAGTTATATAAATTGTGAATTGACTATTGGTTTTCTCCATTCATTTTCAATTAAACACACCATCAATTATAATTGTAACTCCTCTAATTAAATATTTTTAAAAATATAACTTCTATCACTACAAATCCTATAAATAGCCATTCCCACATCCTTCTCCACCATATCTCAAATTCTAAATATTTTTTTTGTTTGTGTTATGTTTTTGCATGGGTTGAAAACTCATTGTAAGTGTTTAATTATATATTTTCTTGGATATATCTTATATTGTATTTTTAATTTTATTTCTTTTTTTATGTATTACTCCATTTCTTCTTTGTTTTCTTATTATTATTTTTAATTGTACATTACATATGATAATAAAAAATTTACATTACATATGTATAATAAAAATTTGATGGCTATACAAAAAAAATTATCATGCAGATTCAAAAAATATTAATTTTGATCATGCAAAATAAGATAATCAAGCTAAAGAAATCATCTTTATTCTTTATCTAGATGTTTGATTATTAATCTAGATGTTTGATTATTTCTTACATATTTATTTTATTGTAAAATTATGCAATGTTTTAATGAAATAAACTATTGTAATACAATTATTAAATTAAGTTTCTTTAATTCTCTCTTACCTCCAAAAAAATTGTAATACATGTTTTTAGTATACTCATCATTATATTTAGTTCTTGTGATCCAACATATAATTATATAAAGATTATATTATGTTTATTTAATTCAAGTTTTGTAATCTAATGATTTTTCTATATAAAAGAAGATTTGATATTCCATTTCCAATCCAGTTGTACTACAAAGAGAAAATAATCATATATATAAAAGTAAGGTTTCACTCTCTCCTTATTGGTCCACTTGGCAATGCAATTTTAACCAAAAAAATATTTATATTAAAACACAAATTTAAAAACAATTAATTTTCACATTTAATTCACATAATATAAAACTGAAATCATATAAATTCTCTGTATAAATTATGCATTAAAGTTGACAAAAAAAAAAATTATGCATTAACTTTATTTCTCCACTAAGTTGTATTAATCAATTGTATTAAAACAAAACAATAAATTAGAATTGCAACTCTCATTTTTCTAAATGTAATTTTTCATCATTTCTCTTCCTATAAATACTCATTATCTTATTCTCTTAGTCTATCACTCTTTCATTCTCTCATCTTCTTCCAATACTCTCAAATCTCTTTTTTGTTTTGTTTTGTTATTGTTATTGTTGTTGTATGGGTTATAAAAAATCAAATCAAATATCATTGTAAAAGCTTAGTTTTAGAGTTTGTATGATATGTATATCTTATAATTATTTTAATCTTTTAAAATGTTTATCTCTATTTTCTATTTTATATTAACATCTTATAAGTCATTATTTTCATACTTCCTTACAATATTCACCATACAATTAGATCATAAAGTTGAAATGATCCATATGTAATTATCTATTATGTCTCTGGTTATCTCACATATTCATTTATCATTTTTAATAATTTATAAAGATCAATATAATATTTAAAGATCAATATAATTATCCATTTATCCATTTATAAAGACTATTTTGTTTTGTGATCCAATTGATAAATCTGCAGAGATTAATATAATATATATATTTTTTTATGATTTGAGGTTTTTGAAAACAAAAAGAACATAATTAAACAATTGATTTTTGTGTCTTTAACAAAATAAAAATGATCCAAAAAACAAAACATATTCAACTGGAACTTAAGTATAAAAATAAAATATAATTTTAAAAATATCATTTCACTAGATTCTCTAAAGATGAAACCATTAGTATGAAATCTAGCACTATAAATTAAATTGATGAGTGAAAACCAAAAAAATATAAGTTATCCTTGGGGTTTTAAAAATTATTGAGATTGAAGAATTCATATAATTTTATAAGAAAACTAATTTAGTTTGTCACTTAAAAAGTAATATTTTTTTATTTTGAAATATTATGTGTAATTGTTGAGTTTATATCAACAAACAACCAAATCATGTGAATTTTGATTCAGCCACTTGGTATTCCTTTTATTTTAGGTTATAAAAAATTAAAATATTTATTTATAATTAAAGACATGTAACTCCATTTAACTCAAATGTAACTCCTATCCAATAATTGTACATTAATTCATTCCTCCTACTAACTTATTTATCTTTCAAGAGAAAATATTTTTGGTTAAATTTTAATATTTTTTTTATTTATTTTGGTTGACTAAACTTATATTCATATTTTGGTTGGGTAAATTAATATATTTCTCATGTAAAATTATTGTTTATAATATATTTCTCATTTCAAAGTTTAAAGCAATATATCATATATATAAAAGTAAGGTTTTGGTCTCTCCTTATTGGTTGAATTTCATTTAATGTTTTCTAATTTTTTTTATTTTTTTATTTGCTTTCTAATTGCTTTAAACAATATTTAAGACCCAATAAACACAATACATTTAACCCACACATTAAAATAAAATTATAACTGAAAATAAAATAAATTATGCATTAATCATATTCTACCACTCAGTTTTATTCAAACACAATAAATTACTATTGTAACTCCATAGTTCTAAATGTAACTTCCATCATTTCTTATCATATAAATAATCATTCTCTCAATCTATTATTCTCTCATATTGACATCATTTTACTATCTCATTTTCACATTCTCTCATTCTCTTCTACAATACTTCAAATCATTTTTCGTTTTTTTTTTTTTTTTTTGTTATTTTTGATTTCTTATTTTGGTTGTATGGGTTGTAAAAAACAAATGAAATATCATTGTAAATTGTTAATGCTAAATTTTAATTTTAGCGACTACATGATATATATTTTACATTGTTCCTATTTTAAAAGATTTATCTCCTTTATCTAATTTGGATTATTATCTTATAAGTAATCATTATCTCCTCCTCTCCCACCAATATCAAATGTTGTTATATCTCATATGTGTTGTAAGAGTTTGAGTCTATATTTTAATTTAGAAAGTATTATATATATATATATATATATATACATTGTTCTATTTTTTAAAGATTCATCTCCATTATCTAATTTGGATTACCATCTTATAGTAAACATTCTCTCCTCCTCTCCTACCAATATCAAATGTTGTTATATCTCATATGTGTTGTAACTTGTAAGAGTTCGATTCTATATTTTGTGTTTTTTGTTACTGTTGTTGTATGAGTTAAAAAATCAGTTCAAATATCATTGAGTTTGTATGATATGTATATCTTACATTCTTTACTTTAATATTTTAAAAGGTTTATCTCCATTGTCTATATTTCAATTGTCTTTGAAAAACTTTTACATTGAAATTCATAAAATCATATAAGAAAACTAAAATACTATGTCACTTCAAATTTGGAAGGAAACACTTGGTATTCCTTCTTTAAAAAGTTAAGACACATATGAAAATTTATTAATATTTAACTCATTTTAAAGACATTAAAGGTCATTTAACTCAAAAATAACTTCTATCCAATAATTTCATACATTCCTCCCACAAATAATATATATATATATATATATATGTTTAAGATTGTATTTAAATATTACATAATTTTTTAGTTAGCTAAATTTATAGTCACATATATACAATATATATAAATAAGAATTTATATTACTTATTAACACCATAATTCGACCTATTATTTGCTTAACTCAAAATTGGTTTCAAAGCCAACTAAAGAAAAACAGAAACGATCATATTGATATTAGACCAAAACATGGGCATACAAACATAATCAATTACACGGAGGATAATTATTTTTTAAAAATAACTTATTATTGCAACATCAACGTATGAAGGATTTACATAAGCAGTTAATTAGAAAATCTAGAATACAATAAATGTATTGGAAACAATATCAGTCAATGATAAGATTGGATCCTCAAAAGCAAGAAACAACATCTTCATAATTCATAAAAAATAAACGCCACAATTATACACATATAAACGAAATGGTATAAACATATCTTATTATATAAAGTTCAATGACAAAAACTCTTATTAACGAGATCGTGACACGTGTCAAAAATATTGATAAGATGTTTTGACACATCACGTGTCAAAAATATTGATAAGATGTTGACATGTGTCAAATATAAATATAGAAACAAATTTGATTTTTACTATTTTACTAATCTACATGAATCTTATTATATAAAGTTCGATGACAAAATTACTAATTAACAAGATCATGACACATGTCAATTGTATCATTCATATGTTGACATATATCAAAAACGGGGTATAAAGCTGGATTTAGCTACACTTCAAATATGGGTAGACAAACTAAATCAATATGTAAGTACAATCTTATTATATAAAGTTCGATGAAAAAATTACTAATTAACGAGATTGTGACACATGTCAAATATATTGATAAGATGTTGACACATGTCAATTTTTTTTTATTAACATAATAAGACAGCTTATTATATTTACAGAATTTTACATGTTTATATTTTAAAACATTTTATATTCCTAAATCAAAAATAACAAAATCAATATATTTTCCATTGTATCCTAATTATATTATACATGGTTTCTCAATAAATTTGACATGTGTAACCAAAAATTTAATTCATTA
Source organism: Camelina hispida (assembly GCA_023657505.1). Taxonomy (NCBI): domain Eukaryota; kingdom Viridiplantae; phylum Streptophyta; class Magnoliopsida; order Brassicales; family Brassicaceae; genus Camelina; species Camelina hispida. The sequence goes on along the minus strand of CP094636.1, from coordinate 7,626,961 downwards.
AGCATGTATATTAATCAATAAATAATGAATAACAAAGTTAAAAAGAATAACATAAGTTATTTAACATAATTTTAGTCGGATATAAATTATATTTATGCTGTAATATAAATTATTGTAAGTAAGTACACAAAACCTTGAAACAATAAATAAATTTAAAAATTAATACATGATTTGTATAAGTATAGTTTTACATGTTTTATTTTAAAGTTTTAATCTATGTAGTAATATGATAAACCTGAAAGAAAATAGAAAAATGAGTTTGTTTAGAATGAATATTTGGTTAATTGATTAAAATTGACAAAAGTATTACTTATAAAATTATGACACATAGAAGAATATATTTAGGATATTTTTGGATTTCCAAAAATTTGTGGATGTTAACTGATTTTTACTGATTATTTTTAATGTTAAATTTTAAATACTAACCAATATACATATTATCTCATATTATTTTTGTTATTAAATTTTTTAACTAATCCATGAAGAAGTGAATTATGGTTTACGATGAAATAGATAGTTAGATGTGATTACTAAACTGAATGTCTAACGATGAAATTTATTTTAGATTAAATAGATTAAAAGTTTTCAAATATTAATTTGTATTATTTAAAAAAAAATCATTCAAGAATATTAGTAAATTTTAATGTTTAAATTTATAATTTTAACACATGTATTTTTGTAATGCATATGTCAAAATATAAGATAATTTGAATACAAATTATAAATTATAGGAATAAATCTTTAGTTATTGAGAATTTCTCTGTATCTTTATACATATGTTTTTATTTTATAAATTTTACTCATTTTAAAATTGATTATGACATGAGGTAAAATTAGTACTTATGAGATAACAACATAACAAATATATCTTAAATAATGTTGATTGCGTTTTTGGCAAATTATATTTTGTTAATTTTTATTTATATTTTCAGTTTTTACTAGATATAGATTTGATATGATGTATTAATTGTGTTTGATATAAAATACTTAGTTCTATGAATTAAGATGAAATGTGTAATTAAAATTAAAATATGGTCTCTTATGATGATATAAATATTTAAATGGTACTTCTTGTCCTATAAGAGTTTTGGGTCAAAGTACAAAGATTAATAAATAATAAATATTATGTCATTTATAAAACTTCCACCAATAGAAAATATACTGTATAATTCAAATAGTCATAAATTGTTATATTAATAAAAATTATACATAAAAAATTTGAGAAAATATTATAAAACTCTTATATAATGGAACGGAGAGAGTATTAAATGAAATATGAGAGGTTTATATTCAATATTAAAATATTATAAGATAAAATCTAAAAATATGTATGTTACTACTTAACTATTCTCAATAAATTTTTTACTTTTTACCCGCGTTATTACGCGGGCCTTATCTAGTAGTGTATAAATAAAAGTGACGGCAAAGCCCGTATATGCCTAATTAAAACGAAATAATACAAAGAGAAAACGAAAAAGATCAAAAAAACAACAAGAAAGTGCCAACTACACCACAACCCACGCGTTGCGTGGGGAAGCACCTAGTTCTTTTAAAGAAGCAGATGTAAAACGACATTTTTTTATTTTAAATATAATTTAATATTTTAATAAAAAAAACAAAAAAAAAAAAAAACTTGGTTCATATGTCCCACACCTGAAAGCATGGTCCAGCCCATAGCCAAATTACGAATTGCTTCATATCCTTAACCAAATTACGTATTGATTCATATAATTTATTTAAAGAAATTGAATACAAAAATATGAAGAAGTGAAAGCTACCTAACGTTGAACAAGTCCGCACACGACTTCCCCCAAATTTAGTTAAGACTACTAGCTTTTTTTATTATTTTTAGCTATATATATATCTTTTACCTCAAACATAATAATTAAATTCAGTTAGATATTAAAAACCATACATGTGTGTTTTCCTCATCCACCAATATATAATATCTAACGATGCAAGAGTAAGAAGAAAACCAAAACAAAGGGAAGCTTTATTTGTAGTACGATCGACACAAACTTGTCTATGGAATACAGATAGAGATTAACAAACTTGTCTTCACTCTTAATTGCTAACCGAATTGATGATAGATTGAAAGTGTAGGGCGGGGAGGATTGACTCGCTCAATCAATGGATGAACAAGAGCATATATCACTCAATACTCTTAAGCTGCAGCTTCAGTCACACACTTAGAGCCTAAATAACGATACATAAAGAATCCGGACTTTGTGAAAAGAACAAAACACTTCAGAGGCTCATTTACAATGTTCTAATGATTAGAAAATAGAAAAATATATATTTTATGAAACTCTTATGTGATTTTGATATTCTTTCAAAACAACTTTCAAATTAAAGATGCATATACTGTAATAATTTTTTTTGGTTGAATGTATTTTACCTTTATTCAAAAAAAAAAATTAGAAAACAAATTGTAGAAAATAAAGAATATGATCAGCTTGGATGACAAGGTCATGCCAAAAATAGAAATATCATTAGCTTGATTCTTGAGAGTTTGGGTGCAAAGTTGTGATACATAATTTTGATTCTCATGGTCTAGGGGGGATTTGAGAGGATTGTACGATAAATAAAAAATAACCTAGTGATTTCATATTCACTATCCACCTCACCACATTCAAACCAAATAGCAGAAATAACCAAATAATAAACCAATAAATAAAATAACCAAATAATAATTCAATAACATCTAACCATCAATACCACATGTCATAGAACAATAAATCAGCAACCTAAACATCCATTATAGACCACTATGTTCCATTCTAGCAACCTAACAACAACATAGAACAAAAAACTAAGCCTCTAGAACATCATTCTCTTCATCGCTTTGATTCCACGATCATATTAAGCCTTTACCTGCACCAAAAACACAAATTGAAATGCATGAGTTTAGTCATAAACACTCAGTGGGACAATTCTCCCATCTACTGGGCTATATATATAAGTAACTGAGATTCCAATGTTAAACAAGCATCAAACAAACACAAACAAACCAGAGAAAAGAGTATCAGCCGCCTGCTAAAAGGGTTGGTGTCGACCGACACTGGCTATTAGTGTCGACCGACACTGCCTCTCGGTGTCGACCGACACTGCCTCTCGGTGTCGACCGACACTGCCTCTCAACCCAAAAACCCTGGTACTGAGTACTGACACTTGCCAAGTCTCCGCACCATCAACACCTTGGTGTCGACCGACACCCACCTGGTGTTTCATGTCTTATTATTTTTAAAGTCAAGAGTGGATGGATCAACGTATTGATCCAGTAAGAAATTGTGTTTCAGAAACATTTATGGTGGGGATTGATGTTTTTATCGAATTTTCTTGTAAATAAGCATCTTATCGTGAAACCAACACTTTGTTGTGTCCTTGTGCTCAGTGTAAGAATGGAAAGTAGTATGATGCAAGAGCGGTCACTAGACATCTTTATCGAGTGGGGTTTAAAGGAAATTACTATATTTGGTTAAACAATGGATAAAACTATTATGATGTTGGAGATCCTCGGGGGTAAGTCATTTTACCGGTGAAGACACAATGTTGCCGCCAAATGCTACAAACTTTCAAGCTCCAGAAAATACTTATGTGTATTTTACATACACAGATGTTAACATTGTACCAGAGGCGGCGTCTCCACATGTATTAGATAATACAATGGAAACAACACACAAAGAGGCATATGTTGATAGTGTTTTCGAAGGTTTTGAAGCTGCTAAAGAGCCTCTTTACGATGGATGTTCGGAAGGAATTTCTCAACTGTACCTTGTGTCCCGTAAGTTAAAAGCAAAATCAGATTACAATATGGTGGAAGCATGCGTTGATGAGCTATAACAGAATTTCAAAGCTGTTTTTCCCACACCAAATCAAGCTCCTACATCATACTACGAGACAAAGAAGCTGACAAGAGAGCTTGGGCCACCATTATATAATATTGATGTTTGCAAGGATAATTGCATGCTCTTTCGGAAAGGAGACGACCGAGATCTATGCAGCGTCGGTTCTGTAATAAAGATAGATACCACTCGAACAATAGGAAAGGGAAAAATAAACATAAGCAGAGAATGTTTTATATGTCGATTACAGATCGGTTGAAGAGGTTATACCAGTTAGAGGCGACTGCAATGACTATGCGATGGCATGCTGAACATATGTCTACCGAAGAAGAAATGCAGCACCCATATGATGGAATAGCATGTAATCATTTTAATGAGGTATATCCTAATTTTGCTGTCGAAAGTTGCAATATTTATCTAGGCTTAACAACAGATGGATTTAATCATGTTGGTATGTATGGGGAGGCACATTCAGTATGGCTTGTTATCGTAACTCCCTATAATTCATCACCCAATATGTGCATGAAAAGATAATTTTTTTTTCTATCGGTACTCGTTCCTGGACCAAAGCATCCATAAAAGTCTAGATATTTATCTTCAACCGTTGTTCGAAGAATGGCAAAGTCTATGTATTGACGGTGTGAAAGTGTATGATGTGTCAAGAATGGTCAAATTTATGATTCGAGCTGCGTTGATGTGGACAATCAACGACTTCCCCGCATATGGCATGTTGTCTGGTTGGACGATGCATGGTCAGTTATCTTGTCCATATTGTCTAGTTGTGACAAAATCATTTTGGTTAACAAATGGAAGGAAACATAGTTGGTTTGATTGCCACAAAATGTTTTTACATCAAGATCATCCATAAAGGCATGATGCTCAGGCCTTTAACGAGGGGAAGAAGTGTTAGACGATCATCCACCATGGTTAAATGGAGAGAAAATTCTTCATGAAAGAATAAACAATAATACGAGGTTGTTTAGAACAGTTGATTGTTGAGGGAATGGACACCAGCAGCCTGCTCGAACTATCAAAGGATATGGGGTTCATCATAATTGGGTTAAAAAGAGTATATTTTGGGAGTTCCCATATTGGGAAAATCTTCTTCTTCCACATAACCTTGACTTCATGCATACCGAGAAGAACTTTTTTGATAATCTCCTCAACACGGTTTTAAATGTTCCTGAAAAGACTAAAGATAACATTAAATCAATCATGGATCTTGCCGCATTATGTAAAAGACATTCGTTGAATCTTCACTGAGATGGGTCAATGCCATTACCAATATATAGGTTGACAAATGAAAACAATGCCTATTTTTGTTTTTTGTGCTTCTAACTGCAGAGCTGCAACGTAGATGGATGCCACCATGTGCCATACCGCCAGGCTCCATACCGCCAGGAGCCACGCGTTCTACAAGTGTAACATCTTCACACGCAAACAACTACAGCCAGTAAACTCTCAATGCATTATTGAGTGCTCCTGAAAGAGAATGCCAGCCACACCTCCACCCGAGGAAACTCAATGGAGCTTTATGGTTAGTTTGTAAGAACTACAATTATGTTTTTATACCCCAAGTCAACAATATTTTCCAACTAACTACCAAACTACTAATCTCTCTTTTCCCTCTTTTTTTTTTTTTTTTTGTAGCAACAATACTACTAGGAACCTCGTTTCTCATGACACAGTCCACTTTCATTGGAAGAAGCACACTATGATTTCAGTTTGTGACTGCATCAGCTAAAAGAAGAGTGCAAATCAAAAACCCAAGTACATTGGTGAGGCTGATTGGGACTTTCTAATGAAGTATTGGGCAACATAACCAGCAAAGAAGAAGAGCAAGAATGCTGCTGAAAGCCTCTTATCTAATCATGATGGCAGAGGATTCACAAGCATTTTGCACGTCCTCTATGTTTTTTTCCAGATTGAGCATGAGATGGTAAGTGTTATACTTCTCTTCTTTTATTATTTACTTTCATATATGCATTAATATTTCATCTTTGTTTTTGTAGATGATTGTGTCTGGTCTGGATGAACCACCAGCCTTAACTGTTCTTGTGCGGAAAACACACACACGCAAAGATGGAACTTTCATCGACGCTCATGCTGAGTGTCTTGTAATAGAAGTAGAGGAAGTTGCTGCACAGATTACATCTGAAGATGGTTCTCCCCACAGCCAAACTGCCACATATGGTGCTATTCATTCTCGTATTCTCTTGAACAAAGAATATCTCAAGGTACTCTCTCAAAAAACTTTTATCTTTTTAATGCCTCATGCTCTCTTTTTGTTTGGTTTGATTGGTTAAGTTTATTTATTTGCATTATATATATGTTTGCTTTTGAATAATGTTTGATATTTGTTTTGTTTCTCTCACAGCATGGACAGTCTAAAAATGGGTATGTCTATGAATCGGCAGTGTTCAATACCGGGAAATCAATCCATCTGAGAAAGTAGCAGCTTCTATTTCTCACAACCTGGACATGGAAGTGTGCATCTTTAGTTTGGAGACAAACTTCACGACGCTCAACACCAATGTTGGAGACTTGAATACTTACATGGGAACGGTTATGGAAGAGCTGGTTGCATCACGAAAAACACTTAATCTGATCATGCAGTCTTTTGGAATTAGACAACCCTCTACTACTACTGCTCCTGCTACAACTTCTGCTGTTGTTCATGCTCCAGCTTCTACAACAGCTGCTCCTGCTCCAGCTACTGTTGCTCCTGTTCCAGCTTCTGCAACTGCTCAAGCTTCTACAACTCCTGTTCAATCTTCTGCAACTGCTCCAGCTTCACACCAAAGCAACTTAGATGCATGGTGTGCATCATTAGGTTTTAAAATTTTGGGCAATGATGGTTAAGCTTTTTTGTTAAAACTTTCTAATGGAGAGCCTTTTATTTAGCAAATCTTTTGGTTAAATGTAAGATAAGTAGTTATTTAGTTAGTCTTTTTGGTAATATATAAAGATAAGACTACTTAATTATGGTAATGTATATTGCTATTTGGATTTCATATTTTGTGAATATGACTTTTTGTTACAGGTTTTTGCTTTTAGTAATTAATATTATTGTCTTTTGGCAAATAATCAGCCACGAAACAAATTATTTTCGTAGCTTTAGAAGCTACTAACTTTGTTGTTAATGTTCATAAAATTAGTTGCTACCTTGTCACAATAATGCCACTAACATATATTGTGGCTGAAATAGCTTAGCTACTAAATTTCTACTTTGTAAATTTGTGGTTATATTATCACGAAAAATGTGGTGACAAAAACGTAGCGAGTTAGCCACCCAAATAATGTGATCAATTCATGGATAATATAGCCACTAAGGATTGTGACCATTTCTTAGCTACAGTTAGCCATGAGCTAATAGTGGTAGCTTCGTAGCTACAGTTAGCCACGAATTAATGGTTATAGTTTCTTAGCCACATTTAGCCACAAACGGTGTGTGACAAATTCATGACTCCACAGCCACGAAAAGCGACGCCAATAATTTGGTTATGACGCTATATCTACGATTTTTTGGTGATTATTCATGAGATTTTTTACTTATAGCCATGAATATTTAGGCTTAGCTACAAATATATTGGTTGCTATACATGTTTTTTGTACCATAAATTAATTTGTCAATTAAACGTTATTTTTTTTCTGAACAAAATTTTAATTAAACGTCATTATTCTCCATAAATGTGTCTGTTTCGATTCTTATATGCATTTAAACCATAACATCTGAATCTTTGAGTTGACCGAATCTCATCATAACCCACACATTTCTCCTCCTAATCCTAGACTTCTCTCATTTGCTCACTTCGGCGCCCGAACTCTCCCTTTGGTTCCCGAGCCGAAGGACACTGAACCGAGCCGCCTCGATGCCAAGCTCATTGACCCCCCGGACCGCTAGTGACACGTGTCCTAAAAAGAGACCAAAAATCAACGTTTTGTGCTCTTATCCAGAAAGTCAACGTTTTGTGCTCTTGAACCCGAAAGAGGTTCTAATCCCAACAATAATCTAGATATATTATAAGTAGTCATGATAATGATTATTCGAGAAAATGTTAAATTAAGTTATTAGGTAATTTTTTTAATTCACATTAGTCACTTTGCTTTATGGAAAATTATGATTTAATATATGTTGTCAAATGTGAAAGAGTGACTCCCTCTAATGGTATCTAGAGTTTAAGCAAATAAATGGTTTGAAATGCTTTATGAAAATTACATTTCTGTGAAGATTTTCTCCTTGAATATGTGATATACAGGATTTGGTGATTACCACACCAACAAAGATTTTCCTTGAACCATATTAATATTTTGTCGACAGCCCGACCATTTCATGAAGAATGTTTTACATACATATGATCATTTTTTTTTATATACTCGATCGGCTGATCCGGTCAGTCTTGGGAGGAATGCAGCGAAGTGCTACCATGTAGACTCGTCGCCAAATATATATATGTATATGGTATTTTCCGTATATGCTTATTTGGAGACTTATGCGTTGGGACCAAAAGATCTTCATTCTCATTTAGAATCTTTAGAAGAAGTCTTCTCATGCATTACCATAGGGTCAGGCCTATGCGTTAACACTTCGACTTGTTTTTTTAAAAATAAAAACGTGAATATCTTAGACTTTCTTAAAAACAGATGGGTTCACACTAAGCTGATTTATTGAGTCCACAAAACAGCTTTGTTCTTATGATTTTCTCCACGGTTTGGAGACTTGCTACATGAAATAGAGCCTCAACAATTGTCCTTACATGCATCAAACCACATGAGATCATCCACATATATATCATTCCTACCATATTTGGATTCAACGAGTTTAAGTCCCAAATAATCCAATTCTGACGAAATCTGCATTTACACAAATCACTTGAAATGTTTGATTGAATATAGCTCCTATATTGTTTGATCGTAGTGATTTATTTTGTATGATGGAGATAAGAGTTTATTAGGAAATTATGGGCAAAGTCTATTTTCGAGAAAACGAATATTAATATCATAAGACCAACAAAGATCAAACCATCTTCTAGAGGAAACATATCTACAAAGAAAGGGACAATTGCATTTTTAGTACCTTTATTTGCATTTAAATGAGCTCTTAGATCCCATATTCGTTTTTCGAGAAACATAACCACTATGGGTGTTGAAATTACAGTTGACCTCCTTAAGACCAAACAAAAAATAGAAGCCAAAATGACAGATTTAACCCGATGAAGTCTGCAAAAGATATCTTTAAGGTTGATTTCAAATTGACGTCAAAGGGAAGACTTAAAAGTAAGTCTACTCCTTAATTATAGGTAAAATTTTAATTAAAAAAATTATAAAAAATAATTTAGTAAACCTATTGACCAAATAATAATCACATAGACTTCCTACATTGTAATAAAATAAATTTACATATAAACTAGTCAAATTAAGGGAGGAAATACTGATTAGGTTAAAATTATTTGATTTAGGGTTTGTTTAAGTAGACTTCTCTGTAGACTATTGGTAATTGACTTTGTAATGCCATCAACTATTAATTAGTTTTGGGCGTTCGGTCAGAACCGAGAGAACCGAACCGATTAAACCGATATGTTCGGTTTTCGACAGCATCTGTGATAGGATTAACAAACCAATCGGCGAAATTAATTTGGTAATCGGTTCCTGATTCGGTTCGGTTTGGTGGGGCATAACCGATCGGTTTTAATTAACCGAGTTATATATACCTAATTTTCACTTGTCCTAATTTTACATACACTCTTTTATACTATCCTCGCCGCCGCTTTTGTATCCTTCTCTCTCGCTTTGCTCAAGCTCTCTCGGAAAAATCTGTAGAAGCTTCTCTCGTAAGAATCCATCTCTCAACTTCTTCTCCTTATCGCTTCTCTCATTTCGAAGTTTTATTGACGACTCGTCGTTTACTTGTTGTTTTCTTTTGGTACTAGATCTGAACTCAGAAGATCTCCGAGTTCGTACCTTCTCCGTTTGAGCAGTGATTTTGGTAAGTTTCTATTACGCGCGATTCATCACTTCCTTAGCTCATCACCAAAAGTAAAACAACGTCATTCTCTCCTCCATTCTTCTTCTCAACTCTCTCTCTCTCTCTCTCTCTCTCTGGAGATTCGATTACAACAAAAATTAAATGTGTTTGGAGCTAGATACGGCGGCGGATTTGGATAGGGTGTTGTTTTATTTTTCCGTTTATGGATCTGACTGGAGAGTTAAGAAGAAGGTCTCTCTCTCTGTTTGTCTCTCTTTATCTCTCGGTATCGCTTGTAACCTCTCTTTCGCGACTCGGGTGTCGCGAGATCGTTTCTAGACGAAGTATTGTTTCTTCTTCCTCTATTGTGCTATCTCGTCACTCGCTTTTCATCTCTGCGACCAATTGACCCGATTTTCGGGCGACAATTTCTCTTCTTACCTCTTCTTCTTGATCTTCTTCACTTCCTCTGAAAAGGACCTTCCTCGGAGGTATCAATCTTCTACGTTGTTGGTGAAAGATTGGATTTTTCAGATATTAGATTGGTTCAAGTGAGAGCAATATATATTTTTTTAATCTCTAGAGTCCTTTAAACGAATGAATTTGGAAAAAAATATGGTCGATTTAAGGGTTTAATTCCATTAACTCATGTGTGATTTGAGCAGGGCAGAGAAGGACAATGTTTATTCAAACACAATCAACTCCGAATCCTTCTTCTCTGATTTTTTATCCTGACAAACCAGTCATGGAGGTTGGAAGCGCTGATTTTCCTAATGTTTGTTCCGCTTTGGGTTCGCCATTAGCCAAGGCTATTTACTCCATTGATGGTATTATTATCTCTCGTGTGTAACCTGTTTTTGTTTGTTTAACCAATCGGTCATATGTGATTTATGATGTTGTTTCTTTGATTTTTGCAGGTGTTGTTCGAGTTTTCTTTGGGTCTGATTTTGATACTGTTACAAAGACAGATGATGTATCATGGGATATTCTCTTGACCAACTCAAAATCCTTTTAGATTAGTTACCAGTTTGTTACAGGTTATTGATTAAGTTCTTTGCAGAAACGATGTACTTGGTAACACTTGGAAGGTGTTGTTTGAGCTGCGTTGGCCTGAGTTTATTGACCATGTCGAATCACCAGCTAATTGGCAACACCTTTACTGGGAGAAGCATCTCCAAAAGTATGCCAATTTGTTCTTTGTTCGATGATATCTCTTTGATGCTGCCTAGTTTTTTTGTGTTATCCTTGGTTTTTTCCATTCGTTATGTATACATTTGCGTCTATGTGACTTGTCTGTTTCGTGGCAAACCTTTTAGTTACGAGACTGATGATTATGTTGCACAAAGCAAGAATTGGATAATGGATTCATCATTGCTTAATCGATAGTTTTTGTTCACAGAGTTATGTATAAATAATATGCTCATTTTAATACAACAAAAACAAACCGTCTCTCATGTATCTATACTAAGTGGTCAAGACAATATACCTTCTATCACATTTTGATCAAGACAATATACCTTCTATCACATTTTGCCAAAATTGAAACATCATTACACTTTACTTCTTCAACAGATTGAAACATCATTACATTTTGCCAAAGTCACATTGAGCATTCAAAAAAAACTAAGAGGATCCATTCAGGAACTTGTCGACTCTATGATTAGTTGAAGCTGAGAGAAACTTCATGCAAATAGGAGGTTTAACTCCAGCTATAGCAAGCACTGAACTTGGCAAAGTCCAGATTCCATCTCCACATATCAAACCAGAAGCCACTGTTGTCGCAAAAGCTTCAGCCTTTGGCGCATCTAACCTCTCCCAGACAAACAAAATAAAACTCCCCACGCACATGTCAATCGCAAAGTTAGAGATAGAATTGTTGTAGAAAAAGTTTAACTTAAATATCAATAGAAAAAGAAAAAGTTTAACTTAAATATCAAAAAAAATTCAATTAAAGACTTTTTCAATTATACAGACTTCACACAAAACTCCAACACGTTGACTTCAAAAATAAGTCTAAGTTAATGACCTAACTGTCTAAGAAATCCAAAAACTTGATTTCTCCATATGTATAATATATAATCATGTCAAAAACATATAAAAGCAAGTACATAACATATATCAAAGAATACAACAAGAAAATCTTAAAAATTATTCACCAATTTGCAATAATTTGGTTTTCAAATAATGCCGACTTCATGTTCACATCAACGAGTAGACATAGAAAAGACTATACGAGGATAACTTCAAATGAAGTCTATATCTTGGGGTCTATTTTTGCAATTACAATTTTACAAAGCAGACTGCGAATGAAGTCTACCATAACCGGTTGACTTCTTTTGTGGTCTTCCTTTGTTGATTTTTTGGTTAGTTTTGCAATTAAATAGATAAAAAAAGGTAGACTTCAATGGAAAGTTCAACCGGTTAACTTCAAATATAGTCGACGATGGTTATTTTTGCAATTGACCAACCCATTGACTTTACAGTAGACTTCTGTCTACTAAGTAGACTTTAACTATCCGTCAACCAGAAAAAGTAAACTTCGTCGTGGTTAGTTTTGCAATTGACCAAGTTTGACTTTTACCAAGTAGACTTCGTATGAAGTCTACATTAATGATGACTTCGTTTGCAGTCTGCCGTGGTCATTTTTGCAATTGACCAACAATTGCATTTTTTAAATAGTAGACTTCTTTTGCAGTCAACTAATTATTTTAATATATTTTTAATATATTAATATTACGGTCAATGCTTAAATAGTTTGGTCAATTGCAAAAATAGTCACTATGGAAGTCTACTCGTTTATTATCGTAAGAAAATTTCGTCCGGCAGTCATAACTAAAAAGTCAAGAATTTGGTCAATTGCAAAAATACACCTTAGTAGACTGTAAATGAAGTATCTGACAGAAAGATTATAATGCAGTCTGAACCATATTTTTTTGTTTTCAAATGAAATTAAGAAGACTGAAATTCCAGTCTACGCGCTCGAAACTCGATAAATTTTTAATTGCAAAATTGACCACAGAGTAGACTTTACATGATATTATGACGGTTAGACTAACAAATGAAGTCTACATTCGCAAAAAAGTCAAGGAAAATCATGAAATCTACCGGAAAATAACCTTATCGATGGTTGTTTTGCAATGTCAAGCACCGAGGACATCGTCTTTAGTCACCACAGAAGAAACCCAGCACCAATTTAATCACTATCCAAGAATCATGACATATAACAAGATAAATGCACTTGCAAATTTTCTTGGATTAAAATGGAGAGGAGATGGAAGAAAATGAAGTTCTCATAGCATTGGATGTTATTTAAGCTCACAAATTTGGGTTGTTGAAGCATTAAGAGCTTCAAGTTTGGTTGTTCATGGTAGTTGGAAAATTGATGGCGGTGGCACAACCGTAAATAAAAGAAGAAGATGAGGATATGGATGTAATAAACATTTTCGCAAGAAATTCAAATAAATCAGAAATAATGGCATTTATGTGAATACAATGAATAGACAAGGATTTAATAGGAAAAAGTTGGCAAATGTTGGAGAGAGAAAAAGAAAGGTCTAAAATTGCAATTGACTCAAATTAGGGGTCCAATTTTGCTTGTGTCCCACAAAGAGATCCAATTTTTTTACCGTGTTTGATGATGTGCTCAAATTTACCCTAGAGCTACTCTCTCAAATTAAGAGGTCAATGTAGTATTTAGGGATCGAATTCCACAAGTACTCAAGACTACACAATAAATTATAGAGTTTTATAATTATGCTAAACAAATTGATTTAAATAAAGAAAAGCAATGCAAAATATCAAATAAAAACTGTTGTAAATTCAGAAGATCAAAAAGCTAGGCCTAGGGAATTTCTCAGGAAATTATGAAATATTAAATCAATCAATAAATTAGGATTCAAGCAATTAAGAACAGATCTAGAACTCTAAACACTTTTGTAAATTAAATCAGTTCTCACTGCAAATAAAATTTAAAACCAGAAAATCCAAATCTCTTTGCAAAATTCTAGGTAATAAATCAGCTTTAAAATCAGGTTTAGATTATTCACAAAATTACTAAATTAAATCTCTTTGCAGAAAGTAATTTTGCTCATCAAAATATTTTATCAGAAAAATCAATTATATTCTCATATCAATTTATTTTCCTAAGGTATTAATTCTAGATGGCCAATCAAGGATTAATATGAAAAACAACATAAGATGAAGATCTAGCTAGATAATGAATCCTAAATAAACAGATCTAATAAATCATAAAATCCCTGTGAAAAACTCTGAACCTAACAAGCAAACTACTCAGACATGATCAATGAAGAACAAAACATCTTTCTGAATAATAAGCAATTGAAATTAAAAGAGTAAAGAGGGAGTTCAAGAAATTCTTCTCTCAAAGCAGATCTCTCTCTCCAAAAAGCTCTCAAAATCTCACAGGGTTGCAGAAAATAAAACTTGATAGAATACAATTTTAGGGTTTGGAAAACCTTAAAAAACTATTTATATGTCCTAAAACACGTCAGGGACTTGTGTTGCAATTTTGGAAACTTTGGGGCAGATTTGTAAAACTTCCAAATTTGGCTCTTTTCTCGTTGGCAACAAGGGTGTCGATCAATGCTTTCTAGTGTCGATCGATGCCCTCTCTCATATTCGACTCCAAGCTGATTTCCTCCAGATTATTGCTCCAAAATGATCCAAACAGCTCCACTTTGCTCATTTCATGCTAAAAACCTGTAAAGACTCAAAAACAATCTAGAAACAAATGAAAAGACACTAAAAGACTCCTTATATCATGGTTAAAAACTATAAAAACCATGATATATCAACTCCCCCAGACTTAGCCCTTGCTTGCCCTCAAGCAAAACATAAACTTAGACCTGTGAAAGAGGTTTGAAAACAGGGAATTCACTCAATTGCAGATTATTCTTATTCACACTCTTCATTTACCTGACTCAAGAATTTACTTCTTATACTTAACCATGATAAGCATCAACATTCCTTACTCAAATCCCACAATCCTTTGGAATCTCTGAAATCTCCATTGTCATCTCACTACATAAATTAAAGCAAGTATAGGTGAGTTCTTACCTTGGGTGTATTCATCAGTGGCATATGGACTCTCTTCAGGCCAAGACATTCTTCTTACATCTCCTTTCCTCTCCCTTTTCTCACTTCCAAATTTTTTTCTTTTCTTATTATTTTTTTTTTCTAATCAAATATGTAAGCGAATACCGGGGTCATCGGTAATTTACCTACCCCTCGCTTTCAAGCTTTGTGTGATCATTTGACTCAAGAGTAGAATAATGAGGTCACATGTAATTTACCTACCTCTCTAAACTGATCAAAATCATCTCATCTTTTATTCTCTTTTTTTTTAAGGGGAAGAGAGAGGGGAGACATACTTTGAAAAATTGCACTGTCTTGTATGGCCCGAAGAAGAAGTCTAGTCCACTGATTTTCAACCCCAAAGTAAGAGATTAAGTCCGGTTAAAATCCTGATAAAAGTTGAGACAACGTTAGATCAATCAGATATCCATTGAATAAGGGCTTTCAGGATTGTTGATAAGGTACATAGTCTTTCTAAGCTTCAGTTCTGAGATCAAACATAAACAAATAATCATTAGAGTGTTAGCCAAATAAGAGAAATCATTAATCAAGATCATAATTCCCAAAGACAAAAATAAAAAATTTGAAAAATTTGACTCAAACTTTATGGTTTTGACTGACACAACTGAAACTCAAAAACAGAACATAGTTAGTAGATAACCTCTCCCAGACTTAAACAACACTGTCCCCAGTGTTATCAAGTAAGAGGAAAGCAAATATAAAATAAATAAAAATCAAAAATCAAAAGGAAAAGGAAAACCTACCAGTGGGTTGCCTCCCAATAAGCGCTTGTTTTCAGTCATTAGCTTGACTGTGTTGGAGCTCAGGCATCTGGAGGAGCAGAACATGGCATTGAAGTCCTCTTCATCAAAGGTGGTGTATAAGCTTTAGGTGCATGAGGCTTGCCAAGGATGTGAGGAACAGGACCAGGGTGGGATTTAGGGATGGGTTTGCTTCTCTTATGTCCTTCAAAATCATCAACAGAAGAAACAAGCACTCTACAATAATCTCGTGGCTTGGTTAACTGCAAAACAGTTTTTATCTCTTTGAAATTCTTGTTGATGATAAGAGGAAGTGTGGGTAAAGAAGATGCATACCTTTGCCTTACATGAGGACTCTGGAGTGTGGAGTGGGGGACTTTCTATTTGGGAACAGGTTGCTGACTTGAAACATCAGTTGAGGACAAGTTCAGTCTCGGTCATGGAGGAGTGTCGATCGATGCTGATGGAGTGTCGATCGACACTGAGCATGTTGCTCGTGTAGCAGAAACTTTTTCAACAGAAAAAGTCTGTCCATCAATAGTAGGAGCCCTCCTCAGCTTATCCATCTCAAAGTTCATACTCAAACCATCCACATTCAGTGCTATGTGTCCCTTCTGCACATCTATGATGGCACCAGCTGTAGCCAAGAAAGATCTTCCTAAGATGAGAGGATCTTTAGGCTCTTGATCATACTTCAGCACCACAAAGTCAGTGGGAATCATGAAGTTGCCAACCTTAACTGGAATATCCTCTATAATGATATGCTCAAATTTACCCTAGAGCTACTCTCTCAAATTAAGAGGTCAATTGTAGTACTTAGGGATCAAATCCACAAGAACTCTAGATTCACACAATAGATTTAATAATCTTTTAATTATGCTAAACAGAAATATTTTAATTAAATTGCAAGATTAAACAGAAAATAAAAGAGATGTAAAATTCAGAAGGAATAAACGCTAGGCCTAGGGAAATTCTCAGTAAATCATAGAAAATCAGATCAATTAATTAAACAAGCAGGATTCAACAATTAAGCACCGTTCTTGAACTCTAAACACAATTCTAAAATAAATCAGTTCTCACTGCAAATATTATCTAAATTAAAACCAGAAAATCTAAATTTCTTTGCAAAATTCTAGGTAATAAATCAGCTTTAAAATCAGGTTAGATAAGTTCACAAAATCACTAATTCAAATCTCTTTGCAAAAAGTAATTTTGCTGACCAAAGGTTTTATCAGGAAAATCAATTATATTCTCATATCAATTAATAATCCTAAGATCTAAATCCAGATGACTAATCAAAGATCTAGCATTAAGAACAACCTATGGTGAAAAACAAGAAAGATAATGAATCCTAAATTAACAGATCTAATAATCCATGAAATCCCTAATGAGAAACCCTAAACCTAACTAGCAGATCTACTCAGACATAATTGCAAGAACACAAATCATGAATAAAATAGATAGCATTAAAAGATTAAAGGGAGAAGAAAAGGAGTTCTGAATCTTCTCTGAAGGATTCTTGATTCTTCTCTCCAAAAGCTCTCTAAAAATCTCTCAGGGTTTTGCTCTCAAAAGTTACAGGGAAAAATAAAGCTTAGGTCAAAACAATGACCATAAAAATCCTATTTATATTCCTAAACACGGCCAGGGACCAATGATGCAAATATGGAAGACTTCGGGGCTGATTTGTAAATCTTCAAAACTTGTGGGAAAACTTCCAATTCTGACTTTGGCCTAGCATCGATCGATGCACATACTGTGTCGATCGATGCACTCTCTAAATTTCGTCTCCCAACTGCCTCAATGCTTGATTAAGCTCCAAATCCTCCAATTTAGCTCCATTAAGCTCTCATTCATGCTAAATCCTATAAAAGACTCAAAAGACTCTGAAAATACCAAAAAGACTCTATAATTAAGACTTATATCATGGCTAAAAACACATAAAAACCATGATATATCATAAAACACCTTCAGGAATTCTTCGAGATCGATCAGCCAAGATAAGAGAAATCTGAGTTGGCTTGAATTTTGTCATCCCAAGTCTCACAGCAACAGAATGTGGCATCAAGTTGATGCTAGAGCCAAGGTCGCAAAGTGAGTGAGCAAATCTTCCTGCTGAGATTGAGCAATCAAGTACAAAGCTTCCAGGATCTGGTAACTTTTCTGCAGTCTTACATTCAATGATTGCACTCACTTCTTTAGAGACAACCACTTCCTGCTTCTTCTCTTTCTTCCTCTGTGGAGGCTGGTTTAACAGAATTGCACTGACATCCTTAGTAAGCAGTGCTCCTTCCTCAGGGCTCAAACCATTTGATATCATTCTCTTGACATAGCGCCTAAGTGGTGGTGAAAGATTTATTGCATCAATCAATGGCATCTCAATCATCACCTTGTCCATCATTGTCTTGCATCTAGCTTCCTCAAGCTCCTGCTTAGACCTCCTTGGCTTGGGAAAAGGAACCTTAGTCTTGTAGACCCTCTCAACTGCTGCTGGAACCTGAGATTTTGGAACTTCCGCATCTGACTGAGATGGGTGTCGACCGACACTCAGGTGGTGTCGATCGACACCATCATCTGGATCCGACAGATTGGCCGATTTTTCTCCTTGTTCTGCAGAAACAATTTCCCCATCATCTTCATCTCTCACTAATATGGCATTGCAAGCATGTCTGGGGTTTGACTCAGTTCTTGCTGGAAGATAATTCTCTTGCCTTTTTACAGACCCAACAGTATGTGCAACTTGAACCTCTAGCTTCTTAACATGAACATTCAATGCCTCTATCTTCCCATTCAGCTCAGTGTAGACATTGTCAATCTTTCCATTGAATGTCACTGTCAATTGCTCTTGTCCTTGCAAAAGCTGCTCAAGCATGGCTTCCATTCTACTCTCTGAAGAAGTCTTAGGAGGTGGAGACTGATAAGATGAGTTCCCATATGTCCTTGTATAGCCATTGTTCTGTTGTTACTGCTGATACTCTGGCTTGGAACTGTAGCCTGAAGAGTTCCCACTGTAAGGCCTATTGCCTTGCTGATTTCCAAACCGCTGTCCCTGATTCCCATACACATAGTTCACATCCTCCTCTTGGTGTCCTTGATCAGGTTCTGGCTCATATGTCTCAACCTCAGCAGCAAAATGAACAGATTTCTTACCCATAAGGAGATTATGCCCTAAATCCAGCTTAGCATTAACAGAAGCTAACTGGTTTGAATCAAATCCTCCATGCAATCTCTTCCTTTCAGCATCTGCTCCCTTAGTGCTATTGCTAGAAGCCAAATTCTCAATCAAAACTTCAGCATCTTCTGGATATCTTGTCTTGAAATTCCCATGACTTGCAGCATCTAAAACCAACTGATACTCCCAGTCACACCCTCTGAAGAAGATACTTAGCAATTGAACCTTTGAGAAACCATGGTGTGGACAGTCTCTTTGGTAAGCCTTGAATCGCACCCAAGCTGCTTTGAAAGCTTCATCTGGTCTTTGCTTGAAAGAATACAGCTTGATTCTCAACTCATCTGACATGGCATCATCATAGAAGTAGTTGAGGAAGGCCACCTTGACATCATGCCAGTTTGTCAATGATCCAGCTGGTAATTGTTTCAACCACTGAGATGCCTCTCCTGCAAGTGAGTAAGGGAAGAGTTTGCAGAATGTGAAGTCCTCAGTCACTCCATTAGCCTTGATACTGGTCACAAGGTCCTCAAAATGCTCAATATGGTCCAAAGGCTTCTCATTGGGCAAAGCAGAGAAAGGTCTCTGTCCAACCAATTGAAAGTACGCAGGTTTCAACTCAAAATCGTTCCTCTGGAATGGAGGAGGAACAATAGCAGACCGGTTCTCATACACAAGATCAGCCCGGTTGTAGTCAGCAATGGTCCTGATCAGATCCCGGTTTTGGTCCTGTCTTCGAACTGGGTTCTGTACGTGGTTGGCAGCTCCACACACGTCTGCAGGTGGGTGTCGATCGATGCCACCTAGTTGGTGTCGATCGACACCAAGGTTTGGATCATCAACGACACCAGCTTGCTGGTTCACGACAGCCTGCTCGTTGACAACAGGCTCAGCAATCACGTTTCCTTCTGCATCAAGCTTTTGGCCCTGCTCATTGTGCAAGTGGCCCTCTTGATCCCTCAAAACACCAGCCTCATCACGCATCAGAATGATCGTATTAACCATCTTCAGAGATTTAGCTGCTTTTCTGTTCTCACGCTCAAGTTTTCCCAACTCTTGGTTTGACAAATTCACAGTAGGACCAGATTTGTTGCTCCTTGTGTGAGATCTAGGAGGCATGCACCTGAAACACCAAAGAGAGAAGAAAACAAAAGCGTGTTAGTTTGAAAATAAAAAGAAAAATTTAGACAAAATCTAAAACTCAAATCTAATGGTAGATCAAAGAGTCCCCGGCAACGGCGCCAAAATTTGATGTGCTCAAATTTACCCTAGAGCTACTCTCTCAAATTAAGAGGTCAATGTAGTATTTAGAGATCGAATTCCACAAGGACTCAAGACTACACAATAAATTATAGAGTTTTATAATTATGCTTAACAAATTGATTTAAATAAAGAAAAGCAATGCAAAATATCAAATAAAAACTGTTGTAAATTCAGAAGATCAAAAAGCTAGGCCTAGGGAATTTCTCAGGAAATTATGAAATATTAAATCAATCAATAAATTAGGATTCGAGCAATTAAGAACAGATCTAGAACTCTAAACACTTTTGTAAATTAAATCAGTTCTCACTGCAAATAATATCTAAATTTAAAACCAGAGAATCCAAATCTCTTTGCAAAATTCTAGGTAATAAATCAGCTTTAAAATCAGGTTTAGATTGTTCACAAAATTACTAAATCAAATCTCTTTGCAGAAAGTAATTTTGCTCATCAAAAGGTTTTATCAGGAAAATCAATTATATTCTCATATCAATTTATTTTCCTAAGGTATTAATTCTAGATGACCAATCAAGGATTAATATGAAAAACAACCTAAGATGAAGATCTAGCAAGATAATGAATCCTAAATAAACAGATCTAATAAATCATAAAATTCCTGTGAAAAACCCTGAACCTAACAAGCAAACTACTCAGACATGATCAATGAAGAACAAAACATCTTTCTGAATAATAAGCAATTGAACAAAGAGGGAGTTCAAGAAATTCTTCTCTCAAAGCAGATCCCTCTCTCCAAAAAGCTCTCAAAATCTCACAGGGTTGCAGAAAATAAAACTTGATAGAATACAATTTTAGGGTTTGGAAAACCTAAAAAAACTATTTATATGTCCTAAAACACGTCAGGAACTTGTGTTGCAATTTTGGAAACTTTGGGGCAGATTTGTAAAACTTCCAAATTTGGCTCTTTTCTCGTTGGCAACAAGGGTGTCGATCGATGCTTTCTAGTGTCGATCGATGCCCTCTCTCATATTCGACTCCAAGCTGATTTCCTCCAGATTATTGCTCCAAAATAATCCAAACTGCTCCAATTTGCTCTTTTCATGCTAAAAACCTGTAAAGACTCAAAAACAATCTAGAAACAAATGAAAAGACACTAAAAAACTCCTTACATCATGGTTAAAAACCATAAAAACTATGATATTGACACTTACAGCTGAATTATTTTGTTTTGATTTTTTTCTTCATGTCAGAAAAAGTGAAGTGACTGGTGAGAGCAAATAAGCAATGTTGTTTGTTGTGCAACAATGATATTGGAGTTTCATAAGATAATGAAACATAGATTGTATCACTTTTGAATTCAAGTACAAGGAAGTAAAGTAACGGATTTCTAATTCGTTAGCCAGATAAACTTCTACTGTTTTATCTAAATTTCTACGTAATTATTGATTATGACATATGATGGATTCGTATAATGTTGCATCTTATGTTTTAAAGAAATCAGTAAAATCGATTAAAAATTTACTTATTCAAAAATTAAAATGCACTCTTCGATGATCTTTGACAACATCGAATTGTATATCATAATTCTTCCTAAAATAGAAATTAGTGCGAACAAAACAATTATACTTAATAACTTTTTTATCTATCACTTTTTTGTAATAATCATTATTATGTTTACAATGATAATAAACAAAAATACTTAATAACTTTTTTATCTATCACTTTTTTGTAATAATATTTATTGTGTTTACAATGATAATTGGAGAACCTTTTTCATAAATTTCTGTAAGGATGACATTTGTAGTCGACGAACATCCCGACGTCGACATCTATTAGCATAAGTACATGGTCGCCTATATGGATTCGCTCGTATGGGCAGATGACATTTGGCGTTAGGAAATCTTGGATCGCAACCATTACCTAAACCTATAGACGGTACATACGGGATATATTTTATTTTTGCCTCAGTGCAACTTATAAATACGCATACCACAATCAAAAGTGTCACTAGCATAACATCTTTAGTTTTTATCATGATTTTAGAATTTGGATTTTTTATTCTATTTTTTATTTGGTGAAAATATAGGAAAATCAGCTTCTTATATATAGTACAAAGAGATAAGTTACAATTCACTATCTTTAATACATAAATCTAATCTTGTTTTGGTGGAATTGGAGTTACAGTACTTGTTTCAGTTATTATTATTACTATTAGTATAATAATATACATTTATTATTTTGCAACGTTTTTTTTGTTGAGATTTTACTGATTTAATTTCACTATTTTTTTCTTTTAAAATTATATTGATTCTTAAAGGAGAATCATATAAAAGGTTATAAAATCCAAAATTGTCCTAAATTAGATGAATGTGAGTTGTGCATATACTTGTTACCCAAGGTTTTTTTTTTTTTTTTGGTATCAATTGTTACTCAAGTTACATGTTCCATTTAATATGTTTTTCATGTACTTCCGATAATAGTTTTAGAAACTCTAATTACTCATACCCCAACTCGTATGTGATATACACGATCCTATATTCGAAAATGTCCTTGTCATCCCAATCCTAAACCAAACGCTACCAAATTACAAATTGACTAGAATTGGATCCGTGCTAGAGCACGGGTTGAAATTTTTATATTTATTTTGTAATTTTATTTAAATCACTATATATGTGATTGTTTTATTTGTTTTAAAAGTTTTTTTTTTCTTTTGGGATGAAATACTAAGCCATGAAATCATGTTCTAAATATGACTTATGAAATAATATATATTTTGTAAGACCTAGTCTAGTATATTTAGATTTTGATCCACGGTACACTGCGGGTTAAGTTATTTATTAAAAAAAAAGTTTGTTTGTTAATTTGATTTGATTTGTTTTGTTTTTTTTTTAAATTATATATTGTCTTTTGATTGTTAATTCTATGACTTAACCCACAATTTATCGCATACTAATTTGAAGACCAAATATGTAACATATATTTGTCAAAATCATCTTGACCGAAAAAGCCTCTACCAAATAACATTATTCCAAACTTTAATTTAATCTGAGAAATCATATTTTGTAAAATTTCAACTCATGCTCTAGCAAGAAATCATATTTCTTGAAGTTTTTTCATTCTATAGTGACATATTCTTGACTCGTACTATAACAAATCAAGTTAGAGTATTTATAATTTTAATTTTTTGATTTATCATATATTTATGATATTCTTAAAAATATCAAATTAAACTATTTTTAAGTATTTCAAATTAAATTATTTTAAAAGTTTATTATACAATTCAACAAAAGAAATATATGAAATTGAATTTAAATATTTAAATTTTTACTCGTTATTCAGTTAAAATTTTAGTTGAATATATATTTTTTTTAAAGAATAATATTATTAAAGCTTGAATATTTTATAGATTAAAAAATTTATATTGGTTTTACTAATATGACTTTGAAGTATGACTTTATAGTATGATTTCAATGCCAGATAAATCAAAGTTCATGCCTATTTGTATTCAGAATCATTTTGGTCTTTTTTTTATAGTATGACTTTGAATCTTTCCATAGTTTTCTTAGGCAATGTGGTTGAAACATTATATACATTTTTTATTCATCAATTGAGCAATACATGTCTGTTTAAAAAAGTTTAAATTACATCATATGCAAAAAAATCATAAATTTTATTAACTAAATATATTATATACTAATTTAAAATAATTTAAATATAGAATCAAATAAAGGTGAAAGAAGAATCACATATGCTTATTTTAGTTAGGTTGAAAGATTTCATTATCTTTTAAATGTTACCTATAATTGATTTTATATGTTACCATAATTAACTAAATGCACATTATCTCTAATTACCAAAAATCAAACTAACCTGTATGTATATTATGATACACCTAAATCATAAATGTCATAAATTTATAACCAAAAAATCACATATATATCTATTATATAATCTATAAAAAAAAGTCATGTACTTCCCAAATATTAAATAGGGGATTCATATATGTGCTGATGTAACATATATCTAAGTAACTGACTGAGATGAATGTATATTTTAGAAAAAGCGAAAGCTACAACCTAGAAAGAAAAAAATAAGACCCTCAACGATTTCCCGGAAACTACCTAGCTCATTTCTCTTCTTTCAACTGTCTATTTTATTAATTTTTTTGTTCTTGGTATAATTTTAGTCAGATGACTGAGTGTAACGTCTGACTAGTCTTAATATGAGAAAAAAACCAACTAAAAACAAAAAAAAAAACAAACAAACTCACGTAAAGATATACATCGCCACTCCAAAATTTATCCCATTTTGAATCGTGATATTAAACCAAAATAACGTGTTGTGTATATGGCTTAGTATGTTAATTTCTATATTATCAGGAGCACAATTCACTATTGGATGATTAAGAATTTATTTTTTGTAGTGATATATAAGAAAATATGAATTGCAGGGTACAATTTCAATTATCCCAATTACGTAGACTTTATTTTGCAAGAGAAATTTAGTCAACCTAGAAATATAATTATTAACAATAACTTATTTGTCATACAACCATATCATAAGATTATAACATGGAAGAAATTTTTTTTATAAAATTCCAACAAACTTTCGCTGAAACTTCATGTAAATTAAATCTTCAAAAGCAAACCCACCAGTCAAATCTTTAATAATATATCTCTAGCTAAACGAATACAACACTTCTCACTTCATATAAATTAATCAATCTCTTCAACTATTTCATAGATAGAGACTCAAAAACTTTTGATGAAAGAGCAAAAAGATCACGTTGTAGTGATCACCTATGGACCATCATCGGAGGGTTCAGTAACGGCATCGCCTGTCTCTCAACACACGGCCTCAGTTCCAACGCCGTCTTCGTTTGCATACTCTGCAACGCCGTCAATATCAAGATTTAGCTCACGGCGAGCGTCGGTTCATATTAGCGGTTTGGTTCTCCGGTTTATAACGTTGGTTCTTTGTTTCGTCTCGGCTCTTTCATTGGCGGTGAATGTTCGTCGGCCTTCGAGGAGACATCTGACACAGAACTCCTCGAATTTTGCTTCATATCCTGAACTATTGTAAGAACCTTATCTTCTTTAATTCATTGTTTAATAGTTCTACTGATATTTTATAGTAATTTGCTTCATAGAAAATGATGTTTTGTTATTTCCAAGCAATATGGATTTTATTTATCGTTATTCACGCATCAATGCTACAACTTGGAAATAAAGAATAGTTGATATATAAAAAGCCTTTTAAATGATACTATTAAAACACTACGTTGGATTTTATAACTTAAACGAAGAGAACTATATATAGTTTAAGGTTTAAATTTTAGGTTTTATGGGTTGTGATTTGGGATTCAAGTTTAGAGTTTAATTTGTGCTTTTAATACTAAAGGTATAGATTTTAGATTATCATGTTTCTTTAACTACTAGTAACATTTTATCCATATGTTAATTTACAAAATAGGCTATTATTAAAGTCATATTCCACAAAAAGTAATGGACAAAAGTGTATATATAGAAATTCCAATTATCTTTACTATGCATGAAATGAATATTCTAAACGTTATATGTGAAGTGAAATAAAATGTGTAGGCGCGTTGGATACAAAATTTTAACGCCGTAAATTAAACACATCCGCGAAATTAACGTACCAAACAAACATTAAGAAACAAATTTATAGAAATTTTTTTGGTTGATATTTTTTATACTTCAAATTCATATAAAAACGTAAAATAAAACGAAAAAAAAAAACAAATATGCAGGTATTGTTTTGGTGTAGCGGTGACAGGATTCGTGTATACATGTTTGCAAACATTCAAAGGAGTTTGTGATATTACTCACAGAGGAGTTTTAATCTCTGAGCCTCTCTCGGATTACATCAGCTTTATCTTTGACCAGGTATTTTCACATTATTACTGATTAATGATTGTACATTTTATATATTTTCAATCGTTTACACTGAAAAAAGTTTGAACTAATTAAATATTAATGTACGTATGCGAAACATAATCAGGTTATATGTTATCTACTAGTATCATCTTCTTCTGTGGCCATCGCGTGGATCCAACATAGAAACGAAGATGCGGTAAAAACACTAAAAAACAGCTCTATAGTTTCAGTTTCAATGTCATTCTCTGCCTTTTTGGTTTTGACACTCTCTAGCCTCTTGTCAGGGTATAAGCTTTGCAAGAGATTTATGTGGTAATTAAGTCTTGTAAAGGGCCACATAAAGTCTTGTAAAGGGGGGTTTTTTTTATATATTCAAATCATGTTAATCAGTAAAAACTAATGACTCCATAAATATATATATATATATATATATATATTTGCTGGAATGTAAAAGTTTATTCAACAAAAGAACTCCTTTACACATGATTGCAACATATTCAAAGTTTCAAAAGAAATACTCTCTCTGTCTCACATAGATTGATGTTTTGATATTTTCACACATATTAAAAAAAAAATTAATTTTTATTTATAAATTAATTTATTATTACTTTTTAGTAGAGAGAGAAAATATAAACCAATAACAATTCAAAGTTTTAAATATTTTCAATGATTACTTCTT
Organism: Camelina hispida; assembly: GCA_023657505.1. NCBI lineage: Eukaryota > Viridiplantae > Streptophyta > Magnoliopsida > Brassicales > Brassicaceae > Camelina > Camelina hispida. The sequence goes on along the minus strand of CP094636.1, from coordinate 7,600,333 downwards.
GAAGTTTATAAAACATCAATCTTTGTGGCACAAAGAAATATCCCAAAACATCAATCTTTGTGAGACAGAAGGAGTAAAAAAAGTTATGGGATATATCAAATAGCCATCATGTTAGGGAAAAACGATTGACAGCTATACCAACTATACCACAATAAATGACCACACATGCGAACTTTAGAAATGTATACTCAACTACATGAACTATATGTATTACATGGTCACATATATTAACTATATAATGACATGTATTCAACATCACGATCATTTTATTCCGGTACACCGTTCGTCGGAATCCGGTATTGACCAATATTGACCGGCGTTGACCAATATTGACTAACAAAAATATTCAAAAAAACTTTTTTAAAAAATTTTAGAAACAAAAATAAGAATTTTTTTTAGGAATCATCTAATAAGAAACCAAAATAAGAAATTTAATTGAATTATTTAGGAATCATCTATGATATTTTATAATTAAAAACATATTTGTATCTAATATAAAGATATATTGTTATGTTTCACTCATTCAGTTTTATAATAGTTACTTTTTTCAATTTCAAAACTTAATTAAAATTGAAATAAAAATCATTCATAAGATATTAAAACTTAAACTCAAACCAAAAAATCTTGTTTTAGTGAATCAAATAAAAAACCACTTATTTTAATATTATTAATTAATAAACATCAACTTCTTACATAATTTATTTAAATACATCTATAATATTATTTAATATTTTCAACCACAAAAAATATGTTCTACAATAAAAATACTTAGAACCAAACCAATACATGTCAAAATCATTAGAATTATTGAAAAATTTATATACTCATGGTAAAATAAAAGTTTTATTATCTGAAAATATTATTAATGATTTTTATTTCACTTTATTAAGTTTTGCAATAAAAAAAACTAACTACTATAAGGCTGGATGAATATAATTAACATATACAAAATATAATTTTATAATGAATATAAACATTTTGTTAATTTTTAAACACCATTCAATAAAAATATTTTCTTATTTTTGTTTCTAAATTTTTTTTTTTTTTAAATAAATATTTTTGTTAGTCAATATTGGTCAACGCCGGTCAATATTGGTCAAGACCGGATTCCGAAGAACAGTGTACCGTAATAAGTTGGTTGTGATGTTGAACACATGTCATCATATAATTGGTATATGTGGTCATTCAATACATATACTTCATGTAGTTGAATATACATTTCTAAAGTTCGTATGTGTGATCATGTATTGTGGTATAATTGATGTAGCTGGTTATATTTTTTCCATATTGGAGTAATCGCGATCAAGTGGTAATGGTCTAATGGTTTATATTTGAGGAGTTGCTTTATTGGTATAAGTCAAAGATCAATTACTATTAACTTCTTAAATACGAAATTGTCTATATATTTTCGTTCGATTAATCGAAATAGTGTATGTTTTACATCTATGAAAATTTTAGCTGAGCAAATTATTAGACGACTACATTTACCATAAATAAATTAGTACAGTAGTAAATTCGGATCAACAACTCCTGCATATCAACATATATTGAAATAGTCAAGTGTTACTTTGTACACAATTGTACAAATTAATTAGAAGTGTATATATTTGTCTCCCTCGTGTCGTATGTTAATTTTCCAAATTGTGTCATTAATTAGTTAATGGGTTCTAAAATATTATGTGACAAAAAGGATATTAGTGTCATTAAAATAGTGATTGATCAAGGAATGAAGAGTTTCTAATAATACCACTAAAACCATAAAATATGCATATTACTAAAGATGACTAAGTTAAATAACTTGTTTGGGCTTTTTCATACAGGATGACGGTGTTTTCCATGAGTATCAATCGTTATGAGGGTTGATTTTTCGCGCTTATGCGGTTTTGATTTGGTATTCTTCGTCTTCTTTGAAATCTGGTATAGCATTATTTAGCTATGAACAATATTAAGAATTTCACAAAACTATGTCTTCAATTTCTTATATAAAGAAAGAACAAAAAAAAAGAGCTTATATTTAAAAAATATGAGATTACTAACGAGTTGGTTTACTATTGTGTGCGTCCACAGAACCTTCGGGTGGTTAAAGTGTTGAACATAAGGGTTATCTTAGCCAACGCAAAACCCATCTGATATTTAGACCACTATACTACTTAACTGCAATAATATTCACATGGGGGTTATCTGATATTTCTCAAAGCTTTTTATTTCCTTTAACATACTAAATATGTGGCAATTCTATTTTATTATTAACTGGGAAGTATAAAATATAAACTAACATCAAATTACGTTACAATGCTATCGGAAAGCCCCAATTTCATTGATACCCTCGTGAAGACAGAAGGACGTTCCTTCTTTGCCACATTCGAATACGGAGAACTTGATAAAACTAAGAGGAACAATATATGGGATCAGATATCTAGCTTTGGCCACACTAGAAGTGATCCATGGATATTGACTGGAGATTTCAATGAGATAATTGACTCATCCGAAAAAATGGGTGGCCCTGCTTGTCCAGAAGGATCTTTTATTGACCTCATGACTTTCATGTCCGAATGTGACTTCTATGATATAAGCCACTCTAGGAACTTCCTATCCTGGAGAGAGAAAATACATGAGTATATAGTTTTCTGCATGTTAGACAGAGTTATGTCTAATACTGAATGTGCATTAAACTACCCCTCAGGGAGAAGTGAATACTTATCTTTTGAAGCCTCTGACCATAGACCATTAATCACATATTTTGACTTGAAAAGGAAAAAAAAAAGGAAGAGCATCTTCAGATATGACAGACGACTTCGGAAGAACCCAGAGGTCACACAACTAATTTTCAAAAGTTGGAACCCTACAGTCTACTAAAAGGTGGAAACAAAACTGTGTATATGCAGGGAGGCAATCATCAAGTGGAGCAAAAAAAAAACACTTAAACAGCCAATTGAGGATCAATACCTTTAAGGAAAACCTGGATAAAGCGATGTTACTCCCAGATACTCCAGCAAAGATAGTATCCTCGATTACTGAAGAGCTCTAGAAGGCGTATAAGGAGGGAGAAGAATTTTGGAAGCAGAGAAGTCGTCAGCTCTGGCTCTCTCTAGGAGTTCAGAACACCGGCTTCTTCCATTCGGTTACTAAAGGAAGAACAACAATCAACAAGTTCTCTGTACTTGAAAATGACATGGGAACTACATTCTATGAGGAGAAGACCATACTCAAAAGTAATCACTGTCTACGATCAACATCTTTTCACTGCAAAAATAGGACAAATAGAGTCAACAGTTGAGGAAGCCATTACCCCATGTATCTCAGAACAAATGAAAAACTAAAAGAACTACCATCAAACCTGGATATCAGAACTGCTTGCTTCTCTATTCACCCGGACAACGCATCATGACCTGATGGTTTCTCTACATGTTTTTTCCAATCCAATTGGAAAACAATAGGCCAACAGATCATCAGTGAGATATAGAGCTTCTTCTGCTCTGGTGTCCTGCCAGACAACATTAACATCACCCATGTTAGACTAATTCCAAAGATTTCTAGTCCAAAAAAAATGAAGGATTATCGGCTCATTTCACTGTGTTAAGTCTACTACAAAATAATCTCGAAGATCCTAACCAACAGATTGAAACCTTTTCTCCAAAATCTAGTTTCGGAAAACCAATCTGTCTTTGTGCCCCAAAGAGCTATTGCGGATAATGTCCTGATCACCCATGAAGCCCTCCACTACCTACACACATCAAAAGCAAAGAAAAAGCGGTATATGGCGATTAAAACTGATATGAATAAAACATATGATAGAAAGGAATGAGACTTCATCAAAGCTAATGAAAAAATGGGATTTCCCAAACTTGGATCCAGTGGATTATGCAAATGTATTACATCGGTTTCATACTCCTACCTCTTAAATGGTGCAGCCTAAAGCAGAGTTTATCCCCAAAGAGGAATTAGGCAAGGGGATCCCCTGTCTAGTTGGAGAGATTTTTAGTATTTTTTGCTAATTAAACGCAATGAAAATATTTATTGAAAATTTGAAATGTTTTTAAAGTTTTCTTATCTCACATTTTAGTTGTTCATCTCTACAAGAACATATTAGGTGTTCATCAAAGTACTCAAATTTTGTAATATTCTCTTCAATTATATGTATTATATGTAAGTCTTCAAACTCCACTATACTTATGGACACAAGAAATCTTGAAAAAATGAATGATGTTTTAGGAATGAATCATTGATTACTTGATGAAATTATTATTATATATTTGGCTTTGATTGGTAACATGAGTTACCATTGAGTTAAGTTGAGTTATGGACTTAACTCATAGATTATTCAAAAATGTTACCAATCAACAACAAAACTAAAAATTTTAAAGTTCAGTTTTAGTTATAATGTGTTATGGTTGATTTACAATTTTGAGTTATATCATTTTTAAAATTGTTAACTCAAAACACTATTCAACATCATGAAAATTTTTATCCAAGGTTCTGACTGGTAACATGGTTTTTTGAAGTTGAATTGCAGAGAATATTATAATTCCATGTATCTTGTAGTAAAAATTATGTGGTAAAAATAGCGCTTTGATGTAATAAATTGCTGTAAGAATATGATTTATCAATCTTACCAAAATTACTGACTGGTGACACTTTTGTGGTAGATGTTGTATGTATTATTTAATTAATTTTAATTATAAATGATTAATAATTATAATTATTAAAAAGTATTAGTGAATAAATTTAATAAAATAAAAGAAAATAAAATGTATTAGTAAAAAATATTAATAAAATATATTAAAATAATTTAATAATAAAATATATTAATAAAAATAACTACATGTATTTCATAATATTTTCGTATGATATTTAGATCTATGCCTCATTTGATTCAAATGGAATAAAAATTGGCAAAATATTAAAAATTCAAAATAACTAAATAAAGTTATTAAATAAAATAAAAGGTAAAATATATTTTTATTGATATATGAATTAAGCAAAAACAATATTTTGTTTTATATAACTGTATTTTTGTTTTATTTAATTAAAAAATTAGCTAACTCAACTTACCACATCCTAACTCATGAAAAATTCCATGATGTTGAATAATCTTTTGAGTTAACAATTTTACAAAGGATATACCTCAAATTTGTACATCAACCATAATACATGATTATTCAAACTGAACTTCAAAAAATTTAGTTTTATTCTTGATTGGTAACATTTTTGAATAAATTTTGAGTTAAGTCCATAACTCAACTTAACTCAATGTTAAGTCATGTTACCAATAGCTGTGGTAAGTTGAGTTATCTATTTTTTTAATTTAAAAAACGAAATTCAGTTATTTTATACAAAATTTATTCTTTTTGTTTTTATTTAATTCATATAATAACAAAAACAATTTTTACTGTTTTCTTTTATTTAATAAATTTTTTTAATTAGTTATTTTATATTTTTCTTAATTTTTTATTACCATTTGAAATGAAAATAGGTATAGACCTAAATGTTTTATTTTTAAAATTTGAACTCATTTGTAATTAATTAACATGAAAATATTACTTATAAGATTACGACATATTATCTAAAACTTTTGTGGCATTGTTTTCCTTAGTAATTATTTTTTTCTAGATTTTTGATGATTTTTAATATTAGCTACGATATAGATTTGATATATTGTATATATATATATATTATTTTAATATAATTTGAAAAAAATTATCCCTAAAATGAAGTGCGTAAAATCAAAATAAGGTTTTTATAATTAGATATATAGTTAAATTGTATTACAAAATAAAAGTGTAGAGAAAAAAAAATGAAAGTGTAAAAGTAAGATTTTGGTTTAAAACAACAAATAGTGAAAAACTTAATAAATTTACCTATAATTTTTATATCCATGTATTATTTTGTTTACGCACGATCTTACCTAGGGGTGTCAAACGGGCATGCCCGCGCCCAAACGGACCGACCGTGATGGGCCCATCTTTTCAGTGAACCGCCGCGGACAGGTCCGCAGCGGGCGGCGGGCAACGTATCAGTGCCCATGCCCGCTCCACCTATTTTTGCGGATTAATGGGCATGCCCGCGGGCATCTCTTCTTCTCAAGAGCATCACCGCTCTTGTTGTTACACTGGTTCTTCAGAAACGGGTTTGTGTCTAGACTTTTGTAAGAAACCCATCAAAACCATAATCAGGAGGAAGAGGAAGAGCCCCTCCCAAGTTAAAATCTCCCTTAAAACCTCCAAACCCCATAAATCTTCTTTCTCCAAACAACAGATCGAAACAGAGTAAAAAGTGTGTAGAAACAAAGAAGAAGAAGAGATAGAGAAAAGAGAGAGTAAAGCCAAGGAAACAATACGGAGCAGAGAGGTTTTGGTTGGTGATATACATAACAGGAAATGGTTTTGTAGGGAGAGAGAATGTTGTATGGTGAGTCTACGTACGGAGGGAGAGGCGAGAGCCTTCACGTCCAAGGCTGAGTTTGTCTCCTTTTGTCATTTTTATCACCATTAATATGAAATAGAGCCTCAAAGCACTACTATGTAACAACTATGCATTTGAATAATGTGATGTCCTAGAAGGCTATTGTAGGCTGCAGCCACACCAGTTCATGTCCCATAGAGCCTTGTAATTGCATCCTATACCGAGGGAACAAAACTAGTAATAAACCAGTGACATACTCTATGTTGAGCATTCCATCAGAAGCAGCTGCGAGGATCTTACCGACCAAGGAATTAGTAGAAAAGAGCTCGGGAAGATCAAAGCATAACCGACCAAGATAATCATTATGAGCTTAACAGATATATAATCCACAAAAACCTTTTTATCCACCAGCAAATCATAACACACCGATAGAAAAACACTATAAGCAAGCTAATCAAAACTCAATCAAAAGATATGTGAGCAAACCATCATCGGTAGCAAGGAATTAGTAGTCAATAAAACAGATCTGAGGCTTTTCTTCCTCAGTCTCTTGTGAAATCTCCATCTTGACCCCCATGCAGTGTTCATTCCAACACTTGTAACCTTTAAAACACAAGGAGAACATAGAGTGATCAAGAACCATGTACAGAGAATCAAGCATTGTAATGGGATCTGTTAGAAGATCAGGAACCATGTACCTTATGAGACGGAAGTGTTAAGCATAAGCAGAATTTAATCAGTTTTGAGCGATAACGAGAACAGATTTCTTTGTAGATCTTTTAGGACCTGCTCGTAAACCATCTTCCTCGTCAACTTTCAATGAGTTTGCAACAAACAGGACATCATCTGCAGGTACCTGCAGCATGGATAAAAACCCCACAAATTGTGTAGTTTCATGACACAAGCGAAAGAAAGATTTCAGTTAAAAGTGTGATGATTACAGAACAACATTCCGAGGGTACAATATCTTCCACAACAATATCACGGATAGAAACTCTGACTCTTCTGCCACCTCTAATGACCTGCAACCAATAACGTTCAGCACACATTGGTGGCAAGAGTGCTTGTACTCAATTCTAGCTGCATAATGGGAGAAAAAATATAAATCTGGTTGTTTTCATATTCTATCGTCATTGTCATACGACGTCAAAGTATTAAGTTGGCTAAGCATATCAAAGATTGTACAACAATACCTCGACAATGATATAGAGAACAATAGCCAAAACGATAGCAAGCTTCCACATACCATACATCAAAGATACTTTGAAGTGACTCATGGGAAACATAGATAATAAATTTAGACAGAAATTTGAGTAGAGCTCAAATCTAATTACCAAACTTGTAAAGAAAAAAATTCACCTTTGATTCGCAGCAATCGGTCGGTGTTTCAAAGGCTAGCAAAAGAATTGCTTGTAAGCAGCAAAATCGGTGTCTCAAAGGCTAGCAAAATCGATTGTCAATCGGTGTCTCAAAGACCAGCAAAGAATTGCTTCAGTAAGCAAAAGAATCTCCTCTGTTCTCCTTGAATTTCCTCCTCTCTCAAAGGCGAATTCTGCAATGTTGGCAATTGCGGACCACCCACATGACCGCGGGCGTGAGCGGACAAAATTCATTTGACCCGTAAACCAAACGGGCCATGCCCGCGAGACCCGCCAATTTTTGGGCATAAAATTAAGGGCCCATGCCCGATCCGCTATGATACCTAACGGGCCATGCCCGCGGGCCTTAGGCCCGTTTGACACCCCTAATCTTACCAAATGTAAAATATACAATTCATACTTTTGAGTTTTGACTATTTAAGAGTTTTATGGAATTTTCTTTTGTTTTATTCTCAAGAAAACATGTATCTGAATCCGGATAATGATAAATTGATACTATTGATACACTACTGTACTAACATTAAAATTAAAATTTTCTGTATAATTCTCACGCACCACTAATAATACATGCTAGATACTCACTTTACACAAATTAGGCAAGTCTACAAAATAAATTGGATAAACGAATCTCGAAATTTTGTTGACAAAAAAAAAAAAAATCTCGAAATTGGAATTGTTATTAATGTAACATAACATTTTAAAAAGAGTCAACTCAGACAAGTAATTAATTCGAGTCTACATTGCACTTTATTCCACTCACATTAACTACAAAAATGTTATCAAAAACAAACATATCAGCGTTTCTCATCTATATATATTAAAAAATAAAAATATAAGAAGAAGAAGAAGAAAGAAGAAACTTCTGGAAAAAGTAAAGGAAAGCCACATACGCTCTTTCTCGCACATTCCTATACTCTTTCCTTCTTCGTGGTCCCAACTTTTAAAATTCCAATTCTACCCTTTTCTCCTTCCTTCCATCTTTTTTTTTTTTTTTTTCTTTTGTTGTTGTTGTCTTCTGGAACTTCCGATCTGTCTCTCCTCATCTCTCTCCTCTCTCTTTCTTATCAATACGTTTCTCCCAGAACATTCTAGAACTTCACAATCTTTCTCTCTCTCTCTCTAGCTTCGTGATCATCGTGTGTGTGTTAATCACGGGTTCTGTCTGGATTGTGACAATCTCATTTGTTGGTTGGTGGAGAAAAAAGATTGCGTCAATAGAGAGAACTTTACTTTTCTGGATTTGGGTCTAATGGGTTTTGTGATAGACGTCTCCTTTTCTCTCCTCAGTCTATAGTTTCATGTAATCGGATCTTATGATTCCAAGTTTCATCAAGCTTACACAACATTTTTTTGTGTGTTTTTGGATTTGGTTTTAGCTCATTTTCTCCAATCTTTTTTTTGGGGTATTGGGATTGAAAAAAACTTGAAGTGTGTGTTTGGGATCTATAAATTCATGCCGGGGGAACAAACCGGAGAAACTCCGACTGTAGCCGGCGTTGGCGGCGGTGGGGCTGGTTGTAGCGCTGGGAATAGTGGTGGAAGTAGTGGATGTGGTGCCGGCGGTGGTGGTAGTGGTGGCGCTGGTGGTGGAGGAGGAGGAGATTCGCAGAGGTCAATCCCGACTCCGTTTTTGACGAAAACGTACCAGCTTGTTGATGATCCGGTTTACGACGAATTGATTTCGTGGAACGATGATGGAACCAGTTTCATTGTGTGGCGACCAGCTGAATTCGCTAGAGATCTTCTTCCCAAATACTTCAAACATAACAATTTCTCAAGTTTTGTTCGTCAGCTCAACACTTACGTGAGTCTCACACTTTAAGTATGAATTAGAATCTCGATGCTTACGAGTAGTGATTCTTATTTGGTATTGATATTGGTTGTAGGGATTTCGAAAAGTAGTACCGGATCGTTGGGAGTTTTCTAATGACTGTTTTAGGAGAGGTGAGAAGATTCTGCTCCGGGATATTCAACGGCGGAAAATCTCTCAGCCTGCTATGGCTGCCGCTGCTGCAGCTGCCGCGGCGGCCGTTGCAGCTTCGGCTGTTACGGTTGCTGCGGTGCCTGTTGTACCCCACGCTGTTTCTCCGTCAAACTCTGGAGAAGAGCAGGTGATATCGTCTAATTCTTCGCCTGCGGCTGCAGCTGCTGCTACAGGAGTGGTTGGTGTTGGTCTGCAGAGGACAACAAGCTGTACTACTGCACCAGAGCTGGTTGAGGAGAACGAGCGGTTGAGGAAAGAAAATATGCAGTTGAGTCAAGAGTTGACAAAGCTGAAAGGCTTGTATGCGAATATCTATACATTGATGGCAAATTTCACACCGGGTCAAGCAGATTGTGCGAATTTGTTACCAGAAACCATTGGATCTTTTACCGGAGAAACAAGGGATGAGTGAAGAAGCCATGGCAATGGCTTCTAGAATAGATGCAGGGAATGATCTGAAGCTTGATGATGATTTGACTCCGAGGTTGTTTGGGGTTTCCATTGGGTTTAAGCGAGCTAGAAGAGAGGAAGAGTTGGGTGCTGCAGAGGAAGAGGATGACGATAGACAAGAAGCGGTTACCCGAGAGGGAGAAGAAAGTTCTGATGTTAAGCCAGAGCCCATGGAGGAGAATAACTCTAGTAACCATAATGGACCGTGGCTTGAACTCGGAAAATGAAGACGCTGTTCTAGTCAAAGGTTTTGTTGTATTTGCAGGAAGTTAACTGATCCCATTGAAAAAGGTAAACCATTAAGCTGCCCCGAGAGGAAAATGGGACGATGTTCCGTCATAAAAAACAATGGCTCTGAGAAGAGAGGTTCATTAAGTTGGGGGTACAAAGGTACCTAAACACACAGATTCTACCATCCTGAGTTGTTCCTAATTTCAGATGTTGCCTCCTGAATCTTCTTCTTGATGGAACTGAAACTATTCTGGCTTGTTGTGCTCCAGCGGGTGGATGTGCTTCTCACGATTTCAGATAAAGCAGGCAGATTTGATGTAACATCTTCATATTCTGCAACAAATAGCAGAATCAATCGTTCTTTTAGAGTTCTGGTAATGTTGATACAGAACCATTACGTTTTTTTAGTTCAAAACAATTGTAGGTCTCTGACTTGTAATAATCCAAATGGAATTTCTATTTCTTATTAAAAGATAGTTCAAGTCCTCTAGTGGTGTGTATGTTGTTTTTACCTGATGACATAGGGAGCTCGTACTGACGCTTTAGGAACTTGGAGGCATTACGGTCTTTCTTGTGGCATAGAACTCTAACGATAGTTTGTGCATCCTCCAGGCGCCGCTGCTCTGAACTCACTCCCATGTTGATGAGCTCGCTCGCAGTCATTAGCATCTGAATTAGCATATCGCTCTGCCACATAAAACAGACATTAACCCGAAAAACGTTAGTATCTCAGATTTTCTATGGAAGGAAACTAACTTTGCAACTCGCAAGGGAGCAAATAGAGTTACCTCCAGAGAGAACAAGTCGAGGATCTCTTTCGCCTGTTTTGCTTCTTGCTCAACTAATGAACGAGGAAGACCCTCTCCATCAGCAATGAAGAACTCCTACGAGGATGCCCAGAGGTTAGTACACAACTCGAGGCCTAGAGTATACCAAGATTTGAGTGGGATAATCTAATTCCATCATAATAGTACGGAATTTCAAAATATATATATATATATATATATATTACTTACTTTCAAAATACTGAGATCTTCTTCCATCAAGGTAATGTCTGAATCCGAAAATGCACGGGTTGGCCCTCCATCAAGCAGTACTCGAACAAAAGCTTCCTATGTGAGAGAAGCATATAATTTCGGTGAGGATAAAATAGGCTGAAGTTAATTTGTTTAAATATGCAAAAGTAAACAAAGTGTTACCAAAGCGGATCGGCAAATGCTTAAAACAACCATATCCCGTGAGTCCTCATAACTCAAACCGCACACATTATCAAGGACCTGTACATTGCATTTCTTAGTGTAAGTTCATGCTTTAGTAGAAAGGGCTGAACTAGGGAAAGAGATGATTTTGTTTACAGAATCAACGTGAGGGAGTATTCTTTCCAAGCGGGCGCCTTCGACTGTGCCATTGTACAACTGTACTAGGAACATGTCTCTCAGATCCCAGAATATCGCTCTTGCCCCTGACAAAAGAGCAACAATAAATACAGAAAACAGATCTAAACCAAGTTCTTTGTCCTCGGTAACATAAAACTCTTAAAAGTAACAATATCCATCCAACATTCAAAGTTTCATACTCACCCATGAGGGGTCAGCTTATAAAAGAGGAATACGTGCGTTTGCAAAACGAACTGAAACATGAATAATATGCACGGCTTATTCAATAGTCTCAAATAACGAAAGAAACCTTGCTAATGCATATTATGTACAACGATGCTAATCCATCTTGTTTGTAGATGAGAAGATTACGCAATCAGAAAATTCAAATTATGACGCTTGAGGTTGTCGAAAATAGTTAAGTTTGGACAGATTTTTTCAGCTTATCTCAAATTTAAAGAGCTGAGAGTATTCGCTTACCAATTAGGTCACGGGTTTTGGTTATGCAATTGGCATTGGTGTCCCTCAGGCTGTCATAGGTGGTAGCAAAGAGTTCATCAACAGCTTCACTATGCGTCAATGAATTCTCCACTTCAGCTTCAGTAATCTCGATTTCTGAAACAAAGTCACGCAAATGAATCCACCACTGCACATTTAAATACTAGACAACCACCAAAAATAAAGAGAAAAGCGTATAAACCCAAGTGCATGAGCGTACTTGAACTCTTGTCAAGAGAGGCTCCAACAAGTGTCAAGGATTTCCTTATGCCATCTTCTGTTGCACTGATTTGTTTCTGAATATACTGATCCATGAACACAGAATGAAAATGAATAAGAAAAATGAAGTAAGTCAGTTTTCATTAGAATATATAAAAGTTTAGCTTGGAAGAACACACTTACACAGAGTGTATTCAATATTATGCAGAGTTTCGGTATTGTCAGTTCATCTAATCTCTTAACTATTTTATTATCTGGCTCACTAAACTCAAGAGACTTCCTCTTCATTACTGGCATTACATTGTCTGTGAATCGAGTTAAAGGGGGTGCTGACGGATACAGAAATTTCTTGTCAACTGCAGATAAAGGGTTATGGTTAATATATCACAGTATGGCAGTATGCTTCTGAAAAGTCAGCTTAATTTAAAACAAGTATTCAAAATGTTTCACCTCTTCATACTAAAATGTTAATGATATGAAAGTCCCATACAAAGAAACACAACAATAAAACCTGTATGATGTATATTATTTACCGGACACATAAAAGAATGTGTCTCCGGGTATTGGCATAAGAGAAAATAATTTTACATAACATATTTCATGTAAAGCAACAACACGACTCAGTAAAAATTGTTAAAAAGATGTAGAGTTGGTCAGTACCTAGTTGATCGAAAATTCTCTGAAGATATGTATCCAAGCTATGGTAAATTAATGAGAGAAGAGCTTGGAGATGTGTAATATCAACAGGTAGATGTAAACCAAACAGCTGAGAGACAGTCTGCAGAGTAAGTGAAATGAGATAGTAAGACGGCAAATAAATTGTGTGCAACACTAATAAGTAAAGATGGAAGAATCATACTAGAAATAAAGCAAGAACTTAAACAAAGCCAACAAGTAAATCTAGAGGTAACCTAAAGCAAAGAAACATGTTTTAGCATACTGAACTCGTTTTATTTGTCTAATGCTGTTAAACATGTTTTAGCATACTGATATCATGATCCTACAGTTTGCAGAGTATTCAGAATCATGATATCAAGAAAGTATGTAGATACGTATACCTCTTCAATGATCCTGAATATTTCAACGATTGATGCAGCATGTCTTTGCTGAACTGATAGAGGCTCCCACTCCTGCTCATGGAAAAACCTTAAGATTAAAATTCTTTTTCCATTTGGTTTCCTGAATCATACTTTGGTTTTGTTTGTTAATGAAAAGTGAAGGGAAGTCTGTATATGTTATATCTTTCTGACTTCACGGATCCTTCTTTAGTCAGTCTATATTATGACCTAAAACTATGTATGTTGCAACTTTTGTTTTTCATTTTTTTTCCTCAATACTGACCAGATGAAATTTATAGCGATCCATCAAAATAAGATCCCCTTATGGCCCAAATTTAATGTCTATCTACTGTCAACAGCAATCAACATGTAAAATCTTTTTCGCCAAGAATATATAACCTCAATTTCAAAAGCTCGCCTAGTCCATTGTAAGATATGATCATGTTGAGAGATAAGCCAGTCCAGCATTACTGGTCTGATAACCTTTTCTATCTGCAAGTAGACAAATGGATAGTCTCTTATACGAGTTATTTGACATGTTAAACTGAGTTAGTAAACCATAAAATTGAGCAGTAATATGATTTTGTTCTGAAATCCAATCCATATAAAACTATCTATTCAATGACCTCATAATTCTTCAGTTTGTGGAGGTAAGGTTTGCGCAACTTGGATCTGCTATGGCAGTTATACAGTTGAGTTAACTCTTCCTGTAACATATGAGCAGCAGGGACTACTTTTCTAACATCACCAGAGAGGGATGAAACTCCTTCGAGAAAAGGCGTCTGCTCCAGTAAAACAAGATCAATCGTAAATATAGATACCATCGACTAACTTTTCGTCTTATGCATTGAAAATGGTTAGGAACAAACCAGTCTTTCTCCAAAAAACCGATGTAGCAGCATGGCCGAGATCATCATACATTCGGGTAACCATTTGGAGAAAAGTGGGACAAACTCATTGATCTCTGCTTTTGCGATGACGCTCAGTTCATTTGCAAGTAGAGCTAGAGCATGTGCACGCTCACCATGAGATTTCACGTAAGCAAAATGTGCCGCCTAGGAGGATTAAAAATAGGATTTAAGTATATCATTACATCACATGACAGAGCGATAAAAGAAGTGCCTTATACAGTATAGCTATACAAGTAATTAAAGACAAACTCACCCTCGCACATGCACCTTTGATAGAGTTCTGAACATAGGATTGTATCTTATCACTAACATCATCACTCAAGGTATCTAGCTTGATAAGCTGCAAGAGAAAAACGATATCTATCAACGACAATCACCCAAGTATTCCACATTACAAGCCCACACTAGATAACAAATATGCAGTTCCTTTCTTTATATCCAACTAATAACTTTTCTTATAACAGCCAAACACTTTATACATAAAACGAAACATGCCAGAAAATAGTTGTACTGCAGAATTGAACATTATAGTTACGCAAATGTCAACATCAATATAAAAGAGCTAGTTTGAATCTGCTAGTATGGGACTCAAGGAGAATTTTGGCATGCAGAGTTTGTCAAAAATGTTAACTCTAACTGAATATTAATTCATAAGTCAACACATATACAATATATAGATTAAAATAGGAAAGGCAAAAGAAAAGTTTGTTGTCAAATGGAAAATAACAGTATAGCCATGATCAGAAACGCCAACCTCGGTTCTGGTACTGTCCGATGGAGGAAGTCCAACAGTTGATGCCAAGCTGACAAGCATTCCAAAATCACGAGGTTTCTGGGGAGACATAGACGACCAAAAAATTAATTAAAGATACGATGCTTATTATGTCCTGATGGAGTTGCAAAAAAAGATTCGAGAATATAAATTTTGAACAGAGATGAAAAAAGTATTTTGCTTGAGCAGTTTAGAAAGTAGGAAAATCCAATTATCTTCACTACGAGGAAAAAACAAAGGAATAATTTTGGCCAGAAAAATTGAAAAGAATATGCAAATTTATGTAAATTATAAGGTCGTTATCATAGATCGAGAACTGACCTTACCAAAGTGTAGATGGTAGTCCTGAAGTTTATCATCACACCAAGCACTAACTGAAGTGAAAATAGCCTTCATGAGACCTAAGTGTATGTCAGTTCCACTGGTTTGCCTTGAACATACTAGATGACTTAAATAAAGATTTTCCTTCGGGTTGCCACTTTCAGCGTAAGTAACCTTATGCAACTCCTGAATTGCGCTCCCTAGAAGAGATGGTTCACCTGTGCACACAAACTTCCCAGGAAAGGAGCACATGTGATGGCTACCTTAAACTCTTGTCTGTGATAAATTATATATGCAAACATACATGCATCGGTGCAGTGAGGATCAAATAACATATCAGAAAACTCAACCTGGTATTGTATCAAAACTAGTAATAGCAGCAAGGCGTAGAGCTTAAGTTCTGGTTTATCCAACTGTAAGTTTAGGTTTCCTCAATTTTAGCTTCCCTAAACAAGATTTTTATATTGATTCTATACATAATACACATGTGTGATGTGTGTGTGCACGCGAATGTGCTTGAGTATAATACCTTCGAATTTAAACCCGAAACAGACCGACTTTATTGGTGATATGTTATTTGTACTTAATGGTACATAAGAGCTCTAACATGCCAGCTTTGTGCGCATAGTGATCAGTTAGATAAAGCATATTTCTGAGAAATAAGTGATAAGACGTACCTGTTGAAAAAGAACCCATCCATATATTGCATTATGTAAATTTTTAGTTATGCCCAATGTCGACCAAATTGATTTCATATGGAAAAGCATTGATGAGGCATCCTAATACAGTAATATATATATGCCGTCAGGGACAAATTATGCATGACACAAATGATAAGAAGAATAACAAGGGCTAAGAAAACCTACCTCTATGACTTGACCCTCATCAAGAGTATCAAATACACCAAATAATAATCTCTCATAGAGTCTAATGTTCAAATGGTAGATAGCAGTCCAGTAATAAGTTTCTTCTTCAATACCACATCGTCCTGGTAGTGATGACAACATTGAAGCCACCTGCCTTATAGACGATAGAACCTCAATACGTAGCGAAGCAGACACTACAACATCCCATTCCTGTGCCAGCCAAAAATAGTTTTAGATTCAAGAAAGAGAAGTCTGTTAAGTCATATCACTAGTCGAGAACTTGCTGCTACGAAACATCCAGATCACAAATATAGTCCGTACCTTTGACTCTCTAATTGTTGCAAGGCATTTTCTCATAGTTGCTCGTTCATTTTTCTCCAGACTAGGTGAGAAACAGAGGACTTCTTCTAGTAGGTTAGCCTACATTGACATGGAAAAAGGCACTTTGTAACAATAAAGCCGAGAATATTTGTGTTGCCTTTTACATATTTTGAATATACATATCTACGTGTTTAAGTAAATGTCCTCGGGGCAGCAGGATGCTGCAGAAGTAAACAAATTTTGCAAGCCAAACCGAAATCACGAAAGCTGCATGTGTGTATTATAGTAGGTTACGTTTTAACTTAAGCTGTGTTACCAAATATATGCCTCTTCCTATCATTTTCTCATCCAAACTGATGCGATACTATTTTAATCTACATTAAACCATGAAATCCAAGAAATTGTTCAAAGAGTTGCATAAGGACGACAAGAAAAAAAAGTACTGTAGTTCATTATCACCTGTCTAGTCTTCCACTTCATGTAGAGTTTTTCATTAGGAAAATCTGATTTGAATATTCCAACCAAAAGCCCCAATGCTAACTGTGGAAGATCAATTTGTTCACCTGTCCTTAATGTAGCCAATTGTACCAGATTTCTCCGTATGCATGTATCCATCTTTGATGAAATCTATAAAGCAGAAACAGTCAGGAATTGAATATATGCTGCACAGAAAGATTCAGCACAAGTGATGCAAATTAAGTTAACTTGAAATATAGAACTGCTAATTGTTTTGGTTTAAACAAAATGCTAGCAAATAGTATAACCAGGAGACCTCTCTCTTCTCCTTTTATGTTAGATAGGTTTCTTAGGGTAAACCAAGACTAATGATTTTGAAGCTTGCCTGCATCTGGACACGGATCATGTTGATGACCTCTGAGTGTGTATTTGAGATCTGAGGCTGTAAATGTGGTTTATCCTTTCTTTTCAAACTTGACAATAGTCTTGAACTTTTTTCTATCTTTCTTCTCTGAGAAGGATACGCCTCAACACTGTTTGTATAAACACGTAAGAATGTCAGTTGCAAGGCTGTATCAAAGCCAACACAGAATAGACATGTATGAAGGAGAAAAGAGAGTGAATACCTAGAAAGCAACATAGAAGCAATCATTAATTCATATGCTGCTTCACGTAAATCATCATCCGATAACCCTTCAAAATCCCTAACATCATGTATCAGTTCACTCGAAAGATAATTAACCGAAATAATCAAGATTCACAAAGACACAAGGACATAAAAATTCAAAAGAAATATCCCTAACTTAATACCTGTTCTCAAGGGTGGCAAGCCAAGAGGAATGATTTTGATAGGTTTTAAAGGTTTGATGTCAGGTGTTTCCTCTTTAAATATATAACTGTCTCTAGACGAAGGAGTATTAGAAGAATCAATGTGGCATGACATCTCTGGGCCAATGTTACTGGTTGTCTCCATGTTAACTGGAGGAGGAGGCATACGGTGAGGAGGTGACCCTGCTATATCTGGACTTGATACAAGAAAAAAGGAATCTCTAGACTCGGAGTGTATCTGCAAATTCATTCAAATCATCAAAAACTAATCATCTTCAGGGGTTATTGTCAACAAAAACATTAGTCTTTTACATCACCAGCTTACGCCACATGAATTCATTCTAACTTCCAATAGTCACAGCTCTACTTCACACCCATAATACATTTTCTTGTACATCATACAACTTAAGTGTTTACTAAAACTAAACTTACCATCGAAAAAGCAATAAAACAATCAAGAAAAGTTATCATACACAGATGCCATTTGAAATGCAAAATTTTCTTAAGCTCAATAATGCATTGAAAGACAACAACAAACAAGGATCCTTACTGTTACAGGGTATGAGGACTCAAAATTGTATTTCTTCGTGCCCATGGATACATCAAGTACACCACCTGCGTTCGTGTTTCAGCAATAGTAATAGTTAGATCAAAGAGAGTCTTCTTATACCCTAACTGCGTTAGAACTCTTTATTCTCTTTTAACCAAAAAAATTAACTCTTTATTCTCCACAAAAATAACAAATTGGACTAAAACAATCGGGGAAAAAAAATCTAAGAACTCAATCAAACCTTTTTGCAACTCAGAGACAGATACTAACTAAGGAGAGATTTTTTTTTTTTTTTTTTTTTTCTGAGCGTAAAAACTCACCGGATTTCACGCAATCCAAGACATAATCGGCGCTGAGAGAATCCAAATCATCCAGGGAAAGAGAAGAAGCAGAAGAACCAGAAGGGGAACGAAGCTCCGTTACCAAACCCGAAGACATAAGAAACTCCAGGAGCTTGCGGCGATCGTTCCGGTAACGCTGCAACAGAGAATTCATCTTCGCCTACCGGTTCGAGTCAGGAGACGGGAAAAGAAATCGCGTCTGACCTAAACCGTAAAATCTTCAATTCGAAGAGGAAGAGGAGCTGCAGAGAGGGATTTCCTTCAGCTTGTACTTTTTTGTTGTCCCCTCTCCATGGAAGAAGGGTGGAGGAGCTCTGGGTTTTTGGGGGAAGCGCGGAAAAAGCACGGGTAGTGATCGGTTAAAAGACCAAAATAACCTTACTTACCATGATTCTTTTCATATTCTGACAATCTGACTTTTCTTTGTTTTTTTTTTGGTAAGTCTTTAATTTCTGAAAGACTCAAATTGTAACGACAACATATTTAATACAAAACTAACGACGTCGTCTAATCTGTGACTATGCCGACGCCGTTTGATAACTTACCACTGAACGACGACCTTGAGAAACACGCCGATAGATTGTGAAGTTGACGGTCCCGATCGTTTCAAATTTTTTATTTTTTATTTAATAAACAAGATGAAACACAAAGCTCTGTTCGGTACAGTGCAATAATGCAAGGATTAATTCTCATTTCCCACAAGGCAAGGCACTGTACTAAAAATCACAGGAGGAGATATTTTGTACTAGATTTTCAAAACACAACACTAAAACACGGAACCAGAGTTTACATATATCTGCAACTTTCTGGTCTGGCGATGGTTCGGGTTGATCCTGGAACCACAAAAATATTTTACTAGACTTCTTCGTTTGCGTTCTTCAAGATGTTAAACTTGCAGAGCGGACAACGTGAGTTTATATGAAGCCATTTATCGATGCAAGTGCAATGAAAGTGATGGTTGCAAGGGAGTTCTCTTAGCTCGACTCCATCTTCATATTCACATAGACAAATGCAGCATTCCTTCAAAAATCAAAATCATAAGAAGCTATGCGTTATCAATCTACACACTTTGTAATTGTACAAATTCATAAGATTGTGGAAATGAAAGTGTACCGCGTCTTCTGGAGAAAGTGAGTGTTCAATAGGTGAATCCGTTCCGCATTCTGTCATTGTTCCTGAGAGCTTTTCATCGCTGCTACTCTTTCCAAATCTGAATTTTGGCATTTGCTCTATGTCTTTCTTCGATGCTCCCTCCTGTTTTGCACAAATTTGCATCACAGGATAATAAAAGGAGAACCCAAGAATAGAAGTATTCGAGTAGAAGAGAGCTTACCTGGTCAGCAACAGCATAAAGAATTGCAATTATACATGGAAGACAGCAGCAAACAGCAAGTCCAATAACACAAGCCAGCGCAACACAGAACACAACAAAGAACACATCGAAACCGAGAAAAATGATACAAAGCCTACAAGTGAAAAACACCAAAGTACAAGATGTTTAAACAACTCCCACAACACAAAGATACAACTTCAAAGAGACTCTAAAATAAGAAGCATACCAATAGAGCTGAGGAGAGTCACCAGATAGTGTTTGGCCTCCTGCAGATACCCAGTAGAATCCAATTATCCACCAGAAGAATGAGAACATTGTATTGGCTGATTCTAGATGCTTGGCAGGATTACTGAGACCATCAACGTTGTAGATCACCAAGAACCATACAGAACCAAACGAAAATTTCAGAGATATGAAACTCAGACAAATAATAAAGAAGCATCAAAATAGCCTAAATTATCTCTAAGACACTGCAAACAAAGATCAATTGCAACCATTTCTTGATGATCAGTATGAAAAAGGTCACACGAAATGTTACATGGATTCACATATACAAGAAAGCATCACCTAACATTAACCTATAAAAAAAACTTAGATTCCACAATTCAAAATGTATATATACAGAGAACAAATCTCATCTCCAGCTTCTCCCAATTTGAAATTATAAACACTGATTCCCAGATCAAACAAAGCACAAATCTAATCCAAAACTGCTAAAAACAAAATCAATACCTAGTAGTACTTCCTCTATCCTCCAATTGAGCTAACGAAACATACTGCTGGGACGGATTCGTAAACCCAAGACCACCATCTTCCGAAGAAGAAGACGAAGATCGGTGAGGCAAACCTCTCCCACGCCGCCGTCTCCTCCGCCTATACTCAACACAAACACAAGCCATATGTAAACCACACTGAAAACCATAACCAACAACCCAAACTCTCAACGGCACATTAGGTCTCTCGTCACGGCTAAGAATCAGAACAGCGACACCGATCGCAACAAAAGCTAGATTCCACAAAATGTCGAGAAACACCACAGGCTTAGAATACGCCCAATCGCTTTGCCTCTCTTCCAATTGCTCAGCCGCGGTTTCTCTAACGAGCATCGACGGCTCACGCATCATCCTCCGGCTACCAGCGTGACGTAGGAACCTCGCTGCTTCTCTAAGACCTTGTCGTCTAGCGGATCGGTGAATCGGATTGGGTTCTTCATCTACGCTTATGGTTCTTGATACGGTGGTAGGAGGAAGAAACGGTGTCGTGTCGATGATTCCGTCGGAATTTGATCTGCCGACGCGAGAAGATGATGAATTCGATTCTGTATTGTTCGTCGTCGTCGTTGACATTGTGAAGCTTTCTCGTTTTCTCAATTTCGATCGGTTAATGCCATACGAAAAAGGTTTTCGAATTACGATGATCTGTCCCCAAAAAGGTTTGGAGATTAAAAAAATTTGGACGTACAGTTTTTTGCAGAAAGGTAATAAGAGAGATGAAACGATAACGTGAAAAAAATTGAAAGGAAAGAAAAAAATTTGTGGAAATGTTTCGTATCCAATATCTGGGCGTTTGATTCGGTTCGGTTTGGTTCGGTTTTGATAGCTTAAGGATTCCACTGACATTTATGAAGAAGAAAGTGAGAACTAGTGGGAGGAAAGCAAGGAAGTGGGAGAAGAAGCAAAGGGAGAAAAGTGGCTGAAGAACTCTAAGTGTGGGAAAGTAGAGGGTTTCTTTATTTCAATACTTTGTGGTTTTGATTTATGAGATATGTATTTAAATGGAACCTATGGTTAGGGTTTCCTTATCTTACAACATTAAACTCTTAATATCAATCTGCTGTTATATCTCTATTTCTTTCTTTCCTTAACCTAATCTCATCCTCTTCTTACCATTCTATTATTCAAGATAAGTCCAAACTTATCATTTGGTGCTTCTTCATTGAAGAGACATGGCGGCTACTCCAGATCCACGCCAAGGAACACCTGAACTCGAGACACGCGTGAGAGAAGCTCGTCGAGACAGAGAGATGGCTCAGATGCGTGAGTCAATTCAAAATCTGAACGCCATAATGCAGTCGATGATGTTTGGTGACAACCGCAGCTTTACTCTACCGTTGTTTGCGAGCTCTTCCGGAAGGGTTCCTCCGTAAACTCCGGTGACCGTTTCGGGAAGCATCGAGCAGACAAGACAGGAGAGGGTTTTACCCCTCGCGACGCAGAGACCTACCGAAGGGTTATTACCAGCTCCAATGGTGGCTCCTCGGAACGACGGGTTGCTTCCAGGCCCTATGATGGTACAACGGACAGATGGGTTACTACCGACTCCGACGGTGGCTCAACGGTTCGAAAATCCGCTCAACCGGGTTGATGCACCACGGAAACGGGTTGATCTGCCGCTGTTCAAAGGACAAAACCCAGACGATTGGATATTTCGGATGGAGAAGGGTTTTGCCATGAATCAAACACCGGAATATGAAAAGATTGATGAAGCAGTAACTTGTCTCAATAGGGCAGGTATAACGTGGTGGAGCAATAGTCAGGGAAGGTTGCACATCACCACTTGGAAGGACTTCCAAGACAAGTTCAAAGAGAGGTTCAAACCAAGTAGGGGTTGCTCAGCCTTGGATCGCTTGCTCACTATAAGGCAACAGGGCTCTGTGGATGAGTATCGTGAACGATTTGAGGAGTTATCCGTGGAGTTACCTCAAATTTATGACGATGTCTTGGAATCAGCCTTTTTGCGTGGGTTGAAGAAGAGCTTGTGTGATCTAGTACTCCGCAGTAGACTAGTGGACATGAATGCTATCGTCAATATGGCACGAATGGTGGAGTTTCAGGAGAGCGAAAACACTGGCTTCCAACAGCGTTCTCAGCATCAACACTCGGGCACCACCTCTTACATCCAACAAGGGCAACCCTTGCAGAAACCATTTGAGGTAAGTAAGACGGTGAGCAAACCTAATACAGGAAGTGGTTTTAATCTTTGCATGCACTGTGGAGAAAGGTGGTTCAGTGGACACCGGTGTAGGCAACAACAGTTGAAAGGTTTGGAGGTGGATGAAGGTGAGGAAATTCTCGAAACCGCAACAGAAGGATAGAATGGGGTACAGAACCAGGTGGAGTTGGAGGAAGAACCTGACATGGTGACCGAAACTCTAGGCTCAATGGCTGGGTTTGATGCTGAACAGTCCATGCGTATGTTGGGTAAGATTAAGGGTCGACTGGTAATGATTTTGATTGACTCTGGTGCTACCAGAAACTTTATCTCCACAAAGTTGGTGCAGGAACTGGGTCTAAGGGTTACGGAGAATAAGCAGTTTGGTGTGCGTATTGCTGGGGGTCAGATTCTCCGAGGTAGTGGCAAGTGCTCTGGGCCACACTGACGTGATATTGGGATACTCTTGGTTGGCTACTCTCGGTGATACTAGAACAAATTGGAGGTTGCAGCGGCTTAGCTGGCAAATTGGAGCCATGTGGGTCACCATTGTGGGAGATCCTTCCTTGAGTAAAGCGCAAGTTTCGATCAATTCCATGGAGAGGATGGTTCGCAGGAAAGGTGAGGCATACTTGTTGGAGCTGACCTCGCTGTTTGAGGATGCACAGCAACAACCGCCAGTGGAAATGGCTGGGGTTAACGAGTTGCTAGAGAAGTATCAGTCAGTGTTTGAGATGCCTCAGAATCTTCCACCTGTCCGAAATAGAGAACACGCGATCACTTTTAAGGAAGGAGCTGGACCAGTTAATTTACGATACTACCGGTACTCTTTTGTGCAGAAAAACGAGATCGAGAAGCTCATTCAGGAGATGTTGGCAGCACAAATTATCAAGCCTAGTGTGAGTCCTTACTCGAGCCCTGTCCTACTAGTCAAGAAGAAGGATGGTGGATGGAGGTTCTGTGTTGACTATAGGGCATTAAACATGGTTACAGTACCTGACCGCTATCCAATTCCAGCAATTGAAGAGCTTCTAGATGAGTTGCATGGAGCAGTGATCTTTTCAAAGCTGGACCTTAAGTCAGGATATCACCAAATCAGAGTCAAGAAGGAGGATGTGGAGAAGACGGCCTTCAAAACACATCAGGGACACTATGAGTTCTTGGTCATGCCTTTCGGCCTCACCAATGCTCCTTCCACGTTCCAGAATGTTATGAATGACTTGTTCAGCCCTTACCTGCGTCGGTTCGTACTAGTATTCTTTGATGATATACTGGTTTACAGCCCAAGTGTTGAGTCGCATATGCAACACTTGGAACTGGTGCTCAAGCTTCTACAACAATATCAGTTTTATGCAAACAAGAAGAAGTGCTCATTTGGTCAACCTAAGGTTTCGTATTTGGGACATGTGATCTCGAGGGATGGAGTTGCCGCAGATCCCGAGAAAATAGTGGCGATGGTGGACTGGCCTGAGCCTAGATCAGTGACAAAGCTGCGAGGTTTCCTTGGCTTAACGGGTTATTACCGTAGGTTTGTCAAGAACTACGGTCAGATTGCCCGCCCGTTGACTGACTTGCTGAAAAAGAATGGTCATGTGGACATCCGCAGCGACAGAAGCCTTTCAGGCATTGAAACAGGCGGTAACCAGCATTCCGGTGTTAGTATTGCCAGACTTCAGTAAGGAGTTTTCAATCGAAACTGATGCTTCTGGAGCTGGAATTAGAGCGGTTTTATCACAAGACAGGCGTCCAGTGGCTTTTATTATTCAAGCGTTTTCTTCAAGGACGGATCAAATCGGTTTATGAGAGGGAGTTGTTGGCCATAGTTAAAGCAGTCACTAAGTGGAAGCACTACCTCACTAGTAAGGAGTTTGTCATCAAGACAGACCAGAGGAGTTTGAGACACCTTTTGGATCAGAAAGCGGTATCGACTATTCAGCAGAGGTGGGCAGCCAAGTTAATTGGATTAAACTACCGAATTGAGTACAAACCGGGGATAGAGAACAGGGTGGCAGATGCTCTATCTAGGCGACCTCCTACTGAAACATTGCTTCAACTTACCTTGGTGGCTCCTTTGACACTGGACAAAGCGGAATTGATGGAGCAGGTCTCAAAGGATACGAAGCTTGGTGAAATACTCAAAGGACTGACACATGGGAATCAGGTGAAAGAAGGATATAGTTTGGAAAAAGGGTTGTTGTTGAAGGATGGGCGAGTGGTAGTGCCCTGTGGATCTCGCTTCATTCCAAGGCTTCTGGAACAGTTTCATGCGAGTGTCACGGTGGTCATGAAGGAGCCCTTAAGACTTACAAGTGATTGTGTCAGGAGGTGTACTGGAGAGGGATGCGTAAGGATGTTGTTGAGTTCATTGTCAAGTGTAGGGTTTGTCAAGAGAACAAATATTCTACTCTGTCTCCAGCTGGGTTGCTCGCCCCATTACCCATTCTAAAGCAAGTGTGGTCTGACATAAGTTTAGACTATGTGGAAGGATTGCCTAAGTCAAAAGGGTTCAATGCCATTTTGGTGGTGGTGGATCGGTTAACCAAGTATGGACACTTCATTGGGCTTAAACACCCGTTTACAGCAAGGACCGTGGCTGAAGCGTTCATCAGAGAAGTTGTTAAATTGCATGATTTCCCTGAGACAATGGTTTCAGACAGAGATAGAGTATTCTTGAGCAGTTTCTGGTCTGAGTTGTTTAAGCTTCACGGTTCTGCTCTCCACAAAAGTACCGCCTACCATCCACAAACAGATGGGCAGACTGAAGTTGTTAATCGTTGTCTCGAAACATTCTTAAGATGTTTCACGAGCAGAAGACCTACCTCCTGGGCACAATGGCTACCCTGGGCAGAATACTGGTATAACTCCTCTTACCACTCTTCTATCAGGAATACGCCTTTCTTTGCTGTCTATGGCAGGGAACCACCAAGACTGTTGCGGTATGGAGACGTTCCGACCCAAAATGCTCAGGTGGAAGAGTTGCTGAAGGATCGAGACAGTCTTTTGGTGGAGTTGAGGGAAAATTTGGAGTTGGCACAATTGAGGATGCAGAGGGAAGCCAATAAGCATCGCAGGGACGTCGAGTTTGTGATAGGAGATTGGGTCTATCTCAAGTTGCAGCCATATCGCCAACAATCACTGGTACGCCGGAGGAACGAGAAGCTGGCTCAGCGTTACTTTGGCCCTTATCAGATTGTGGAGAAGGTTCGAAGGGTCGCTTACAGGTTGAAGTTACCAGCTGATTGCCAGATTCATCCTACGTTTCATGTGTCACAGTTGCAAGGAGTTGTTCCTAACACACACACGGCACACGAGATTCCTCCCATCCTCACTCCCGCGCTGGAATGGGCTACTGAACCGGAGACAATCAAAGATATCCGCAAAAGCACTGGTGAGAAGAATGTCACGGAGGTGTTGGTGAAGTGGCAGGGATTACCGGAGTCAGAATCTACGTGGGAGCCTCTATCCGAACTAGTGAACCAGTTTCCAGATTTTAACCTTGAGGACAAGGTTAGTTCACTTCGGGAGAGTATTGATATGTTAAAGATTCCACTGGCATTTATGAAGAAGAAAGTGAGAACTAGTGGGAGAAAAGCAAGGAAGTGGGAGAAGAAGCAAAGGGAGAAAAGTGGCTGAAGAACTCTAAGTGTGGGAAAGTAGAGGGTTGAAGTAGAGAGTCTCTTTATTTCAATACTTTGTCGTTTTGATTTATGAGAGATGTATTTAAATGGAACCTAGCAAGAAAGTCCAAAAACAAAAATGGTCGTGGAGACAACAGGAGATCAGAAGTTAGCTCGCTTGTGGTTAGGGTTTCCTTATCTTACAACATTAAACTCTTAATATCAATCTGCCATTATCTCTCTATTTCTTTCTTTTCTTAACCTAATCTCATCCTCTTCTTACCGTTTTATTATTCAAGATAAGTCCAGACTTATCAGGTTCATTCGGGTTTGATTTTTTTTGGTTCTCGAAGTTTAATTGGTTCGATTTTTTTTTGGATTTGGGTCGGTTTGATAGCTATAATAAAAAGTTAAAAACTGGTTTAGAACGTGTATTAGTGGCTAATAAAAAGCGTTTCCTTTTGTTCTAGGCTATTTACAGTTTTGCCATTCTTTAACCAAGCTCTAGCTCAAACGCTTCAGTTCTCGTTGAACTGGTTCAATCGTATCAGCTTAAATTGTATCTACTACAATGGCGGAGAAAGCTCAAAAGACCCTGGTTTTATTAGCGAATCTAATCAAGGTTCCTCCATTAAAAGCTTTCACTCTCTTAAACTCTCCGAGTTTTCATGGATTTCAACACACTCACGAATCAATCTCAATCCTTCTTCGTCTCCTTCTCTCTGGGAACTTTTTCTCACACGCTCAATCACTTCTCCTTCAAGTCATCTCCGGAAAAATCCACTCCCAATTCTTCACTTCATCATCTCTGTTACACTATTTGACTGAATCAGAAACGTCAAAAACCAAGTTTCGACTCTACGAAGTAATCATCAATACATGTGTTCAATCTCAATCGCTAGATTCATCGATCTCTTACTTCAACGAAATGGTCGATAAGGGTTTTGTTCCTAGATCGAATTGCTTCAACAATCTCTTAACTTTTGTTGTTGGGTCGTCGTCTTCTTTTAATCAATGGTGGTGTTTCTTCAACGAGAGCAAAAGGAAAGTTGATTTGGATGTGTATAGTTTTGGGATTGTGATCAAAGGTTGTTGTGAAGCTGGTGAGATTGAGAAAAGCTTTGATCTTTTAGTTGAATTGAGAGAGTTTGGGTTTTCTCCAAACGTTGTTATCTACACTACTTTGATTGATGGGTGTTGCAAGAAAGGTGAGATTAACAAGGCTAAAGATTTGTTTTCCGAAATGGTGGAACTTGGATTAGTGGCTAATGAGCGTACTTACACGGTTTTGATTCATGGGTTATTCAAAAACGGGGTTAAGAAACAAGGGTTTGAGATGTATGAGAAGATGCAGGGAGATGGAGTTTTACCCAATCTCTATACTTATAACTGTGTGATGAATCAGCTTTGTAAAGACGGAAGAACGAAAGACGCGTTTAAAGTGTTCGACGAAATGCGTGAGAGTGGGGTTTCTTGTAACATTGTTACTTATAATACTTTGATTGGTGGGTTATGTAGAGAGATGAAGGCGAGTGAGGCAGATAAGGTTATGGATCAAATGAAGAGTGATGGAATTAACCCGAATCTGATTACTTATAACACTTTGATTGATGGGTTTTGTGGTGTGGGGAAATTGGGGAAGGCGTTGAGTTTATGCAGAGATTTGAAGTCAAGGGGTCTGTCTCTGTCTCTGGTTACGTATAACATTCTTGTTTCCGGGTTCTGTAAGAAAGGAGATACTTCAGGAGCAGCTAAGATTGTTAAGGAGATGGAAGAAAGAGGGATTAAGCCGTCGAAAGTAACATACACAATTCTTATCGACACATTTGCTCGTTCTGATAACATGGAGAAAGCTATTCAGCTTCAGTCATCAATGGATGAACTAGGATTAGTCCCCGATGTTCATACCTATAGCGTATTGATTCATGGGTTTTGCATCAAAGGTCAAATGAATGAAGCATCGAGGCTTTTTAAGTCTATGGTTGAGAAGAAGTTAGAACCGAATGAAGTGATATACAATACAATGATTCTTGGGTATTGCAAGGAAGGTAGTTCTTATAAAGCATTGAGGTTGTTCAAGGAGATGGAAGAGAAAGAGTTGGCTCCAAATGTTGCTAGCTATAGATATCTGATTGAAGTTCTTTGTAAAGAAAGAAAATCGAAAGAAGCTGAGTATTTGGTTGAGAAGATGGTTAGTTCAGGGATTGATCCATCTACTTCAATCTGTAGTTTGATCTGTGAATCCAAAAATGATTCTTGAGAGAGAAATTATGACTTTGGTATTGGCAATCCACTTAACAACAGAAACGCACCAAAATAATTTATTAGTCAACAATCGATGATGGAGCTTATTATTCTGAGTCATCCACATATTCAAAATGGATCTAGTCTTGTGCAGACGACGAGCAAGCTTCCGTGGCGTTTGATGGTTTTATGGTTTTTGAGCTTTTTTGAGTTGGACCGACGATTCTGAAGACGTACGTGTGCACATCCACTATTCTTCTGACTATAGCAACGCGATTGACATCCTCACCAACCCGAGCCCTGCAAAAGTCATTGTACCTAATCTAGAAAATTGCATCATAGACCCATAGGCGTCAAGTCCCATGTTAAAGGGCTCCAGGTTTCGTGTAATCTTCATTGCCACTTCCAGAATCTTCAACTGGTCATACCATGTGAGATATGGTTCCTGAAAGACGTGGCAACCGCAAGTTCCAAATACAGAAGAATCCAGTCATTTTCTTGAACCTTTGATTTGTTCAGCTGAAAAAAATATCTTATTATATGAAGTTGAATTTTGAAAGTTAGCCATTAACAAGATTTTAACATGTGTACAAATTAATATTTAATAGGAGAGATTTAAAATTTCAACAGAAAAACAAAATATTTTTTTTAAACAATATTAATAATATAAAAAATAGTTATCAAAAAATTACAAAAATTAAAAAGTTTTTTTAAAACAAATAATTATAAAGAGATTATATATATAAATATATTTCATAAATTTCGAAATTATTACATTATTTACTTATTTTTAATTTTAAGTTATTAACTCAACAAAAACAATAGAAAAGACATTACGGAAAATATACGGTTAACTATTAAGTCTAAATTTTGTAAATACTCACTTCTGTATAAACATAGATCATCTCATATTTTTCATCTTATAAAATAATTAATTTTAAAACACTGCTTTCAACCTTGTTCTATTGGTGAAATTTTTTTAATGGGAAAGTAATTTTTTTTTTATATATCATAATTTTCTCCTACTTTCTTCTTTTTCAGTTCGGAATAGGTAAGATTAATATATTGACCCCAAAAAACAGATTAATATATACGTCTTCTTTTTCTAATACTGTATTTTAAAATTTATTATAGTATTTTTAGATTGTTTTATTTAATTTATATTTTCATCTTTGTATTACTTGGGATTCATATATTACCGTGCTTATAATTTTCTATTATTTTTTTTTAATTCTGTCAAAATTATTATTTTTTCTAATTTATCAACCTTGATTGGTTGGTCATAGTCACTTTTTTTTGTGCAAACATAATTAATAACATTCATTCAAATCCCAAAAGGAGATAACGAGTAGAAGCTCATCAACCTAATGGTTTGATAAAATAGGCTAATAAGTACAAGTTTACAACAAACATAGATAGATAGATTGGAAATACATAAATCGTTGTTGAAAGATCCATAGGAGCTCGGAGACTGTGACACCCTGATTTGCAGAAATGTTTAAATGAATTGATTTGGCCACCTATGTCACCAAAGTGCACTTATCTTTTCGGTCAAGGGCCCTGAGAGAACTCCAGAGTTAAGCTTGCTTGAGTTGGAGTAGTTTCAGGATGGGTGATCTTCTCGGAAGTGATTGTAGCAACTGCGCGAGTGAGGACAAAACACAGAGAAATATCATGTGATGATTTGTAGGATCAGTGAAACATTTAAAGCCTCATAGATGTAACAAACCGGCCGTCGGATATGGATGGGCCCACGGGTCGGATATGGATGGGCCTAAGGAAGGAGGCTGTCAGGCAGTTACAAAGACAGAGGCTACATCATGGTATGTCAAAGAAGCTTCCACAAATACATTGAGAAATTTAGCATTAGTTACTATCAAAATATTTTGTGACGTTAGAAAATTGTGTTAGTTTCTTTGGTTGTCGGAGCAAACCATTTTGAGATAACTAAAAGATGTGAACATGTTCTCTCCACATAGGAGGAGTGCATAGCCGAGGTTCTCTCTGTGGTGGAGGAGGTTGGTCGCAAGGTTATCTTCCCAAGGGAAGAAGGTAGAGGAGGTTGGACGCATGGTTGTCTCTCCAAAGGAAGAATGCGGAGCCAATGTTTTCTCCATGGTAGATGAGGTTGGACACAAGGTTCTCTCCATAAGGGAGGGAGGAGGGAGGAGGGCGGAACAGAAGTTCTTTCCATGGTTGGTCATACACTATTGTGATGATACATCATTGATTAGTATGCCTTCTTTTTTAACAATAATTGATTAGTATACTATGTAATATAATAGTTGGCTTAATGTATGTGTTCATAGAGACATTTTTTAGGTGGTGGTAATGAATAGATTTGTAACATACAATATATTTAGGTGTAAGAAAATACACTTTTAATGGTAACATACATAAAAGATTTGTAAATGGATATACATCAGTGTATTATAGCAAAATTTTTTTTATAAATTACATACAACAAATTTTAATATATTTTGTTAAATTTAATTTTATTTACAAAATTTTAAACCCGCACATCGGGCGGGTCATTATCTAGTATATATATATATATATATCACTTACTACTATAATAACCATAGGAGAAAGTGTGGTCTTAAAAATCAATTTTACCACGTGAAATCGGCATGAAATTTCCGAGGAACTTTTTATTCAACACGCATCTTGGCTTGATTTCACCACCATCTGTACGTGTGAAGTATTCCTTGGTTTCCCCTACACGAAGATTAATTATAAACTCGGCGATTTTTATATAGAGACGATGATGATGATGATGATGATTACTTATTGTTTGTATATATATACCAAAATCCAATAATTTATGAAGCACGGGGACGGCAGTTTGATGACGGAAACGTCCCGGGTACGGGAACGGCACGGAAGCGGCAAAAAACGTCTCCGAGACGTTTCTAACAGGGCGGGGACGGTGGTAATAGGGTTTCAGAAACGTTTTCGATGACTTATTAACTTATTTTTCCTCCAAATAAAACATAAAAGAATAGGAAATATCATTTAAGTTTGATTTCTTAAGATTTGACATTACTATACATGTTCATTGTTTCCTATATGCTCTGTTTAGTCCTCATCTATTTTACTTCAAACTAGGTACTAACCCGCAGAAAACCGCGGGCTGAACATTCTTTTAATAGAAATTTGTAATAATTAATTTTATTATAATGTTATTTATAGTAGTTTATGATTAAAAATTTGGTTTGCTTATATTAGAATTTTTGTATTTTAAAAATATTTGTTGAAAATATGTCAAGAAAACATTTATATGTAATGAATAAAATTGTTTAGACCTTTGTCAACTAAACACAATCCTTACTAACATGTAAAAAAAAGCAACTAAATATAGCTAGTAAAAGTTCTAAAAATTCTCTTTGAAAACAACATTCATTGTTTTTTTCTGTGACTTCTTTTTCTTGTCAGTAATAATTTTAACCTGTGGTGGAATTTTTTTTTTATAAAATGTGTAGCTGTATATTTTATTCGATTTGTTTTTTAAAATCTTACTTGTTATGTTTTTTAAGTACAAATTAGTTTTGATTCTAATAGATTTTTTTTTTCTACAATTTATTTTATTTGATGTATCCCCGATTTTCATTTTTAATTAATTTTACTTATTTAATTAATTGATTAATCTTAATTAAGTTTTTAATTGCAATTGAATGTAATTTTTACACATTTTAAGGTCAGTTTCATATTTGTACTTGGCAATTAATATAGTAGGATAAAATTTGTAGCTGTAGATTTTATTTGATTAGATTTTTAAATTCTTAGCTGTTAATTTTTTTTTAATACGGATTAGTTTTGATTCTAATAGATTTTTTTTACTTTTCTACAATTTATTTCATTTAATGTATCTTGGATTTTCGTTTTTTAATTAATTATATTTATTTAATTAATTTATTAATATTAACTAAGTTTTTGTAATGGCAATTGAATGTAATTTTTTACACATTTTACGTTAGTTTCATATTTGTACTTCCCAATTAATATAGTAGGATATGTTTGGAGTTTAGTGTTTGATGGATAACCATGAAACGTATGCTAGAATCAGTCTTAGGCATATACACAAGTATAGAGGATAGTAATATATACTTGTATATTTTTTTTTAATGTAAAGTCTATATATGTGTGGTTTCTTATATATTTGTATCCTATAGGTATTTGTATTTTTATTGACATACCCATGCCGTCCCCATATCCATAAATTTTAAGTTTGTCGTCCGTTCCCTACCTTGTTTCCTGACCCTGTACCCATATCAGTGCTACTTATTTATTATTACCTAGTAGAGGTCTAGCAACACTGCACATCAAAATGAATCGGCCATATTTTAGTTCAGACACTCGAGCCTGAAAAGTTGGAAACGAAAGAGGGATTGTTCTTAGGATCCAATGCTTGAAAAGTTATGCAGTAAGTGGAAGCAGCAGAACACATGGACTTTATGTATTTTGAAGATGTAGATTCTGAAACAACGGGTTATGGAGGAACATTGGGCTATAGAGGAACAGCAGGCTATAGAGGAAATGCGTGTTGTGTGGATCAGAAAGTTGTATCAGACGTTTGAGTTGCTGTCATGGATGCGTGAGCTGACGTGGCAGAACTTGAATGGATGAATGACAAGCTAAGAAGTTGCCAATTTAGTGAGGAAGCAAAAAGGCAATGTTGTAGTTGTAGAGATTCAAGAAATATTTTCTAAAACAGATAAGGAAAATGATAAGCTTGAGTAGCAAGCAGTTTCCTAATATGTTGATACTTGGAGATGCGCCTTCTAGGGTTTCTCAAGTCGTGTATAAATATTGTAGGAGTAGAACACGCGCCAATTTGAGCACTCTAGAATATTGATACGTTTGTAAACTTCGAAGCCACAAAAATAAGGCTTAGAAGGTGTGTTCCCAGTTCTCTGTGACGTTAATCAGGGAAGTGATTGAGTGCGCAGAGAATTGTTCTCATCTCTTAGATATACATGAATGTGTGTATAGATAGAAAAGAGATAGGCTTATATTCAAGTCTTAGTCTGGGTCAATCCTATTGGGAGGGGTATGTTGAGTTAGAGCCAAGACAAAATTGTATCCATGTAAAAGATAAATTTTGTTAATAAGATCGAATAGAAAAACATAGGCATGGCGCGTTCCAAGTGTATACAAAGTCAACTTGAGCTCATGAAGTGATGGATCATCAAAAGGTACCATGGTACGAACGAGTCTTAAAGCGCTGCTGTAAACCTGGACCAGGAAAAGGATCAGCCTTGAATCAATGAATTGAATTCTGGCACTCAATCTTATTTCATGGCAATATGACTCAAAACATCTTTGATTCCAGCACAAAATGGAGACAAATAAGCTTTACCAAATCACTTGGCTTCAAAGAATGAGATGCATCAATGTAGATGGCAGATTGGCTGTATAACTCATTGGCAGGCATGTCTTTGCCATAGCCTGATCCCCAGTTCTAAGTGTGCGTTATGCTAATCCATATTGTACATGTGTTAAACGGAAAAGTACCCACAGTGGTCAGTTAACTGGATTGAAAATATAATGCTGCACTTGTGAAAGTATTGTCAAGTATGACTAACTAGAATGGCTCCAAGGTTGTATATGGCTATATGGAAATTATATTGCAGCCTCCTTGCTCCCCTAAACTGTATGGGGAAACAAAAGAAAAAGGGAAAGTAAGAAATCAAGCATGCATATCAAATGAAATGTTTAGTTGTTAACATCAGTCCGAACGACGAGTAAGTTCCCTGTTAATTACAGTTCTTACCACTTTTTCCTTCTTTGTAGCAGGAACAATTGGACTGAGTTCCTAATAAAAATCCAAAAATATAGTAAGTTCTTAATGTTGTTATTTTTCTGAAAATAGGCAAATCTGTGCAAGAATATATCATGGAGATAAACACACACTTCTTTAGTATTAGAAGTTTAGAGCAAACCATAATTATTTCATTTTCCACAATTAGTAGGTTTCATGATAGCAATATTACTAACTTGTTCCCATCATTCTTAAGCCTCCTTTGTGAGACCGCACATCTTTGCCCTATCAGAGATTGCAATTGCACAATTTTTCCAAGCTTGTACAAACATCTAAAATGTCATAGATAAAAAGTTGACTTCTTTTGATATGAACAGAAAATCATAATTTTTTTTGTTTATGGTTGTGATGGCCATCATATTCCATTTTGCAATGACATAAACCAAATGCAAAATTAGCAGATTTAGAATCCTATGAATACATACACCATAAAGCGTCCGACAGAGACGAGTTTCTTCATCGTACTTCCCCAATCGTTAAGATTCACTCTCTTGACTGCACAACCAAAGATGAAAACGAGAGTTAAAGAAAATGCAAAACCTCACAAACTGGTTCCAAAAAGGAGTGACATGGCCAAGCTGATTTTGAGCTCAAATGGGTTAAAATAAAAGAAATAGGAAGAGGATTCCCATCTCTTTCCTTGTTTTTTCGACCTTCAAGGGTGTCCTCGGTCATCACATCCACAGTCTTGTTATTAGGCGCGAGCTTACTGTCCTTTGGGACCTCTTTGTCATTAAATCTGCTACGAGCAAAAGCAAGTATTAAACTAGCAATCGATATGCAAGGTGAACCAAGACAAACAGAAACTCCCAAAGAAGAAGAGAAGGGGGATGTATTTACTTGTAGCATTTGATTTGGGGTAATATTAGTTGTTGAATTAAAAGCTCCTCTATGATTCAGCTATATCTTCATCAGCAAATTTTGGGTCTTAGACCTGGAAAAGCTGCGAGAAGCTGCAATATAACATAGCCCTTTGTCAAATATCAATAACGGATGTTCCATATATATAAACAGGAAATCAAACTGCATTATTAATTTTAATCAATCATCTTATAGTAATTTACACTTGTTTTCCTCAATCATTGCACCTTCTACTACAATTTCATAGATGGATAACATGAGAAACTTCAAGTATTTTCTCTCCAATGCATTGTAGACACCTAAACTGTGTTCAAAGCTATCTGAAAATGAAACACAAAGACAAGGTGTGGTAAGCATTAACACCGAAGATAGTACTCTCGAAATTTACAGCATGCCTGGATCCTCGGAATTAACATCATGCAGTCATCAAGTAAATTATATAGTATACTTTGTTTAGTAAAATTTTGGACCTTTAAGGGAGTCCTCGGTCATCATAACCACAGTCTGGTAATTAGGCACGAGCTTACTGTCCTTTGGGACCTCTTTGTCATTGAATCTGCCATGAACAAAAGAAAGTATTAAACAACAGTCCATATGCAAAGTGAAACAAGACAAATCGAAACTCCCGGAGAATTATAAGTATATTTGTAAAGATAATTTCAAATGAAATGTTTAGTTGTTAACATCAGTCCGAATGACGAGTAAGCACCCTGCTATTTGTAGTTCTGACCACTTTTTCCTTCTTTGTAGCAGGAACAATTGGACTGAGTTCCTAATGAAAATCCAAAAAAAACAGTAAGTTCTTAGTGTTGTTATTTTCTGAAAATAAGCAAATTCTATGTAAGAATATATCATGGAGATAAACAAACACTTCTTTAGTATTAGAAGTTCAGAGCAAACCATAATTATTTAAGTTTCCACAATTAGTAGGTTTCATGATTGCAATATTACTAACTTGTTCCCATCGTTCTTCAGCCTCCTTTGTGTGACCACTCATCTTTGCCCTATCAGAGATTGGAATTGCACAATTGTTCCATGCTTGTACAAACATCAAAAATGTCATAGATAAAAAGCTGACTTATTTTGATATGAACAGAAAATCATGAGTTTTTTTTGTTTATGGTTGTGATGGCATCATATTCCATTTCTCAATGACATAAACCAGATGCAAAATTAACAGATTTAGAATCGTATGAATACATACACCGTAAAGAGTTTGACAGAGACGGGTGTTGAGAATCGCAGACCCCGATTCACCTCTATAGTGAACCGCAGACCGCGACTCTGCCCCTACTCCTCTTCTACTTCACAGATCAGTTTGCATAACATAAACATAACACAGAGATTTAACGAGTTCCCCTCATGCAGAGGGAACATCTCTTGTGGAAACCTTCTCCCACAAACATCCACTATCAATCAACCAAGGTTTACCCACAGTGTTACATATACAAGCTTAGATAACTAACAACTACAGAGAACCTGAAGAAGAAAACACATAATAGATCTAGGTTTTCTTCTTCTCCTCTCTCTGTCTCTGTTCAGCTCTCCCCTCCATGTATAACCCTGAAACACCTCCAGAACCCCAAAGAAGCAGCTTCACCTTCGTCTCTCATCAGAGTGTCCTGAAGACACCTTAAACCTAGACAAGGTTATGTCCGACTCTCAGCCCTTCGACCCCAGCCAAGCTTCTGCTCCTTTATCATGGTTCTGCGCACAGCTTCAAGCTCCATGTACGACGCCCTGCGCATGCTCTCTGCACTGTGCCCTGCGTCTCTGCATCTGCCATGCACAGCGCCCTGCGCTGTGCCCTACAGCTGTCACCAATGTACCACCAGCTTCTTTAGTGCGTGCTCTTCTACAGCTGTGACCAACGTACCACCAGCACCGTAGAGCTTATGTCGGTTTAGTCCTGCAGGCCAACACGGATCCTGTATGGGCTTCACACCAATATAGGCCCAGTTCTTGGTTTAGACCAAATAAGCCCATATGAAGCAAACATTTACAACAAACTCCACCTTTTGCTTCATTTGGTCCAACTCACAAAATCCCCTTTGTGTTGATTCTTTCCTGAAAAGAAAAACAAAGCTTGTCTTCTCCTGTAGAACCTGCAACTCCCAATGATCCTTATCTTTTGTCCACCTTAGGAATTTTTAACTTCATCTTCAGAAACTTAAAGAGATTCGCGACTCTCCCTCAAGCTTCCTTCTTTTGAAGACTGTAATCCCACTTGCAGACGAACTCCGACCACTGAACCCGACAACTGAAGAAACCCTTACAACCTTGTTTCTTGATAATCAATACAGAACACAACCAACCGTTTAATGTTCCTTTGTGTTCTTCAATGCCATCCTCTGACATTGCTCTGAAATTCCCAGCACCTATCGAATCCTTAGACTGTCTCATGACTGTCCCTATGTTCGAACTTTCTGAAATTTCAGTCTGCGAGGCCATACAGCTTCTCCCTTGTTCTTGACAACTTCTCTGAATTACTTATGGTGCTATTCAGCTGTCCTAACAAGTTCGTGTAACTCCTTACACGAATTATCTTCTTCAACCTTGTTTTTCCTGGTCTTAGAAACACTTATGAAGACCTTCACTTTATTACCTTGTTCCTCACAACAGCTCCACCTAGAACCAGAACTTCTGATTCACCCGCAGGTAGCACCTGACTTGCTTGTGAAACTTTGATCTTGAACCTTAGGAATAGTAAAGCCTGAGATATCAACCTCTCAGCACAAACCATCACAACCTTTTCTATGGCTTCTAATAAGTACCACAGACCTGTTATCATGATTGTATATCATCTGTATCCGTCTGCAACCTGATTCACTTGGTCGACCTTTGATTCCCCTCATGTGCACTGAGCTTGAACCAAACTCTCTTGAATCCCATGCAGAACACATGAATCACATATGCTTCAATCCTGAAACAATCTCTGATTCATCCTGTAAAACAATCTCAACCCAATGCATTACTCCTGAGATTGAGTTTACATCCCATCTGTTTAACCATCTGCTTATGAACCCAGCCTGTATGATCTGACAATACAAACTCTTGCTCAACCTCATGTTAAAACGGATGTCCGACCAACAGCTTAAAAAACCTCTGCTAGTCTCCTTGTAACAGCCTTTAGTTCTTCACTCTAGAATCCCTGAAGCCACACCTACTGTTAACATAACCCTGCAATAGTTCTTCACGTTTGCAGACCTTACCAAGAAGAACCTTGGTACCAGCATCATACCTTTTCTCACCATTCATCAATACAACTTGACATGTTTTCACCATTGATGAATCCTCACTTAACCTTCGTGTAAGTGACTCTCCTGAGAAACTTAATGATGTTGCTAGACCCACTAGTCTCCTACTAGTCTTGTCTATCATAACCTGCATCTTTAACCACCAGAGATCTACTTGAGTCCTCCCCTTATACTCACATGCTTCCTTATTAAGTGTCAACGAACACTTAAACTTCCTACAAGTGATACCTTCAGAAGATTCATCCACCAGATCATCTCTGTAGATGCAAACAGGCGAACCAAAACTTTTATGTTTCTGATTCTCTTCTCAATGCAAAACCTTACCCCAGTCACCTTGCGCCAGCCTTGTAGATTCTTGCACTTACTTGCAAACTCTTGCACAATCCTGCAACGTCTACAAAAGTCTTCCAGAGATTTTAAGTCACCTTGAAGAACCAACTCCACCTTGACAAATAAAATCGCATTGGCTGCAACTTCGACTCTTGGTACTCTTCTGCATTCCCATTCTCTGTAGACCTACCTTGATTGTAGTCCTTTCAAATCTCTGACAACCTGATCCATTCCTGAGACTTCACCATTCACCCAACACCTCTCAAATCTGACCACTTCAACACAAATTGCCTGGTCCATCTTCATACTCATCTGAATCTTCTACACAACTAGCTGACCTAACAACCCTCTTACACAGATTTACCTTTGAAGGCGTCCCTTAGTAAATCTGTGACTCCAATAGTTGTACCTTCAACCAATTTCTGAACACCACTACACAGACTTTCAACAACCGAAAAACTGACTTTTCAATAGTTGAAGACGTCTACATCCTTGCGTTCTCCTAGTGTCTAGATTCCATAAACTGAAACAGCTTTGAGTATTAAGAAGCTTCAAAACAGAACATCACATGTACCTTGTGACCGCAGCGGAAAACTGAACTCCTGTTTTGATAAGTTTGAGCCTTTTGGATGATGCTTTGATTCCCTCTTCACCGCCATGTGCAAATCACCTTCACACATCCATCCATGAACCTGAATCAAATACTGCAGATAACTCCACCTTAAACCAACCCCGTAATTGATTCAACCTTCGAGTCTTCTACAACAGTCTCCGGATCCTCCTTGTATGTTTTTAGCGTCATGCCTGAGTCTGTGAATTCCTTAGCCTGTGCTCTGATACCACTTGTTGAGAATCGCAGACCCTGATTCACCTCTGTAGTGAACCGCAGACCGCGACTCTGCCCCTACTCCTCTTCTACTTCACAGATCAGTTTGCATAACATAAACATAACACAGAGATTTAACGAGTTCCCCTCATGCAGAGGGTACATCTCGTGTGGAAACCTTCTCCCACAAACATCCACTATCAATCAACCAAGGTTTACACACAATGTTACATATACAAGCTTAGATAACTAACAACTACAGAGAACCTGAAGAAGAAAACACATAATAGATCTAGGTTTTCTTCTTCTCCTCTCTTTGTCTCTGTTCAAGCTCCATGTACGACGCCCTGCGCATGCTCTCTGCACTGCGCCCTGCGTCTCTGCGTCTGCCATGGCGCTGTGCCCTACAACTGTCACCAATGTACCACCAGCTTCTTTAGTGCGTGCACTTCTACAGCATACATGTTTCTTCAACCCTAGTTTCCCTTTTATAGTGAAACCCTAGAGCTTATGTCGGTTTAGTCCTGCAGGCCACACAACACGGATCCTTTATGGGCTTCACACCAATATAGGCCCAATTCTTGGTTTAGACCAAATAAGCCCATATGAAGCAAACATTTACAACAACGGGTTACTTCATCGTACTTCTCCATTGGTTGAGATTCACTCTCTTGATTGCACAACCAAAGACGAAAACAAGAGTTAAAAGAAAATGCGAAATCTCACAAACTGATTCCAAAGAGTAGTGACATGGCCAAGCTGATTTTGAGCTCAAATGGGTTAAAACAAAAGAAATAGGAAGAGAGACCTACATGGAAAAACAAAAATTTGAGGATTCCCGTCTCTTTCCTTGTTTTTTGGACCTTCACGGGTGTCCTCGGTCATCACATCCACAGTCTAGTTATTAAGCGCGAGCTTACTGTCTTTTGGGACCTCTTTGTCATTGAATCTGTGACGAGCAAAAGCAAGTATACTAGCAATCCATATGCAAGGTGAAACAAGACAAACAGAAACTCCCAAAGAGCAAGAGAAGAGGGATGTATTTACTTACAACATTTGATTTGTTGTTGAGTTGAAAGCTTCTCCATGATTCTGATATATCTTCATCAGCAAATTTTGGGTCTCATAACCGGAAAATCTGTGAGAATCAGCAATATAACATATCTCTTTGTCAAAAATCAATAACGGATGTTCCATATATATATAAACTGGAAATAAAACCGTTTTATTAATTTTAATCAAACATCTTGCAGAAACTTACATTTGTTTTCCTCAATCATTACACCTTCTACTACAATTTCATAGATGGATAATAACTGGATATCATGAGAAACTTCAAGTATTGTCTCTCCAATGCATCGTATACATCTAGACTGTGGTCAAAGCCATCTGCACATGAAACACATAGACAAGGTGTGGTAAGCATTAACATCAAAGTTAGTATTTTCGAAATTGACAGCATGCCTAGATCCTCTGATTTAAAATCATGCATGGATCCTCTAATTTAACATCATGCAGTGATCAAGTAAATTATATAGTTTACTTTATTTAGTAAAATTTTGGAACTTTAAGGGAGTCCTCGGTCATCATAGCCACAATCTGGTAATTAGGCACGAGCTTACTGTTCTTTGGGACCTCTTTGTCATTGAATCTGCCACGAGCAAAAGCAAGTAATAAACCAACAATCTATATGCAAAGTGAAACAACACAAACAGAAACTCCTGAAGAATTATAAGTATATTTGTAAAGATAATTTCAAATGCAATTTTTTTTTAAATACTCTAGTATTGTAAGTAATTTTATTGATACGAATTTGACTTTAAATGTACAAGATTTGCTTTGGTGATCCAATGTTACTTAATTAGATGAGCTTCATCTATAAACACATTCAGAGTGATCCAAGCGAAGATGATTCATGTTCATAGATTAGACTTAGATTAGACACAAAAACATTTATAATAATATTTATAAAATTAATTATAGCATCTCAAATTGTTTCTAATTGTTTAAGCAGTTCATAATTTTAGAAATTTAGAAGCTTAAATTGTTTCCAATTGGTTGTTTTGGATTAGCTGGTACATTTTCTCTTCGTTTATAATTAGCTTATTAATTATTTATTGCTTATATTTACCTTAACGTGGTAGTTTTGTTTTCAAAAGTATGGGTTTTTCTAAGGTATTAGATTCAAAACCCATTAACGTGTCTAAGGTATTAGATTCAAAACCCATAACGTGTTTTGTTTTCAAAACCCATATAGCATAGCTCTTTGTTTACCTTAGACACGTTAATCAAGATTCTAGATATTACATGGGTTTTTCTAATGGGCGAGATGAAGAGAACCAGAAAAATACGATCTTCCAAGATCAACAATGTGATGCTTGATTCATTCAAACAATGTGATGCTTACATAACGATCTCGATAGATGTTTTCCTTGTTTCCACACCTGGTGAATAAGTTGATATGAAACAAGGATGTAGTTTTGAAAGCCAAGATTGTTGAAAAAAAGGGTAAGGAGACTAAAAAATATATACATTTAGGCGATTAAGTCTATCGCATTTAACTATATGGTGTATTGAGACATAATGGAGTTGTAAGGATTGGTTAACGGAGACCGTGGTATATATATAGCACAAGTCCAACATATGTGTTTGCAAGATATGCTCATATGCACTAGTGAGTGGCCATTGATACATTCTAGGGTTTTGTAAATAAATATTCAATGGAGAATATTTACAGGTAATGTCGGTGTCACCAAAAGAAGAAACAAAAAAAAACAACGACACTTAAAATAGTCATTGTAACAGCTTTCATGGAAACACGTTGCCACGTTGGTGTTAATTCCAATGAGTTAAAAGTAAACAACGCAGACAATGTATTTTGGGATGGCGAAATATTCACAATTCCAAACACAAAGAGTAGTCCAGTGGGGAATGGACTAAAAGTTGAGTACGATGATCCGAAGCTTTAATTCATATGCTCGTGAATGTGATCGGTAGTTATGCTGATAGTCAGAAAATTATTGGTGTAATAGGTGCCGATGAGGTCATATATGATATCGGTTGGGATTATGTGAGACAAAATTATTTCTATGTAACTAATTGGGGGCGAACTATAATGTTTCTTGGTCCTGCAAAAAATTATGAAGAGTAGTAATAAAAAATATAAAATATGCAAATTAAAAAAAAATAAAGTAAAAAATATATTGTTTTCCAATAACTTCTGTTCTGATACAACTAGATGAGGACCCGCCCGATGTGCGGGTTTTAAGTTTTATAAATTAAATTAAATTTTTAAAAATATATATATTAAAATTTGTTGTTAGTTATTTATAAATTTTATTTTTGTTATAATACACTGATTTATATTTATTTACAAATCTTTTATGTATGTTACTATTAAAACTGTATTTTTTACACCTAAATATACTCTGTGTTACAGATATATTCTTTATCACCACCTATAAAATGTCTATATGAATACATTAAGCCAACTATTTTACTTTTATTTCTGCATAGTTTTTTAATTACTAAAATTATTGGCTCAAAAAACATTTTGAATAAAAAGTATATTACATAATATACTAATCAATGATATATCATCAAAATAATGTATTACCACCATGGAGAAAACCTCAGCTCCGTTCTCATCCCTTATAGAGAACCTTGCGTGCAACCTCCTCCACCATGGAGAGAACCTTGGCTCCGCCTTCCTCTCTTGGGGAGATAACCTTGTACCCAACCTTCTCCAGCCTAGAGAGAACCTGGCTGTGTCGTCCTTCTATTTGGAGAGAACATGTTCACGTCTTTTTGCTATCTCAAAATGGCTTGCTCTGACAACAAATAAAAGTAAAAACATTTTTCTAACGTTACAAAATCTTTTGATAGTAACTAATGTTAAATTTTCTAATGTATTCGTGATAGTAACTATGCAGAAGTGAAAGTAAAATAGTTGGATTAATGTGTTTATATATTACATAATATAGTAATCAATGATGTATCATCACAATAATGTATGACCGCCATGGAGAAATCTCGGCTCCGCCCTCATCCCTTATGGAGAGAACATTGCATCCAACCTGCTCCACCATGGAGAGAACCTTGGCTCCGCCTTCCTCCTTTGGGAGAT
Organism: Camelina hispida; assembly: GCA_023657505.1. Classification (NCBI taxonomy): domain Eukaryota; kingdom Viridiplantae; phylum Streptophyta; class Magnoliopsida; order Brassicales; family Brassicaceae; genus Camelina; species Camelina hispida. The sequence goes on along the minus strand of CP094636.1, from coordinate 7,556,024 downwards.
AACCTTGCGTCCAACCTCCTCCACCTCCCTCTCTTAGAGAGATAACCTTGTGTCCAATCTTCTCCACCATAGAGACAACCTTGGCTCTGCCCTCCTCCTGTGTGGAGAGAAAATGTTCACGTCTTTTTGCTATCTCAAAATGGCTTGCTCCGACAACCATTGAAAGTAAAAACCTTTTTCTAACGTCACAATATGTTTTGATAGTAACTACTGTTAAATTTCCCAATGTATTCGTGGAAATGCCTTTGACACACCATGATGTAGTCTCTGTCTCTGTAACGCCTAAACCGACACCTTGCTTAGTGAGCCCATGTCCACTCTCAGTCCATGGTCCACCTTCCTAAGTGGGCCCTACATCTATTCTCGGCATTTGGACCCACCCATATTTGATGGCAAGTTTGTTACGTCTGGGAGGCTTTAAAAACTTGTTTACCGACCTTACAAATCAACAAATGATATTTTCTTGTGTTTTGTCCTCACTCGCATAGTTCCGACAATCACTTCCAGGAAGGTCACCCATCATGAAGTTCTCTGAGGACCCATGACCAAAAAAATAAGTGCATTTTGATGACATATGTGGTCATATCAATTCTTTTAAACTTTTATGCAAACCAGGGTATCAAAGTCATTGAGATCCTATGGATCTATCAACAACGATTTATGTTTTTTCAATATATCTATCTATGTTTGTTGTAAGTTTGTGTTTGATTAACTCATTTTATCCATCCATTAGGTTGATGAGCTTCTACTCGTTATCTCCATTTGGGATTGAGTGGAAATAATGGTAACAATTATGTTTGAAAAAAAAAAGGGTTTATGACCAACCAATCAAGGTTGAGAAATTAGAAGAAAATTAATTTGGCATAATTAAAGAAACAATAAAAAATTATAAGCATGATAATATATCCCAAATAATTCAAAGATGAAAATATAAATTAAATAAATCAATCTAAAAATACTAAAATAATTTTTAAAATACAGTATTAGGAAAAGAATATGCATATATTAATCTTTTTTTAGGTCACCATATTATTCTTACCTATTCCCAACTGGAAAAGGAGAAAGTAGGAGAAAATTTGGTTTAAAAACATAAGAACAATTTATCTTTCCATTTAAAAAAATTTCCCAATTAAACAAAATTGAAAGCAATGTTTTTGAACAAATTATTTAAATATAAGATGATCTATGTTTATATAGAAGTGAGTATTTACAAAATTTAGAATTAATAATTAACTGTATATTTTCTTTAATCTCTTTTTCTATATTTTTTCTAGAATTAATAACTTAAATATTAAAAATAAGTAAATAATATTATAATTTCGTATTTTATAATTATTTACAAATTTTTTATTTTTTATAAATTCTGTAAGTTTTGATAATTATCTTTTTATATTATTAATATTTTTTAAAACAAAATATTTTATTTTTGTTGTAATCAAATTCCTTTTATTAAATATTAATTTTTACACGTGTCAAAATCTGAAATTGATAACTTGACACATGTCAAAATCTTGTTAATGGCTAACTTTCAAAATCCAACTTTATATAATAAGATTGATATTTGTCAGGTAACAGGTTAACAAAAATTACTTATTTAAAATTTTAAAAAGAAGGGATTGTAAACTATATATATATATATATATATATCTTATTATATAAACCTTAGTTCTGAAAGTTAGTAACTCACCAGATCGTGACACGTGTTAATTTTAATGATCAAAGATCAAAGTTAAAAACTCACCAGATCATGACATGTGTCAAAACGATCAGATATCAAAGTTAGTAACTAATCAGATCGTGACACATGTCAATTTTAAAAAGTTAGTAACTCATCAGATCGTGACAAGTGTTAATTTTAACGATCAGAGATCAAAGTCAAATACTCATCAGATTATGACACGTGTCAATTTTAACGATTAGAGATCAAAGTTAGTAACTCAACAGATCGTGACATATGTCAATTTTAACGATAAAAAATCACAGTTTTCAAGATTTGTGAAGGCACATGCGAAGAAAACGAAAATCATGGAGAACCAATTGGCATTCTTAAGAAAAAAGCTTGAACTAATCTCTTTTTATTATATTAAAAATTTTATTATATAAAGTTAGGTTTTCAAATTAGCCACATGTCAAATATACTGATGAAATGTTGACAAGTGTCAAAAATTATTATTTTTCAAAACAGCTAATTAAAAAAATAACATTAAATCTGAATAAAAGTTACATGTTTATCTAAAAAAAATTTCTTAATCAAAAAGGAAAATTAACAAAACTAATATATTTTCCATTGTAAGCTACTTATGTTATACGTGTTTTGTCAATAAGATTTTGACATGTATAAACAAAAAAGTAATTCACTAAACATGTATATTATTATTAATAAATTATGTCAAAAGAATAAGTTGAGAATAATTAATAAATTATCCCCTCTCCAGGATATCGTCGCCCTACTTTTGATTCGGGTAAAAATAAGTTGAGAATTTATGATTCGAGAATATTTGAGACGAAGTCATAACTTTAAGTTGTTTTGGTACAATTGAATACTTCTGAAGAGTAAATAGGTCGTTGATCCTTAACATGATTATGACATATGTCATGTTTTGGATTGTATACAGTATAAAGTTTCTATTTTGTATATCTGAATTATCTAAGACTTATATATACCATCATGATTATAATTTTCAAATTTTTATTTTTATTATATTATATTAAATTTCTTTCAATTTCTCAATTTTTATTGGGTTAGTCATAAAATCATAGTGATTGAGTAAATAATTTTTACCAGTTGTTCATCCAATATATTTGGAGCAAAAAAATTTTAGTAATTATAAAAACTATAATTATGCCAAAATGAAAGTAAAGCAACATAAAATTTGTTTAATTTGTTTAGAAGACATTTTATAGGTGGTGATAAAAAGCATACTTTAACAATAAAATAATTTTGGGTTTAAGAACATATTTTTAATGGTAATACATAGAGTAAAATAGTATGTGGTTACTTATTAGATGTTGATTTGATGAATTTGTTGCATGTAAAATATTTTGTGAATAAGTTGTGAAACGTTTTTGAAATTTGACAATAGTAATATTTGTAATGATGAATATTTGGGTTTAGTGGGATATAATTTAGCTTTAAATTATAATAATAATTGGAAATGTAAATAAATGTGAAGGTAAATACAAATATTCTCTAACTTAAATTATTTATATATTTACTTTAGAAAACAAAAATTTAATATATAAAAATTGTTTTAGATAAAATAAAACAATTGTCGTATAGTATATATTATAAAATATATTATGTAAATGTATTAATTTATTTTAATGATATATGAAATCATATGGTAAATACATATATTTTGTATCTATTCTCTATACTTAACCAGTAGTATTATAATGTATATGGTTGTCAAAATCATCTTAACCGAAAACGAAACAACATTATTTTAAACTTTAATTTAATATCATATTTGAAATTTTAACCTGTGCTCATATTTTTGGAATTGTTTCATATTATAGTGACATATATGAAATTGAATATTTCAATTTTTGACCCATTACTCAGTTAAAATTTTAGTTGAATCTAAAGCTTGAATATTTTATGGATTGAACAATTTTTGGTATGAATAGAGTGTATTTCGTGAATGAAGATGACAATGATTTATAATAAAAGTTTGCTTATTTTGTTTTAATTAATTTTTGAGATTTTATTATATTTTTCTTTAATTTTCGAGATTTTATTTCTTTTAAGTTGTATTATTCTTTGATATTTTTTAAGTGTATCTCTGTATAATTTAAGTCAACCCATATAACATATTTTGTAACCAATTAATGAATCAAATAATAACTATTACTTTCTAACTTATAACTATTATATAGCTAAAATATTAAATATGTATATATATATACTTTACCGCTAAAACCATGCATTATTTATCTTGTGATAACTTATTATTAGCGAGTAATAAAATACATAATAACTTTGTGCATTTTTTTTCTTAACAAAGTATACTTATAATCATATAAAAAAAAAATAAAAAAAAAACATTTTTCAACAGGTAATTCGATGATTACGGAAATTCGATTTTGGTCAGGTAAAAAAAACATACTTCTTCAAACTTTTAAAATGAGGGACTGTAAATAATATTTTTTCACTAAAACCATGTTTTTTGTTCTTCTGATAAATTATTGTTAGCGAGATTAATGATTTAATGTAAATAAAATAAAATAAACACGTAAGAAATTCATTCATCTTTTTTTTTTTTTTTAACAATAATCATCGTTTTACATTAGTTCTAATATATACGCAGCATCGGCCAAAACCTTGTCCCAAAGTTTCTTCAAAGATGATTTTCCTACTGAAGCCTCACGACGACATCTATTGGCTTTTGTACATCCTCGAGTATATGGATTCGCTGGTATACGTAAACGACATGCAGGTGATGGAAATCTTGAATTACATCCATTACCTAAATCTCTTGACCATGGATATTCAAGTCTTTTCGCTTCAATGCTACTTATAAACACGCATACTACAATCAAAATTGTCACAAACATAAACTCTTTTGCTTTGATCATATTTTTATTGTTTAGATTGTTTTCTTTTTTTGTTTGGTCTAAAGATTGGAGAACTCGTTTCTTATAGAGTGCAAGAGATAGGTTATAGTTCCACTAACTTTAATGCAGAACTTCAATAATGTTTTGGTTGTAATCAGTTCAGATTCTTTTATTAAATTAAATCGTAGACAAAAATTTGGTGTATTTTGTTTCAGTTTTGACTTTTAAAATAAACGGTGCACTCAATTGATATAATTTAAGTTTCTGAACGATTAGTTTATGCTTTTTTTTTTTTTTTTTTTTTTTTTTTTAATTTCGGTTAATGTTTTAAGCTTTAATTCATATGCTCACCAAAAAATAAAAACTTGAAATGACTAACATTATTAATTACACATTTTGAGTGAAAACCTTATGGTAATTCTTTAACTATATAGTATAAAAATCATAAATAATAGCTAAAATTAATCAACCAAAATAGTTAAATAAAATATTTGTTGTATATATAAAAATGAAAAATCGATTCAGTGACAATAAGAGAATAATGTTAAAGATATATAAATCTAGGTTTACTGAATCATACACAGATAATCAATTTTGAAAGACATTCACATAAAACAAAATTTAAATCATTATTCTATCAAAATTTATTAAAAAATAATATAAGAATCAGGGAGAAAGAGCTCATAGCTGCAACCAATCAAATTGACTAAAAAGTTAAATCTATGAAAAATTAAAAATTACAATTAATACTTGGAAGATAAGATCAATACGGGTTATTAGATAGAAAACAACACCAAACAAAAGTTAGATGAATGAATCAATAAATAAATAAAAATTCAATATTTTTAACAAAGATTAGTGAATCAATGTTGATCAATAAATTAAAAGAAAATAATACTCAGAATTTTAAATTTGGAGGTGTTAAACAATACTCAAAGAACAAAAACTCTTTCCAAGGTCCATAAAAAAAAAAAAAAATATATATATATATATATATATATAAAGAGGTGTGAAACAAAAATATGCGAAAACTAACAAATGTGAACATTGAAAGCTGAGAGTACGACGAAGAAATACAATTGTTGGATCAAAATATTGCAAGATCATTAACAAATCTAAACAGTTAGATGAGATTATAAAAACAAGCTTATCCGTTATATTTAATTTAACCCCTAAAAGTGAGTTTGCTATAATATATAAACATATAAACCTATGAAAAATTAGAAATCACAATTAATTACCTAGATTAAAACTTGGAAGAGATGATCGAGCAGGTATAAATGGAAAACGACAACAAACAAAAAGTTAGATGAAGGAATCAATAAATAAAACAATCCAAATTTTAACGAAGATGAATTAATCATGTTGATTAATAAATTAAAGGAAAATAATACTCATAATTTTTAAGACTTGGAAGTGTGAAACAGTACTCAAAGAACAAAATCTCTTTTCGAAGTCCATAAAAACCAGTATATATATATATATACAAAAAGGTGTGAAAACAAAGAGGTGTGAAACAAAAAAGTGCGAAAACTAACAAATGCAAACATTGAAAGGTAGGGGTAAGATGAATAAACACAATTGTTGGATCAAAACATTGCAACTTTATATAAAAAAAGAGGTGTAAAACCAAAAGATAAGAAAACTAACAGGTGCGAACATGGAAAGCTTGGGGTACGACGAAGAAACACAATTGTTGGATCGAAACTTACAACTTTTGGGATCATTAACAAAGGGTGAGATCATTAATAATATAATTCTCAGAGAACAAAAACTTTTTTAAAAGTTCATAAAAATCTGTATATATATATATATATATAATATATATATATATATAAAGAGATGTGAAAATAAAGATGTGTGAAACAAAAAAGTGTGAAACAAAAAGGTGAGAAAACTAACAAGTGCAAACAATGACTGCAGATCAATTGGTGACAGCTTGTCCTGTGGAAAGGTTGTTAAAGGGTGGGGACTAGGGTTCGAGGAACGCATGGTGCACCAATAACCTACTGGTGGATTTGGATGTCCACAGTGATGGGTTAGGATCGATGCCCTGCAGGGCCAGCTTGGGGCCTATGGGGGCAAGCTAGCGGGGGGCTAGTGGGGTCGACGGGATTATTTTCAGATCTTTCACACATAACAAGAAAACATCTCAAATCTTGATTATTTTTGTCATGCTTGATAACTCTCTAATTTACATGTTTTAAGCATCATTTGTTGTCCATATTTTGCATTATTTTTACCCTAACCTTAGGATTTTTAAGTCATTAACTGTAGGAATTCGCATTTAGACCATTTAGGGTGTTGCATTCTTGCATTTGCACATTTTGGATGAGAACATGTGCTTTAGAGCCTAAAATGGGGAGAAACAAGGTCAAATCCGAGCATGTACCCGAAGGAGCTATTGAGCAGGAAGAACAGTCCAAACCTCAACCCGGTCGAAGAGGATCCAAGAGAAGGAAGAACAACCCGAAGACCTACCCGAGGATCAACCCGACCTTATCCTCGTGCACCCCATCGAGCAGACCCTCGGGCAGGACTGGGAAGCTAGGTTATAAGGGTTTCCATATATAAACCCCCCTCTTCTTCCTCACCCTAGCACGCCGCATACACTCAACACAGAGAGCGAGAGCTTCTGAGAGAGATCTTGAGCGACTCAAACTCTTTTTCCACTTTGTTAGGATTTATTTTACATTTCTTTGCTATCCTTTTATATTTCTACTCTGCACTCTTCACTTCTATCTTATTTCTCAATACAATGCAATTTTCGTTTATCTATGCTTTTATGTTATCTGTAATGAGATCTGAGTAGTGCAACAAAGTTTCTAGGGATAGGATAGACAATTATGTGTTCTTGATCGGTTAGGATGTCTTAGCTTGGTTGTTTATGTTTTATAAATTCCTTTCTAGATTGGTGTTCTTAATGCTATCAACAGACCGAGAGGTTGAGATTAGATCTAGGGTGTTTTGCCATTGAGAGATGTAGTTGAAATGCTTGAATCAATAAATGCTAGAGATTTACTCACTTAGGCTATGAGATTAGATGTGTAAGGAGTTTATTAACAATAATGAATCGGTTTGTATTGCCTGCTTGGTCATATTTCTCCAACGAGAGTTGGGTAGGGGAGTGATCAAGGTTGATTATTTCTATCACGAGAGTGTTTTAACAAGATTTTAGAGATTCTTTTCTAGGGAATATATGCTTGAGGCATGTAGGACATCCATACTGGTCAGGAACACTTAGGAGTCGATTACCCCATCTTTAGGAGCTTTCGCATATTGATTGTTTACATTTTTATTCATAACTCGACCCTATACCCGAACTGGTACTCGATCACCAGCTTTGTGTACACCTTCGAGCTGTTCATACTCTTCGTGTTTACTCGATCACTCCACCCGATCCTGTACTCGAATGCTTGCATCGAGTGCTTAGGTCGTGTGGTTCTTGTTTATTTATTCTCTTTTAATTATTTTAGGATTGTTAAATCAAACCCCATCTTTTCTTGGCTTGACTTGCATAGTTCTAATCATATCTCATCTGCTAGCATAACAACCATTTGGATTGATAACCCTTTGTACTACAACTGCATCAGGAATTGATACCCTGGGTGAAAAACCTGTTATCAATTTGGCGTCGTTGCCATTTGGTTGAATTTAATTTGCTACGTTTAAGATTTCAGCACTTGCTAGATCAAGTTCTATTATCTACTTTGCTTTGGAACTGACTTGTTTACTTTGGTGTTTGTTTGTTTTGCATTTCAGGTACAACCCCAGCACCCACCCGACCCTTCACTCAATCACCTGGATCCGGTAGACCTTCGTGTACTCACTTGGTTCACTGACTGTGCATGCAAACACCAACAATTGACCATTTGGATGAGTTTGATAGGCTCTGTAGCCTAATCAAGATCAATGGAGTTAGTGAAGATGGATTCAAACTCCGGCTTTTCCCATTCTCTTTGGGAGATAAAGCACACATCTGGGAGAAATCACTCCCCAAGGAGTCCATCACCACTTGGGAAACATGCAAGAAGGCGTTTCTAGCCAAATTCTTCTCCAACTCGAGAACCGCAAGGCTGCAAAATGAAATCTCCAGCTTTGTTCAGAAAAGCAATGAGATGTTCAGTGAAGCTTGGGAACGTTTCAAGGGATACACAAGCAGATGCCCTCATCATGGATTTAGCAATGCATCATTGCTAAATAACTATATCGAGGTGTAGTCCCTAAGATCAGGATGTTGGTGGACACCGCAAGCAATGGTAACTTCCTCAACAAGGAAGTCAATGAAGGTTGGGATCTAGTGGAGAACTTGGCTCAGTCTGATGGGCATTACAATGAGGAATATGATCGCACTGTACGATCTACTGGAGAGGATGATGCCAAGTACAAGAGAGACATGAAAGCCCTCAATGACAAATTGGATAAGCTCCTCAGCCAGCAGGAGCATGTCCATGCAATCTCAGAAGAAGAGCAGTTTCTGCAACAAGATGGGGAGAATGCTCAGCTAGAGGATGTGAACTACATCAACAACCAAGGAGGTTACAACAAAGGGTACAACAACTACAAACCAAACCAGAATCTGTCATACCGTAACCCCAATGTTGCAAATCCTCAAGATCAAATCTTCCCATCCGCGGCCCAAGGGAACCAAGACCAGCAAAAGCCTTTTGTCCAATTCAATCAAGGCTATGCTCCTAAGCAGCAATATTCTGGTACTTACAATCAACCAATTGCACCATCTGGATTCCAACAACAGCAAGGCCCGCAGAACTTATCTCAAGAAGCTGATCTTACGCAGACTGGTTCAGCAGATGATATAGAGTCAAGCATCGGCTGCTATGGACAATGCAAAACGGTTTGCGGAGATGAGCAACAAGATTGATTCTGGGTATAATGACCTGAATGCCAAGTACGATTCTCTCAACACTAAGCTGAGATACCTAGAAGGCCACCACAACAACTAACCAATCCCAAAAATCAACCAGCTTCCAGGTAAAGCTGTTCAGAACCCAAAGGACTATGCCACTGCCCAAGCCATCTTTCATGATGATTATTTTGAGGACTACTTCACTGAGGAAAGCGATGTTCAAGATGGGGAGGATATGGATCATTATGGGATGAAGGAGTACCAATACTACATATCCGAGTATGAACCCAAGCCTTCACCCGAGGAGACAAATCGAGTTGATGATCAAGCATTTGTTCGAGAATCACGAACTGATGAACCCCCAAGGCTGAACCCGATGATGGTGATCGGATGATTCATCGGTTAGACGTTCAGATGACAGATCAACCTCAACTGCCTGTAGCAGAGAAAGGGGAATTAGAGGAAAGGTTCAGAGCTGCTCTTGACATCCAATTAGAGGCGCTTGCAGAACGTATGTCCAAGCGAAAGGCCCCGCCTCCTAAGCTTTTGCCACCACACGAACTTCGAGAGGAAATCATCAAGGAGACAGCTCAGCTGGAGATTGAGGTAAAAGAAGCTGTCAAGGAGATTTGATATGCAATTCTGAGGAGTGGAGTGTGCTTAGATCCTGAACTACAAATTGAGGAGAAATTGGAGGATCCAGGCTCTTTTACTTTGCCATGTTCGATAGGACTTCGGATTTTTGACAACTGCTTGTGCGATTTGGGAGCTTCAGTCAGCATCATGCCACTATCAGTTGCCAACAAGATGGATTTCAGCAGTTTTAAACCGAGTAATCTGTATTTGGTTCTAGCTGATAGAACAATCAGACACCCCATTGGTATCATGGAAAACTTGCCTCTCAGGATTGGAAGAGTGGAAGTTCCTACTGATTTCATGATCATTGATATGGATAAGGAACCAGACGATCCACTGATCCTAGGAAGACCATTCTTGGCAACAGTAGGAGCAATGATTGATGTGAAACAAGGGAAGATCAGAATTGAGCATGGAGAGCACTTCAAAATGGAATTTGGCATAAAGAAAGTAATTAAAAGGCCAACCATTGATGGTCAAGTCTTTTCCTTCAAGACAAAGCAAAAAAGAGTCAAGCATCACAAAGAAATCAACACTACATTTGATGTGGAACCTGGACAAAACCTAGAAAATCCATTTAATCTGCTTGCTACAGTGGAGAGGATTCAAAAAATTCTCCCTCCTAAAACCCATGTTTTAAGAGGATGAAGAGTCAAGCTTAGTGACTTAAAACAAGCTCACTTGGGAGGAAGTCCCAAATGTATCCTTTTTATTTTCTTTTAATTTTATTTACTTATTTTGTCTTATTATCGATTTTTACATATTTACATATATTTATAAAAAGAAAAAAAGAGAAAAAAGAGAAAAAAGAAAAAGTAAATTTTGGGAATTCGAGGCTCTATCCGAATCCGTACTCGACGCGCCTGATCGTGTTCCTACTCGGGTGGTGAGTGGAGTTTGAATTCCACAAACCCTAGCCTACTCTCAGCGAAGCCCAAGTCGCTAACCCTCTTCTATTTAAAGGGACTAGGACCCTTCTCCCTCAGCATCACAAATCGATAAGTCTCTCAACCCTAAAAGCTTTTTGCCTTCCAACTTTCTATTTTTCTCTCAAGGGAATCGAGAGCCTTTAATTTCTTGGAAACTAACCCTATTAATCTCGAAGTTTAGCTTCTTCTCTTTTCAAGGATTCAACAATGGCTCCAAAGATGAAGCTTACCAAAAGAAGTCGAGCAGATCAACCTCCGCTGCTGCTAGAACTGGAGGTGAAGCCGTCGAACCTCGCGATTCCCAAGGAAGAGGAGATGTTTCGCATTCCCAACCGTTGAGTGGACGTTTCCAATCCCCAACCGATGCTCAATCTGATCCGTCACCCGAGCAGGTGCTCGAGCAACCGATCGTGCAGACACCTGAGTTCGCTCACCAAGCCCGGTGGCGAGTGCTGTTCGGCGATCTGCTTGACGTAGGGACCTGTCTACGTCCAAACAAACCGTAACCGACCCAATGGAGGTCGATTCTAATGTCGATGGAGGAGAACTAGAGGAGATCCAAACCTCGCGGTTAATGATCGGAGATGCGGTTGTGAGGAGGAAGAGACCAGCCTCTGAAAAGGTTGAGAAGGTAGCTGAGAGAGCGGCTGAAGAAGAAGATCGAAACATGGAGAAGGAGAGCCATGAACGAGAAGAGGAGCAGAGAGAACGCACACGCTTGGCTTCACGGAGGCTGAAGCAAAAAGAGGTGGAGACTCCGGCCAAGCTCTTCAAGGTCCTCCGCAAGATGAGCTTCGTAGGAATCCGCTACCCTCACCGTGAAACAATGAAGCAGTTGGGGATCGCTAGAGATGTCGAGTTCCTTTTCGACATTGGCCACCTGGGCCAGATGATGTGAGCCAACCTCGAAGCTTATGAGGAGGAGACGGTTCACTTCCTTTCCACGCTGCGGTTGCACTACTTTGAAGACCACCCGACCCTACTATCCGATGGGGGGATTGGGTTCCTCACTTTCCCCGTGCGCAACAAGGTGTACCGACTTACCTTCAAGGAGATAAAGAAGCTGTATGGTTTCAAGGCTGGGAGTGGAGAAAACATTGAGGTTAGCAAGGAGGAGATGAAGTCCCTATGGCTGACAATAGGAGACAAGCTTCCCTACAAGTCTACAAGCTCCAAATCTGCTCAAATAAGGAGCCCTGTTTTGAGGTATTTGATAACAGCAGAATATCTGAGATTCGTAGAAAGGGGAGAGAGGAGTGATAGAAGGGAAAGAGGAGAAGGATAATAGAAGAGGAAAGTAGATAAGATATTTTGATTAAAACTTCGATACCCTAACAATAAGGGTTGTCCCCCCACTTATAAGTATTTCCCATACTAAAACGACATGAAGTCTAATGCTTCATAACAATAACGACAACTCATAATAATAAAACCACAAGACATCATATTCCTCGACTCCCAAATGTCCTGTAATCCAAATCCTTCAACTTCACCTCCTCTCTTAGCCACTTTGACCATAACTCTTCTTGATCCTCTTACCCTGTGTTCGAGCCTTCTTCGTAACAAAAGCCAAGGGAACTGCCATCTTATCAGTATTTTCACAAGTCCCTAGCCTGCAATCTATTTGCTAGGAAGGAGACTGGGAATGTGAATGACTGATAACAGGATTTTCACCCAGGGTATCAATTCCCTATGCACTGTAGTACAAAGGGTTATCAATCCAAATTGTTGTTATGCTAGCAGATGAGATATGAACAGAACTATGCAAGTCAAGCCAAGCAATAAATGGGTTTGATCTAACAATCCTAAAATGATTAACAGAAAGTAAATAAACAAGAACCACATGACCTAAGCACTCGATGAAGCATACGAGTACAAGATCGGGTGGAGTGATCAGGTAAACAAGAATAGCATGAACAGCTCAAAGGTGTACACGAGGCTGGTGATCGAGTACCAGTTCGGGTAAGGGATTGAGTTATGAATATAAATGTAAACAATCAAGATGCGAAAGCTCCTAAGGATGGGGTAATCAACTCCAAAATGTTTCTGACCAGTATGGATGTCCTACATGCCACAAGCAAATATTGCCTAGACAATGAATCTCTAAAATCTTGTTAAAACACTCTCGTGATAGAAACAATCAACCTTGATCACTCCTCTACCCAACTCTCGTTGGAGAAACATGACCAAGCAGGCAATACAAACCGATTCATTATTGTCAATAAAATCCTTACACATCTAATCTCTTAGGCTAAGTGACTAAATCTCTAGCATTGATTGATTCAAGCGTTTCATCTACATCTCTCGATGGTAAAACACCCTAGATCTAATCTCAACCTCTCGGTCTATTGATAGCATTAAGAACACCAATCTGGAAAGGAATTTATAAACATAAACAACCAAGCTAAGAACACATAATTGTCTATCCCATCCCTAGAAACTTTGTTTCACTACTCAGATTTCATTGCAGAAAACAGAAAACATAGATAAATGAAAATTGCATTGTATTGAAAAATAAAATAGAAGTGAAGAGTACAGAGTAGAAATCTAAAAGGATAGCAAAGAAATGTAAAATAAATCCTAACAAAGTGGAAAAAGAGTTTGAGTCGCTCAAGATCTCTCTCAGAAGCTCTCGCTCGCTGTGTGTTTTTAGGTCTGCGGCGTGCTCGGGCGAGAGGAAGAAGAGGGGGGTTTATATATGGAAACCCCTTTAACCTAGCTTCCCAGTCATGCCTGAGGGTCTGCTCGATGAGGTGCACAAGGATGTCGTCGGGTTACTCCTCGGGTAGGTCTTCGGGTTGTTCTTCCTTCTCTTGAATCCTCCTCGATCGGGTTGGGATTCAGACTGTTCTTCCTGCTCGATAGCTCCTTCGGGTACATGCTCGGATTTGACCTTGCTTCTCCCCATTTTAGGCTTTAAAGCACCTGTTTTCATCCAAAATGTGCAAATGCAAGAATGCAACACCCTAAACGGCCTAAATGTGAAATCCTACAGCTAATGACCTAAAAATGCTAAGGTTAGGGTAAATATAATGTAAAATATGGATAATAAATGATGCTTAAAACATGTAAATTAGAGAGTTATCAGACCCCCAAACTTAAATCTTGCTAGTCCTCTAGCAAGGAAGTAGGAGGATATGGTTTAAAAATGGGGACTCATAACTTTTTTATGCTAAGCGAAAGATTCAAGCTATAGTCCTTAAAGATAGTTTAATGGTGCTAAGATCAATCAACATACTTACAAATATTTTTCTATGCTTATCACCATGCATCGATCTAGTTTATCCTCCAACTAAAAGTAAAGAGTTACAATTCCAAAGAACATCTCTTTCACATTCATTTAAGTGTTTGGCAAATTCTTGCAAAAGGAAGGTGACTCAAGCTCAATCGGTTTCAAGGATAAGGCCTTTTGGTAGGATGGTTTCAAACAATATCTTTGGGTGGTTTTTTCTCAAAAGATGGAATGCTAGACAGTTGTGAAAACTATCTAAGATTGAGAAAACAATTAGGGCATATAAAGCTTCACTCTTGATAATCTAACATTTTCTCAATCACTTTTTTTTTTTTATCAAAACTCCTAGGATAAAACTACCCACATCCTTGATTTTAATTCTCTTTTTTTTTTTTTTTTTAATAACCTTAAAGATCTAAACTTTAAACATCTAGCTTTTTTTTTTTTTTTTTTTTTTTTTTCTTTCTTTGCTAAATTCCTAATAATATTCCTATATTATTTTTTTCTTTTTCTAGGAGACTATAGCAAGATTTTTTTTTTTTTTTTTTTTTTTCTTTTTACTTAGAGACTTAGAGCTAATTGAATCAGACTTTAGGGACTTTATTCTTTAATTTTTTTTATTCCTCCACCCAATCCCAAATAAACATGCTAACCACCTATCTTTCAAAACCGATTCAATTAGCTAGTCCAAATGATTCTAACTTAGCTAAAACAAGAGCCAGTTCTTTTTCGTTCTCAATACTCTCAAGGTTTCACAACCTATAGCACAATGAAAAGACCTCACTCAACAATTCAAAAAAAGGTTTGAAAGAAAGGTTTGAGTTCAAAGGTAGGGAAAAATAAATCGTGTTAAACGAAAAGATTGTGAAAAATGGAGTGCTAACCCGAGTTTAGAGTGACCATGAACAAGTATTCAAATTCCATAAGCAAGACAATTTAAGTTCAGGTTAAGTCCAATAATATTGAGATGATTCAATGTTCAAGCAAGTGGATGAAGCATTCAAAAGACACAAGGTTCTAAACAAAGATTTTTCATTTTTTTTCAAAGATTGATCTAGCAACAATGAACTATGATTAAGGGCTATAACATCATTCCTAAGGTTTGATTTTAAACAAGGTGGTTTTAATCATTGTCCCCTAAGATGCATATGCAACAATCCTATATGAAGCAAACTAGACTCAATCCTAATAATGTAAATGCAACTACATGAACACTTTTTTTTTTTATAATTTTTCAAAAAACTTTTTTGGGCTTTTTCAATGCAAATAGATGCAGACTCAAATGAATAAAACTAGCATGCAAAAATTTGAAATAAGAAAATAGGAAAATAAAACACAATGTTATATACATTCTCAGATCCTCCCCAAACTTAAATTACACAGTCCACTGTGTAAATAAAAGTCTGAAAAAGAAGTCTAAGAATCACACAAAATGAAACAAAACTAAATGCAATGGTATAGAAAATGGTGTGGATGAAAGTGGTACCTCATGGGTTGGTGAAGAAGGAGGTTGTAGCAGCCTCCATGCTCACCAACGTGTAGCCAGGGTCGTCACCGGCTTCAGCAGGCGCCAGGATTCGTTCATCAGAGAGCTCGGTTATGTGCACAGACGACTTGCTCGGACCAGCATCCGAGGGGTTGATCGGATAAGGCATCGCGTAGCTCATCGGGTAGGGCATCGCGTAGCTCGAAAATACTGAGGAGAGAAAAGACTTAAAAATGTAAGTTATATTTACAACTCTGCCATTGGGATTTCCTCCCAAGTGAGCTTGTTTATAGTCGGTAAGCTTGATTTTTGATTCATGTCTGACTGGTGCGGGATCGGCGAGATGACCCCACCTCTGTGCTCTCATTTGCCATGTATTTATTCACTCTCTGCCCATTCACAGTAAACTCAGTCCCATCCTTCCTGAGCAAAGTCACTGCTCCATAGGGCATAACCTCTTTAATTTCGAAGGGTCATGACCATCTCGGCTTGAGCTTCCCGGGGAATAGCCGAAGCTTCGAGTTGAATAAAAGGACTTTGTCTCCAGCTTTCAAATCCTTGTGTTGGATCTTTTTGTCATGAAAGGCTTTGGTTATTTCCTTGTAGATCCTCGAATTATCATAAGCCTCCAACCGTATCTCATCAAGTTTGTGGAGATCCATTGATCTCCTTTCTTGAGCAGTTTTTATGTCCAAATTCAGCAGCTTGATTGCCCACATTGCTTTATATTTTATCTCGACCGGAAGGTGACAGTTTTTTCCATAAAGAAGCTGGAAAGGCGTTCGCCCAATCGGTGTTTTGTAAGCGGTCCTGTAAGCCCATAACGCATCATCTAGCTTGAATGCCCAATCCTTTTTTGTGATTCCCACGATTCTGGCTAATATCGCTTTGATATGTTTATTACTTACTTCCACTTGTCCGCTGGTCTGTGGGTGGTAAGCTGTTGCGACTTTATGCTTCACTCCATGCTTTCTTAACAAGCCAACAAAAATTCTGTTAATGAAGTGGATTCCTCCATTACTGATCACTACTCTTGGGATTCCAAATCTTGGGAAAATGATGTTTTTGAACATCTTGATTACGACCTTGTGATCATTTGTCGGGCTGGCGATTGCTTTGACCCATTTTGAGACATAATCGACTGCCACCAGGATGTACATGTTTCCATTCGAGGGTGGGTTGAAAGGTCCCATGAAATCTATTCCCCAGACATCGAAAACTTTGACTTCTAAGATCGGCTGTTGGGGCATTTTGTTTCTTCTACCGATGTTACCCATTTTCTGGCATGAGTCACATTTTGTTATGAAGAGCTGCACGTCTTTTAACTTGGTTGGCCACCAGAGACCAGCTTGAAGTATCTGTTGGACGGTTTTGAAGGTAGCAAAATGTCCTCCATAGGCGGACCCATGACAGTGCTCTAGTACTCCTCGGACCTCTTCCTCTGCTATACATCGTCTAAACAGGCCATCTGTCCGTTATTTGTATAAATAAGGTTCATCCTAGTAATAGCTATTGACGTCCCTGAAGAACTCCTTCTTTTTGTGAGCATCATAGTCCTTACGAATTTCCCCGCACACCATGTAGTTCACAAAATCTGAGTACCATGGTAGCTTAGCCGACTCGATTGCCATGAACTCAATCAACCCGGTTGACTCGGGGATCGAGTGAGCTACCGTGTGTCCGATCATGTGGCTCATTTCTTCCAAGAAGTCAATGTGCATCAGTCTCTCTTTGGGCATTGAGTCATCTATTGGAAGTGGATCCTCAATTCTCATCCTGGACAAATGGTCTGCCACCCCGTTTTCAATCCCTTTCTTATCCAGAATCTCTATGTCTAATTCTTGCAGAAGATGGATCCATCTGAGGAGCCTAGGTTTGGTGTCCTTTTTTTGAGTAAATGTACCTTATGGCGGCATGATCCGTGTAAACTATCACTTTCGATCCGACTAAGTAACTTCATAATTTCTCAAACGCAAAAACCACAGCAAGGAGCTCTTTTTCAGTTGTCGAATACCTCGTCTGGGCATTGTCCATGGTTCTGCTGGCGTAGTAGATCACATGGAGCTTTTTATCTATTATTTGGCCCAGTACTTCCCCCACAGCGTAATCTGATGTGTCACATATAATCTCGAAAGGATGATCCCAATTAGGTGCTTGAACTATTGGTGCGCTCACCAAAGCTTCCTTTATCTTGTTGAAAGCATCTAAACAGTCCTTGTCGACAATAAACTCTGCTTCTTTGCAAAGGATCCGAGTTAACGGTCGGGCGATCTTAGAGAAGTCCTTAATAAATCGCCTGTAGAACCCTGCGTGACCTAGGAAGCTTTTCACGTCTCTCACAGATTTAGGAGGTTGCAGTTGAACCATCACTTCTATCTTAGCCTTGTCAACCTCTATCCCCTAGTATGAGATCTTGTGTCCTAGGACTATCCCCTCCTGAACCATAAAGTGGCACTTTTTCCAGTTTAACACTAGGTTGGTTTCTTCACACCTTTTGAGCACTTTGCATAGGTTTGAAAGACAGGATGAGAAAGAGGCTCTATATACTGAAAAGTCATCCATGAAAACCTCCACCATCTCTTCTATTAGATCCTAGAAGATGGACGTCATGCATCTTTGGAAAGTTGCGGGAGCGTTGCACAAACCGAAGGGCATCCTCTTATAAGCGAAAGTACCATAAGGGCAGGTGAATGTCGTTTTCTCCTGGTCGGCAGGGTGTATTGGGATTTGGAAAAATCCACTATACCCGTCAAGGAAGCAGCAGTAGGGGTGGTTAGCGAGCCGTTCCAGCATATGGTCGATGAAAGGTAGGGGAAAGTGGTCCTTCCTAGAGGCTGCGTTAAGTTTCCTATAGTCAATACACATTCGATGACCTGTTATCGTCCTTGTGGGAATTAGCTCATCTTTCTCGTTTTTGACAACGGTGATTCCTCCTTTCTTCGGAACACAGTGCACCGGGGACACCCAAGTACTATCAGAGATGGGGTAGATAACTCCAACATCGAGCAACTTCAGAATTTCCTTTTTCACCACTTCTTTCAGGTTCGGTTTTAGTCGACGCTGAGGTTCTACACTAGAATACGATTCATCCTCCAGGTTTATCCGGTGGGTGCAGAGATCAGGGGATATACCCTTGATGTCATCTAGAGTGTAGCCTATTGCTCTTCTATAGTTTCTCAACTGAGTGCAAAGCAATTTCAACTCTTTTTCGGGCAGGCTAGAATTGACGATAACTGGATAAGTTGAATTAGGTCCCAAGAAAGTTTATCTTAGCCCATAAGGAAGAGGTTTGAGTTCTACTTTAGGTGGCTTTGACTCGGACCAATCATCAGTGGTTTGGAGTTACGGCTCGAGGTGGTGCTCAATCACCCTTCTTAGTGGAGCAGTCGTGTTAGTGATCGGGTTGGTGATCGGGTGACATGGTGTTGATCAACTGCACGACATGACGCAGGTTGTGACTACTGACTTGTTCAAGCTTCGGTTGTCAAGCATCATCCCCTCTTTTTCAGCCTCCTTCATATCTTCACTTAACCCTGGCTCAATGACTTCCCGATAAGTATCAAGCAACTCTTTGTAGAGCTCTGTTTCTTGGTGTACGAATCCCTCCTCACTATCATTCATTAGCGCTGTTTGTAGGCAATCCCCGATTGCTATCTCCTCAAACGCCTCCTCACGCAGCTTTTCTAACTTCTCTATCCAGAAGGTTTGCCCTACGATTGTGGGCTTTTTCATAGTTTACCGAATATCAAACTGCATAGTAAGGTCTTCCCCGAGTTTCAGATCGATCTTCCCGTTCCTCACATCTATCATTGCTCCCGTGGTGGCTAAAATGGTCGTCTTAAGATAAGCGGATCCCTTGGCTCTACATCCATTTCCAAAACCACGAAGTCGGGTGGTACGTCTACTGACCCTACCTTGACCGACAAGTCTTCCAATACTCCGCTTGGCAACCATGTAGTTCAATCTGCCAGAACTAGTTGGATGTCGGTGGGTTTGAATTTCTCAAATCCAAGACGTTTGGCTACAGTTAAAGGCATTAAGCTGACTGATGCCCCCAAGTCGTAGAGACATCTTCCAAACGTCAAAGGTCCAATAAAGAAAGGTAAAGTGAATGACCCCGGGTGGCTCAGTTTCTTAGGTGCAGTAGTCCTTTGGATTATAGTACTGCACTCTTGATTGAGGATGACCATTCCTTGAACTTGTTTGATCCGTTCCACCACCGCATCTTTCAGGAATTTCTAGTAAGGGGGTATTAGGGTGAAAACGTCCATTAGAGGCATGTGAAGCTCGAGTTCCTACATCTGTTTTTCGAACAATGCCTTGTACTTCTCAAGAAGTTCCTTGCGAAACCATCCAGGAAATGGCAAGGGTGGCTTGTAAAGAGGAGGGATGAATCGTCTCTCTTTCTGTTTCTCTCCTCCTGGTTTGTCTGTAGGAGGTGGACTGACCAGAATGTCAACCCGATCATCTATCCGGGTAGTGTGATCGGGTGCAAGGCCGGGTTGCTCTGTAGAATGGTTTGGTGGTTGAGCAGGAGTGGGCGGTTAACGGAGATCCTCCCAATCTAAATCATTGCTGTCTTCAGGAATGTGTGGTGGTGTCGTCCAAGGTGGTAATTGGCGTCCACTCCGTAGGGCTATTGCGAGCGCAGACTCCTGACTTTTTGAAGTGGAAGCCGATTTATCGGTAAGCACTTGAATTCGAGAGCTCAAGGCATCAAACTTGTTCTGTAGGTTCTGATAATTGGCTGATAAGCGGCAGGCGAGATTATCAAATCTTGGATTAATTTGTATGGCATCGTTCTTCTGAGTTGACAGGACTTGGTGCATCATTGATAGCAAATCGATTGATGAGGAATTGTGTGAAGGTATTAGGATGATAGCCTGGGATTGGGGATGTAGGTTCTGTGCCTTGTGGTGTGACCGCTGTGATTATTGATGTAGTTCATGTCCTCTAGCTGAGCACTCTCCCCATCTTGTTGCAGGAACTGCTCGTCCTCTAAGATTGCATGGACATGCTGCTGCTGGCTGAGGAGCTTATCAAGCTTGTCATTGAGGGCTTTTATGTCTCTCTTGTACTTGGGATCATCCTCTCCAGTAGATCGCACAATGCGATCATACTCCTCATTGTAATGGCCATCAGACTGAGCCAAGTTCTCCACTAGATCCCAACCTTCATCGACATCCTTGTTGAGGAAGTTATCATTGCTAGCGGTGTCTAGCAACATCCTGATCTTAGGGACTACACCCCGATACAGTGTACTTAGCAATGATGCATTGCTGAATCCATGATGAGGGCATCTGCTTGTGTATCCCTTGAAACGTTCCCAAGCTTCACTAAGCGTTTCATTGATTTTCTGAACAAAGCTGGAGATGTCATTTCTCAGCCTTGCGGTTTTGGAGTTGGAGAAAAATTTGGCCAGAAACGCCTTCTTGCAGGCTTCCCAGGTGGTGATGGACTCCTTGGGGAGTGATTTCTCCCAGATGTGTGCTTTGTCTTCCAAAGAGAATGGGAAAAGCCGGAGTTTGAATCCATCTTCACTAACTCCATTGATCTTGGTTAGGCTACATAGCCTATCAAACTCATCCAACTGGTCCAATGGGTCCTCCATTGGCAATCCATGAAACTTGTTGCTTTGTATCCTCTGGATGAGACTACTCATTATCTCAAAGTTGTTATTCTGAACAGCAGGTGGCACAATGCCATGTCTTTGAGTGTGAGTAGATGGAGCATCTCTTGCTCCTATGTTGGTCCTCTCTTGAGGAGCTGGTGGACCATTCTGATTATTTATTTCCTCCTCAATTGTTGTTGGTTGTGGTTGCTGGACTTGTTGTTGACGGTGTAGCCTTGGTCTGTCGATGTGATCGATGAATGGACTCAAGTGTTGGCTACCCTTGGACCGTGTTTGTATGCACAATCAGTGAACCGAGTGAGTACACGAATGTCTCCTCGATCCAGGTGATCGAGTGACGAGTCGGGTGGGTACTCGGGTTGTTCCTGAAATGTAAAACAAACAAACACGAAAGTAAACAAGTCAGTACTGAACCAAAGTCTATAATAGAACTTGATCTAGCAAGTGCTGAAATTTTAAACATAGCAAATAAAATTCAATCAAATGACAACGGCGCCAAATTGATAACATGATTTTCACCCAGGGTATCAATTCTCTATGCAGTTGTAGTACAAAGGGTTATCAATCCAAATGGTTATTATGCTAGTAGATGAGATATGATCAAAACTATGCAATTCAAGCCAAGCAATACATGGGTTTGATCTAACAATCCTAAAATGATTAAGAGAAACTAAATAAACAAGAACCACATGACCTAAGCACTCGATGCAAGCATTCGAGTACAGGATCGGGTGGAGTGATCGGGTAAACAAGAAGAGTATGAACAGCTCAAAGGTGTACACGAGGCTGGTGATCGAGTACCAGTTTGGGTAAGGGATCGAGTTATGAATAAAAATGTAAACAATCAAGATGCGAAAGCTCCTAAGGATGGGGTAATGAACTTCTAATGTTCCTGACCAGTATGGATGTCCTACATTCCTCAAGCAAATATTCCCTAGACAATAAATCTCTAAAATCTTGTTAAAACACTCTCGTGATAAGACAATCAACCTTGATCACTCCCCTACCCAACTCTCGTTGGAGAAACATGACCAAGTAGGCAATACAAACCGATTCATTATTGTCAATAAACTCCTTACACATCTAATATCTTAGGCTAAGTGAGTAAATCTCTAGCATTGATTGATTCAAGCATTTCATCTACATCTCTCAATGGTAAGACACCCTAGATCTAATCTCAACCTCACAGTCTATTGATAGCATTAAGAACACCAATCTAGAAAGGAATTTATAAAACATAAACAACCAAGCTAAGACATCATAACCGATAAGGAACACATAATTGTCTATCCCATCCCTAGAAATTTTGTTTCACTACTCGGATTTCATTGTAGAAAACATAAAAGCATAGATAAACGAAAATTGCATTGTATTGAAAAATAAAATAGAAGTGAAGAGTACAGAGTAGAAATCTAAAACGATAGTAAAGAAAATTAAAATAAATCCTAACAAAGTGGAAAAAGAGTTTGAGTCGCTCAAGATATCTCTCAAAAGCTCACGCTATTTGTGTTTTTTAGGTCTGCGGCGTGCTCGGGCGAGAGGAAGAAGAAGGGGGTTTATATATGGAAACCCCTTTAACCTAGCTTCCCAGTCCTGCCCGAGGGTCTGCTCGATGAGGTGCACGAGGATATGGTCGGGTTACTCCTCGGGAAGGTCTTCGGGTTGTTCTTCCTTCTCTTCAATCGTCCTCGATCGTGTTGGGGTTCGGACTGTTCTTCCTACTCGATAGCTCCTTCGGGTATATGCTCAGATTTGACCTTGTTTCTCCCCATTTTAGGCTCTAAACCACTTATTTTCATCCAAAATGTGCAAATGCAAGAATGCAACACCCTAAATGGCCTAAATGCGAAATCCTACAATTAATGACCTAAAAATGCTAAGGTTAGGGTAAATATAATGCAAAATATGGATAAAAAGGATGCTTAAAACATGTAAATTAGAGAGTTATTAATGACCATGAGCTCCAACTGTTAGACATTGCATTGTGTGGAGTATTAGACAATGCTAGGGATGGTAGACCGCTGGTAGGGGATGCTGCGAACACTAGCATGATCTTTGTGCTGCTAGATCAGTTCCTATACCTGAAATCCTGGGCAATGAAAACTGAGAGGAGAGAGGGAGCTGGAGATATCTCCATTGGAGGATTGGTCACACCAATTTTGGTGGCCTGCGATGTGCCTTTGAAGGGAGTGGTACATGAGCCGAGATTGCTAGACATTGAGTACCTGACAATGGCAAGATTCTTGGCCTATGAGAGGCCAAATGACATGTTGCTCTTCAAATTCGTTCATCAAGCTGCCGGAGCCACCCAAATGATCCTGCCCAACGTCGTGTGCACAAAAATCCGGCTAGGGGACAACATAGACTTCACGCCACCATTGGAGGAGCTGTACAACCCTGAGGAAGAATCCAAAGCTGAAGAGAGGGAGCCGACTAGGCAAGGACTGAGAGACAACTCGGAAGACTATGATTTTGAGGAGTATGTTTGCTCTCAAAAGCAACCTGTTGGGGTGAGGGAAGCTCACAAGAAGATCAGATGGTTGAAGAGGATGAACAAGTACTTGGCTAGGAAAGTGAAGGACCTTACCGGCTCAGTGAAGGTGATGGGAGGACAGATCAGGGAGTTGGAAGACAGGGCAAGCTGTGCCTCAGCTCCCACTTCATCATATGCACCCACATGGATGGGGAGGAGAGGACCACTAGGAGGAATTCAAGGATTAACACCTCCAGAGCATCATCTTACGAGCCCCAGTCAGAGGAGGATGTCACAAGACCAGATAGATCGCGGAGAAGCCACTCAGATGCCTATCTGACGCCTAACCCGATGGTTTATACGATGTCGTATCCGATGCCACCATAGAGCATACATTCGGGTGAACACTCGGGTATATTCCCTCCAACCTATCAGATGCCATATCCGATGCCGTACTCGATGCACCCTGCGAGCAGCTACACGGGTGACCATTCCGGACCTCTCCCACCGTACCCATCGTACTACCCGATGCCTTACCCGATGAGCTTCGCGATGCCTTACTCGATAAACCTCTCAGATGCTGGTCCGAGCAAGTCGTCTGTGCACATAACCGAGCTCTCTGATGAGCGAATCCCGGCGCCTGCTGAAGCCGGTGACGATCCTGTGTACACGTTGGCGAGCATGGAGGCTGCCACAACCTCCTTCTTCACCAACCCATGAGGTACCATTTTCATCCATACTTCTTTTTTAGACTTTTATTTACACAGTGGACTGTGTAATTTAAGTTTGGGGGAGGGTCTGAGAATGTATATAACATTGTGTTATGTTTTCTTATTTTCTTATTTCAAATTTTTGCATACTAGTTTTATTCATTTGAGTCTGCATCTATCTGCATTAAAAAAAACCCAAAAAAAAAATTTGAACATTTTTTTTTAATATATATAAAAAAAGAGTGTTCATGTAGTTGTATTTACATTATTAGGATTGAGTCTAGATTGCTTCATATAGGATTGTTGCATATGCATCTTAGGGAACAATGATTAAACCACCTTGTTTAAAGACAAACCTTAGGATTGAAGTTATAGCCCTTAATCACAGTTTATTGTTGCTAGATTAATCTTTGAAAAAAAAAAAAAATCTTTGTTTAGAACCTTGTGTCTTTTGAATGCTTCCTCCACTTGCTTGAACATTGAATCAAATCTATATTAATGTACTTAACCTGAACTTAAATTGTCTTGCTTATGGAATTTGAATACTTGCTCATGGTAACTCTAAACTCGGGTTAACACTCCTTTTTGCCAATCTTTTCGTTTAACCCTATTTGTTTTTCCTACCCATGAACCTAAACCTTTCTTTCAAACCTTGTTGTGAATTGTTGAGTGAGGCCTTTTCATTGTGCTATAGGTTGTGAAACCTTGAGAGTATTGAGAACGACAAAGAACTGGCTCTTGATTTAGCTAAGTTAGAATCGTTAGGACTAGCTAATAGAATCAGTTTTTAAAGATAGGTGGTTAGCATGTTTATTTGGGGTTGGGTTGAGAAAAAAAAAAAGAAGATCCCTAAGGTACGGTTCAATTAGCTCTAAGTCTCTAAGTAAAAAAAAAAAAGAGAAAAAGATCTTGCTAGAAATGTTATTTGTAGTTTAGCAAAGAAAGAAAAAAAAAAAAAAAAGAGCTAATTGTTTAAAGTTTAGACCGTAGGGATTATATATATATATATATATATATATATATAAAAGAGTTAAAATCAAGGATGTGGGTAGTTTTATTCTAGGGGGTTTGATAAAAAAAAAGTGAATGAGAAAAGGGTAGATTATCATGAGTTAAGCTTTGTATGCCCTAATTGTTCTCAATCTTAGATAGATTTGACAACTGTCTAGCATTCCATCTTTTGAGAGAAAACCACTCAAAGATATTGTTTGAAACCATCCTACCAAAAAGCCCTATCCTTGAAACCGATTGAACTTGATTCACCTTCCATTTGCAAGAATTTACCAAACACTTAAATGAATGTTAAAGAGATGTTCTTTGGGATTGCAAGTCTTTACTTTTAGTTGGAGGTTGAACTAGATCGATGCATGGTGATAAGCATAGAAAAATATTTGTAAGTATGTTGATTGATCTTAGCACCATTAAACTATCTTTAAGGACTATAGCTTGAATCCTTCGCCTAGCATAAAAAGAATATGAGTGCCCATTTTTAGAACTCATCCTCCTACTTCCTTGCTAAAGGACTAGCAAGATTTAAGTATGGGGGTGTAATAACTCTCTAAGTTACATGTTTTAAGCATCATTTTTTGTCCATATATTGCATTATTTTTACCCTAACCTTAGTATTTTTAGGTCATTAACTGTAGGAATTCACATTTAGACCATATAGGGTGTTGCATTCTTGCATTTGCACATTTTGGATGAAAATAGGTGCTTTAGAGCCTAAAATGGAGAGAAACAAGGTCAAATCCGAGCATGTACCCGAAGGAGCTATTGAGCAGGAAGAACAGTGTGAACCTCAACCCGGTCGAAGAGGATCCAAGAGAAGGAAGAACAACCCGAGGATCAACCCGGCCTTATCCTCGTGCACCCCATCGAGCAGACCCTCGAGCAGGACTGGGAAGCTAGGTTAAAAGGGTTTCCATATATAAACCCCCTTCTTCTTCCTCTCGCCCTATCACGCCGTAGACACTCAACACAGAGAGCGAGAGCTTCTGAGAGAGATCTTAATCGACTCAAAATCTTTTTCCACTTTGTTAGGATTTATTTTACATTTCTTTGTTATCCTTTTAGATTTCTACTCTGTACTATTCACTTCTATCTTATTTTTCAATACAATGCAATTTTCGTTTATCTATGCTTTTATGTTTTCTCCAATGAGATCTGAGTAGTGAAACAAAGTTTCTAGGGATGGGATAGAAAATTATGTTCTTGATCGGTTAGGATGTCTTAGCTTGGTTGTTTATGTTTTATAAATTCCTTTCTAGATTGGTGTTCTTAATGCTATCAACAGACCGAGAGGTTGAGATTAGATCTAGGATGTTTTGGCATCGAGAGATGTAGTTGAAATGCTTGAATCAATCAATGCTAGAGATTTACTCACTTAGCCTAAGATATTAGATGTGTAAGGAGTTTATTGACAATAATGAATCGGTTTGTATTGCCTGCTTGGTCATGTTTCTCCAACAAGAGTTGGATAGAGGAGTGATCAAGGTTGATTGTTTCTATCACGAGAGTGTTTTAACAAGATTTTAGAGATTCATTGTTTAGGGAATATTTGCTTGAGGCATGTAGGACATCCATACTAGTCAGGAACACTTAGGAGTCGATTACCCCTTCCTTAGGAGTTTTTGCATCTTGATTGTTTACATTTTTATTCATAACTCTATCCTATATCCGAACTAGTACTCGATCACCAGCTTCGTGTACAGCTTCGAGCTGTTCATACTCTTCTTGTTTACCCAATAACTCCACCCGATCCTGTACTCGAATGCTTGCATCGAGTGCTTAGGTCGTGTGGTTCTTGTTTATTTATATTCTTTTAATTATTTTAGGATTGTTAGATCAAACCCCATTTTTGCTTGGCTTGACTTGCATAGTTCTGATCATATCTCATTTGGTAGCATAGCAACCATTTCGATTGATAACCCTTTGTAGTACAACTGCATAGGGAATTGATACCCTGAATGAAAAACCTCTTATCAATGCTTTTTGTAATTATCAATTTTCTATAACTCTAAAACAATAATAATTATTTTTTGAAATTTACAAATCATCATAAATAACTATTAAAAAGTGCATTGATAATTTAAAAATAACATGTTTTTTAATTTTTTTTCTAGAAGTGGGATCAATAAGGAACAAAGAGTATATTTTTTGGCCGCAGTTCTCAAGTTCTATTATAAATGAGAGAAACCTCAAAATCTGTGATGACATTGATTGCTATAATGTTTCAGAAAATGTTGGCGTCGATTCGAAAAAGAAAGAATCAATTTCGAAGTAGTGGTTCATAAAAAAGTATATTTTGATAAGCATACAGGAAAACATGATTTTAGTGACGGCATAATTCGTCAGCAAATTGTTGCAATTAAGTTATAACAACGTTTTTGCGATGACTGAAGAATCGTTGCTACTAGCTAGTCACAAAAAAATATTTGTCGTAATATCGTCACGACTAATGTGTGAGTCGATGAACAACACCAACCAAGGCATCAAATCATCCATAGAGCCAAAGAATAAAGCCTCCCGAATCAAACTCCAACACACGAATTCGACACGAATGTAGTGGACAGAAGCTTCAAGCGTGTGGCAGTAAGCTGTCCTCAAAGCAAACAACCCGACACATAGAAACCCTTACCTCCGGCAGACACGAGCCGAAACGCGGCAGTTAGACCAAGATAGATCTTGGAAAAAATGATTCCTAGCAAGGAGTACAAGCTACACCACGACATAGCCAAGTGTAGTACACTCGATCGCCGGAAACACCAAGAAGAAGGCGACCTGAAAACAGATCTACAAATACAGCTTGCTCTGCCGATTGAGATGCGAGACACAAAGACTAGAAATCGGAGCCTCCACCTTGATCCACCTCCGTCTACAAGCAGTGGAGGCAAAGACATGAGATTTTAGCCACCGAAAACAGCCGTCACCGACGGGAGACCTTTTGACACTCACCACGAGAAACAGAGCGGAATCAATTCACCGGCGTCTTCAAGTGCAGGGGTGAATTCGGACCAAGTATCCTTAAGCCCTCTCACGGTGCCTGATGTGACCGAGGGTCGCGGATGCGGAACGGTCAAACAAGGCGTCTTCGGACAAAGCGAGTTTGGTGGAACTTTCCTCGGGCAAGGTTTGAAGAGCCAAGTCTAGGGAAGAAACAAAAGAGAGAAACGGAGTTTGAAGCGATTCAAACGAGCCGATCGAGAGAAAGATCGTTTGGCCACGAACGGAACGAGCGGATGCGGTAAGGATGGAACAGATGCGGAAACGACTAAGTGTGACTTTGGTAAGATGCGAAGGTGGAATCGATAAGAGATGGAACAATGGAAAAGAGGGTGGATCGATTGACGACACAAGAGGTTTGAATCTCCTCTTGATACGGTCAATAACAAGGTCGAACCCGGTTCGAAGCTTGTTAGGGTTTCCTCGATGTTCAATCCTGGATTGAAGAAAGAGAAGAGTGAGACAAGATCAAAATTCGCTCTTGAGAAAGGTTTAATTTCATTCAAGTCTAAGGAGAAACAAAGAGCTAAGAGGAGTTTAAATAACTAGGGTAAGGAAGGGGCTTAAGGACACGCGGACTCATCTTGGTCCGCACATCGTCCTTTGATGTGTTCTTTTTGCAAATGGAACATGTCGCCTCCTTTGACTAACAAACTTAGCCACAAACCCTCTCAACGTTCAAAAGAAAAGGAATATTCCCAAATTTCAAATTTAAACCAAAAGATAAAAGAGAGAAGGATAACCGCCTTGGCCTTGACGCGGGAAGCGACATAGCCTTAGGGCGTTGTGCACCAAGCTCAATGCCTCGTTAAAAGCTTCTCTGGTAAACTCAATGGGAAAAAAACTGGAGTAAGGAAAAAGAGTACAAATCCTTGCTTAAGTGACTTTGATGTCTTCACTCTTTGGTAAGAGTGAAGACCAAGCGAACTGAGTCTTCAAGGTCTTCTTGGATCGGTGGGCGTTGGGTGAATGACCGGACGAACAGGTTGAGCCGTTGCTTGGCCGCCTTTGCTGAGCTCCTTGATCGTGTGGTAGCTCCCGGGAGGATCGTTGGTGCCTTGGCCGCGTCCAAAATAGGCGTCTTAGCCGCGTCCGATGCGTCTTGGTCAAGCGTCTCGGTCTCGTCCGGCGTATCTTGGTCGTCTTGGCTGAGGAATTAATATCCATTATTGTATTACACAAAAAAGAAAATCCAAAAAGTTGGTTGCAAAACGTGTTTTCAGTTTTGTGTTTCTTCATTTAATTTTAAATAACTCTTCTGTTCTGAGTTTCAATTTGAATACTATGTTGGATGAATACGGAACATTATTTTGTAAAGTAAATAGTATATTTTTATTTTATATGTGGATTGAACTTTAATTGCGCAAATTATGTATTTTGTTTGTCATAGGGAAAATCAGAATATAAAAATATTTTGTAATAAAAATTGTGTTTTTGATATTTTTAACAAGTGATATTGATTTAATTATTTTTTCTAAAACACATTAAATTAGAAAAATTTTGCCCCGTACGAAGTATGGACTTAATACTAGTTAGATATATACGCAGAAATAAGCTAGTTGGTTACGCAATATAGTGAGAAAACCGTAACACCAATGTTGTTAATTAAGTAGCATCATTGCATCAAGTCATCAACTACCATCTATATTGTCATAATATGAGATCCTTATAGAAAGACCATTCTGATATTAAAAAAAAAAAAGGATCAAATGAAAATGGTTGAGAACAGAAGATGGATACAAACACATTATTCATTATTTTAAAATTAGGGAGTAGAAGGCATATACAATCTATGGATCAATAACCTTCAAGAAAAGCGCATCACAAAATGTATGTGGGGAGTAGTTAATAAGTTTGTATTGATGAAACAAGGGTCACTTATATACTAGTTGTTCAAGAATTTGCAACCACAAACAAGGTTATCACATGCGCAATCGACAACATACATGCTGGTAGACCACCCTTATCTACATTGGCTACTTTTCAGTTTTCACCTTCGAGAATCTACATTCTTCTCTTCTTTTTTCTTTTTCTTTTTTGTTCGTTTTGCTTAAGTAGATAAAAGAAAACCTACTAAATTTTTGGGTTCCTTAATATTTGAATTAGGCTACTTAATTAACAATTTAATATTCATTATTTTTGTAGTAGCTTTGGTTATATTTTTGTACGTTCTTATCATATCATCCAATAATTTGGTGTATAACTTTGGGTTTTTGTGATTATAAATTTTAGTTTATTTTTTCACTTTAATGGTGTGTACTGATTGAATTTTTTGTTTGCATAAATTATACAATGCACAGAGAAGATATTTGTTAATTGTTACAACGTGTTTTCTGGGAGTTTCGAGTTATATCTAATCTCTCTTGTGATTGTGTTGTGTCCTTACATGTTACCTCTCAATTATTATATACTTGCATGCTGAGGAATTAATATCCATTATTGTATTACACAAAAAAAAAATCCAAAAAGTTGGTTGCAAAACGTGTTTTCAGTTTTGTGTTTCTTCATTTAATTTTAACTAACTCTTCTGTTCTGAGTTTTAATTTGAATAATATGTTGGATGAAGACGGAACATTATTTTGTAAAGTAAATAATGAATTTTTCTTTATATCTGGATTGAACTTTAATTGCTCAAATTATGTATTTTGTTTGTCATAGGGAAAATCAGAATATAAAAATAGTTTGTAATAAAAATTGTGTTTCTGATATTTATAACAAGTGATATTGATTTAATTATTTTTTCTACAACACATTAATTAGAACACTATAGCTTCCAAACAATGAAACATAAAATTGTCGAAACAAATTAGAGGGTTGCGCTGGTTTTGATTTTGTTTCCTAAATGCCGTCAACATATAAGAGACAGACACTACGGTGTCGTCTTGCAGTTTAAGAAAAGAGACATGTCATGAGAAAGAAGAAAATAAAAGAATGAACAAGTAAAGCAAGAAAGAGAAATAAGTAGTATAGACAAGGAAAAGAATATGCATATGGTGGACTCACAGTTATAAATGTTTAAAAATTGTGGAAGTGAAATGTATTAACTTTGATTTTGTTTTTATGCTTCTTACCTTCATTTTCAATACCTGATATGAGATGAGACTATTGAATGAACAAAATGTTAAAAATATATTATTCAGAGATAGATATATGTATAACAACGACAGCTTTTGTCATCTTTTCTCTTATATGTTGTATTTTAAATGTTTTTGAAGTTCCATCACATTTGTAACTTTAAAGCGCTCAAGCGCAGCATGACTGCATGAGTTTGGTTGAACCAAACTTTACAAGTGGTTCCTGGTTCAAACCATATCGTCGATTCCGGTCTATAAGTTGGGTTAATTAATGAGCTTGAACGGAAAAGAAACAAAATAGTTGGGGTTACCCAGTGGCGGATCTAGAAAAATATATTGTCGGGGCACAAATAATATATAATAGAATAATCTATACTTCTATCCCATTCACATATATATAATAGAATATTAAAATTATACTCTATCCGTTTCAACATATAGGATGTTTTAGTGAAAATAAGCATATTAAGAAATAATTACTTTTAAAAAGTTTAACCAATCATAAATAAGTCTGCATAATATAAAATATAAATTTAATATGAAAGTTACATAGAAAATTGGAAACATCCTATATTATGAAACAAAAATACTTCCTGATCGCTTGTGTGATGGTTAACGCGATGGTGATGGCTTGTGTGATCACAGTAATCATCATCCTGATCGGAATGTTTAACGAAGTCGAGGGGATCCAGATATTGTCGAAATCAAAGCTAGAGAAGTGTGAGAAAACATCAGAGAAGTCTGTTTTTTTTCTTTTCTGTATAATTTGTATTTTACAACGATACATTAAATTAGAAGATCACTGTCTACATCTGAAGAAACATGTTTACAAATATGAGACTAATTATAAACGAACGGGGTCAGTTACGTTTATAGGTTATTGAGAAAACTACTACTAGTATGAGAATACAAGAATTATGTTTGAGAATTTGAGTCCATTATATATTTTGTTGCTTTATTTTGGTGGGGACAAGAATACAAGACTAATCTCATAGTATTTTTCATTGTACGTTTCTATCAAATTAATAATTATATTTTTAATAACTATTATTCTATTTCGAAATTAAATAAAGCAAAATAATGTAATAGTATTGTGAAATCTGATTGCTAATAATAATACATATTATAATAGTATCGGCAAACATTATAGATGTTTCTCGCAGTGACGGATGGGCAACAACTCTTTGCGTCGACTTGAATTTGTGCCAAAAACAGACTCATTAGGAGCACACTTACAATCACAGTTTTGCCTTCCATCTTTGGATTGATTAGATGTTTAATTTGATCAGAAAATGTATGAGGGGACTAGTTTTAAGTTTGAACTGATGAAATGGTGATAAAACAAGGGTCACTTAAATACTAGTTGGTACCTTCGAGAATCTAAAGTTTTAGTGACTATAAGAATTCAAGTTTTTTTTTTTTTCTTTTAGTTGGGAGTTCGTTACAAACGTGTTTTGTGATTTTTTTTATAATTTAAAGCAACTCTCTTGTACTAGGTTTCTAGATATATATTTATTTTATACCAAATGGCAAATGCTGACCCACTAAAATCCATTCATGTACTATTACACAAAAATCCAAAACGTTGGTTACAAAACGTGTTTTGTGTTTCTTCATTTAATTTTAACCAATTCTTCTGTTCTGAAAATTTCAATTTGAATTATATGTTGGACGAATACAGAACATTGCTGAAAAGAATAATGAATTTTTTTTTGACACTTTGGTTTCAGAGACTTGCGCAGAAATTTAAAACAAATGATTTTGTCACCTATATCACTAAGTGCAATTATTTTTTTGGTTAAAGGTTTTGAGAGAACTCTACAGTTAAACGTGCTTATGCTGGAGTAGTTTCAGAATGGTTGACCTTCCCGGAAGTGATTGTCGAAATTGTGCGAGTGGGGATAAAACATATGAGATGCGTGAGTATTTTATAAACATTCAGTGAGGCAATCCTCTCATCTACTGGGCTCTACACACAAGCAATTGAGATAATTCTAACCAGCAAACAACAATCAACAGAAAAACAACAAACTAGGACAACTGCATCGACCGACACCAACTCGGGTTGCATCGTCCGACACAAGCTTGCATCGACTAATGCAAGACTCGCCTGCATCGACCGACACCAACACTGCATTGACCGATGCATGCTCGAAATTTCACAAAATTCCTAATTGCATCGACAGACACCTCCACATGGCATCGACCGATGCTCCTAGGTTGATTCGCTTTGTCCTCGCATTGCATCGATCGACACACATGCCGAGCATCATCTTCCCTGAAGCTCCTCCCCGGATCTCCCTTCCTATACCACCAAAACACAATCCAATGCCACAAAGAAGCTTCCCAAAGCCTCAAGTGACACAAAGACACGCTAAAAGGCCAAGGAAACAACCACATAACACATAAACATGAGAATCAGAGAAATCTCAAGCTTAGATAAGCCATTGTGATGCACTCACCAATGCCAAAGAAAATTCTAACTAAAAAATGATAGATCTACATTCCTAGCAAGCTCCTACAACGATCTCAGATACAGAACTCCATTCCATAGGCAATATCTCTCTGGAAAAAGCTAGAAAAATCTAAAAACCCACAAGAACAGTTTATCTCTTCTTTTCTCTCTAAAAAGCGGCTAAACCCGACTAAAAACGACCACAACTAATTTTAAACTAGACTTCAGGGTTTCCTAACCCAAAACGCAGCGTTCAACTTACTCGTTTCTCGACCAAACCGTCCTTACATCGACTGATTCAACGCCTACATCGATCGACGCACATCCCAAACTGGGATTCTGGTTCGCAGATGTTACAATTCTCCCCCACCTACATAGATTTGTTCTCGAATCTTAAACAACCATCAGCCAAGGACTCCTGTGCAACCGTCTCCACGGCCCGCACTCCTCTGACAGATCCATGAAGGTTACCTTCAGGCGTTAAACTCATGTTCCAGGCATTATTTATTCTCAACTTTGGACTTTCCTTACTCATAGGTCTCAACCTTGAGTTTCTATTGGCTTCCTCATCAGGCCGAAGCCTGCATGCCATAATATTGGCTCCTCATCCGGCCTAAGCTCGCATGCCATAGTATAAAAAGAAAGCCAATATTTGTCTCTCGGGTTTGCCATCCTACAGCACGCCCCCGGATCGTCATCCGAAGTCAATAAACCGGTCATAGTCATAAGCCACAAAGTCTTAGAATGTCACGGTACTAGGAGAACTAAAGTCCGCCAAGAGTCGTTCAGAACCAGATGTCATTAGAGCAAACAATTCTGAACACTTCTAAGCCCTATCCCTTACCAGGTTTCCTTCCCGTGGCTCGCGTAAAACAACACAATGTCCTACCAACCACATATACCCTCACTGGAATACCTCATGACCACACAAGGATCATCAAAATGCCACAAGGGCCGCCACTAATGCCAACAAATGTCATAAACAGGACCGTCACAAAAGCTGAAATGTATAAACAGACTGCCACCAAGGCCACGAAACAAATGTCCTAAACAGAACAGCCACCAAGGTCAAACAAATGTCCTAAACAGGACCGTCACAAAGACCACTTATCCCGAAAGATCGTCACAAAGACCACTCGTCTCGAAGGACCGTCATGAAGATCGCTCGTCCCAAAGGACCATCACAAAGACTATAGATCCTGAAGGATCGTCACGAAGACCACACATCCCAAAGGGTTGCCTAAACAGGCCACACGTCTCGAAGGACCTTCACAAAGACGACACATCCCGAAGGACCGCCTAAATAGGCAACATTGGCTAAACAGCCCACCAAAAAGGCCACACAATTGGCTAAACATCCTGCCACAAAGGCCACACAATTTGCTAAACAGACCACCACAAAGGCCACACCATCTCTCGCAAGACCCCCACACACGGGCCACAATGACCCACAAGTCCGCCGCGAAGGCCACCCAAGCCCCGACAAGGCTCACAACCGCTGAAAATGGACAAATTTTAACTCCCATACAACTTTCCATTTTTACACTTTCCATTTCTGGAAACTTTCCACTTTTAGAAACTTTCACAATAGGAAACTTTACTCTTTTAGCACAGCCTTCACGAAAACTCATATCCCGAACACCACCTCATCTTTGTACTAAGCGACCAAGTAACAAGAGAGTAGGCTGGAATACTCCATTCCCACTCCAGCCATGGACTACAGCTGGGACCAGGCTAGACAAGCTCAAGTCGCGGCCTGCTTCTCAAACCACTTCTTGAATCTTGCCTTCATCCTCGCCTCTGGCTCCCAAGTCTGCTCCTCCACACCATCACAGTCCCAAAGGAACCTTCTTCTTCTGAAGTTCCTTGATCCTCCTCTCGAGAACCCTCACTAGTCTCGCGTCCAAGGTCATGTTAGGCTGAAGATCCTCAGGAATCTTAGCCAACAACTGATCATCCTCACAGAGACACTTCCACAACATAGACACATGGAAGACCTTGTGGAATGCGCGCATAACAACAGGCAACTCGAGCATATATGCCACTGGTCTCACCCGCTTAATCACCCTGAACGGACCCATATACCTTGGACTCAACTTAGTCTCAGTCAATGACCTGTTCGGATCCTGCAACATGGCAATCTTGAGGTACACTCTCTCTTCCAAATGAAACTCAAGAACTCTCCTCCTCCTATCGGCATAACTCCTCTTCCGATCTTGAGCTTCCTTCATGTTCAACTTTAGAACATGAATCTTCTCCGAGGTCTCCTGAACAAAACCCGCCCCGTACATGCTCCTCTCCCCCACCTGAGTTCAGCATAACGGTGTATGACATGGCCTCCCATACAATGCCTCATAAGGAGTCATCCCAATACTCGCCTGGTAATTGTTGTTGTATGCAAACTCTACCAAGCTCAGGTAATCTGCCCAAAGGACACCCCAATCCAACACACACATCCTCAGCAAATCCTCCAGCGTCTGGATCATCCTCTCTGACTGCCCATCTGTCTGGGGATGATAAGTTGTACTCATATGCACCTTAGTGCCCATCTCTGCCTCAAATACCTTCCATAACACCAAAGTGAACTTGGAATCTCTATCAGACACTATACTTGCTGGCACCCTGTGAAACCTAACTATCTCCTTTACATACTTCTAAGCCAAAACCGCTGCTCCATCAGTCTTTTTAATGGCCAGAAAATGTGCCGGCTTAGTCAACTTGTAACATCCGTGAACCAAAATCCTGGTTTGGGGGATTGCATCGGTCGATGCAGGTGGAGCATCCGTCGATGCAGGTTCAAGTTTCTACGTTTTGACTTAAGTTAAACGCTGCGTTTTGGGCAAAGGGAGAAGGAAACCCTAAAGTCGAGCTTTTGTCTCATTCAACGTTTTTGTGGCCGTTTTCGAGAAATAGAAAGAGTGAAAGAGTTTTCTGAGTGTTCTTGAGCATTTCTGGAGATTTGAGGCTGTTCTTGTAGAGATCTGTAGCTGGGATCGTTGTAGGAGCTTCGTAGAAGTGTTTTCTTGCTAGTTTGAGGTTGAGTTTCGTCTTGGCAATGGTAAGTGTAGGACCATGGCTTATCTAAGCTAGAGAACTCTCTAATTTGCTTGTTGTGTGTTGTTAGACTTGTTAGATCATTATTTTGGACGTTAGGAAGCTTTCTTGTGGCTTGGGATCGAGTTTTGTGGTTGTAGGAACGAAGATCCGGCGAGAAGCTTCGGGGAAAAACACGATGCTCGGCATTGCACCGGTCGATGCCTATCTTGCATCGGTCGATGCAAGTGCAAGGACGGCGCGTAAAACTCTAAGATTTTCGTGTTATGTCGAGCATGCGTCGGTCGATGCAGTTTGGGTGTCGGTCGTTGCATGTGTAACTTGCATCGGTCGATGCAGCCCTTGTGTCGGTCGATGCATCCCCATGTGGTGTCGGTCGATGCATGTTGGTGTAGGTCCGTGTAGAGTCCTGGTTTGTTATTTTTTGTTTTGTTGATTGTTGTTTGATGGTTAGAGATGGCTCTATTTCTTGTGTGTATAGCCCAGTAGATGGGAGGATTGCCTTACTGAGTGTTTATAAAATACTCATGCGTTGCAATATGTGTTTGTGGTGCAGGTAAAGGCAAAGTGTGATCGTGGAATCCAGGCAATGAAGAGGAGGATGTTCTAGGGACTCGATTGGATGTTGTTAGACATTGGTAGGTTGCTGAGTTGAGTCATTAGAAACATTGCTGGGCTGCTGGTTATATGTTTTTTTATGATTCGTTATTTGGTTATTGGTTATGTTATGAATATTGGTTATTTATATTTATTGGATATTGGTATTGTTATTTCGCTGTTGGTTGTGATTGTGGTTAGGTGGCTAGTGAGTATGGGACCACCAGTTGTAGTTTATTTAGTATATTATATTTATTATTTATTATATAAAAAAAAACGGGTCGGGTTGTTTCAGTTTGGTATCATAGCCCTTACGGTTCTAGGTTTGGGTTCACTAGGTTTCTGTTGTGATGTTTGGGATTGCATGTCTTGATTGATTATGTGAGTTAGTCAATTGTGTGTGGCATGGAGTCCTACAAGATCCTCTTCGAGCCGACTGTGTGATTCCACGGTGAGTTTATGTTTCTGTGTTATAATAGTGATTGTTTGCTTAGTTTTCTGTTCATGGTAGTGCAGATGGCTAGAGATGGTACTGTTGCTGGTTGTGGTCGTGGACGCGGACGTGGTAGTGGACGCGGACGTGGTCGTGGTAGGGGCAGAGTCCCAGAGGTTAGTGAGGCCGAAGACCAGAGTGTGACAGTTGAGGGTGTTGGCGAGTCGCATGATGTTCCAGGGGAGTCTGTGAGTGTGGCCGGAGGGGGCAGTGTTGATGCTCCAGTGGCCGGTGATGCTAGGGTCCCAGGTGTGGGAGTCCCAGCGGGTGGAGTCCCTGGCGCAGACTTTGCAGCTATGCTAGCACAGTTGTTGGAGCGGTTACTGATATGCTCAAATTAATCCCTAGAGCTACTCTCTCAAATTAAGAGATCACTGCAGTGCTTAGGGGTCGAATTCCACAAGAACTCAAGACTACACAATAAATTATAAAGTTTTGTAATTAAGCTAAACAGATTAATTTGAATTAAAATAAAAGCAAGGCAGAATATTAAATAAAACTGTTGTAAATTCAGAGAATTAAAAAGCTAGGTCTAGGGAATTTCTCAAGAAATTATGAAATATTAAATCAATCAATAAATTAGGATTCAGGTAATTAAGAACAGATCTAGAACTCTAAACACTTTTGTAAATTAAATCAGTTCTCACTGCAAATAATATCTAACTTTAAAACAAGAAAATCCAAATCTCTTTGTAAAATTCTAGGTTAAAAATCAGCAATAAAATCAGGTTTAGATTGTTCACAAAATTATTAAATCAAATCTCTTTGCAAGAAATAATTTTGCTCATCAAAAGGTTTTATCCGGAAAATCAATTATATTCTCATATCAATTAATTTTCCTAAAGTATTAATTCTAGGTGATCAATCAAGAATTAATATGAAGAACAACCTAAGATGAAGATCTAGATAAATAAGGAATCATAAATAATCAGATCTAATAATTCATAAAATCCCTGTGAAAAACCCTGAACCTAACAAGCAAACTACTCATACATATTCAATGAAGAACAAGACATAATTCTTAATAATAAGCAGTTGAAATTAAAAGAGTAAAGGGAGTTCAAGAAATTCTTCTCTACAAAGCAGATATCTCTCTCCAAAGCTCTCAAAATATCACAGGGTTGCAGAAAAATAATAATTGCTAGAAAACAACTTACTGGTTTCTAAAACCCAAAAATACTATTTATATGTCCTAAAACACGTCAGGGACTAATCTTGCAATTATGAAAAATTTTGGGGCAGATTTGTAAAACTTCCAAAACTTGGATCTTCTTGCGGCTAATAGGGGTGTCGACCAAGACCAAGAGTGGTGTCGATCGACACCATCTCTCTGAATCGATCCCAAGTTCTCTTCCTTAGCTGAATTGCTCCAAAATCCCTCTAACTGCTCCATTTTGCTCCTTTCATGCCAAAATCCTATAAAACCTGTAAAGACTCAAAAACATCCTAGAAAACAAATCAAAAGACACTAAAAGACTCTTTATATCATGGTTAAAAACCACAAAAATCATGATATATCAAATCCCCAGACTTAGCCTTTGCTTGCCGTCAAGCAAAACATAAGCTTAGACCTGTGAAAGAGGTTTGAAAACTGGGAACTCACTCAACTGCATGATGATTCTTATTTGCACTCTTCATTTACCTGACTCAAGAACTTAATTCGCATACTTAACCATGATAAGCATCAACATTCCTTACTCAAATCCCACAATCCTCTGGAATCTCTGAAATCTCCATTGTCATCTCATTAGTCAATATTAAAGCACAATAAGGTGAATTCTTACCAAGGGAACATCGATCAATGGCATATGGACTCTATTCAGGCCAAGACATTCTTCATACATCTCCTTTCCTCTCCCTTTTCTCACTTCCAAGGGGTTTATTTCTCCATAATTTTCTTTTTTATTTTTAAATCAAAGGTGTAAGCGAATATTGGGGTCATCGGTAATTTACCTATCCCTCGCTTCCAAGCTTTGTGTGATCATTTGACTCAATAGTAGAATAATGAGGTCATTGGTAATTTACCTACCTCTCTAAACTGATCAAAATCATCTCATCTTTTATTCTCTTTTTTCTGATCTTTCTCTTTTTGTTTTTTTAGAGCACTGAAGGGAAGAGAGAGGGGAGACATACTTTGAAAAATTTCACTGCCTTGTATGGCCCGAAGATGAAGTCTAGTCCACTGATTTCCAACTCCCTAGGCAAGAGAATTAAGTCCAATTAAAATCCTGATAAAAGTTGAGACAACGTTAGATCAATCAGATATCCATTGAATAAGGGCTTTCAGGATTGTTGATAAAGCTCATATTCTTTCTAAGCTTTAGTTCTAAGATCAAGCATAAACAGATAATCATTAGAGTCTTAGCCAAATAAGAGAAATCATTAGTCAAGATCATAATTCCCAAAGACAAAAAGAAAAATTTGACTCAAACTTTATGGTTTTGACTGACACAACTGAAACTCAAAAACAAAAACATAGTTAGTAGATAACCTCCCCCAGACTTAAACAACACTGTCCTTAGTGTTATCAAGTAAGAGGAAAGCAAAAAGAAAAATAAGGAATGAGTTAGGAAAGTATGAACTAAAATCGGATTAACTCATCTGTGATGGTGGTGTCGATCGACACTCTTAGTGGCATCGATCGACACTCTCTGCGTCAGCAGAGTGTTTTCCCATAAATCCATAGTTAGTTGCTGTTAATTTGTGTCCCTCTCAATCCCTGAATGTTAGCACTGCTAATAATCACTCAAACACAATATTAAACGCAACATGATAGATAGAAGTTCATATTTCAAAACTAATTCAAACTGACTCAAAGCAAGAAAAAAAATGACTCAAGATGGAAAAGAAAAACCTAGAAGTGGGTTGCCACCCACTAAGCGCTTGTTTTCAGTCATTAGCTTGACTTTGCTGAAGCTCAAGCATCCGGTGGATCAGAACATGGCAGTGAATGCCTCTGAGTGAATGACCTCTTCATCCAAGGTGGTGTATAAGCTTTAGGTGCATGAGGCTTGCAAAGTATGCGAGGAACAGGACCAGGGCGGGATTTAGGGATGGGTGAGTTTCTTTTCATTCCTGCAAAATCATCAACAGAAGAAACAAGCGCTCTACGATAATCTCGTGGCTTGGTTAACTGTAAAACAGTCTTTGTACCTTTGAAATTCTTGTTAATGATTCGAGGATGATTAGGTGCAGAAGATGTGTACCTTTTGCCTTACCTGAGGACTCTTGAGTGTGGAGTGTAAAGTTTTCTGCTTTGCAATAGCTTTCTTACTTAGAGCATAGAGAACATCCTGCGAGTCATCTATTTTGGACAGGTCTAGACTCGGACTTAGAGGAGTGTCGATCGATGCTCCTTTAGTGTCGATCGACACTGAACCTGATGCTCGTGTTGCAGCAACCTTCTCAACAGAAAATGTCTGTCCACCAATAGTAGGAGCCCATCAATGATGGCGCCAGCTGTAGCCAAGAAAGATCTTCCTAAGATGAGAGGATCTTTAGGCTCTGTATCATACTTCAGCACCACAAAGTCAATGGGAATCATGAAGTTGCCAACCTTAATTGGAATATCCTCTAAAACACCTTCAGAAATTCTTCGGGATCGATCAGCTAGGATTAGAGAAATCTGAGTTGGCTTGAATTCTGCCATCCCAAGTCTCACAACAGTAGAATGTGGCATCAAGTTGATGCTAGAGCCAAGATTGCAAAGTGAGTGAGCAAACCTCTTGTGGAGATAGAGCAATCAAGTACAAAGCTTCCAGGATCTGGTAACTTCTCTGTAGTCCTACATTGAATGATTGCACTCGCTTCCTTAGAGACAACCACCTCCTGCTTCTTTTCCTTCTTCCTCTGTGGAGGCTGGTTTAATAGAATCGCAATGACATTCTTAGTAAGCAGTGCTCCTTTCTCAGGGCTCAAACCATTTGATACCATTCTCTTGACATAGCTCCTAAGGGGTGGTGAAAGCTTTACTCCATCAATCAAAGGCATCTCAACCATCACCTTGTCCATCATAGCCTTGCATCTAGCTTCTTCCATCTCCTGCTTAGACCTCCTAGGCTTAGGAAAAGGAACCTTTGGTTGGTACACCCTCTCAACTACTGGAACCTGAGATTTTGCAGGTTCTGGGTTCGTCTGGGATGAGTGTCGACCGACACCCAGGTGGTGTCCTGAAACCGAGAGATTTGTCGATTTCTCTTCTTTTTCTGCAGAAGCAATTTCACCATCATCTTCATCTCTCACTGATATGGCATTGCAAGCATGCTTGGGGATTGACTCAGTTCTCACAGGAAGATACCCCTCTTGTCGTTTAACAGACCCATTAGTCTGAATAACTTGATTCTCTAGTTTCTTGACATGAATGTTCAATGCTTCTATCTTCCCATTCAGCTCAGTGTAGACATTGTTAATCTTCCCATTGAATGTCACTGTCAATTGCTCATGTCCTTGCAAAAGCTGCTCAAGCATGGCCTCCATTATACTCTCAGAAGAAGTCTTAGGAGGTGGAGACTGATAAGATGAATTCCCATAGGTTCTTGTATAGCCATTGTTCCGTTGCTGCTTCTATTCACCATTGTAAGGTCTGTTGCCTTGATGATTACCGAATCTATGTCCCTAATACCCAGCTCTATACACATAGTTGACATTCGCCTCTGTATTCTTTGGCTCTAGGTCCAGTCCAATGTCTCAACTTCAGCAGCAAATTGGACTGACATCTTACCCATAAGAAGATTGTGTACTGAATCAAGCTTAGCATTAACAGAAGCTAGCTGGTTTGAATCTAACTATCCATGCAGTCTCTTTCTTTCATAATCAGCTCTTTTAGTGCTATTGCTAGAAGCCAAATTCTCAATCAAAACTTCAGCATCTTCTGGAAATCTTGTCTTGAAGTTCCCATGACTTGCAGCATCTAAAGCTAACTGATACTTCCAGTCACACCCTCTAAAGAAGATACTCAACAGTTGTACCCTTGAAAAACCATGGTGTGGACAGTCCCTCTGATAAGCTTTGAATCTCACCCAAGCTGCCTTGAAAGCTTCATCATGTCCTTGCTTGAATGAAGAGATCTTGACTCTCAGCTCATCTGACATTGCATCATCATAGAAATGGTTGAGGAAAGCCACCTTGATATCATGCCAATTTGTCAAAGATCCAGCGGGCAACTGCTTCAACCACTGAGATACCTCTCCTGCAAGTGAGTATGGGAAAAGCTTGTAGAATATGAAATCCTCAGTCACTCCATTAGCCTTGATACTGGTCACAAGATCCTCAAAGTGCTCAATGTAGTCCAAAGGCTTCTCACGGGACAGGTTAGAGAAAGGTCTCTGCCCAACTAGTTGAAAGTAAGCAGGCTTCAGCTCAAAATCATTCCTTTGGAATGGTGGAGGAACAATAGCAGACCGGTTCTCATACACAAGATCAGCCCAGTTGTAGTCAGTAATGGTCCTGATCAAGTCCCGGTTTTGATCCTGTCTTCAAACTGGGTTCTGGACGTGGTTGGCAGCTCCACGTCCGTCTGCAGGAAGGGGGTGTCGACCGACACCCTGTTGGTGTCGATCAACACCATCAGCTGGCTCATTGACAACAGCAATTTTAGCAATCACATTTCCTTCTGCATCAATCTTTTGGCCCTGCTCATTGCGCAAGTGGCCATCTTGATCCCTCAAAGCACCATCCTCATCTCACATCAGAATGATTGGGTTAACCATCTTCAAAGATTTGGCTGCTTTTCGGTTCTCACGCTCAAGTTTTCCCAACTCTTGGTTTGAAAGATTCCCAGTAGGACCAGTCTTGCTGCTCCTTGTGTTAGGCCTAGGAGGCATGCACCCTAAACACACAAGAGAAGAGAAAACAAAAGCATGTAAGTTTAAAATAAAATAAAAAAAATAAAAAAATTTAGACAAAATTAAAAACTCAAATCTAATGATTGATCAAAAAGTCCCCGGCAACGGCGCCAAAATTTGATATGCTCAAATTAATCCCTAGAGCTACTCTCTCAAATTAAGAGATCACTGCAATACTTAGGGGTCGAATTCCACCAGAACTCAAGACTACACAATAAATTATAGAGTTTTATAATTAAGTTAAACAGATTCATTTGAATTAAAATAAAAGCAATGCGAAATATTAAATAAAGCTGTTGTAAATTTAGAGAATTAAAAAGCTAGGTCTAGGGAATTTCTCAAGAAATTATGAAATATTAAATCAATCAATAAATTAGGATTCAGGTAATTAAGAACATATCTAGAACTCTAAACACTTTTGTAAATTAAATCAGTTCTCACTGCAAATAATATCTAATTTTAAAACCAGAAAATCCAAATCTCTTTGTAAAATTCAAGGTTAAAAATCAGCAATAAAATCATGTTTAGATTGTTCACAAAATTATTAAATCAAATCTCTTTGCAAGAAATAATTTTGCTCATCAAAAGGTTTTATCAGGAAAATCAATTATATTCTCATATCAATTTATTTCCCTAAAGTATTAATTCTAGGTGATCAATCAAGAATTAATATGAAAAACAACCTAAGATGAAGATCTAGATAA
The DNA here is from genome assembly GCA_023657505.1 of Camelina hispida. Lineage (NCBI taxonomy): Eukaryota > Viridiplantae > Streptophyta > Magnoliopsida > Brassicales > Brassicaceae > Camelina > Camelina hispida. The sequence goes on along the minus strand of CP094636.1, from coordinate 7,511,280 downwards.
ATAAAGAATCATAAATAAGCAGATCTAATAATTCATAAAATCCCTGTGAAAAACCATGAACCTAACAAGCAAACTACTCAGACATATTCAATGAAGAACAAGACATAATTTTTAATAATAAGCAGTTGAAATTAAAAGAGTAAAGGGAGTTCAAGAAATTATTCTCTACAAAGCATATCTCTCTCTCCAAAGCTTTCAAAATCTCACAAGGTTGCAGAAAAATAATAATTGCTAGAAAACAATTTAATGGTTTCTAAAACCTAAAAATACTATTTATATGTCCTAAAACACGTTAGAGACTAATCTTGCAATTATGGAAAACTTTGGGACAGATTTATAAAACTTCCAAAACTTGGATCTTCTTGCGGCTAACAGGGGTGTCGACCGACACAAGAGTGGTGTCGATCGACACCATCTCTCTGAATCGATCCCAAGTTCTCTTCCTTAGCTGAATTGCTCCAAAATCCCTCTAACTGCTCCGTTTTGTTCCTTTCATGCCAAAATCCTATAAAACCTGTAAAGACTCAAAAACATCCTAGAAAACAAATCAAAAGACACTAAAAGACTCTTTATATCATGGTTAAAAACCACAAAAACCATGATATATCAGTTACCACCAGTGGTACCGGCTCAGGCTCAGGTAGTGCCACCTGTGGTGGCGGAGGAGCAGCAGCAGATGCAGGAGCTCATGGACATTATTTGTCCATGCTCAAGGAGATGAAGGGTCTTTTCACTGAGAGGTTTTCGGATGGTACAGACCCTACTGTTGCGGATGCGTGGATGACGAGTGTGGAATGTAACTTCCATACTCTGAGAAGTCCTGAGGAGTTTTGGGTGGACATAGGGGTCCATCATTTGAGTGGTGATGCGGAGGTGTGGTGGAGATCAGTGGCTGATAGGAGAGTGCAGAGGGAGATGAATTGGGCTGACTTCGTCTTGGAGTTCAACCGCAAGTATTTTCCTAGAGAGGCATTGGATCGGTTGGAGGTGCAGTTCCATCAGTTTTCTCAGGAGACATGGTCAGTGCGGGAGCTGGACTTGGATTTCAGTCGACTTTTTTTTATGGGGGTCGGGCTATGGAGCCTGAGGAGGCCCAGATCAGGAGGTTTATGAGGGCTCTTCGTGATGACTTGAGGTTCCATTGTAGAGGACGTAGTTATGCTACGCGTGCAGAGCTGGTTGAGACTGCAGCAGAGATTGAGCATGATATCCGAGCATAGTCAGTGGCGGTTAGTCCAGCGGTTCAGCCTAGTAAGGCTCAGCATCATGGGGGTTCTAGCAGGGGCGGCAAGCAAATGGAGGGAACCAAGAGGAGGTGGGAGGCTACGCAGACGCAGAGTGGTGCGGGTTGCTTCAAGTGTGGGAGAAAGGATCACAAGTTTGCTTGCTGTCCCAAGAGGAGTGCTCCGACGGCAGGGCCTCGAGTATGCTATCATTGCAGGGAGCCAGGGTACATCAGGCCCTTGTGTCCCAAGTTGCAGCCGGCAGCAGTGGCAGCGTTGCAGCAGGTGTAGCCTGGAGGTCAGCAGGTGGCACGGATTGAGCAGGCGCCACGAGTTTACACGACTGCAGAGATTGGTGGAACCATTGCCGGGGCAATCACAGGTATAATTTCTGGTAGTTGAGCTTTGTGAATTTTAGTAGGTTCAGATTTTATGTTTTTCCTGTGATAAAGTGTTAGGTTCTCAACACATGAGGTTTGTGTAGAGACCTTGTTGGTGGGCGGGTTTAAATCCCATGTTATGTTTGATTCTAGAGATTCTGATAGCTTCTATACTCCGGAGTGTACAGAGAGTGTGGAAATTAGATGGGATCCCGGGGAGCGTACAGGAGTTGTCAGAGTTGCGGTAGGCAAGTTCCTGAGATTTATTGGACGAGTTAGAGGAGTTGATATTCAGATCACCGGAGAGTCGTGGCCAGAGGATTTGCTTATCAGTCCAGTGGAGTTGTATGATGTTATTCTCGGGATAGATTGGTTGCATCGACATTTGGTGCATTTGGATTCCCATCGTGGTAGAGTGGAGTTTGAGCGTCCATGAGGGAAGTTGGTTTTTCAGGGATTAGACCGACTTCGGGGAGTCTCGTGATCTCGGCCATTCAGGCTGGAAAGATGATCGAGAAGGGCCGTGAGGCTTATTTGGTTACTATATCTATGCCAGAGTCATTGGAGTAGTCTACGGTTAGCGGTATTTCGGTAGTGGAGGAGTTTGAGGATGTGTTTCAATCACTGCAGGGATTACCACCATCTCGGTCGAATCCTTTTACTATTGAACTAGAACCGGGGATGATGCCGTTATCCAAGGCTCCTTACAGAATGGCTCCAGCAGAGATGGCAGAGCTGAAGAAGCAGCTAGAGGATTTGTTGAGTAAGGGATTCACCCGTCCTAGTGTATCACCGTGGGGAGCGCCGGTGTTGTTTATGAAGAAGAAGGATGGGAGTTTCCGGTTGTGCATTGATTATCGGGGTTTGAACCGGGTCACTGTGAAGAACAAGTACCCTCTTCCTAGGATAGATGAGTTGTTGGATCAGTTGAGGGGTACTACTTGGTTCTCCAAGGTAGATTTGGCGTCGGGTTATCATCAGATACCGATAGATGAGGCAAATGTGTGGAAGACGGCTTTCAGGACGAGGTATGGGCATTATGTGTTTGTGGTGATGCCTTTTGGGTTGACTAACGCGCCAGTAGCGTTTATGAGTTGATGAACAGCGTGTTTAAGGAGTTTCTGGACGTGTCTGTCATCATTTTCATCGATGATATCCTGGTATATTCTAAGAGTCATGAGGAGCATGCAGTGCATTTGAGGACAATTTTGGAGAAGCTGCGGGAGCAGAAGTTGTTTGCCAAGTTAAGCAAGTGCAGTTTTTGGTAGCGTGAGAAGATTCAGGCTATCAGAGATTGGCCTAGACCATAGAACGCTACAGAGATCAGGAGTTTCCTTGGTTTGGCAGGTTACTATAGGAGGTTTGTGCAGGGTTTTGCAAGTAGAGCACGCCCTATGACTTAGTTGACAGGAAAGGATGTTCCTTTTGTGTGGTCACAGGAGTGTGAGGAGGGCTTTGAGAGCCTTAAGGAGATGTTGACTACTACGCCAATATTGGCATTGCCTGAGCAGGGAGAACCCTCTGTGGTTTATACGGATGCATCTAGAGTTGGGTTGGGTTATGTGCTGATGCAGCATGGGAAGGTGATTGCCTATGCTTTGCGGCAGTTGCGGAAGCATGAGGGCAACCATCCCACTCATGACTTGGAGATGGATGCTGTAGTTTTTGCCCTGAAGATTTGGAGATCTTATCTTTATGGTGCAAAGGTACAGGTGTTTACATATCATAAGAGCCTGAAGTATATATTCACTCAACCTGAGCTGAATTTTTAGACAGAGGCGGTGGATGGAGCTTGTGGCGGATTATGATTTAGAGATAGCCTATCATCCTGGTAAGGCTAACACAGTTGCAGATGCTCTGAGTGGGGAGAGGGTAGCTTCGGCTCAGGAGCAGGAGATGGAGTCTCTGGTAGGAGAGATCAGTGCGTTGAGGTTGTGTGTTGTTTCACAGGAACCGTTGGGTTTGGAAGCAGTTGCTAGAGCAGATCTTCTGAGTATGGTGCGGTTGGCTCAGGAGAAGGATTTGGGGCTGGTGAATGTCTCAAAGGATGTGGATTCAAAGTATCAGGTCTCAGATAATGGAACTATCTTGGTGCACGGTCGGGTTTGTGTGCCCAAGGATGAGGAGTTGAGGCAAGAGATTCTGAGAGAGGCTCATGCGAGCAGGTTTTCTATTCATCCAGGAGCAACTAAGATGTACCGGGATCTCAAGAGATACTATCACTGGGTCGGGAGGATGAAGAAGGATGTAGCTAGTTGGGTCGCGAGGTGCGATGTGTATCAGCTAGTGAAGGCTGAGCATTAGGTACCTAGCGGGTTGCTGAAGAGTCTACCCATACCCGAGTGGAAGTGGGATATGATTACTATCTACTTCGTGGTGGGTTTGCCAGTGTCCAGGACGTTTGATGCTATTTGAGTCATTGTGGACCAGTTGACTAAGTCAGCACATTTTCTGGCCATTAAGAAGACTGATGGAGCAGCGGTCTGGGCTAGGAAGTATGTGAGAGAGATAGTCAGATTGCATGGGGTGCCAGCGAGCATTGTGTCTGATAGGGATTCTAAGTTCAATTCAGTGTTCTGGAAGGTATTTCAGGCAGATATGGGCACTAAGGTGCATATGAGTATAGCTTATCATCCCCAGACAGATGGACAGTCAGAGAGGACGATCCAGACGCTGGAGGATTTGCTGAGGATGTGTATGTTGGATTGGGGTGGCCATTGGGCAGATCACCTGAACCTGGTAGAGTTTGCTTACAACAACAGTTCTCAGGCGAGTATTGGGATGGCTCCTTATGAGGCTTTGTATGGAGACCGTGTCGTACACCGTTATGCTGGACTCAGGTGGGGGAGAGGAGCATTTTCGGGGCAGATTTTGTTCATGAGACCTCAGAAAAAATTCGGGTTCTCAAGCTGAACATGAAGGAGGCTTAGGATAGGCAGAGGAGTTATGCTGATAGGAGGAGGAGAGATCTTAAGTTTCAGGTAGGAGACAGAGTGTACCTCAAGATGGCCATGTTGCAGGGTCCGAACAGGTCATTGACTGAGACTAAGTTGAGTTTGAGGTATATGGGTCCGTTCAGAGTGGTTGAGCGAGTTGGACCAGTGGCATATAGATTGGAGGTACCTGAAGTTATGCGTGCGTTCCATAAGGTTTTCCATGTGTCGATGTTGCGGAAGTGTCTCTGTGAGGGAGAGTGGGTGTTGGCTAAGATTCCTGAGGATCTTCAGCCTAACATGACTTTGGAGGCGAGACCAGTGAGGGTTCTCGGGAGGAGGATCAAGGAACTTCGGAAGTTTTCGTGAGGAACTTCAGAGTATTCCAGCCCATCTCTCTTGTTTACTTGGTCGCTTGGGGTGGTTGGTTGTGCGACTCAGTAACAAGATGAGGTGGTGCTCGGGGTACAAAGTTTCCGTGAGGCAGGATTTTGGGGAAAGTTTCCTAAAATAGAAGTTTCTAAAAGTTGAAAGTGCTAATTATGGAAAGTTTTATGTGAGTTAGAATTTGTCCATTGTGTGGCCTTTGTGGCAGGCTGTTTAGCCAGTTGTGTGGCCTTTGTGGCAGGCTGTTTAGCCAGATGTGTGGCCTTTGTGGCGGGCTGTTTAGCCAGATGTGTTGCTTTTGTGGCGAGCTTTTAGCCAGAGTGCCTGTTTAGGCGGTCCTTCGGGACAGATGGTCCTTCAGGACAGATGGTCCTTCAGGACAGATGGTCCTTCGGGACATATGGTCCTCCGGGACAGATGGTCCTTCGGGACAGATGGTCCTTCGGGATAAATGGCCTTCATGGCGGGCTGTTTAGCCAGAGTGCCTGTTTAGGCGGTCCTGTTTAGGACAGATTGTTTGGTCTTTGTGATGGTCCTGTTTAAAGCAAATTGTTTGGTCTTTGTGACGGTCCTGTTTAGGACAGATGTTTGGCCTTGGTGGCGGTCCTGTTTAGGACATTTGTATGGCCCTTGTGGCATGTATATGATCCTTGTGCGGTCATGAGGTATTCCAGTAAGGGAATATGTGGTTGGTAGGACATTGTGTTGTCTTACGCGAGCCACGGGAAGGAAACCTGGATAGGGATAGGACTCAGACGTGTTCAGAATTGTTTGCTCGCGACGTTGGAGGACTTAGGTTCTCCTAGTACTGCTATATTCAGAGACTTTGTGGCTTGGGAGTTTGGGGTGTATATTGACATGATGTTCCGAGGGCGCGCTGTAGGGTGACAACCCGAGAGACAAGTATTGGATTTTCCTTATATTTTATGGCATGCGGGTTTAGGCCCGATGAGGAATCAACATTTGGCATGCAGACTTAGGTCTGATGAGGAGCCAATAAAAAGTCAAGGTTTAGGCCTATGACTTTAGGAAAGTCCAAAAAGTTGAGAGCAAATGACGCCTGGAGCGTGAGTCTATCGCCTAGAGGTGACCTTCTGTAGATCGGTCGGAGGAGTGCGGGCCGTGGAGACGATTGCACGGGAGTCCTTGGCTGATGGTTGTTCGAGATTCTAGGACAAATCTAGATTGGTGGGGGAGAATTATAACATCCGTGAACCAAAATCCCAGTTTGGGGGATTGCATCGGTTGATGCAGGTGGTGCATCGGTCGATGCAGGTTCAAGTTTCTGCGTTTTGACTTAAGTTAAACGCTGCGTTTTGGGAAAACAGAGAAGGAAACCCTTAAGTCGAGCTTTTGTCTCATTCGACGTTTTTGTGGCCGTTTTCGAGAAATAGAAAGAGAGAAAGAGTTTTGTGAGTGTTCTTGAGGATTTCAGGAGATTTGAGGCTGTTCCTGTAGAGATCTGTAGCTGGGATCGTTGTAGGAGTTTCCTAGAAGTGTTTTCTTGCTAGTTTGAGGTTCAGTTTCGTCTTGGCAAATGTAAGTGCAGGACCATGGCTTATCTAAGCTAAGAAACTCTCTAATTTGCTTGTTGTGTGTTGTTAGACTTGTTAGATCGTTATTTTGGACGTTAGGAAGCTTTCTTGTGGCTTGGGATCGAGTTTTGTGGTTGTAGGAACGAAGATCCGGCGAGAAGCTCGGGGAAAAACACGATGCTCGGCATTGCATCAGTCGATGCATATCTTGAATCGGTCTATGCAAGTGCGAGGACGGCGCGTAAAACTCTACGGTTTTCGTGTTATGTCGAGCATGCGTCGGTTGATGCAGTTTGGGTGTTGGTCGTTGCATGTGTAACTTGCATCGGTCGATGCAGCCCTTGTGTCGGTCGATGCATCCCCATGTGGTGTCGGTCGATGCATGTCGGTGTTGGTCAATGCAGATACCTAGTTTGTTATTTGTTGTTTGTTGATTGTTGTTTGATGGTTAGAGATGACGATATTGATTGTGTGTATAGCCCAGTAGATGGGAGGATTTCCTTACTGAGTGTTTATAAAATACTCATGCATTGCAATATGTGTTTGTGGTGCAGGTAAAGGCAAAGTGTGATCGTGGAATCTAGGCAATGAAGAAGAGGATGTTCTAGGGAGTCGATTGGATGTTGTCTGGCATTGCTAGGTTGCTAGAGTTGAGTCATTAGAAACATTGCTGGGTTGTTGGTTCTATGTTTTTTTATGATTGGTTATTTGGTTATTGGTTATGTTATGAATATTGGCTATTTATATTTATTGGATATTGGTATTGTTATTTCGCTGTTGGTTGTGATCGTGGTTAGGTGGCTAGTGGATATGGGACCACTAGTTGTAGTTTATTTATTATATTATATTTATTATTTATTATTTAAAAAAAAAAAAAAAAAACGGGTCGGGTCATTTCACAACTGGTCCACAATGACCCAAATAGCATTAAAGGTCCGAGACAATGGCAATTCTACCATGCAGTCCAACGTGATCATGTCCTACTTCCACTCTAGAATGGGAAGACTCTTCAGCAAGCTGCCCGGAACCTGATGCTCAGCCTTCACTAGCTGGTAAACATCGCTACTCGCGACCCAACTAGATACATCCTTCTTCATCCCGACCCAGTTGTAGTACTGCTTGAGGTCTCGGTACATCTTAGTCGGTCCAGGATGAATAGAGAACATGCTCGCATGAGCCTCCTTCAGGATCTCCTGCCTCAAATCCTTATCCTTCGGCACACAGATCCGACCGTGCAAGAGTATGGTACCATTGGCAGAGACCTGATACTTTGAATCCACAGTTCTAGAGGCATTCACCAGTCCTGCATCCTTCTCCTGAGCCAACAGCTCCTAAGAGATAGCACACAACCTCAATGCACTAATCTCCCCTACTAGAGACTCTATTTCTTGCTCTTGAGCCGTAGCCGCCTGCTTCCAACTCAAAGCATATGCAACCAAGTTAGCCTTACCAGGGTGGTAGACTATCTCCAGATCATAATCTGCCACTAGGTCCATCCACCGCCTATGCCTCAAATTCAGCTCGGGCTGAGTGAATATATACTTCAGGCTCTTATGATCTGTAAACACCTGTACCTTTGCACCATATAGATAAGATCTCCAAATCTTTAGGTCAAAAACTACAGCAGTCATCTCTAAATTATGAGAAGGATAATTGTCTTTATGCTTCCGCAACTGCTGCGAATCGTAGGCAATAACCTTCCCATGCTGCAGCAACACACACCCCAAACCAACTCTGGATGCATCTCTATTAACCACATAGGGTTCTCCCAGCTCTAGCAATGCCAACAATGGCTTAGTAGCCAGCATCTCCTTGGGGCTTACGAAAGCCTCCTCACACTCCCGTGACCAAACAAAAGGAACCTCCTTCCCTGTCAACTTAGTCATCGGTCATGCCTTACTCGCAAAGCCCTGCACAAACCTCATGTAATAATCTGCCAACCTAAAAAAACTTCTGATCTTCGTGGCATTTTGCGGTCTAGGCCAATTTCTGATAGCCTGAATCTTCTCCGAATCTATAGAAACTCCTTCTGCAGCCACAATGTGACTCCGAAATCCCATCTCTCGCTGCCAGAAACTACACTTGCTCAACTTGTCAAACAACTTCTGCTCCCGCAGCTTCTCCAGAATTGCTCTCAAATGCACTCCATGTTCCTTAGGACTCTTGGAATAAACCAGGATATCATCGATGAAAATGATGACAGACATGTCCAGAAACTCCCGAGACATGCTGTTCATCAATCTCATAAATGCCGCTAGGGTGTTAGTCAACCCGAAAGACATCACCACGAACTCATAACGCCCATACCTCGTCTTTCTTCTTGACATACAACACCGACGCTCCCCACGGTGAACTGATAGAATGAATAAATCCCCTAATCAACAAATCCTCTGGTTACTTCCTTAGCACTACTAGACTAATAATCAAGTATGCCGACATCAACTCACTGCCACCTGAATATCAACACCTCCTATTCATCCAAGAAACTCTAGTAACTTGCTTCTTAGGTAAACTTCCACAAGATAGCATATTCCAAAAATAGTTTTCCACCTGGCAAACCTCCACGGCAAATCATCAATACAAGCGTGATAAAACAAACAAGTACCGTACTCCCCGAGTAAGCTTATAAAATCCTTATACCTAGCAACTCCGTCCATCTCCAATGAACTTTAACCACCATCGTCACAATGTTTAGTTTATCCCGCCTCAAAGGCTTCTCAAGACTTCTGCACCTGGCATTCATTCCCTTCCCGGATCAACCCTGCTACAGCTCCCTCTCCTTGTACTCCAGCACTACCGGCCACACAATTTTGACCGCAAATGCTTATCACAACTCTGGCCCCACCAGCCAGCACAACCAAAACCCAAGATTAAACCACCCTTAATCTCTCGGGGTCTACATTTAATCGTCATGCTTATTCTCTCGTTCTAGACATTGCTTTCTCCCAACTCATCCACCCTTAGGTCGCAACCTTCGAGCCATCGAAAAAAAAAAAACTTTCGAGCCATACCGATTTCACTCTCAGACTCAAAAAATAAACTTCACGAAATCCCTAATTGCATCGACAGACACCTCCACATGGCATCGACCAATGCTCCTAGGTCAATTCGCGCCATCCTCGCGTTGCATCGACCGACGCACATACCGAGCATCGTCTTCCCTAAAGCTCCTCCCCGGATCTCCGTTCCTATACCACCAAAACACAATCCAATGCCACAAAGAAGATTCCCAAAGCCTCAATTGACACAAAGACACACTAACAAGCCAAGGAACAACCACATAACACATAAACATAAAAATCATAGAAATCTCAAGCTTAGATAAGCCATGGTCATGCACTCACCTTTGCCAAACAAGATTCTGAGTCAAAAACGACAGATCTACACTCCTAGCAAGCTCCTACAACGTTTCCAACTAAAAATCTCCACTCCACAGGCAAGATCTCTCAAGAAAATCTTGAAAACTCTAAAAACCCACAAGAACAGTTTCTCTCTTCTTTTCTCTCTAAAAAGCGCCTAAACCCGACTAAAGACGACCACAACTCCTTTTAAACTCTACTTCAGGGTATCCTAACCCAAAACGCAGCGTTTAACTTACTCGTTTCTCGACTAAACCGGCCTTGCATCAACCAATGCAACGCATGCATCGATTGATGCACATCCCAAACTAGGATTCCAGTTCGCGGATGTTACAGTTGCAAACTGACCGTCATATAGATGGGCTCACGGGCCTAGTGAGAGGCCGTGAAGCTTATTAAGGAAGGTGGACCCATGGACTAGGATTAGACATATGCCCCACTGAGAGATTAGCGGTCAGGGCGTTACAAGTGGTATCAGAGCCGAATCCAGACGAATGTGAATTCGGGTTGACTCACACCATCGGGGGTGACGGTCTTGGTATGCAATGATGAAATTTTGATATGTTAGTGGAGGGAATTGTGACACCCTGGTTTCAGAGGCTTCCAGAGAGGTTGAAAGGAATTGATTTGGCCACCTACGACACAAAAGTGCATTACTCAAAGGTCCAGCGTGAACTCCACCTTGGTGTCGATCGACACCCATCACAGAAAACCAAAAATTTGTTCGCGGATGTTACACTCTCACATAATCACGAGTTGCCAGAAAGCCTCTTCAATTTCTTAGATTCAAGTAGTTCTCCCGAAAAACAGTTTCAATTTAGTTCTCATGTTAGGGTTTTTGGTTTTTGGGATTTGATTTAGAAGTTGTTGGAGATAGAGATCTAAAGTTTGGATTATTGGTTGGTTTACTTAGTTTGGAGATAGAAAAAGACGAGGAGGCAATTCACGCCCTTCCCCACATTCTCCGCTGATTTTTATCTTCTCTGCTGTAAGCTCTCTCTTTCCATATCAGAATCCTAACGAAACAACTCAACACATTCTCATATCTGTTGCAACGTTTATGGTTTTTTTTTTTTTGTGATTCTCTTTACGTTTATTGTTATTATTTTGAATGGTTGAGTTAGTACATTATTGTGGTTGTTGTTGTTTTCTCTAAACGTTTAACTACATTACATATTTTTGCATTGAGAGATGGGTGATAGTGAAGGTACCATCAAACTTGTTTAATTTGTTTGGTTTAGTACTTTGTTAGGTGAAGAGAATATATGTGCCAGATTCGAAAGTCAGTCTCACTCTTTATCCGGTAGCGACATTGATAAGCTCTCTAGATTTTGTATAAGAAAGATATATTCTTTTATTACGAGTAGAAGTGTTACAGTTTCGAGTCAAGTAACTAATACGTAAAGTAAACTTCCTTATGTTTGTAACACCCCAGAACCGCTCTATGACCACGGAGGCCATTGGACGGCGCCGAGACGCTACTTGTTGTGCGAACCGCACCCTGGTGGTCCGGTCGAGGGACGGAAGCCGCAGCTGCCCGACCAGTCCTCCTGGACGCGACTCCGCCTGCGGCCGAGGTTCGCTTAGGCTTTGCAACCCTTGCGTCCCACAGCGCGCGTTGTGTTGACCCGGACAAGGCCGAGTATCATTTGCAACTTGCCATATTTTCCTGAAAACCGAATATATTACTTTAACAAAATATTAAATTGTAAATAAATCATTAAAGCAATATATTCGGTTTTCAAGTAAACATGGCAAGTTGCAAATGATACTCGACCTTGTCCGGACTGGTCGGGCAGCTGCGGCTTCCGTCCCTCGACTGGACCACCAGGGTGCAGCTCCCACAACAAGTAGTGTCTCGGCACCGTCCGATGACCTCCGTGGCCATAAAGCGGTTCGGGGGCGTTTCAATGGTGGTATCAGAGCGGTGTTTTCGAACCCGCGAACACTTGTGCAATTCAAAGTTTTATCGAGTAAATGTGTCGCAAAAACACAAAGATTTTATCTGGTTATTTGCTTGTCTAGTTTTAGGGTGGACCTTAGATTGGACTAAGCATCTCACCTTGTTTCTTGTGGATTTTAGAATGTCTTCAGGTTATTCAGGTTGCGGAAACGGTTCAGGGAGTGAGGGGCCGAGACATGAGGATTATGGGCATCACAATGGGTATTTATCGATGGAGTCGGAGAGTAGTCATGAGCCAATTGACCCGGAGACTTGGAGTGTGGACGGGTTATTGGACGAGTATGATTCAAATGATTGGGATGAGGACGGGGTATTTGACGCTGATAACGCCAATCTGTCTATTGAGACCGATCCATCCGAGCGTCCAGACGAACCGGAGGGGATAGAAGTGGATCAGGATGATCAAACAGTTGTGTTGGAAGTGGGTGAATCGAGCCGTGTCCAAGTGAGGATAGATGCGCAAGGAAATTTTCAGACCGTACCAGTTGGAGAGTATGGAGAAGCTGCGGTTGAGCTTGCCGAGAAGTTGCAGAACTTGTTATTGGAGCTTGTGGGGGATCATTATGATGATATCAATCCCGAGGAGATCATGCGAGAGTACCCGGATACAGTCGAGAGGATTTTAAACTTTTTGACTGAGTTGTACGAGACTGGAGGAGAAGCTAATGTTGGGGTGAACGGGGCAACACCCGAGACCGGAGGTCCTAGTGGAGAGCAACCAGCAGAAGAGAGGCCAGGGATGGTTGCAAGAATTTTGTTGATGCTGAACGAGTTGCACTCGCCGGAGAGAACGGACGAGGACGATGGGGAAGTTGTTATACCGGAGGCTAAGAGAGAAGAGGATCCAGCCGATGGAGACTCTAGGACCACGGAACCCACGAAAAGGAGAGAGCGGTGTGTGGAGGTGATTGACCTCTTATCAAGTGATGATGAAGGGATTCCCACTTTTGTGGTGGAGTCAAGAGATGAGCAAGACCCGATACCGAGGGGCCAAAACCAAGAAGCTAATACGAGAATGGATCGTGAAGAGGACGCAAGGTTGAGGGCTAGCACAAGCTGTGATGTAAGAAACCAAGGTGGACCCGATCGAGAAGAGCCAGACCTCTTAATGCCAAAACAAATTGTACCCGACCAAGTAGTGCCGAATCAGGTTGTGTCGAGACACAACAGTCCTATTCGAGCCTTACCATTGCGAATGGTGCTAGCTGAACCAGAGGAGGAGCCAAGGGACCCTTATTGGGAGAGAGTCGATCGAATGGCCGACTTAAGGAGAACAAACCGCGAGCGTGTGAGATTCGACGTGGGGGAAAGTAGTACAAAGAGACCGAGAGGGTCGTACCAGGAGTTTCAGGCGAGGGAACAGCCTGTGACCACACAGCCAAGAGGGCGACTGAGGACGAGAGCCACTGCCCGGAAGAGATTAGTGTACCCGCAGCAAGTTCATATGAGGAACCAACCCTACTGTGATATGTGCGAAGGGATTGGGCATTGGACCAGGCATTGTTGGAGAACGGAGCTGAGGCGCATGTGTGATCCAACGAATGTGGAGTGTGAGTTGTGCAGAATGCGAGGTCACTTTGCCTATTGCTGCCCAAACCCAGATCTTATGAGATACACGAGGCCGTGTGATTCGTGTGGGATGCCGGGGCATCTAAACAACCATTGTTGGAGGACAAGACCGCAACATCTACCGATCCCCGAGCATGCTGTGTGTACCGAGTGTGGGACGAGAGGACACTTCGCTCATAGCTGTCCGGACCGAGTTGTGCGAGAAGGAGGGAACTCATCGAGCCAACTTGTGCATACGGAGGAGAACCCTTTAGACTGAGCTACCCGAGTTGAAGAGAGCCCGATGAATCAAGTTAGAACCTCATTGTCTGCTCCCTCTGCCTCAACTGCATCTCCTGCAGAACCGTGACCTGATGAGCCAGCTAGGGAGTGCGAGTGCACTTGTGAAGTGTGTTTTAAGCTCAGGAACCCGTAGACTAGCTGGGGGTAAGGGAAGTTTCTTTTGGGAATATGTGCAAGCGTCGGATAGTTTTATTTTTGTTGTAAGTTCTAGACTTAACCTCATTGTGTTTGTCTAGGATCCGAACCCTTAAGTTTATCTGCTAAGTGGTGTAGAACCTCATATCTTTTGTAAAAAGTACTTTGTGTTCTTTAGCCATGATTGTGTTGTTTGTGGTGTGAAAATCGTTGCTTGTTTAACTACTTGCTTGATTTGCTTGAGTGATATAGGTTGCATAGTTAATTATTTTGCATAATTAGCTTGCATATCTTCAGCGTGATCGATGAGGATTCACATAAGTCACCGCAAAGCGCGATCAGACAAAAGAGAAGAAGATCAAGAAAGATCAAGAGAGTTCAACCAAGAAAAGGGCAATCAGTTCAGTTAAGAGCAAAAGAAAGAGAAGAGAAAAATGATGGAAAAGGGTGAGGCGAATCCAAAGAATTCGAAAGAGCAAAAGAGCGGTGCAAATGAATCGAAAATGGCAAAAACAAATTGAGAAAGGCAAACCAAATATGAGCAAGAAAGTGGCAAAAACAAACTAAGAAGGTCGGATCGAGCTCGATCAAGGAAATGCGAAGGTAATGCATGATCCGAGAATTAAGTGCAAAGAGGGTGCAAGAAGATAATATATGGAAGGTGAAGTTGTCTACGAATAGAGAAGAGGGTGCAAGAAAATAATGGAAGGCGAAGCCGAGGAAGCCAATCTTGTGCTCAATGGCGAAACAAGTGCAGTTCTATTGAGCCAAACTTGGAAAAGAACAAAGAAGGTAACAAATTGCGGAGAAAAAACCAAGGAGTTGGCAGATGGAGATCATCATTAAAGTTAAAGAAGTCAGTTGGCGGGAACCAAGACTATTTGATTAAGTGCAGTGATCAAAATAAACCAAGTAAGTCGGAGAAGGTGTTACATCAAAAGAATGGCGTGGAGACTAAAAGAATCAGAAAAGATTTGTAATCGGAGTGAACCAGAATACGTACCAAGGCAAAGAGTCAAGAAAAAGCTGAAGAAAGAGAAGCAGTGAATCAAAGAAGTTAAAGGAGTGGATAAGTCATAGTACATCAAGGAAGAAGCCTTAATACTCAAAGCGAGATTGAAGAATATGAGGAACCAAGTAAATGCTGGAGGTCAAGAAACTCTCTAAAAGCATCAGCAAGTGGTGTAAGCGGTACAAGTATGAAGTGAAACTATGGAGACAAAAGAACCAAAGAAAGGAGGATTTCAATAAAGATATTGGCGTAGCGGTAATCACAAGACGCGGACACTTGTGTCGAGAAGTATCGATATCCCAAGGAGAGGATCAGGAGATTCGAGAATTCGGGACGAATTCTTATAAAGGGGGGGGGGAGAATATAGTGACCCTCACTAGGGGCAGAAATCCCAAAATAAAAATTCGAGGAAATGGCCTAGAAAAGACACAAGAAGGAAGCGGAAGTAAAACAAAGAAGAACGCCCCAAGGAAGTCCGAGGAAAAAATTCATGGGTCGGAGAATGGCAGAGCCAAGACTGAAATGACCGGAGGTGCGATCGAGACCTTAAGACCGATCGAAAATTATCAATTTATGCGGAAACGGCATCCGCGGATGAGACGGTTGAGTACCGAGAAAGATGTCCGAGTGATGTCTAAGAAAGGATTGAGATGTCCGGGAGATGATCGGGGAAACCGAGAAAAGCCCGGAAGAGACCGAGAAGAAAAAAAATGTCCGGGAGCTACCGAGAAGACTGATAGCCACCGAGGAGCCCAGAGGATTATTTGAGAGTTGCCGAGGGGATAGTCCGAGAGTTGTCGAGAGAATCGACAATGTCCAAGAGACCGAGAAAATTATCCAGATTTTGCCGAGAGAATCGATAGCGTCCGAGGAACCGAGAGAATTATCTGGAATTTGCCGAGAGGACCGAGACGTCCGAGAGATATTTGGAGACATCCGGGAGTTGCCGAGAGTTACCGAGGATGTCCGAGAAATGCCGAGACTGACTGAGAGTCGTGTCCGAGCGATACCAAATGCCGAGACTGACCAAAAGTCGTGTCCGAGCGAGGTCGAGAAATCCGAGAATTATCCAGAGCGTCGGACTGTGTGGACGGGTTTTGCCGAGAAAATGTGGGAATCGTTTTCTCTCATGGAACTGACCAATCAGCTTACATGCAAGGCATGCAGAGATAATTTTGGAGTTGCAAGAGAAATGTTGCTCAAGGATTAGGCAGTGTAATGCACGCGCCACATGCAGCCAAATTTTCGCCACTTGTCAAAAGGCACTAAGGAAAAGAGAGGAGAAGTCGAGCCTATAAATAGGGGCTTTGTGGCTTCATTTGCTCAATTTCTCTCATTTCACTCAAACACAAAAGCTTACTTTTCTCTCAAGTCCGAGAAAGAAAGAGGGAGACGAGATTGAGAGATCGCCGAGAGAGATTGCCGAGAGAGATTGCCGAGGGGATTGCCGAGAGGGAATCGCCGAGAGAGACGAGAAAGATCGTCGAGAGGGAGATCGAAGCGAAGTGCTGCTTGCGTCGAGAGGAGACAAAGTTTGCGGTAAAGTTGGTCGAGAGAGCTGTCTAGCGCGAAGGGAGAATTGTCTAATCCGCGGTGCCGTGAAGTCCAATCATCACTGATCACGTAAAGGTGAGTTCTGCGGTAATTGTGTGTTGCATGTAGACTAGATTCACGGTAGAATCAGTTAAATTGTTGCATGCATAAATTTGGTAGGATTCATGCTAGATTCATGTTAAAGATTACATCGAATTTGAGCGAGGAATCACCATGCAAGATCGCGAACGAATTTGGATGCATTTAAGTAAATTGGACTTACTTAAAATTTGGACAAAGGATATCGCATGCGAATTGAGAACTGAAGTTGTTAGCAATTTTATTTGCTTAAAAACCGGTTGCATGCATAATTAAAACTTGGTGAAGCTAATTTGCAATTTATTTGCATAAAATTGGATAAGGTTAGCTTGCATGCACAATCGGATTAAAAAGGATTTAAATGGGTTAAATCGCTTAAAAATTGGCTTTGCATGCGTAAATTGGACTTAATGATTTAAGCGGTTAAATCAATTTGGTTGCATGGGTGTGAAACAATCTTAAGTTGCTCGAAATATATTTCTTGCTTCTTGTTGATTATAACTTGTGTTATTCTTGATTGATTTCTTGCTACAGTAAAACCTCTATAAATTAATAAAGTCGGGACCATGAAATAATATTAATTTATAGAGATTTTAATTTATCGATAAATTAATAATTATTAATTTATAGAGAGACTTTCCAAATTTGGTAAAATATATTAAAAATAAGATTTAATCTTTATAACTAATATTTTAATAAAACCAATTACAATGAAAATAACAATTATCACATTTTGAAGATATCACTCAAAGATTTTTATATAGTAAAAATATTAAAAATGAACTATGATAAAAATTAATGTGTACATATATACATATATTTAGATAATTTTACATAATTATTAATTTATATTATTGATGGGATCATATACTTATAAAACAGTTTCAAAAAATTATTATTTTATTATATTATCGAATAGTGTCCAAAATTACACTAGTCCCAACTTAGGACCGGAGAAATTTTTTAATTTATAGAGATCATTAATTTATCGAGTATTAATTTATAGAGGTTCTACTGTATATGCTTGAATTATAAATGCTCAAATTGGTGTTGTAAGTTTTATTTTAGCTTAGTCTCTTGAAGTTTGTTCTCGAGTCTAGCTAAGAATAGTGAGTCGATTTTTCTGTTCCAAAAGCGGTTGTCAGGCGTGAGTTCCCGACGACCACTCACGCGGGGACACTGTCATGGCTAGCTAGCTACTAGCGTGACAACTACATGACAATGTAGCTAAGTTGCGGGCACATTGCTGGTGACCTTTGTGGTCTCGGCATGAGGGAGATGGTATGGAACGGAACGGATTATCGAAGGGCCCTAGGTGTAAAGAGTCTAGAGTATTCAAGCGTACCTTGTTTATGTCTAGTCGTCTTTGCATGTTGTGTGTCGTCTAAGAGTCTTGGATATTTCAAGTATCCCTTGTCTTATTCTAGACGTCTTAGCAAGTCGTGTATGAGATAAGAGTCTAATGTGTCCAAGTAGTTCCTTGTTCACTTAGGTCGTCTTTCTCATAGAGTAGCAAGTCTAGATCGTTCGAATGGAGTCGTAGTGATCTAATCTCTCTTGCGTGTTTGTTGTTTGAATTGCTTCCGCTAATGTTTCTGTTGTGTAGCTTTGATAAATTGCTAAGTTTGCTTTACTTGCTTGTTAGTCTTGCTTACCTGGGTAGTCGGGTTGGGAAAAGTAGAATTCCTGTTTAAGAGAAGGGGTACCCAGGCTCACTGAGTAATCTTAGATTACTCATGATATTATTTTGGTCTTGCAGGGAAGCCTAAGTGAGTCTAGAGCTGGAGCAAACGTTAGAGTACCGGATAGGGTTTTCTTTGTGTTCTTTGTGGGAAGATTTTGAAGTGACTTTAAGTTTGAAAGGTTTAATAAAGTATGAAACCTCTTTTTAATTAAGTCTCTTAAATCAAATCTGATCAAAAGATGTGTAAATGTAACAGGTTAGACTGTTAAGAAGATATGATGATTTGCGGGAATCAATGGCAGTAATCACTGATCATGTTAAGCTTCTCGTCAAGTTTTGACTCTTTTGACTCTAACACAATGTGAGGGATTCTCGCTGTTCTTGTTTGCATCGACAACACTTAAGCTAAAAGTTCTCGTATCATCAAACTCTATCGCGGATACTCTCTCTCAATCTTCCCTGTTTCATTCAATCAATCACCCATCAACTTGTTCTCGTAATCTATAAAGGTTGCACATTGTTTACTGAAGAATTGTTTATGAACGAATTGGAATAAAGTTTTCAACTTTTTTTAAGGAGGGAATAAAATGTGTTTGCTTAATCAGTCACTGCTTGATTTGGCTGCCAAAAAAAAGATTTGATCTTTGTGGAGAAGACCCGAATTGATTGTTTGGATTGATTACTTCTGTTTGTGTAGGTTGAGGCATAGAGGTCCTGATTGGAGTGGACTCCATTGTTATTAATATTGTTATCTTGCTCATGGGCGTTTAGCCATCATTGACCCAACTTCTGGAGACCAACCGCTGTATAACGAAGACAAGACCATCGTTGTCACGGCACTTGAGACAATGTCAATCATGTGTGAACAAATGTCAAAATTTGGACCTTTGTCAATTGTATCATCTGAATAGTAAATCAAATGTGCTCATGATGTCAGGTCAATGGAGAGATATACAACCACAAGGTTTTGCATGAAAAGCTCAAGTCTCATCAATTCTACATTGGTAGCGACTGTGAAGTGATTACACACCTTGTAAGTATGTGTAATTGAGAAAAGACTGAATTGTTGCTTATGGATTACTATCTGTTGTACTTTTTTTGCTTATTGCCACTTAGTGAAAATGTAACTGAGCATCTTTATTGTTGCATTTTGGTCTATCTTGCAGTACGAAGAACATAAAGAATACGTCTTTTTCATACATTCAAAGTGAACTAGTGGCTGTTTATGTAACACCCGCAAACCAATTCTTGGTATTTTAGTAAGGGTGTCGATCGACACCACAGGGGGAGTGTCGATCAACACCAATTGTGGCCGGTTTGGTCGGTTCAATTTTAATTGTCCGGTTTGCGTGGTTGGTTTAGGGAATCCCTAAAATCGAGTTTTAGAGGAAGAAAACGACCTAGGGTTGTGTTGTTTTGTCTTATTCTCCGTTTTTGAGAGAAAACACAAAGAGAGAGTGTTCTTGAGCTTTTGGGAAGAGATTGAGAGATTTCTTGCTGTTCTTGGGAGATCTAAGGCTGGGAAGGTGTTAGAAGCTTGCTAGGAGTGAGAGAATTCGTTCATGTTGGTCAGAATCTTCTTGAAAGAGGTGAGTGCATGACCATGGCTTATCTAAGCTAAGACCTCTAGATTCTATGTGATTTGGTGCTTATGTGGTTGTTTTCTTTGAGTTTTCTATGATATTTCGTTGCTGTCTGGGCTGGGTTTGGCTTCTGGGAGTGCAAGGAGCGGATTGGAGAAGATTGGAGGCGAGATTTGGAGTTTCTGATCGAGGGAAATCGCTGCTCGACATCGGTGTCGGTCGACACCAGTTGGGGTGTCGGTCGACACCAACGCGAGGACGGCTCGGAACTTTAGCGAGTGTCGATCGATGCCATGTGGAGGTGTCGGTCGACACCAACTAGGGTTTTCAGGAGTGTCGGGCAGGGTGTCGGTCGACACCAGTTTGGTGTCGGTCGACACCAGATAGTCAGTGACGATCGACACCATCTGGTGTCGGTCGACACCCCTTGTTCAGTTACGATGGATGTTGCATGCTATGTATATTGTCTGGTTTGTTTTATTGATTGTTGTTTGTGGCATGTAGAGATCTTATTGCTTGTGTGTATAGCCCAGTAGATGGGAGGATTGCCTCACTAAGTATTTGTGATAATACTTACGCATCTCAATTGTTGTTTGTGGTGTGCAGGTAAAGGCAAAGTGTGATCGTGGAATCCAGGCAATGAGGAGGATGTTCTAGGGACTTGATTGGGTGTTGTCTGGCATTGTTAGGTTGCTAGAGTCGGGTCCTAGAAACATTGTTAGGTTGCTGGTTTCATGTTTCTTGATGATTGATTATTGGATATTGTTTATGCTATGGTGTTGGATTATTATTGGTTTATTATTGGATATTGATTTATGGTATTCCGCTGTTGATTGTGAATATGGTTAGGTGGCTAGTGGGTATGGGACCACTAGTTGTAGTTTATTAATATATTTATTATTTATTATTTAAAAAAAAAAAAAAAAAAGGTCGGTCGTTTCATTTTGGTATCAGAGCCCTTACGGTTCTAGGTTTGGGTTCACTAGGTTTCTGTTGTAGATGTTTGGGATTGCATGTCTTGATTGATTATGTGAGTTAGTCAATTGTGTGTGGCATGGAGTCCTAGAACATCCTCTTCGAGCCGAGTGTGTGATTCCACGGTGAGTTTATGTTTCTGTGTTATAATAGAAATTGTTTGCTTAGCCTTCTGTTCATGGTAGTGCAGATGGTTAGAGAGAATGCTGTGGCTGGTCGAGGTCGAGGTCGTGGTCGCCGACGTGGTCGTGGACGCGGATGTGGGAGAGCATGGGCGTTATTTGGCTATGCTCAAGGAGATGAAGGGTCTGTTCACTGAGAGGTTTGTGGGTGGTACAGATCCTACTGCTGCGGATGCATGGAGGACGAGTGTGGAACGTAACTTCCATACTCTGAGATGTCTGTGGAGTTTGGGTGGACATAGGGGTCTACTTTTTGGGTGGTGATGCTGAGTTGTGGTGGAGGTCAGTGGTTGCTAGGAGGGTGCAGAGGGAGATGACTTGGGCTGACTTCGTCTTGGAGTTCAACCGCAAGTATTTTCCTAGAGAGGCATTGGACCGGTTGGAGGTGCAGTTCCTTCAGATATCTCAGGGGACGCGGTCAGTGCGGGAGCTGGATTTAGAGTTCAGTCGACTTCTATGTTATGGGGGTCGGGCTATGGAGTCCGAGGAGGCTCAGGTGAGGAGGTTTGTGAGAGCTCTACGGGATGATTTGAGGGTTCACTGTAGAGGGCGGTATTATGCTACGCGTGCAGAGCTGGTTGAGACTGCAGCAGAGATTGAGGAGGATATCAGGGCACAGTCAGTGTCGGTTACTCCAGCAGTTCAGCCTAGTAAGGCTCAGCAGCAGGGTGGTTCTAGCAGGGGCGGTAGGCATGCTCAGGGAACCAAGAGGAAGTGGGAGGCTACGCAGAAGCCGAGTGGTGCAGGTTGCTTCGGTTGTGGAAGCAAGGATCACAAGGTTGCTAGTTGTCCCAAGAGGTGTGTTCCGACGGCGGGACCTCGGGTATGTTACCATTGTAGAGAGACGGGGCACATCAGGCCTTTTTGTCCCAAATTGCAGCCGGCAGCAGTGGCAGCGTTGCAGCAGGTGCAGCCTGGGGGTCAGCAGGTGGCACGGATTGAGCAGGGGCCTCGGGTTTACACGACAGCTGAGACTGGTGGAACCAGTGCCGGGGCGATCACAGGTATATTTTCTGGTACTCTAACTTTGTGAATTGTAGTAGGTTCAGATTGTATATGTTTCCTGTGATAAAGTGTTAGGTTCTCAACACATGAGGTTTGTGTAGGGACCTTGTTGGTGGGCGGGTTTAAGTCCCACGTTATGTTTGATTCTGGAGCTTCTCATAGCTTCATTACTCCGGAGTGTGCGGAGTGTGCGGGAATCAGAGGGGATCCCGGGGAGCGTACAGGAGTTGTTAGAGTTGCTGGAGGCAAGTTCCTGAGAGTTATTGGACGAGCTAGAGGGGTTGATATTCAGATCGCAGGAGAGTCAAGGCCGGCGGATTTGCTTATCAGTCCAGTGGAGTTGTATGATGTGATTCTCGGGATGGATTGGTTGCATCGGCATATGGTGCATTTGGATTGCTATCGGGGTAGAGTGGAGTTTGAGCGTCCAGGAGGGAAGTTGGTTTTTCAGGGTATTAGACCGACTTCGGGGAGTCTCGTGATCTCAGCCATTCAGGCTGGGAAGATGATCGAGAAGGGCCGTGAGGCTTATCTGGTTACTATATCGATGCCAGAGTCAGTGGGGAAGTCTACGGTTAACGGCATTCCGGTAGTAGAGGAATTTGAGGATGTGTTTCAGTCCCTGCAGGGATTACCACCATCTCGGTCGGATCCTTTTACCATTGAACTGGAACCGTGGACGACACCGTTATCCAAGGCTCCTTACAGAATGGCTCCAGCAGAGATGGCAGAACTGAAGAAGCAGCTAGAGGATTTGTTGAGTAAGGGATTCATCCGTCCTAGTGTATCACCGTGGGGAGCGCCGGTGTTGTTCGTGAAGAAGAAGGATGGGAGTTTCAGGTTATGCATTGATTATCGGGGTTTGAACCGGGTCACTGTGAAGAACAAGTATCCTCTTCCTAGGATCGATGAGTTGTTGGATCAGTTGAGGGGTGCTACTTGGTTCTCTAAGGTGGATCTGGCGTCGGGTTATCATCAGATACCGATAGATGAGGCAGATGTGAGGAAGACTGCTTTCAGGACGAGGTATGGGCACTATGAGTTTGTGGTGATGCCCTTCGGATTGACTAACGCACCAGCAGCGTTTATGAGATTGATGAACAGCGTGTTTCAGGAGTTTCTGGATGTGTCTGTCATCATTTTCATCGACGATATCCTGGTTTATTCTAAGAGTCCGAGGAGCACGCAGTGCATTTGAGGGCAGTTATGGAGAAGCTGCGGGAGCAGAAGTTGTTTGCTAAGTTGAGCAAGTGCAGTTTCTGGCAGCGTGAGATGGGCTTTCTGGGTCACATTGTTTCTGCAGAGGGGGTTTCTGTGGATCCAGAGAAGATTCAGGCTATCAGGGATTGGCCTAGACCGCAGAATGCCACGAGAGATCAGGAGTTTCCTTGGTTTGGCAGGTTACTACAGGAGGTTTGTGCAGGGGTTTGCAAGCAGAGCACGTCCTATGACCAAGTTGACAGGGAAAGATGTTCCTTTTGTCTGGTCAGAAGAGTGTGAGGAAGGCTTTGCAAGCCTGAAGGAGATGTTGACTACTGCGCCAGTGTTGGCTTTGCCTGAGCAGGGAGAACCCTATGTGGTTTATACAGATGCATCTAGAGTTGGTTTGGGTTGTGTGCTGATGCAGCATGGGAAGGTGATAGCCTATGCATCGCGGCAGTTGCGGGTGCATGAAGGCAACTATCCTACTCATGATTTGGAGATGGGTGCTGTAGTTTTTGCCTTGAAGATTTGGAGATCTTATCTTTATGGTGCAAAGGTACAGGTGTTCACAGATCATAAGAGCCTGAAGTATATATTCACTCAGCCTGAGTTGAATTTGAGACAGAGGCGGTGGATGGAGCTTGTGGCGGATTATGATTTGGAGATAGCCTATCATCCTGGTAAGGCTAACACGGTTGCAGATGCTCTGAGTCGGAAGAGGGTAGCTTCGGCTCAGGAGCAGGAGATGGAGTCTCTGGTAGGAGAGATCAGTGCGTTGAGCTTGTGTGCTGTTTCACTGGAACCGTTGGGTTTGGAAGCAGTGGACAGAGCAGATCTTTTGAGCAGGGTACGGTTGGCACAGGAGAAGGATTTGGGGCTGGTGAATGCCTCAAAGGATGTTGATTCAGAGTATCAGGTCTCAAATAATGGTACTATCTTGGTGCATGGTCGGGTTTGTGTGGCCAAGGATGAGGAGTTGAGGCAGGAGATTCTGAGAGAGGCTCATGCGAGCAAGCTGTCTATTCATCCAGGAGCGACTAAGATGTACCGTGATCTCAAGAGGTACTATCATTGGGTCGGGATGAAGAAGGATGTAGCTAGTTGGGTTTCGAGGTGTGATGTGTGTCAGCTAGTGAAGGCTGAGCATCAGGTTCCTGGCGGGTTACTGAAGAGTTTACCCATTCCTGAGTGGAAGTGGGATATGATCACCATGGATTTCGTGGTAGGGTTGCCAGTGTCACGGACCTTTGATGCTATTTAGGTCATTGTGGACCGGTTGACTAAGTCTGCACATTTTCTGGCCATTAAGAAGACTGATGGAGCAGCAGTCTTGGCTAAGAAGTATGTGAGAGAGATAGTCAGATTGCATGGGGTGCCAGCGAGCATTGTGTCTGACAGAGATTCCAAGTTCACTTCGGTGTTCTGGAAGGCATTTCAGGCAGAGATGGGCACTAAGGTGCATATGAGTACAGCTTATCATCCCCAGACAGATGGGCAGTCTGAGAGGACGATCCAGACGCTGGAGGATTTGCTGAAGATGTGTGTGTTGGATTGGGGTGGCCATTGGGCAGATCACCTGAACCTGGTAGAGTTTGCTTACAACAACAGCTATCAGGCGAGTATTGGTATGGCTCCTTATGAGGCTTTGTATGGGAGGCCGTGTCGTACACCTTTATGCTGGACTCAGGTGGGGGAGAGGAGCATGTACGGGGCAGATTTTGTTCAGGAGACCTCAGAGAAGATCCGGGTTCTCAAGCTGAACATGAAAGAGGCTCAGGATAGGCAGAGGAGTTATGCTGATAGGAGGAGGAGAGACCTGGAGTTTCAGGTAGGAGACAGAGTGTACCTCAAGATGGCCATGTTGCGGGGTCCGAACAGGTCATTGACAGAGACTAAGTTGAGTCCGAGGTATATGGGTCCGTTCAGAGTGATTGAGCGAGTTGGACTAGTGGCATATAGACTGGAGTTACCTGAGGTTATGCGAGCTTTCCACAAGGTATTCCATGTGTCTATGTTGCGGAAGTGTCTCCGTGAGGATGATCAGTTGTTGGCTAAGATTCCTGAAGATCTTCAGCCTAACATGACTTTGGAGGCGAGACCAGTGAGGGTTCTCGAGAGGAGGATCAAGGAACTTCGGAAGAAGAAGATTCCTTTGATGAAAGTCCTTTGGGACTTTGATGGTGTGGAGGAGCAGACTTGGGAGCCTGAGGCGAGGATGAAGGCAAGGTTTAAGAAGTGGTATGAGAAGCAACCACAACCTGAGCTTGCCTAGTCTGGTTCCGTCTGTAATCCGTGGCTGGAGCGGGAATGGAGTATTCCAGCCCATCTCTCTTGTTACTCGGTCGCTTGGGGTGGTTGGTTGTGCGACTCAGTAACAAGATGAGGTGGTGCTCGGGGTACAAAGTTTCCGTGAGGCGGGGTTTGGGGGAAAGTTTCCCGAAATAGAAGTTTCCTAAAGTGGAAAGGTTCCAGAAATGGAAAGTGCTATTTATGGAAAGTTTCTCGGGAGAGAGAATTTGTCCATTTCTTTTGCGGTGGGAAGCCTGGGAGGGGCTTTTGTGCCTTTGTGGCGGACTTTCGAGTCAGAGTGCCTGTGTGTGGCGGGCTTTTAGCCAATTGTGTGGCCTTTGTGGCGGACTTTTAGCCGTTTGTTGGCCTTTGTGGCGGGCTGTTTAGCCAGAGTGTCTTTGTGACGGTCCTTCGGGACAGATGGTCTTTGTGACGGTCCTTCGGGACAGATGGTCTTGGTGACGGTCCTTCGGGACAGATGGTCTTTGTGACGGTCCTTCGGGACAGATGGTCTTCGTGACGGTCCTTCGGGACAGATGGTCTTTGTGACGGTCCTTTGGGACGAGTGGCCTTGGTGGCGGTCCTTTTTAGGACATTTGTTTGGCCTTGGTGGCGGTCCTCGTGAGGACATTTTGTTGGCCTTGTGGCGGCCCTTGAGGCGAGTATATGATCCTTGTGTGGTCATGGGGTATTCCAGTGAGGGGATATGTGGTTGGTAGGACATTGAGATGTTTTACGCGAGCCACGGGAGGGAAACCTGGATAGGGATAGGACTCAAACGCGTTCAGAATCGTTTGCTCGCGGCTCTTGGAGGACTTTGGTTCTCCTAGTACTGCCATATTCGGAGACTTTGTGACTTTGGAGTATGGTTGGTATATCGACTTCGGACGACGGTCCGGAGGCGCGCTGTAGGGTGACGACCCGAGAGACGAGTTGGATTTTTCCTTATATATTATGGCATGCGGGCTTAGGCCCGATGAGGAGCCAACATTGGCTTGCAGACTTAGGTCTGATGAGGAGCCGATGAAACTCAAGGTTTAGGCCTATGAGAAAAAGGAAAGTTCAAAAGTCGAGAGCAAATGACGCCTGGAGCGTGAGTCTATCGCCTAGAGGTGACCTTCTGTAGATCGGTCAGAGGAGTGCGGGCCGTGGAGACGGTTGCACGGGAGTCCTTGGCTGATGGTTGTTCGAGAATCGAGGACGAATCTAGATTGGTGGGGGAGAATTGTAACACCCGCAAACCAATTCTTGGTATTTTAGTAAGGGTGTCGATCGACACCACAGGGGGAGTGTCGATCGACACCATTTGTGGCCGGTTTGGTCGGTTCAATTTTAATTGTCCGGTTTATGTTATTCCGCTGTTGATTGTGAATATGGTTAGGTGGCTAGTGGGTATGGGACCACTAGTTGTAGTTTATTAATATATTTATTATTTATTATTTAAAAAAAAAAAAAAAAAGGTCGGTCGTTTCAGTTTATTAGATTGTTTCAAGTCAAAGTGAGCAGCTAAGAAAGGCTTGGATAGGTTACATGTACATGTAAAGTTTGTCTCTGTTATTCTTTGTAATGTTAGCTTTATTTTATTTAAGACTTGGTGGCACTTAAGTAAGTCTTCTTTTGGTTAATGTAATATTAAGGTCATGTATGTTGATTCTTTTATGAAATATAAATTTAATTAAATAAATTTTGAAAAAAAATACCATATGACATTATATAAAATAGCATTCCATTAAAGCTATAATATAGCTATGGTAGAAACTCTTACCATAGCGTGTAAAATGACTTATAACATTATTTTAAAAAATTAAAAAAACCTGATAACAAAGCATTTGGTTACTACTATGGTAGAGTCTTCTACTATAGCATACTTATATGATGCTATCGTATGTGTGATACCTACGTTAACAGTGGCCTAACATAGTGTTTGTGAAAAAGCTATGAATGATGTATTATAGCATTTCTCTACTGCTATCAATGTAGATATTTGTTGTAGTGATCGTTTTTGGGTCAAAAATTCCTGCAAAAGAGTTGAGTGAATTGACCATGGCTGATTTAAGCCTGAGATCTCTTTTTTTTGCTTGTTCTATGTTGTTTGTGGTGTTTTCTTGCTTGTGGTGGTTGTGTTATGGTTCTCATAGGTTCCTGAAGCTTTTGGGTGAGTTTGGGACGGATTGGAGATGGTTAGAAACGGAGATTCGATGATTGGCTTTGAACAGAATATGTCTGCGGAGTTGGTGTCGATCAACACCAGGAGGGTGTCGGTCGACACGAAGTAGGAATCAGTGTCGATCAACATCACTCTGGTGTCGCTTGACACCAACTAGTCTGGTGTCGGTCAACACCAACTTGTCTGTTGCGTGGTTTCCTGGTTTGTTGTGCTTGTTTGTTGTTTGATAAACATTGAAATCTCAGTTGCTTGTGTGTATAGCCTAGTAGATGGGAGGATTGCCTCACTTAGTATTTGTGATAATACTTACGCATCTCAATTGTTGTTTGTGGTGTGCAGGTATGTGACGTTGAATCATGGCGATAAGGAGGAGGATGATCTAGGGTCTCGGTTGTGGTGTTATGTTATGTTATTGATGTTGGAACCTTGGATAGAGTTATGCTAGGTTGTTGGATAGAATTATTAGGAATGTTAATGTTTGATGATATGTTGGTTTTGTATTGTTGGTATGTTTCCGCTATGCATATTGGTTGTTGTTGGTTTATTGATGTATTGTGGTTTGGTTGGTTTAATTAAGTAGTATGGAATGCTTAATTATATATTATTATTATCATATAAAAAACGGGATGGGTTGTTTCAATTTGGTATCAGAGCCCTTACGGTTCTAGGGCGTTTAATTGAACTGGTGTTAGAGTGGTTAAGGGAATTTAGTTGGTGGAATTATTTTCCAGTTGCTTGAGGCATGATATTTTGAATCATTGTACTGTGATGGAAATTGATTATGAGTAGTTAGTCAATTTGAGTGAGTATGGAGTCCTAGTATCATCCTTTTCGAGCCTTCAATGAGATTTCACGGTAAGTTATTTTCTTTGTTCTTAGTTGTGTAGTGTTTTTAGCTTCTGTTCAGGAAGTGCAGTTGGCTGTTGGCAAGGTTTTGGAAAGTGGTGAAACACGCCGGTATCAGAAAACACCGTTGGCGGTGATTTGTGAAAGTGGATGTGTTGGAAATGGATTTTCGAGAAGTTAAGTTGGAGACTGAATTCGTCAAGGGTGGCTGGAGTGCCACTATTTAGTAAGTTAGTAATTCGCATTCGCTTACTGGTGTTGCTGGAGGTCGAGCGGGTACGGTGAGTGTGGCAACAGGTTTTTCTCAGACTGAGATGACCGTATTGCGGATTTACTGACAATGTTTCTGGAGAGGATTTAATAAGATGATTAGTTCTTATGAAATCTTGATGTGGAGTGGGTTAAGGGATTATGTGATTCCTGAAATGGAAAGTTTCCATAAATAGAAAGTTTCTAAAAATGGAAAATTCTATGAATAGTTAGGACTTGTCTATTTTTGTAAAGGGGATGGGAAATGCCCGGAGTGGCGGGAATGTTTAGAGGTTGACCTAAAGAGTGGTCACAGATGAGATGATCAGTTCTCATGGATTTTTGATTGGTGATGTCACGGTGCTACAAGATATGCGGGTTCTAAAAATGAGAAGTTTTATGAATAGTTAAAGCTTACCTATTTATAGAAGGTGCGGTTGCAAACAAATAGAAAGTTTAATGAATAGTTAGAACTTGTCTATATTTGGGAAGGGTGTGTGTAAAACACCCGAATGCTTGAAATGTTTTAGAGTTGGCCTGAAAAGTTGTCATGGCGGGGGTGATATTCCGGTGAGGGAGTATGGTGGTTGGTAGGACAATGCTATGTTTTATGCACACCACTGGAGGTAGTTTCGGTCGGTAGATGCTTATAGACGTTAGGACTTGTTTTCTCATGTGGAGATGATTAATTCTCATGGGGAGATGATTAGTTCTATGGAGGAGATGATAAGTTCCCTTGGTGCACCGCGGGCTTGACGGGGTGCGACCCTGAGAGCGAAAGAGGAGATGATTAGCCTAGGGGATGATTAGTTCCCCGGAGGGGATGATTAGTTTTCCGGAGGGGATGAGTAGTTCCTCTGATACCAAGATCTCGAGGGTGACGATCCGAGAGTAAGACGGTATGGCTCGAGGACGACGGTCTAAGAGTGCAGGCGGTGCAGTTCGAGGGTTGCGACCTGAGAATGAGTGAGTGAGAGAGCAAACAATGTCTAGGACGTGGATATGAGCATAGTAACTGGATGTAGACCTCGGAGGTCGGGATTGATCTCGTGTTTTGGGTTGTGCTGACTAGTGGGGTCAGGGTTAGGTGGACAGTTGGGTCATGTGGTTGTGCGGGCTGTTGCGATAGTTGCATGGAAAACCTTGGCTGACGTTTTTCAGTCCTGTTGGGAACTTGCGGGCCGTGGTTACGGTTGCACAGAGGTCCTTGGTGGAGGGATGGTGTTGCAGGATTCGAGGACGAATCCTAGTTGGTGGGGGAGAATTGTAACATCCACGAACCAAATTGGGACTTCGGGAGTGGGTGTCGATTGACACCAAGAGGAGTGTCGATCGACACCATCGATTTTAGTTCGACCGAGTTGATTTGAATTGTCGTTTTGGCTCAGTTTGGTTCAATTGAAGCTCCTAACCGATGTATTTAAAGAGGAAGTCGACAAAAAGGGTTTTGGGAGGTTGTATTGTCGCCGTTGAGAGAATAAAAAGAGAGAAAAAGGAGAGACACGTTAGAGAGTGTTCTTGATAGTTTTTGGGATTGTTCTTGGCTGTTTGGTGACATCTGTTGCTGTGGAAGGCAGTGTTGTTGCTGGGAACGAAGGAGAAGCTTCCTAGGGTGTTGGATTCAACGTTTTTGGGTTAAAACTTCCTGAAAAAGAGGTGAGTGCATGACCATGGCTGATCTAAGCTTGAGATCTATTTTGTTTTGCTTGTTCTATGTTGTTTGTGGTGTTTTCTTGCTTGTGGTGGTTGTGTTATGGTTCTCATAGGTTCCTGAAGCTTTTGGGTGAGTTTAGGACGGATTGGAGATGGTTAGAAATGGAGATTCGATGATCGGCTTCGAGCAGAACGTGTGTGCGGAGTCGGTGTCGATCGACACCAGGAGGGTGTTGGTCGACACCAAGTAGGAGTCAGTGTCGATCGACACCACTGTATTCTCTAGTTTAAAAATATGATCTGTTTTTTAAGGTTAATTGGTGAATTGTGTATGTTGAATGGTGAATCCTCTTCAACAATGAAGCAAGGTAATTCATCGGTGTTATAATAGCTTTTGATGAAGTAAATGCTTGGTAGTCTTGTGTGTTATAAATGTTTACTGTCTTGTTTGTGATAAATGCTTGTTAGGTGTGAAGTAAAATTGTCTACACCATGTTTTGTTTATGCTTTCTGTCTGATCGATGCTTAATTTGCTTATTAATGCTCGGTCGGTTAAGAAACTTTGCTTACTCTTTCCTAACCATTTGAAACTGAAAACGCAAATGGTTGTCAAACGTAATGACTGTTACGTGTGAAGTAAAACTATGATCAATGATTGTGTTGTTTGACCACTGTTTGTATTGTCTTGTTTGATCAATGTTTCAGTTATGTTCTGTAATCAATGTAATGTGTTGTGTTATGTTAAATATGAGATTAGTCTCGTGGTTCTTCTTCTTCCTTTTGACTACTAAAATTTTTACACTTTCTTAGGTATCTTTTTAGTCATGTTTTGCATTATTTAGAGTTTAACCTTAGTGTTTTTAGGTCCATAACCTTAGATATTTGGATTTAGGTTGTTTAGGGTGTTGCATTGTTGCATTTTGGATGAAAACAGGTGATTTGTAGCTTAAAAAGGGTAAGAATGAGGATGGACAAGTTCAGTTATTGCCAAGAAGGAACGAAGGAGGAAATGAGCAAAAGAGGAGTATCCCGAGCCCTAACCCGAAGGTGTGATCGTGTAGAAGAACAGCCCGAGGCTTCAACCCAAACTAGTGAAGCTGAGCACAAGAGGAACCACTCGAAGTCCAACCCGAAGAGGAACTCAACCCTAGCCTTGGGTAGATGCCTCGGATAACAGCTGGTGCGACTAGGTCAAGTGGTTTCCGTATATAAAACCTCTCTTATTTTCGAGAGCAGACAGATCAGGAGAATGAGCGAGAGCGATACACACGACCAGAGAACCGGTTTTTACATTTTTTTCTCAGCTTGTTAGGATTTCTTTAATTTTTTTTTGTATTTCTTCTATTTTCGAATTCGTATCATCTTTTCTTTTAATACATCAATTACTTTCATTCCCAGCATTTTCTATTATGCAATTCTTATTTGTTTATGTGTTTATGTCGATTGCAATGAGATCTGAGTAATCAAATAAAGTTTCTAAAGATGGGATAGGCTAGTAAGAGTTCTTATCCCTTTTGGACTAGTGATCTTAATGCTTGTTTCGAACCGAGAGGTTAGGATTGGACTTTAGACATTTCCACACTGAGAGGTGCTCGATGAAATGTCTGAATTAGCTAATGTCAGAGATTTATTCACTTAGCCTAAGATATTAGATGTGTAAGGAGTTTATTGACAATAATGAATTGGATATTAATGCATGCTTGATTATGTTTCTCCAACGAGAGTTGGTAAGGAAGTGATTAAGTTGGATTGTTTCTACCACGAGAGTTGATTAGCAAGGTTTAATTAGATATTCATTGCCTAGAAAATAGTTTGCTTGAGGCTTGTAAAACATTCTAGGTTTATTAGGAATACTTATGAACCAATTACCCCATCCTTAGGAGCTTTTGTATCTTGTTTGTTTACAGTTTTTATATCAATCTGACCACCAACCCGACCATGTACTCGATTGCTTGCATCGTGTGGTTCCTCGAGCTGTTCTTGATTTTGCTCTTATTTGCTTATTACTCGATCTGGTGCATGATTGCTTTCATCGTGTACCCTGGCTGTGTAGCTTTATATTTATGTTTTCTTATTTATGTTTAGCTTAGGTTGTTAGACAAAACCCTTATTATAGCTTGACTTGACTTGCTTTTTTTCTGATTGCATCTTATCTGCTAGCAAACAACCATTTGAATTGATAAATCTTTGTACTACAACTGCATAGGGAATTGATACCCTGGACTATGCACCTCTTAACTGGGTGTAAAAACCTACTATCATGTTTTTTCTTTGTTTTGTCAGTTTTCAACAATTGGTGCTTCAGTGTAACTAGTGAAGGTGCTTTGTTGGAGTTTGATTGCTTGTATCCTTTCCCTTTGAGGTTATGATGATCTTTCTTGTTAATTATTTGAATCAGATGTTCTTCAAAGGTTATATGCTTCATGTTCATATCTATGCTAAGTTTTGTTTAGAGTTTGTGTCAAGTATTATGACTTTTACTTATATACAATTTTCAAAAAATTTAAATTTTTAGACCCCGTAATTTGGATCTACCATTGTGATATGCTCAAATTAAACCCTAGAGCTACTCTCTCAAATTAAAAGATCACTATAGTACTTAGGGATCGAATTCCACAAGGACTCAAGTGTACACAATAAATTATAGTGTTTATTAATTATGCTAAATAGATTAATTTAAAATTGAAATAACAATGCAAAGTATTAAATAAAAGCTGTTGTAAATTCAGAAGATCAAAAAGCTAGGCCTAGGGAATTTCTCGAAAATTACAAATTATTAAATCAAGAAATAAATTAGGATTCAAGCAATTAAGAACAAATCTAAAACTTTAAACACTTTTGTAAAATAAATCAGTTCTCACTGCAAATATTATCTAAATTTAAAACCTGAAAAATCCAAATCTCTTTGTAAAATTCAAGGTTAAAAATCAGCTTTAAAAACAAGTTTAGATTGTTCACAAAATTATTAAATCAAATCTCTTTGCAAGAAATAATTTTGCTCATCAAAAAGTTTTATCAAGAAAATCAATTATATTCTCATATCAATTTATTTTCCTAAGTTATTAATTCTAGGTGATCAATCAAGAATTAATATGAAGAACAACCTATGATGAAGATCTAGAAAGATAAGGAATCCTAAATAAACAAATCTAACAATTCATAGAATCCCTATGAAAAACCCTGAACCTAACAAACAAACTAGTCAGACATAATTGTAAGAACACAAATCAATAACTAAATAAATTGCATTAAGAGATTAAAAGACGAAGAAAAGAATTTCTGAATCTTCTCTGAAGGAGTCTTGATTCTTCTCTCCAAAAGCTCTCTCAAAATCTCTCAGGGTTCTCTCTCAAAACTTGCAGGGAAAAATAAAGCTTAGGTCTAAACAATGACCTAGAAAACCTATTTATATTTCTAAAACACGTCCAAAGACTAATGATGCAAATATGGAAAACTTTAGGGCAGATTTGTAAAACTTCAAAACTTGGGTCTTTATTTGGCAAACAGGGGTGTCGACCGACACCAAGGGTGGTGTCGATCGACACCAACACTCTTGATTGATTCCAAGTTGATTTCCTCCAGATTATTGCTCCAAACTGATCCAAATTGCTCCACTTTGCTCCATCCATGCTAAAATCCTAGAAAATCTGTAAGGACTCAACAAACATCCTACAAAACAAATCAAAAGACTCTAACACACTCCTTATATCATGGTTAAAAACCACAAAAAACCATGATATATCAACTCTCCCAGACTTAGCCTCTGCTTGCCCTCAAGCAAAACATAAGCTTAGACATGTGAAAGAGGTTTGAAAATTGGGAACTCACTCAACAACATGATGATTCTTATTCACACTCTTCATTTACCTGACTCAAGAACTTACATCTTATACTTAACCATGATAAGCATCAACATTCCTTACTCAAATCCCAAAATCCTCTGGATTCTCTGAAATCTCCATTGTCATCTCATTATATAAATTTAAGCAAATATAGGTGAGTTCTTACCTTGGATGTATTGATCAGTGGCATATGGACTCTCTTCAGGCCAAGACATTCTTCATTTCTCCTTTCCTCGCCCTTTTCTCACTTCCAAAGACTGATTTCTCCCAAATTGTTTTTCCTTTTTTTTTAATCAAAGGTGTAAGCGAATACCGGGGTCATTGGTAATTTATCTACCCCTCGCTTCCAAGTTTTGTGTGATCATTTGACTCAAGAGTAGAATAATGAGGTCACATGTAATTTACCTATCTCTCTAAATTGATCAAAATCATTTCATCTTTTATTCTCTTTTTTTGATCTTTCTCTCTTTTTCTTAAGCACTGGAGGGAGAAGAGACGAAAGACATACTTTGAAAAATTGCACTGTCTTGTATGGCCCGAAGAAGAAGTCTAGTCCACTGATTTCCAACCCCAAAGTAAGAGATTAAGTCCGGTTAAAATCTTGATAAAAGTTGAGACAACGTTAGTTTAACCAGATATCCTTTGAATAAGGGCTTTCAGGATTGTTGATACAGCTCATAGTCTTTTCCACACTTCAGTTCTGAGATCAAGAATAGTAAAATAATCATTAGAGTGTTAGCTAAATAAGAGAAATCATTAGTCAAAATCATAATTCCCAAAGACACAAAGAAAAGTTTGAAAAATTTAACTCAAACTTTATAGTTTTGACTAACAAAACTGAAACTCAAAAACAAAAACGTAGTTAGTAAACAACCTCCCCAGATTTAAACAACATTGTCCCCAGTGTTATCAAGCCTAAGATTGGCAAAAGAAAAATAAAATAAATATAAATAAAAATCAAAAGAAAAAGAAAAACCTACCAGTGGGTTGCCTCCCACTAAGCTCATTGTAGACATTATCAATCTTCCCGTTGAATGTCCCTGTCAAATTCTATTGTCCCTGAAGAATCTGCTCAAGCATGGCCTCCATTCTACTGAAGAATTCTTAGGAGGAGGAGACTGATAGGATGAGTTCCCATAGGTTCTAGTATAACCGGTATTTTGTTGTTGCTGCTGATACTCTGGCTTGGAAGTGTAGCCTGAAGAGTTCCCACTGTAAGGCATGTTGTCTTGTTGATTACTGAATCTCTGACCTTGATTTCCATAAATAAAGTTGACATTTGCTTCTTCATTCCCTGTCTCAGGTTGTGGCTCACATGTCTCAACTTCAGCAGCAAAGTGAACTGACTTCTTACCCACAAGAAGATTGTGCACTGAATCAAGCTTGGCATTAACAGAAGCAAGCTGGTTTGCATCAAATCCTCCATGCAATCTCTTTCTTTCTGCATCGGCTCTCTTAGTACTATTGCTAGAGGCCAAATTCTCACTCAAAACTTTAGCATCTTCTGGAAATCTTGTTTTAAAATTCCCAGGACTTGCAGCATCCATGGCTAACTGATACTTCCAGTCACACCCTCTGAAAAAGATACTCAGCAGTTGTACCCTTGAAAAACCATGGTGTGGACAGATTAAGCTTTGACTCACCCAAGCTGCCTTGAAAGCTTCATCTTGTCCTTGCTTGAATGAAGAGATATTAACTCTCAACTCATCAGACATAGCATCGTCATAAAAATAATTAAGGAAAGCCACCTTAATTTGTTGCCAAGATGTCAAAGATCCAACTGGCAACTGTTTTAACCATTGAGATACTTCTACTGCAAGTGAATATGGGAAGAGCTTGCAGTAGATGTAGTCTTCTGTCACATCATTAGCCTTGATACTAGTCACAAGATCCTCAAAATGCTCAATGTGGTCCAGAGGCTTCTCATTGGGCAGGTTAGAGAAAGGTCGCTGCCCAACTAGCTGGAAGTAAGCAGGCTTCAGCTCAAAATCATTCTTTTGGAATGGAGGAGGAACAATTGCAGATCGGTTCTGATAAACCAGGTCAGCTCTGTTGAAGTCAGCAATGGTCCTGAGCAAGTCTCGGTTATTCTCCTGTCTTTGAACAGGGTTTTGGACGTGGTTTGCAGCTCCATATCCGTCTGCAGGAAGGGGGTGTCGACCGACACCCTGATGGTGTTGATCGACACCATCGGCCTGTTCGTCAACGACAACAGCTTGCTCGTTGCCAACAACAGCTTGCTCGTTGACAACAACAGCTTCAGCAATCACATTGCCTTCTGCATCAAGCTTTTGGCCTTGCTCATTGCGCAAGTGGCCCTCTTGATCCCTCAAAGCACCATCCTCATCACGCATCAGAATGATTGTGTTAACCATCTTCAAGGATTTGGCTGCTTTTCGGTTCTCACCCTCAAGTTTTCCCAACTCTTGATTTGAAAGCTTCAAAGTTGGACCAGTCTTATTGTTTCTAGTGTTAGGCTTAGGAGGCATGCACCTGAAACACACAAGAGAAAAGAAAACAAAAGCGTGTAAGTTTCAAATAAAAAAAAAATTTAGACAAAATCAAAAACTCAAATCTAATGGTAGATCAAAGAGTCCCCAGCACAGGCACCAAAATTTAATATGCTCAAATTAAACCCTAGAGCTACTCTCTCAAGTTAAGAGATCACTACAGTACTTAGGGATCGAATTCCACAAGTACTCAAGTTTACACAATAAATTATAGAGTTTATTAATTATGCTAAATAGATTAATTTAAAATTGAAATAACAATGCAAAGTATTAAATAAAAGCTGTTGTAAACTCAGAAGATCAAAAAGCTAGGCCCTAGGGAATTTCTCAGAAAATTACAAATTATTAAATCAAGAAATAAATTAGGATTCAAACAATTAAGAACAGATTTAAAACTCTAAACACTTTTGTAAAATAAATCAGTTCTCACTGCAAATATTATCTAAATTTAAAACCTGAAAATCCAAATCTCTTTGTAAAATTCAAGGTTAAAAATCAGCTTTAAAAACAAGTTTAGATTGTTCACAAAATTATTAAATCAAATCTCTTTGCAAGAAATAATTTTGCTCATCAAAAGGTTTTATCAAGAAAATCAATTATATTCTCATATCAATTTATTTTCCTAAGTTATTAAATCTAGGTGATCTATCAAGAATTAATGTGAAGAACAACCTATGATGAAGATCTAGAAAGATAAAGAATCCTAATTAAACAAATCTAACAATTCATAGAATCCCTGTGAAAAATCCTGAACCTAACAAGCAAACTATTCAGACATAATTGTAAGAACACAAATCAATAACTGAATAAATTGCATTAAGAGAACAAAATAAGAAGAAAAGGAGTTATGAATCTTCTCTGAAGGAATCTTGATTCTTCTCTCCAAAAGCTCTCTCAAAATCTCTCAGGGTTCTCTCTCAAAAGTTGGAGGGAAAATAAAGTTTAGGTCTAAATAATGACCTAGAAAACCTATTTATATTCCTAAAACACATCCAGGGACTAATGATACAAATATGGAAAACTTTAGGGCAAATTTGTAAAACTTCCAAAACTTGGGTCTTTATTTGGCAAACAGGGGTGTCGACCGACACCAACACTCTTGATTGATTCCAAATTGATTTCCTCCGGATTATTGCTCCAAACTGATCCAAATTGCTCCATCCATGCTAAAATCCTAGAAAATCTATAAAGACTCAAAAACATCCTACAAAACAAATCAAAAGACTCTAAAAGACTCCTTATATCATGGTTAAAAAACATGATATATCACATTGGACTGTCAAAACTAATAAATATAAGTTTCTAACTTTTGATATTTGTATTTTTTTCAAATATAAATATAGTTGGATCCCATAAACTGGATCCAACCATTGGAGATAGTTTTATATCTCACAACTTTGCTATTTCACAAGTGGGTCCTACAGAGTACTTTGCTAATTGTTAATAGTTAGTGTACTTGTTTTCCAATTAAATTTGAAAACGTACTATATTCCAACTTATTCGTAAAAAAAAAGTAGTAGAATGGGTTTGTTTGCATATTAGTACATTTTGGAAACTTAATTGGCAAACTAATACATTTACTATTCACAAATTGAAAAATAGGTGTTGTGTAATAGAGAATGTGTGAGATAGGAGAGATTGTGGGACATAGGCATGAGTGAGAAGATTACCAAAAAGGGTATGTGTGTGGGTGAGAAATATTTTTTTTTTCAATCAAAATTATTCAAATAATTATTAATATAATTTTTTTTTAGAAATTTTCTTGGACACAGAAAAATCTATATTTTGTTCTTTACAATTTGATATAAATTTTATTTAATAATTTTAAATATATTATATACATCTTTTGTATCCGTACACCTTTTTTAGTGTACAGATGTCTATACACCTTATTAAGTGTACAGACACACATTAGTAAGTGTACATATGTAATTTGTACAAAACCATTGCAATACAAATATCTGAAACCCTAAGAATTAAACAAATTACATAAATTACATATGTACACTTAATAATATGTACAGACATCTGTACACTTAATAATGTGTACAGATGTGTGTACAAACATATGTACACTTAATAACGTGTACACACATAATTAATAATGTGTACGGATACAAAATTTGTAAAAAGTATTCAACATTATGAAATAAAATCATCAAACAAAATGCATATCGAATTATAAAGAAAAAACATAGATTTTTATACATCGTTAAAATAAAAAAAAAAAAAAAAAAAAAAAAAAAAAAAAGACAAATTTTAGATAGCCATCATTTTTGTTTTAAGATTGTAGGGAGCATATATTTAAAAAAAAAAAAAATCAGAGACTCAATGGCATGTGTTATAAATATGAAATGTTGATGAGGGTTGGCAAGTCTTGTGAATAGTAGAAAACAGTAAAAAAAATGTGGAATTTGCTAATTGTAAATAGTGAATATACTACTTTTACAATTGTGTTTTGAAAACTGTCTAAAATGCCAAATATCTCTTAAAAAAACCAAAAAAATGGTTATTGCATTGGTTAAGTTCGGTTTCACTTGTACTTCCCTGTTTAGCTTGGTACACTTGTAAATAGGGTCGTGCCT
The DNA here is from genome assembly GCA_023657505.1 of Camelina hispida. Classification (NCBI taxonomy): domain Eukaryota; kingdom Viridiplantae; phylum Streptophyta; class Magnoliopsida; order Brassicales; family Brassicaceae; genus Camelina; species Camelina hispida. The sequence goes on along the minus strand of CP094636.1, from coordinate 7,472,097 downwards.
ATGTGTTAGGAAAAAGGCATTTGCCTCATGCCTCCAAAGTATATAGTTTTTTGTGTGTTTTTTTACACTCAATTATGGAAAATATGGTGTATCATTATGGTTTTGATTTCATAAACAACCCATGTATAACTCCTCTGAATATATATATATTTATAAATATATACAAAAAGGAAAACAAAACCTTAAATTGTGAAAGACCGAGTAAGGTCGTAAAACCGAAGGAAGAAAGATTAAGAAAATTTTATGAAAGAGTTCATTGAAATAGAAAGAAAAACAGTTATGTTTAAGGCTTTTTAGATTTTTTTTTTTTTTTGAAAAGTTTATATAATTTCGAATTTTTGATATTTATTTTATTTTAACTTTGAATTTTAATATTTATTTATTTTCATAAAATATATTAAAATAACCTCTAATGTTAAACTCGCCTTAAGCCCCGTGCTGTTGTAATTTACGGTTTAAATCTAGTGGATTGAAATAAAAAACCAAAGCAACCGTTGGGAGTGAAAACAAAGAAGACAAAGCAGTTTCTTCCGAAGAAACACAATTCGCGTCTCCGAGTGAGAGAGAGAGAGAAACTTCTGATAAAGAAAATGGTTAACCCGGTGATGATGGCTTGTGTGATCACTGTAATCATCATCCTCGGAATGTTTAACGAAGTCGAAGGGATCCAGATATTGTCGAAATCAAAGCTAGAAAAGTGTGAGAAAACATCAGATTCTGGTAATCTCAATTGTTCAACTAAGATTGTCTTGAACCTCGCTGTTCCTAGTGGATCCGTAAGTCCTTTTTTATCTGTATAATTGTACTATGCGATTTTGTGTTTCCATCAGTTTTGATTTTTTTTTTTTTTTTTTTTTTGTTTTTTTTGGTTTTATACAGAGTGGAGGAGAGGCTTCGATTGTAGCGGAGGTCGTGGAGGTTGAAGATAATTCGAGTAGTAGTATGCAAACCGTACGGATTCCACCGGTTATTACAGTGAACAAATCAGCAGCATATGCTCTCTATGATCTTACTTATATTAGGGTATGAATTTGTGTTAAGAGTCTGATCATTCTAGTGTTGTTAGGTTAGTGTAAGTCTGACTTTTTTAAAACGTTTTAGGATGTACCTTACAAACCACAAGAGTATCATGTTACGACTCGGAAGTGCGAGCCTGATGCTGGACCGGATATTGTACAAATATGTGAGAGGTAAGGATGTGTTTCGATCGCTTCTTTATATGATATCCTTGTTGTTACTGATATGAGATAGTATTGAAATAGTGAATTTCCGCCTATTTTTGAGTTAATAAGTGTGTTCTCTATAGATTAACATTGATTACCTGATTTTGATGAGTATCTTTAACTAATTTTAAATTGATGATCATATACAGATTGCGGGATGAGAAGGGTAACGTTTTGGAGCAGACTCAGCCAACATGTTGTCCATGTGGACCGCAGCGAAGAATGCCTTCCTCTTGTGGGGATATTTGTATGTGTTTTCTTTGCTGAAACTCCCTCCTTTTGTTTCTGATTATAGTTTAATCTGGACATTCATTTCGTCTCTTGACTTTGAATAGTTGATAAGATGATAAAAGGGAAAGCAAATACTGCGCATTGCCTTCGTTTTCCAGGTGACTGGTATGGATCCCTTACATGATACTCAATTGAAATTATGCTCATGGTTTTGTGCTCTTACCCTTGTTGAATTTGGCCACTTGATTTTTTCTCCTCTAGGTTCCATGTTTTCGGTATTGGACAGCGGTCACTAGGATTTAGCGTCCGAGTTGAGTTGAAGACAGGAACTAGAGTTTCAGTATGTCTTTTTTTTTTTAAGCTGGCTTTGTTCCTAAAATTACTCAGCCTTATGACTGATATTTTTTTTTTTTTTTTTTAATCCCAGGAAGTGATCATTGGTCCTGAAAACAGGACAGCTACTGCAAATGATAATTTCCTTAAGGTTAATCTCATTGGAGACTTTGCTGGTTACACAAGTATTCCTACTTTCGAAGACTTCTATCTTGTTATCCCAAGAGAGGTAACTAACTACTGCTTTATCCATTTTAAAGTCTCTTTTAACTTGCACAGCTCTGTAATAATGCTAAAATGAATCCTTCCGGTTCAAAAAAGACGGCTATAGCAGGACAACCAGGGAACTTAGGCGCAAATTACTCAATGTGGATGCTTCTTGAGAGAGTGAGATTTACATTAGATGGCTTAGAATGTAATAAAATTGGTGTTAGCTATGAAGCTTTCAATAGCCAACCAAATTTCTGCTCTTCACCATATTGGAGTTGCTTGCATAATCAATTATGGAACTTTCATGAGGTTAGTATATATACTTAATATATGTTATAGCTTTCTAACACCTTACTGCATCATTGTTTCACTTTCACCGGGTAACAAACTCTGTTTCAGGCAGATATGAACCGAATCAATAGACACCAGCTTTCTTATTATGGATTAGAAGGAAGATTTGAGAGGATTAATCAACATCCAGTTATGTGTCCACTTTACTAGTTTCTGAATTAGTAGAAACATAAGATTTGTTATTGGCTTTATTGACTTTTTCCTTTACATGATATTTAGAATGCTGGGCCTCACTCGTTCTCCATCGGAGTCACAGAAACAATCAACACAAATCTTATGATAGAGCTAAGAGCTGATGATATTGAATACGTTTACCAGAGGTAAAAAGACTTTAAAGTACTTTATGGAAATCCTGATTATTAACTCAAGTAAAGTAATGGTTCTCTGGTTGCAGGAGTCCTGGTAAGATCATAAACATCGTTATACCGACATTTGAGGCACTTACTCAATTCGGAGTTGCTGCAGTTACAATTAAGAATACTGGTGAAGTAGAAGCATCTTATAGCTTAACGGTAATATTTTAAAACTAAACCTTATGTGTTAGTTTGATAGCAAGAAAACGTTTCTTTGATATATTAATTGCATCTTTTTCTTTTCTACGCAGTTCGATTGCTCTAAAGGCGTGGCTTTCGTTGAGGTAACTAACTCTTAGTTAATCTTCTAAGAAGAAGAGGAATGTTACAAACTGATGTTGTTGTTTTCAGGAGCAATTCTTTATTATAAAACCAAAAGCAGTTACAACTCGGTCTTTTAAGTTGTATCCCACTAAAGATCAGGCTTCAAAATATATATGCACAGGTGATCCTGTCCTTCTTATCTTACAAATTCCCTGATTACTTCTTTGCATCAACGATGATTATTTTTAGTTTTTGTGTAGCTATCCTCAAGGATTCTCAGTTCAGCGAAGTAGACAGAGCCGAGTGTCAGTTCAGCACAACGGCCACTGTACTTGACAATGGAACTCAGGTTACTCTACTATGAAATTTTAAATGATTCTTGATTAATGTTTGATATCGAACATTCATTAACTGAACAGTATCTTTAACATGCAGGTTACTAATCCATTTCAAATTCCAGAGACTTATCCTAAAGGTTTCTTTGAATCGATTAGGATACTGTGGACTAAAATCATCAACGGCTTAATCGATTTCATCACCGGAGATACTTGCAGGTTACACACTTCTCCTAACTTTAACCTCTTTGAGAATAATGAAATATTAAAACCAATCAATAATATGTGCAGAAACAAATGCTCAAGTTTCTTCGACTTCAGTTGCCACATACAATACGTTTGCTTGAGCTGGATGGTTATGTTCGGCCTTCTCCTTGCTCTTTTCCCAACCAGTAAGCATTTTCAAACCACGACCGCAACCTCAAAATTACTAACATAATATCTCGAATTTAACGGGTTTTGTTTTAACAGCTTGTGTGCTTCTCTGGCTCTTGCACCAAAAGGGCCTCTTTGATCCATTCTACGACTGGTGGGAAGATCATTTCGACTTAGACCATCATCGTAGACTATTACCCACCAGAGAAAACGCCTTGAACCGACATCATCACCATCGCCATCACAACCATCGGCATGGTGTTAAATCCCATAATCACCATCGTAGGACACAACGGAGACACAAACACCATCGTGGCGACAACGACGACGTTTTACAGAAGATGATGCTTGGACGTGACCACAACGACTCTCACTACTACAACCAACTTCACCGAGTACATAAAGATAGCAAGCAGAAGCAGCGTAGGAGAGCCAGGCACGGGATCGTCCTGCCACGTGATGTGCACGTGGACAGACGGAGACAAAGGCTACCGGAGAGTTAAAGACTCAAAAGTTTAGTGATTATGTGGAAGAAGTAGTATGTATCGTGATATGATTATTCCACAGTAATATAGAGGGATATATGCTAATAACATGAATAACACGATTGATTCCTTGTAGATTTGATAGGTTACATGTTTTTATATATGCCTTCACGATATGGTCCAATATTAATTAGTCAGGTTCTAATCAAACCACCATATTTTACATGTTTACTTGCTTATTTTACATGTTTACTTAAATTATTTACTGAATCTTTCTACCTGAGCAAAGTTTTACTTACTTTTTACTTACAACGATTCGATTAAATTAGGGTTTCTTATACATCTCAAAAAACCTTCGAGTTGCATACTTAGTTGTTATATGTGTTACATCATTAAATTGCAGGATGAAATCCCAATTGAAGAAGTTTTCAAGCAGTTAAAAAGCAGCAGAGAAGGTCTTTCTGAAGCAGAAGAAGCAAAAAGACTTGAGATCTTTGGCCCCAATAAACTCGATGAGAAGAAGAAGGTAACAAACTAAAACTTGCATATAGTATAATTTGTTATAAGGCTATCTAATGTATTTTTTTTTGGTGGTTCCAAATTAACAAACAGGAAAACATAATGCCCAGGTTCTTCGGTTTGATGTATAACCCTTTATCGTGGGTCACTGAAGCAGCTGCAATCATGGCTATTGTGTTGGCTAACGGCGATGGAAAGTCACCCGGTTGGCAAATATTTGTCGGCATTGTATGTCTTTTGGTGTTTAACTGGATACTCAGCCATATCGAAGAAGAAAGTGTTGGAAAATATGTTGATTCTCTTATGGCTGGTCTTTCTCCTCAAACAAAGGTCTCTTTATACTGATCATACTTCGATATTGATTGTTTGTTCGCGTTTATAGCTAGTGTATATGCTGGTGGTTTAGTTTATGTTCTCTTTGAGATGAGTAGATTCTTAGCACCCTACTTAGTTTTCATATAGTGTCTTGGGGTTATATGCAATCTTGTGTTTGATATATACAATCTTGAGGCTATAATCCTAAAGCTTTTCTTTTTTTTGTTTTGTTTTGGAAAGGTTCTAAGAGATGGAAAATGGTCAAAGCAAGAAGCTTCAATTCTTGTTCCTGGAGATATTGTGAGCATCAAGCTCGGCGACATCATTCCTTGTGATGCACGTCTTCTTGAAGGAGATGTTTTAAAAGTTGATCAATCTAGTCTGACTGGAGAATACCGTCCCACAAGAAATAGTCCAGGAGATAAAGTGTTATCCGGTTGTACCTGCAAGGAAGGTGAGATGGAAGCGGTTGTGATAGCCACTGGAGTCAACACTTTTTTTGGTAAAGTGGCTTATCTTGTCGACATTACAACAAACCAAGATGGACATTCCCAGAGAGTTGTAGCCGAAATTGGAAACTTCTGCCTGTTGTTTTATAGCCATCGGTATTGTGATTGAGTTCATTATGATGTTTACGATCCAGCTCAGAAACTTGAGAGACGTAATCGACAATCGTCTGGTTCTTTTGATTGGTGGGATCCCTCTTGCATTGCCTACTGTTATATCAGTGACAATGGCTATTGATTCCCTTAGGTTATTTGATCAAGGAACTATCACAAAACGAATGAACGCCATTGAAAAGCTGGCCGGTATGGATGTTTTGTGCTGTGATAAAACCGGGGTTCTGATAATATCACTACAGGTAAGTCTACCTTTAACTGCTATAATTTGAAAAATCTTCTTTTGAGATATTGAGATACAAAGGATGATGTTTTAGATTTTTCACATAAATTAAGAAAAACATTTAATGTTTAGATATAAATGCATTATTTATTTATAATATTATTTCTTATAACTATTAACCAATAGTAGTTCACCAAACTTTAATATTTTCATTTAATGGTTCTTGAAATTTACAATTTTTTAGCATTAATTGATAAAAATCAACTATTGTGATACAAGAAAATTTTTAGAAAATCATCTATTATGATACAGAGGGAGTATTTTTCTTGTTATATGCACCCAATGGATCTAGGAATAACTCTGTTTTAATATCCCTAGGTTCTTAAAGGGGTTCCTGACAGACCCGAGGTTGCTCTTGTCAAACTCAGATAAATCAAATGCAAAATTGAGAAGAAATTTAATTTTCAAGATCGCTACAAAAATGTCATTGCTGTGAAAGATGATGTCAGAGTCATTGAGGGTCCTAGCAAAGTTTGCAGTCTAGTTGTTGTTGGTTACCTCGCTCAACTTTATAATTTTACAATTAATTTGTACATTCTAGGGTAAACAAGGTCCTATAAAGCATATTTACAAAGGTGTCCTATTTATATATGATCGGCATCATCTTGAGCATGCCGGGTTTATCTGCGTTAAATGCACATCATGCATTGTTGTTGGTGGATCACGTTCTGGTGCTAATAGAAATGTAAGTGTCTTGTGATGTGGCCATGTGTTTTCATATTTAAATCAAACTGTAGCGTCACCTTATCCAGCACGTTTCTACTCTAGGGTGGTGATTCTTTTCCAAGGTATGGCAATTTCAAGGCGCCTGCTCCAGTACCCTCATCTCCAGGAAGATTCCAGCGCGGCAGAAGCGGATATAACTGTATGTTCACATTTTTACTTTCTATTTTGGTTATGAGTAAGAATACCTAAGGTTTTGTTTAGTTGATTTGTATTCTTTACTGGTTTGTTGCTCTTACCATTTCTCCGGAATAAGGCTATATTTTATACTATATACGACTACAGTTTTCTGTAAAATAATGATTCATTGCTTCAAACCAGTATTTCTTTGCATATCTTTGGTGAAATGCTTATACAACTTATCGACGTAGAGTTGTGCATATTCTTATTTGTATCTTTAAATGCAGCTGGAGGGAGGCATATGGGTGGAAGAGGAGGGGGAGACGATTTGTTGTTGGGTACTACTGTTAAAATCTGTCTAGGACCTTTCAAGGGGTATAGGGGACCGGTAGTAGAAGTGAAAGGAAATTCAGTGCGTGTAGAACTTGATATGAAGATTGTAACAGGCAAGCCCTTGTATTCACTTTTCCGCATGTGGGTTTCATTCTGCATGTCGAAGGAGTTCTAACAATAGTTTGTATATGCAGTTGATCGGAATGCAATATCAGATAATGTTGCGACAACACCGTACGTTTAGGTAATATACTAATTTATATCTCATTTGTTATTTTGACTTCCAACTATAATGAAGGACATTCATTATATCATTTGAATTTTACAGAGATACATCTCGGTATAGTATGCGAAGCAAAACACCTATGCATCCTTCTCAGACTCCACTTCATCCTTATATGACTCCAATGCGGGACTCTAGAGGTTTGTTTTCTAGTTCAATTTTAATGTGCAATGGCACCTCCTCTGTAATATTTTCACTTGACATATTAAGCTCCTTGGTGATTGTGTAAATTTCAGCTACACCTATCCATGATGGAATGAGGACACCCATGCGTGATAGAGCTTGGAATCCTTACACGCCTGTGAGTCCATCTAGGTAAGTTTGTTGTTGCGTTTCTATTTTCTGAAGTTGAATTTCTCTTTCATCTCCCCTATGTTTCTCGTTGATCCTGTTGTGAGTTTGCATCAATGTGAGGTGAAAGAGAAATTTTTAACACATGTTTGAGAATTGTAAATCTTGATTAAAAGAATAATTTAAAAGGAATGAGTATCTTCAATATATATCAAATGAGAGAAGTTACAAACATATATATACTAGCAGAGGGAGATTAGAGTACAAGTATTTACATAGAGATCCTTATACTTATAAACATACACATATCTACTCTGATACGCCCCCTCAAGATGAAGGAAGCTTGGTGACGCCAATCTTGAGACACGCTTGTTGGAACTTCGATCGTGATAATGGTTTAGTGAGGGTGTCAACTAGTTGATCATGGGTAGAAACGTGAGAGACGCGGAGTCGTTGTGCTTGTATATGATCCCGAACGAAGTGATAGTCTAGGCCAATGTGTTTCATACGCAAGTGAAAGACAGGATTGGCGCAGAGATAGGTTGCTCCAATGTTATCATAATATATTACAGGAGCTGATGGAAGGCGGATTTGTAGTTCAGTGAGTAAAGAACATAGCCAATGAACCTCTGCAGCAGTGTTTGCAACCGCCCTGTACTCAGCTTCAGTTGAAGAACGTGCGACTCCTCTCTGTTTCTTAGAAGACCATGAGATAGGATTATGACCATTGTAGATCAAATAAACGAACTTTGGTACATAGTCATCAGTATCCCCTGCCCAATCAGCATCTGAATAACCATGAAGTAGAATAGGTGAGTTCGCGTGGAGAAAGATACCATGAGTTGTCGTACCAACGAGATAACGAAGGACACGCTCAGCGGCTTGCCAATGATCAGTCGTTGGACGATGCATAAATTGGGAGAGGCGATTGACGGCATAGGAGATGTCAGGCCGTGTAAAGGAGAGGTACTGAAGACTACCAACAACGGATCTGTATTGAGAGTCATCTTGTATAGGTGTACCAGAGTCCTTTGTGAGTTTTGGTGAAGGCGGCAAGGGTGTGGGAACCGGTTTTGCCAGGTGCATATTGTTCTTGTGGAGAAGATCCATTATGTATTTTCGTTGCATTAGGTGTAGTCCTTGAGATGTCCGTGAGACTTCAATGCCAAGAAAATAATGGAGATAAGTGGGATCTTTGATGGAGAAACGGAGAGAGAATGATTCGAGAACAGACGTAACAACGGTGGAGTCATTGCCAGTGACAATGATGTCACCAACGTAGACCAGAACATATGTGATATTGGAACTGGAGCCACGAATGAAGAGAGATGTATCAGCAAGAGAAATTGTGGAAGCCAGTGTCAAGGAGATGTTGTTTGAGCACCATGTACCAAGCGCAAGGAGTTTGCTTCAACCCATAAATTGGTTTTCGTAGGCGGCAGATGTGTGTAGGTTTATCTTTGTCGACGAATCCCGGTGGTTGTGACATGTAAACCTCTTCAGTTAGATCACCCTGGAGGAAGGCGTTGTTGACGTCAAGTTGTTTGATTTGCCAAGACTTCTTAACCGCAACATCTAGAACAAGGCGAATGGTGGTCGAATTGATCACAGGACTGAACGTCTCGGCATAGTCCTTGCCATATTGTTGATGGGAGCCCTTGGCCACCAAACGAGCCTTGTAGCGGTCGAGTTTTCCATTGGCAAGAAATTTAGTAGTGAAGACCCATTTGCAGCCTACAATGTTTGCTGAGCATTATGAGGAACCAAGTCCCACGTATGATTTATAGTCAAGGCACCATATTCTCTTGAGCAGGCAGGGCTCCAATTCGGATCTTTCAAAGCTTGAGCAATGGTCGTTGGTTCTTTTGGTGTTGTAGGAGAGGCAGTGACGTGAAGAGAGAGCTTGGTATTTGGTTTTGTGATATTATTTTTGGCTCGAGTTTTCATTTTGTGGGTATTTTGTGGTGGTTTGACATTGCAATTTTGGTTATGTGGTTGTGGTTGACTGGTTTGGCGTGGTGGGGGTCGTTGTTGTAGTTCAGGCTGAGTTGTAGGTTGCAACTCATTTTGATGTTGAGCAGTGGGCTCATGGGAGAGAGGGTTAGGCTGAGACGTAGGTCGCGTCTCATTTTCGTTTGGAGCAGTAGGCTCTGAGTTCGACAAAGAAGAATGAGAAGAAGAAGAGATTGAGTTAGCGGACGGTACCCTAGCCGGCGACGATGAGTGGGGGTGAAGGTCAGAGTCGTGGGGTCCCAAACTCGAAGAGGAAACCAGTGTGTGGAGCGTCATGATGTGTTGAGAGGTCTGGTGGATTTGGGGCTGTAGGTTTAGGACGTCGTTGATACGTAATCAGGGTGTCACGAGCAGCAATAGGTGGAGCAGGAGGAGGGCTCGTAGAGTCCGATGGAGGTGTGTCAGGTTGTGGTGTAGAAACCGGTAACAAAGAAGGCAAGACCGACGGCCGTTGTTGAGGCGGCGGAGTCAGAGAAAATGCTTTGGTGGGTGACGTGTGGGACAAGTTACAGAACAGAAAAGTTTGTTCATCGAACTAAACATGGCGGGATGTGTACAAACGTCCATTTGGTATATGAAGGCAATAATAAGCGCTTTGTATAGTAGAATAGCCAAGAAAGACACACCGTTGAGAAATATCTGCAAGTTTGTGTTGAGCATACGGCCTCAACCAAGGAAAGCATAGGCAGCCAAATAGGCGGAGTCTCTCATAGTGTGGTGCCATATTAAACAGCTTCTGAAAGGGTGATTGCATGTTGAGAACAGGAGTTGGGAGTCTGTTGATCAAGAACACAACAGTGGTAAAGGCGTATGGCCAGTATTCTTTAGGGACCGAGGCGGTAGAGTGAAGCGTTAGTGCCGTTTCCACAATGTGACGATGCTTCCTCTCAGATATGCCATTGTGTTCAGGAGTATGAGGAGGAGAGGTTAGGTGGGAGATACCGTGAGTTGAGAGAAAGCGTCTTAAGGCCACAAACTCGCCCCCATTATCTGTAAAGAGGGTGCCAATGCGGGTTTGTAAGCGGTTTTTAACAAGGGCTTTGAAGGCGATTTAGATATTGTGGACATCAGATTTTTGTTTAAGTGGGTATAACCAAGTGTATCTGGTGAAATGGTCTACAAGAACAAGGTAATATTTGTAATTGTCATGAGAAAGTATGGGGGAGGTCCAAACATCGAAATATATGTATTCAAGTGGGCGAGTAGAGGTGATTGTAGTATTAGAAATAGGAAGTTTATGAGTTTTATTACTGAGACAATCAGAAAGAGAAAATTTTGAAACAATATTATTAAGAATTGGAGGTGAAGGATGGCCTAAACGAGAGTGCCATGAGAAGAGGTTTTGTTTTGGACCAGCGGAGGAAAGCAGGGCAACAGCGGTTGGATTCTGCACTGGCCACACATACAGCTCATTAGTTGTCCGACCTTGGAGTAATGGGACCCCCGTACTGAGATCCTTCACCTGAAATGATGCACGAAAGAATTCGACAGAGACTTGGTTAGCATTGCAAAGACGGTAAACGGAGATAAGATTCTTGTGAATATTTGGAACACATAGAACTTTTTCTAAGCGTAAAGTGTGAGTTTGAGAGGGAAGTAATATTGAACCGATATGAGAGATAGGCATGGTGGATCCATCAGCAATAACAAGATCATCACCACCATTGTATGGTTGGTGAAGAGAGAGGCTGCTGAGATCAGAGGTTATGTGATGTGTGGTGCCACTATCGAGGACCGCCATGTTTGCACGAGGTTGCCACGGTGTGAAGGGACTAGCGTGATGTTGCGGAGAAGATTGAAAAGAGTGAAGCTGAGGACAGCGACGAGCACTGTGACCTTGAGTGTTGCAGATCTGACATTTGCCAAGGTATGGTCTGGATCGAGTGTTGTTGGTGGAAGGTGAGTTGTTCGACCAGTTACCATTGTTGGGACACTGCTGAGAGGAGAATGACCGAGAGTTGTTCCTGTTGGAGTTGTTGTTGTTGTTGTTGTTGTGATTGTTGTGAGCATGTCGGTGTTGAACCATATTGGCAGATGTAGGAAATGGACTGGGTTGGACAGCAGCAGCGGCAAGGAGGCGAGCTTCACAGTTGCGGAGTCTCTCATGCACATCTGTGATGGTGGGAGGAGCATCTTTGCTCTCCACCTGGTCAATGACCGGTTTGTAATCATCAGGAAGACCCTCAAGGATCTTTAAGAATTAATCACGAATGAGAATGAAGAGAGTGAGTGAGAATTCGAGAATAAGATAGGCGATTAGAGAGAGTATATAGAGACGGCTAGGTTTAGAATGGGAGAAGGAGTGTTTCTCATTCCCACAGGACCAGGGTGGGGACCAGGGTTCAAGGAGCGCCTGGCGCACCAATAACCTACTGGTGGATGTGGATTTCCACAGTGATGGGTTAGGATCGATGCCCTGCAGGGCCAGCTTGGGGTCCGTTGGGCGGCTAGCGGTGGACTAGCGGGGTCCACGGACGGTCCGTTGGGGCAGCTAGCGGTGGGCTAGTGGGTTTCGCGGGACGGGTTGTCATAGGCGTTGGCAGTCAAAAGAACCAGATGCATTGGTTAATGGACTTCCAATCAGACCTAATGCAGTAAAGGTATTTGTGGATGTGGTCTTGAAACCTCAGACATTTTTATGGAGACCTACAACAGAAATTAGTATCATTGAGGACTGTTTGAAGACTTTCGTAGCATGGCCTGCAAGTGGAGTTGTGTTTGAAACAACCACAGATGAATGTCCACTGTCTCAGTCTCAGATTCCAACTCCTAATATACAAACAGTCTCATCTCGTAATCAGATATCTGAAGCAACTCCTTCAGCCCCTGTCAAGAAAGCTAAAAATGTTATAGACTCACCTGTTCGGAGGTCGCCGGTAATGTACTTCACTCCTTTAAGTGTTATTTATGTTATCGCTAATAGTATGGCCTGCCCAATATATAAATTGTTGATGTTTGGTATTGTTGTCGTTGCTTGTAATATGTTGTTATATTGTCAGCGTAAAAAGAAAGAGTCAGTTAGCAAGGAAAATCAGAAGTGCAAATTGTTGGATATTACCGGGAAGAAGCGGGTCGTTGCTGAAGGACGTTGGTTTTCAAACAATCCAGACCAAGTTGTCCATTGTGCTCCATTGGGACCTAATGCAGTACGCGTTTGGGTAGATGTGGTGAAGGTTAATGATGCCGCTGTTTGGAGGCCTACTTCTGCTATCGAGTGTATGGAAGATGCTATCGGTACAACAATCACATGGCCAGAGGACAAAGTGGTAATGGTTTGAACTGCAGTAAATTTGTCTAGATTATGGGAACTTATGCTATTTAGACTTGTGTTGTTTAGCTTATGGGAACTTATGGTATTGGGACTTATGAAGTTTATTTAGCTTATGGGAACTTATGATATTGAAACTTATGTATGTTGAGACTTATGTAATTTTTGGATTGAAGTGTATCTGTTGGATGTTTTATATTATATATATTTTCATATAAAACAGGTTCCACTTTTAAAATGTAACCATATAATAGCTCTAATATGAACAGGTAATATAGCACAATGGATTTTAATATCATCAAAAAAAATACTAAATCATAGCACAAATATTAAGACATTATGGGAAATATAACAGCAATAAAATATTGCAACAATATAAATTATAACAGCAGTGCAATAATGTTATTGAATAATTTTTAAGTGCATTTACAGACGCTATATTTAAAACATTTATAACGCCGACATTACGCTATTATATATAAAGATATAATAGCAGGAGTAAAAAATTCTATTGTATGGGGGTCTACTATAGCTTGGGCAGAGACAGCGTTTACAAAAATGATGTGTATCACATATAATAGCATTTATCGTACGCTAAGAATGGACAAATTTGTTGTAGTGGTTGGAAAAAACTGTTTTGCAATGTTTACCAAGAATGCAAGATTCACACTCATTATTTTTAAAAGAATAACTAGGTAAAACTAGTTGCAATGCACGAAAAATGTGGATGACCAAGTCTAGCATGCCAAATTGAACCATTAGTCTCATCGATTATTGACTTAAAGCAAGAAGATAAAGCAGTGGTGAGATTCGAATCCTCAAGCACATAAAGATCATCTTTAGTGCTTTCTTTGCCAAGTACTTTACTTGTCTCACTATCCTGAAAATACACATCATTAGGACCAAAAGTTTCATAACAATTAAGATCATTAGTCACCTTCTTAACAGATAACAAATTCAAGGTGAAACTAGGTATATAAAACGCTTTAGAGGTTCTATCAAACAGATTTTAATTTCCAATTCCTTTAATCGGTATCTTATCTCCATTTGCTATGATCACATTCCCTAAACTTGGTTTGATGTCACTAATTAGCTTAGAGTCACTAATCATATGGTGAGAAGCTCCAGAATCCACAATGAGAGGTTTCATAGTATTAAGAGTAAGATAAGCGTTACCAGAAGACTCTTTTAGAGCCTTGATAAGGGCATCGAGGTCGGACCTCCTCACCAGCTCCGAGGAGGCTGCTCCATTACCTTCAGTGGTTTGAGTTGTCACATGAGCTTGTCCTTCCCCATATTCATATGCTTGGTTTGCCTTTGGATTAACACTTCTTGGTCGGAGGTGAGGATGAAGGTTCCAGCATTTATCCTTGAAATCACCGGGTTTCTTACAATGTTCACATATGACACGGTTCTTCCCATCACTTTTGTAGTAACCCTTGTTCGCTACCACAACCTCTCCTTTGTTGGCAGTGATAAGATCTCCTTTAGCTCCAAACAGACCAATCGAGCCATGCTCTTTCTGAATTTGATTACACACATCGTCGAGACTTGGGAGTTTCTCTGAACGGAGGATATGCTTGATGAGATCATTGTATGATGAGTTTAACGTCAGGAGAAGACCAAACACTTTATCTTGCTCATGACGTTCGTTTAGGACTACTGGTTCCACCGAGTTAGGTCTTAACATCTCTAACTCTGCCCACAGTGATCTGAATTTCCCAAAATGTTTGGTGAACTCCATCTCTTCTTGATTAAGATTGTTGATGGCTTTCTTTACCTCAAAAACACGGCTGAGGTTTGAGACATTTCCAAACACATTTTTCAACGTATCCCAAAGATCCTTATCCGTCTCGTAGTAAGAGTACGACTCAAGGATCGGTGCATCCAAGGAGTTTTGGATAAAAGCCAAGACACTTTGATTCTCTTGGAACAATTTGTCACTATCACAAGCCATGATCTCCTTTCCTTCTTGTGTAGTTGTTATCTCCTTTGTAGCTTCATTCTTCTCAATGTGCTTCCAAAGTCCACGACCACACAGAGTTATCTTTGTAGTCCTTGCCCATAGCAAGTAGTTTCCACCCTTGAGTGTAACCGGAATGATCAACGTTTTGCTGAGATACATCAGAGATTTTCAAACTGAATTTGGTGCAGAATAGAACAAACTAAGATTTTGTAGAATAGGAGCGTTACTGCTCTGATACCATGTAAGAATTAATCACGAATGAGAATGAAGAGAGTGAGTGAGAATACGAGAATAAGATAGGCGATCAGAGAGAGTATAGAGAGACAGCTAGGTTTAGAATGGGAGAAGGAGTGTTTCTCATTCCTTAACAAATAATAACCTAGTTACAAATTATTTATATGGATACACAAGATCAAAATAAGGAAACTTCTTATACTATACAAAACGACATATAGACTAAGGATTGGCGTGTTCATCTTAATAGGATCTTCTCAATTTGATCTTCATGATCGGGTGGTTTACCAAGAACTGCAAGTTCATCAAAACGAATGACAAGGCCACGAACATATTCATCAATAGATTTACCACCCTTTGTCCATACCTTGATTTGGTTCTTGATCTGTTGCACATGGCCACGGCTTGGTTTGGCAAAGGTGTCAGCAAGAGTCTCCCAAACTTCAGCAACGGTTTGAGCACGTGACACCATAGGTTGAACATAAGGGGACATGGCGCCAAGTAAGTTACTGTAAAGGAGACGGTCTTGACGTTTCCAGAAGACAAAGTCCGGATTTGGAGTCGTAGAGTTAGCTGTTGTCACCGTGGGGGGAGGAGCAGGAGCAGATCCATCGAGATAACCAGCAAGCTGATAACCATCAATCAGAGCATGGATCTGCAGACTCCACATGAGGTAGTTGGTTTCATTAAGTTTCGTGACATTGGCAGTGTTGACATTGAAGAGAGGTTGTGTCGAGGTTACGATGACATCGCCAGTTGAGGGAGAGTCATTGCTTGATGTAGTCATTGCTTGAAGGAGGAGGGAGGCAGCGTTGTGTGGAAAAATAAATTAGGTTCTAGGTTTCGATCGGTGCTCTGATACCATAAAAGGAATGAGTATCTTTAATATATATCAAATGAGAGAAGTTACAGACATATATATACTAGCAGAGGGAGACTACGGTACAAGTATTTACACAGAGATCCTTATACTTATAAACATATACATATCTACTCAAAATATAAATTTGTACATCTATCAACTAAAGTTATAGTTATTATGGATCAGGGATAGCTGGGAAGACGGAAATCCGGGATCTTGGGGAACAAATCCTCAATATCAGGTAAGATTTATCCATCTATGATTTTGCTTTTAACCTTACTATTGGCTTCATATCTCTGACATATGTAATTGCACACTAATGTCGTTTATGTGACACTTGTTTCCAGCCGGGAAGTCCTCCTTCACGGGCATATGAAGCACCAACTCCTGGCTCAGGATGGACTAGTACTCCTGGTGGTAGTTACTGGGATGTAGGGACACCTAGGGACCACGGTTCAGCTTATGGTAAGATGCGTGTAATATTTTTCAAAATGTTGACTCTTCTTGTTTGGCCAGTCTTTTTTCTCACATACCTTGTTATGCAGCTAATGCCCCAAGCCCTTACCTACCATTGACACCTGGACAACCGATGACACCAAGCTCGGCTTCATACTTGCCTGGAACTCCTGGAGGACAGCCAATGACTCCAGGAACCGGCCTGGATGTCATGTCTCCTGTTATATGTATGTTTATTCTTGGGGTATAGTTAGAAGGATAATTTATTTGTTTAGTCTGACCTTGCATATTACTTGTCTCAGTTCCCTTTAGAAGTTTCATTTTTATGGCGGTTATCTTAGCTTATTATTGTTTTTTTTTTTTTTTGAATTACAAAGAGGTTCCGGGCCTAGGCCCATACATCCTCTCGGGCCAGGGACCAGAGCATTTTATATGGCGGTTATCTTAGCTTATTATTGTTTTTACGACAGGTGGGGATGCTGAAGCATGGTTCATGCCCGATATTTTGGGGATGCTGAAGCATGGTTCATGCCCGATATTTTGGTTGACATACACAAGGCTGGAGAGGACAGCGATGTGGGTGTCATCCGAGATGTTTCAGTTAGTCTTTTGCCTTTCCCGAACTCCAGCTCTTGTTTATAAGCAAAAAAAAAAAAAGAAAAAAAAACTACTAGCTTAGTAATAAACAAAACCAGGAAAAAAATTAAATGATCTTGCTAGAAGTGATGCTGACTGTGGATGCTGTTTAAGCTGAATGAGTAGCTCCTTTCTAACCCCCAGTTTTCCTATGTGCTACTTAATGTCAGGATGGAACGTGTAAAGTATCTCTCGGGTCCAGTGGTGAAGGTGACACTATAATGGCCATCCCAAGCGAACTGGAGATAGTTCCTCCCAGGAAGAGTGACCGTGTCAAAATAGTTGGTGGGCAATTTCGTGGGTCTACTGGTAAGCTTATCGGAATCGACGGTTCAGACGGTATCGTTAAGATAGATGATAATCTTGACGTCAAGATTCTGGACCTCGCCTGCTGGCCATATTAGCCAAATTTGTGCAATCGTGATAGTGTTCTAATGAACATTGAATTTTATCTTTTCATCAGACCGTATATTGTAATATTATATTTTCTTTATAGTTTATAAAGAACCATTGAACTATTTCCAGTTATCATCGGAACAAACCTTTGAATCTGATTTCCAATTTTGTGATTTTCTTGCAATGTCCAATCGTTATAGCATGTTGATCGATGGGAACATAAATGATAGGAAAATTTAAACGTTTAAACGCGAGTTTGCTAAAAATATAGACATATGTAGTCCAAAAAAGGACATCTCAAATTCCAAAAAGACTGCCAGCAGGGAAATCACCAGGTTCGGATGGCTATACTGTTGAATTCTTTAAGCATGCCTGGCCTATAGTGGGTACGGATTTTGTCACTGCCGTTCAGTCGTTCTTCCTTAAAGGTTTCCTCCCTAAAGGTGTCAATCCAACCATCTTGGCTCTTATACCCAAGAAGACTGATTCAACAGAGATGAAGGACTACCGTCCCATTTCCTGCTGTAACGTGCTTTATAAGGTTGTGTCGAAGATCATTGCTAACCGACTGAAGGTTCTTTTGCCCTCGTTCATTGCTCCAAACCAGTCCGCTTTCATTAAAGATAGGCTTATGATGGAAAATATGTTGCTTGCCTCGGAGTTGGTAAAAGATTACCATAAGGAATCCGTTTCTCCTTGCTGTATGATGAAACTTGATATTTCCAAGGCGCTTGATTCAATACAATGGTCGTTCTTACTCAATCTTCTAAAAGCTATCAACCTTCCTGCGGACTTTATACACTGGATTGAGCTCTGTACTACCTCTGCTTCTTTCTCAGTGCAAGTTAATGGGGAACTAGCTGGCTATTTTCAAAGCAAAAAGGGTCTGCGGCAGCGTTGTTCGCTGTCTCCATACCTCTTTGTCATATGCATGAACGTTCTATCTCCTATGCTTGACAAGGCTGCAACTGCTCGTCATATTGGTTATCACCCTCGCTGCAAAACAATGAGACTCACACATCTCTGTTTTGCAGACGATATCCTGGTTTTTTCGGATGGAAGCTCCCGCTCTGTTGCGGAAACACTTGCAGTTTTTGATAATTTTGCTGTCGCCTCTGGACTTCACATTAGCCTTGAGAAATCAACCATCTTCATGGCTGGTTCCTCTCAGCAACATCAGCAGGACATTCTTGAGCACTTCCCGTTTACGGTAGGCTCGCTCCCTGTCCGGTACCTGGGACTCCATCTCCTTACGCGTTCTATGACACATGCTGATTACTTACCTCTCATTGAACACATTCGCAAGCGTATAACTTCATGGACGGGTAGATTCCTGTCCTTTGCGGGTAAGGCTCCAACTGCTCAAATCTGTACTCTCCAGTCTAACTAACTTTTGGCTCTCTGCATTTTGCTTGCCAAAGAAGTGTCTTCAGGAAATAGACAGCCTTTTCTCAGCTTTCTTGTGGTCAGGACCAGACCTCAATTCGAAAAAAGCAAAGATTGCTTGGCTTGACGTTTGTAAACCGAACCACGAGGGTGGTTTGGGGCTTAGACGGTTACGTGATACCAATGTAGTCTGCGTCTTGAAGCTTATTTGGCGTCTTCTTTCTGCTGGAAACTCACTTTGGGTTAGTTGGGTCAAGTGTAACCTGATACGAACTGGCTCTCTCTGGTCAGTTAATGATAAGAGTGCAAGTGGTTCTTGGATGTGGCGTAAGATTCTGAAGTATCGGGATCTTGCAGCAAGTTTACATCAAAAAGAGGTAAAAACAGGACATGACACTTCATTCTGGTTTGATGTTTGGTCTCCTCTTGGTAAACTCTTTGAACATCTCGGGCTCCGGGGCAGTATAGATATGGGGATTTCGAAGCAGAGTACTGTGGCAGAGGCTCTTGCGCACCATCAACGTCGGCACCGTGTCGACTTTCTCAACCAAGTTGAAGATGCCATTGACTCTATCCGATCCTCAATACAGCACCAAGGCACTGATCGTTCCCTATGGAAGCAGAAAAATGGCTCTTTTAAGAGTAAATTTTCATCATTTGATACTTGGTGCTTGATTCGACAACCAAACCCAACCTGTGACTGGTCTACAGGCGTTTGGTTTCCTCACTCAACACCTAAGTATTCATTCACTGCTTGGCTTGCTCTACACGATCGACTCTCTACTGGTGACAAACTCATTAAGTGGAACGCTTCTGCAAATGGCTCTTGTGTTCTCTGTCAGGGGCATGCGGAGACAAGGGACCACATTTTCTTCTCATGTGCTTACTCCTCATCTGTTTGGTATGCTCTGGCTGATGGACTGCTCGGTGTCAGGTTCACAAAGAACTTGACAACTCTGGTCCCTCTGCTTCTGGATTCTGCAATACCTCGACTTCACCTGTTTGTCCTACGCTATGCGTTTCAGTCTGCTATTCACAGCCTTTGGCGGGAACGTAACGCTCGACGGCATGGAGAGGATCCAACCACTGCATCTAACCTTATCAGCTTCATATCCAAGACAGTGCGCAATCGCCTGCTTACACTGCTAACCACTTCCGGCTTTGAGGGTGGTCTTCAGTATTGGTTCCAAACACATCCAAGCTGAGTTATATGTTCTATTTTGTTTCATGTTTAAGGAATTTATCTAAGTTGTAAACAATCTTGGACCACTGTCTTTTTTTGGTGAATATAATTTAACATTCATACAAAAAAAAAGACTGAATACAATACTTAATTTCAGTTAAATTTCTTCAGAGATCGGATCCATTCTTCTCCACTAATATCATTAAACAAGATTACGATCCGCGGTACACCGCGGGCGCAAAATTATTTAAACTAAAATATTTAAATTATAAGTTGTATTTATTGGTTAAATATGTTATAATAAGTGTTAATTTTATGGTTTAAACCATATAGTACCGCAATATAATTTATTTTTTTGATAATATTTATTTAATCAATTTAATTAGATATGTCTAATACCGACAGTGTTAACAAAATAATGAGATAATATTGTACCCGTGTAACACCGAATTAATAATATTTTTCATTTATATAAATATCGATAAAATCCGTTCTGCTATATAACCCCGTCCCGAGATATTTAACTCACACTATATCATCTTAATTTTTAATATCTATTGTGTATCTACAGTATAATATTTATCACATTTAGCTTTTTAAAAGTTTTAAATATTTATAATATTTAACTTTATAAAAATATTTAAAATAAAGAACTGGAATAAACCAAATATAAGTTTTATAAGTTTGAATGCCTGATAAATCAAGCTTTCTACTCAATTGTATTATGAATCATTTTGGTCTCTTTTATAGTATGACTCTGAACTATTGCCCAATTTTTTTTAGGTGATGTAGGAAATTGTGCCCGTATTTATTTATTCATCTATTCAGTAATATATGTTCGTTTTTAAAAAAATTGTATTACATCATATGCAGTAAAAATCACAATTTTTATTAACTAAATGTATTATAGAATAATTCAATATAATTTAAATATAAATTCAAATAAACATGAAAGGGAATCATATATTTATGTTTATATGAGGTAGAAAGATTTCCTTATTTTTTTAAATCTTACCTATAATTAATTTTGAAATTTTTGGTAACTAATATTAAAGTTAATGTATTAAATGTAAAAACTTTTGAAAAAGTATTTTTAGCAAAAAATGCTGCAAAAATACAGTATAGATTTGAGATCTGGTTACCAATTATGAAATTGGGGATGCTACATTAACTCGGTGAGTTGGTGAAAAACTACATGATACAATACCAAGCCAAACAAGAGCGCACACAATAGATGCATTAAGGTTACTCTTCTTAGAATACCAATGGTTGAAAAAAAAAAAAAAAAAAAAAAAAAAAAAAGAACACCAATGGTATGTTTCAATCATTGGACTTTCATATAGTTACAGACAGATACCTATGAGTTATCAAATGCAAATGGTAGAGATATGCTTTTGATCAATATCAGTTACACTTTTACACTTTAAAAAGTAACTTGTTCGCTGAAAAAAAAAAAGTAACTGTTCATTTATATTTAACACTAAGTTCAGAATGACCTTTAGATATATGATAAACAATTAACAGTTAATATGATCATGCATAGCAGGAGCCATAATGCGCAAATAAGTCGATAACAAGCAACAAATCCAGCACCATATAGCCAATAAATTATACCGTCCGTTAAGAGGAGTATGATCAATTTTGGGTGTTTGGTACTATTATGCCTATAATAAGTAAAATCAGCGCTTCAAAAAAAAAAAAAAAAAAAAAAAAAAAAAAAAAAAACCAGAGCTTTCCATGCTCGAAGGATCACTGGAATCAAGTTAAATCATAGATCCTTTAAAAAAGCAATACTCTCGATATGTTGAGGTTCGATACGGACAAGACAATCAACATTGTTAACGAATCCATAAGAGCGCCTAAATAGTTCATCGTCTCCAATTCCTAGGAGCCTAACTCTTTTCATTGTTTTGGTTTCAACATTATAATAGAAAATGTAAAAGGGTCGAACATCATGTGACAACTTCTGTGGGGCAATAATGATCTCACCAGCCTTGTTGGTGCCAGGAAAATATATTTTGACATTCCCAACAAAATCCCACACAGAGAAAGGAAAAACACAAGTTTGCTTTCACCAAACATATTACTTGCGGTCTTGTAGTACCCATAAATCAAAACTGGTGAATCGACAATAAGGGAATCTCACAATGGAAGCCAGCTTCCCTTTGTAGTCTATCAAGATTGCATCCTTCTTATATTGCAGGACAACGTTAGGTGCTTTGATAAAACTTAGTATCTCAGATCTAACATCAAAACACACGATAACTGGATCTTTGGTTTGGGATAAGCAGCTATAACTATAAGCACCATAGCAGAGAAAACCGTTGATGCATACATTGGGTGATATTTGGGTATAAGGTTCAGGGGTACCTTTAATGTTTCTCCATCCTCTAGCATCTCCCAATGTCAACACTTGATGACCAATACAATCAAAATTAAAGCATAGCGCTTTGTATTGTTGGTCAATGGGATCATGTAACGTAGTGAATTTCTACGTGTGAATTGCTACGTGTTAGGGTTACAGAGCAACTTCTGAGAGACAGCTTCGATAGCGAGAATGCCATGCAGAGAAGTGCAGGACCCTGAGTTGAAACTAAAGTTCTCTGAAGGCGTTGCCATCTCAAAGAAGAAGATAAGCTTCTCCTCAGGATTGGTGAATACACCGTTACTCAAAGTGACTATAACCCGCGATTGCTTCTTGGAGGACATAGAGAAGTAGGAATCAATGAAACCTTGGCCTCGGATGATGGAAGACCACATCTTTGACACGCATCGCAACTTCATAAGTGACTTTGCAGGCAATCTAAGTCAGTATAGCCATCTTTAGATCAAAAGGGAGCGAATCTAAGCCATAAAAAATTGGGCTTCTTGTTTCTTTCAACAACAGGGCAAACGACTTTATTTTGGTGTCTCTTCATACAAGATCTAGTCACTTTAGCCATCATTAGATCAACCATCACGGCGGCCCGGCCCGGAGGAGTCACGACGGTCCACAACCACTGCACTTAACAAGAAAATACGTTTTTACCATTTCAAAACCCTAAGCCTTCAAAACCCTATAAATACTCATCTAAACCTAAGGTTTAGTGTGTGCAATCATTGGAGCAGCCAAGAGATCACGACCAGAGGAGCAGCCGACGACCAGAAACTCTCTCTCGTCCCGCTCTTGAAGCCTTTGAAGATCACCAAACACTCTTTCTATTTTATTTGCTATCCTACAACTTTGTTTACAACCATTAAAGTTATATCTAAAACCCTTTTCTCTATTTATTCATTTATGTTTATGAGTTTAACAAAACTTACTTTGATGATTCTTTTAAACATGCTAGAGTAGTTTTCTAGTTGGGTTTAAAGAGATAAACAAAGGGGGGAGATGATCTTAGTTTATGTAGCAATTTTTAGTGTTTGTTAGATTTATATTCATTTTATTCTATGCTCTAATTCTAAGTCTTTGTTTAATGCTTTAAGTTAGCCTCATGAACAAACTATGATCTAAAGTGTGTGTGTGTCGCCAAAAACTTGCATATGTGCTTGACCTAGCTTAGATGTGTGTCGTGTCATAGGAAGCACATACCACTTACCTATAGAACTTCATGGATTAGAATCGAACTTGGTTTAAATGCTTTGATCTATGCGTCGTTGCCTGCGACAATTGAGTAACGGAGTATAGGGATCTTAGACGGTTAGCTTGTGATTTATAAGTTAATGGTTCATTCGTGTTTTGTAGTCCGACTCTTAGATAAACAAACTAATCCTAAACTTTCCTAGATAGATAGATCATCGATCCTCTGCGATTCCCCTTGATGCCCAACGCTTGTTTTATTTATTTTACTTGCTTAATTTTTGTTTATTTGCTTACTTACAACCGTGACAACCAAAACCCTATTTTTATTGAGTCCTAGCCTTACATCTATTTTGATGGATTCTCTAAACAACAATTCTCTCTGTGGGATCGATCCTTAAATACTTCAACCGATTAACTGTCCACTTGCAGTAGTCGTGTGATCTTTTAAGGTAAAAAAATTTAAAGCTTAAAATCACATGCTCATCAAGATTTTTGGCGTCGTTGCCGGGGAGAGATTGTTTGTTTACAAGAGCCTAGGAACTAGAGTAACGTTTAGGACACTTTGCTTTTTAATTTTTGTTTTTTTTCATTGTTTCAGGAGACCTTGAAGATGAACCTCGATGCTCTCCCAGGAGAATTTCAGAATCTCACAATCGCACAGCTCATGTCACGCTACCACGGACATAGACCCATCCGGTCCGCAAGCTAGCTCGATGCACGGTTAAGAAAATTGTATTAACAAATCAATTGGTATATATATATTTTTTTGAAAAAAATGTTAAATTAGATTCAAAAAAGAAATAGTGTTTTTACATCTTGTGCAACAGTTTAATCAATATAGCTTAGCAAAACAGAGTGAACTTGTAATGAAAACAATAGGGAGCAGTCAATATCGCGAGGCGAGCCAGATGCCCAATCCATCAGCATACCGGTTATCACCTCCCAGTGGTATTACGAGCAACTGGTTTCTAATCTGTATGTCAATCCTTTGTATGAGCTGAGCCTGTGTAGTTTGGAGAACACCATGTCGCCTGTCGTTTCGTTCCCGCCACAAGGAATAAACAGAGATCTGCAAAACGTAGCGTTCTAGAAACCCAAGTGTCCGAGTAGGCCAATGAGCCGAAGCAGCATTCACCACAGTCTGCCAGTCTGTGGAATGTCGAGAGGTGTAAATGTGATATGCGAGGTTGGTCCAGATATTAGCGGCATAAAGACAAGAGAATAATAGATGATCCCTAGTTTCCAGCGCATTGCGACAAAGAACACAAGTAGGATCCACTCCTCTGTTCCATTGTAACATCCGATCGCCAGTGGACAGTCTGTCTTGCATTGCTAACCATACACAGTAAGAAAACTTTGGGGTGGCATGAGAGAACCACACAACACTGCTCCAGCCAACTACATTAGAAGCATGTCGAAGATTATTCCACGTATCCCTTGTAGAAAAGCGTGGCCTGTACTCATCACTTTTCCCCTTCCACAGAACTGTATCCGCCACTAGTTTGCGGTTAAGCCAGTGTGTATGCAACACATCCTCCATTGAGTTGAAAAGGGCGGTTCGATGGCGTCTCCAACGCTGGTTCCAAGCCTCCGCAACTATTGCGTGTTGGCCAATACCCATATCAATTGCTCCCTGTGGTCCAGCAAGATGCATAAGACTACCCAGACTAGACAAGTTATCATACCAGAATGAAGTTTGCTGACCATCATTAACCATAGTCTTGGTGAAAGTTTTTGCGACTTCCCTGAACTTCAATATTTTTTCCACATTCAAGAACCCAGCTGTGTTGCCTCGACAGACCAGAAAAACAAATTCTTAAGAAGAGATTGTTTGACTCAAGTAACCCACAGCGAATCATCAGAAGAGAGAATACACCATATGAGCTTCAAACAACTCACATCGTTTGCTTCTTGCAGAGATCGCAGGCCTAAACCCCCCTCAGATTTTGGTTTACATACATCCACCCAAGCCACCTTTGCTTTATTTGTATTAAGCTCCGCCCCAGACCAAAGATATGCAGAGCAAAGCTTCTCCACCGTGCGAATGTATTCCTGGGGAAGACGGTATGCTGCTAACCAGAAATTACAAATACTCCACAGAACAGAGCTAATGAGATTAAGGCGACCAGCATACGAGAGGAACCGAGCAGACCAAGAACCGATCCTCCGTTTGACATGCTCTATAAGGGGAAGGTAATCTGTTGCAGAGAGATGCTTAGTGACCAGAGGGAGTCCTAAGTATCGAACCGGCAAAGTGCCCTCAGCAAAAGAAAACAAATCATGGACCTCTTGGCGAACCGCGGGAGAAACCCTTGCAAAGTAAGCTGTAGTTTTCTCCATACTGATCTTCAGACCAGAGCACTTAGCAAAATCTTCAAAAACCTGAACAATGCCTTCTACAGAGTGAACGGAACCATCCGAGAACACCAGTAGATCATCAGCAAAACTAAGATGAGTTAAGCCAATATTCTTGCAGCGTGGATGATAGCCAAAACGGTGAGATGCCGCAGCTTTATCTAACATTTTTGAGAGCACATCCATAGCAACTACAAACAAATAGGGAGATAAGGAGCACACCTGCCTCAACCCCCGTTTACTGTTGAAAAACCCCACTAGTTCACCGTTTACTTGGACAGAGAATGAAGGAGTAGTAATACAAAGCATGATCCAGTGCACAAACTCAGGGGGAAACTCCATCACCGTAAGAGTGTTTTGCAAGAAAGACCATTGAACAGAGTCAAATGCTTTTGAGATGTCAATTTTGATAGCACAGCGGCTTGATATTGAGTCCTGATGATAATCCTTGACTAGCTCTGTAGCTAGTAGAACATTCTCCAGAAGAAATCTGTTCTTAACAAATGATGACTGATTCCCCACTATAAACTTTGGCAATACTGATTTCAACCGATTAGCAATTATTTTGGAAATAACTTTATAAAGCACATTGCAACAGGATATGGGTCTGTAGTCCTTCATCTCTCGCACCTCAGACTTTTTTGGAATCAGAGCTAAGATTGTTGAGTTAACTCCCTGAGGCAGAAAACCTTTAACAAAAAAGATTGAACCGCCATGACAAACTCTTGACCCACAACGTCCCAGGCTGCTTTGTAGAACTCTGATGTATACCCATCCGGACCAGGGGATTTGTCTGTTGGCATTGCAAACAGAACCTTCTGAATCTCCTCTGCAGTAACTGTTCGAATCAAACTGGCTTTGTCTTGCGTAGAACAGCGATACAGCATTAAACCCTGCAGGACCTCCACCGAAATCTCCTCATAGTCACTAGGAATCAACTGCAAAAATTCTCGAAAGAATCTCTCCGCTTCAGTCTTTATTTTGTCCGAATCCGAATCCTTTGTGAGAGAACCATCAGGCCGTAGAATCTCCCTAATCGAGTTGTTGGCTGCACGTTGAAGCACCGTCCGATGGAAAGTTTTATTGTTTTTATCCCTAACTTTCAGCCAGTGCAGTTTTGATCGCTGCTTGAGGTATTTCTCCTCCAAGTTAGCCACATTTGGGATAAGTGCTCAGACAAATCAAGATTGATTCCAAAAGATGGAAAACAAAAATCTGATTTGAGCTTGCATTTTCCGGTGATGGCTCCATGCGGATCTGACCGCCTTCGAACATTTCTCAAGCTTGACTCCAAGTACGCCAAGTATTATTCTTTGATGGTTTGATATAGGTGGTTTTGAAAGGGGATCTAAGAATTTTCTAATACACGTTGAATTTTGAGTTTATGATTTTGTCTCTAACGAAACAGGGTGGTAAGTCCGTAAGTCGTAACGCAGGTGTAGTAGACTAGAAGCAGTTTATATAGTTATTCTTATTCTATATACAGTTTACTGTATATAGAATAGAAACAGTATTCCCTTTTTAATATTCCCTTTTTAATATAAGGGAAGTACACAACATTGTTTTGGTATACTTTATAATTTTAATAAATTGTTATAAATTGTTACAAATAGGTTATATATAGGTTATAGATTAATCCATATATTAATTGGTTACAAGTTGATAGTTCATATATTAATGGTAACAAATAAAACATTAATTGTAACAAAAAATCTTAAATCGGATATTCCAATTGATAGTTCATGGATATTCCAAACTTTATTTTCGGAAGATCACGTTGTTTCCAAAGATTTACAATCACAATATTACCAATTTATTTTCCTGAAATTTTATTGATAGACCACAACGTTAACCAAGTTATTAAAGGGGATAAAAATATACTCTCAATTATTAAAAGAAAGTACACAACTTTTTTTTTGTATAATAAAACGGAAGTACACAACTTTTTTTGTAGAATATATAATTTTTATAAGTTGGTAACAAAATATATAATATATTAAATATAGGTTCGTTACAAAAAAAAAGTTATAGATGAAATCCGTGGGCTATATGAAATTATGAATACACTAAAGAATATCTCAAAGAATCTACTTAAAGATAAAATTCAAATGATTAATACAATTTCCAAAAAAAATCTTAATTATTCCATATATTGTTACACCATATATAGTGTTAGGCATAAAAATATACTGTTAGGCGTAAGAAAGAATAAAATTTTGGCAATTAATCACACTTAATCGTGATTTCCGAGATTTTATTGTGGATTTCAAAATAAAATCTGACCTAACACCCTTTCAAGCTTTTAATATGAATCCATGTCTTTAAAACCGGACCGGAAGGTGAACCGTAAGTCTTTCGGGTCACTGGGTCAATAAGTCGGACCGATTGAATTACGGGTCAATTAGTTTATTAGTCTGACTACATTTTATGAATATAACATCTATTTTTCTATAAATATATGACCAAAACATACATAGTTAATTACTAAACAAGTAAAATTAAACTTTTAATTGATTAGTTAAAATAACTAACTGATTCTTTTATAAATAGCAACATTTATTTTTAATTTTGTTTGAGTTAAAGTGTGACCAAAGTTAAATATTTTAATTTGAGATCGACAACTCGGTCCGACCCGCCGGTTCAACCACCGGTTCACGGGTTTTTAGCGGGTTTTCTGGTTTTTGCTGGTTTTATTTGTTAGTTTTTTAGAGGTTACCCAGACTGGAATACCTATAGGGTTGTGGTTAGATCGAACCAACCGACCTGTCCGGTTCTGGTTAAAAATATTGATATAAATAGTTCTGATCCCCATTCACCAAAATACATCTCTCATATTCATACAAAAAATAATAATAATAACAATTGTTTCTCAGTTTACAATGCTAAACCATCTTATAAATATATTTTATTTTGAAATTATAAAACAGATAAAAGAAATTTTAACTCGTGCTCTAGCACGGATCCAAATCTAGTTAATTAAATTATTTTATTAGTTTCAGATTTCGTTGAAAAGAAATTTATGTCTTTGGTAGCTACCCTTTACCTTATTTTAAATTGATTATGTAGACACTGAAGTTGTCAATTCAAAATTTGGATACACTAACACTAGCTAGTTCTATATTACATCTTGTAATTTTGAAATATGGATGTCATGGACCTCATGGTACATATCTTTTTTCATTTTCTTTACAATTAATTTGGAAAATAGGAATAACTTGATCTAACTAGGTATATAATGACAATTCACATTGTTTACTGTCAATATTTTTTTTAGTAACAATTAATTACATTATTCGTTTAACTATATAGAAAACGATTTTTCTGTAACATTTTATGTTGTTATATGGACATCTACAACTTCCCAATTTTAGTATATATAAAAAAATAGTATTTAATTCTGCCTACTTAATTAATTTGTTTATGTCACTATCTTTTTAGACTTGAATTAGCTTAAAAAGTAGACGAATTGTAGTGTTTTCTAGCTTAGATATTTCTTATTACGATTATGATTATAAGAGAGATCATCATATTTACTTAAGTATTATAAAAATAACCAAAATATAGGCTATTGCTTGTATGAAGAAGTAATCTCATTATTTAAAACCTAATCAACTTTCCTTGGAAGTTGGAAACATAGGTTATCGCTACATTTTCTTTGGTTTCTTATGACTATGGATCTTTTAGTGAAAAAGTTTTCAAATCCATACTTGAGAGAAACTTTGATAGTTTATATATTTCAGCTTGTATAAACTATGATAGTTGAGAAACTTTGAGATGCCCCAGGATTAATGGATTTATTTCAATCTTTTGAAATAAAATTCATTGAGTTCATTAGACAATAAATGATTGACAACAAGTACATGGACTTATTAGTGAGTAATTAAACAACATCAAAAGAAGCAATCAAACAACAAAAATGCACTTGGTTGTAACCAGAGAGATACATTTCATATATGAAAATTTATTATGCAAATATTTAATTCTATGAATATGATGGCTGATAAACGGATATATCATGTATATGTTTCTTTAGTATTTTGGAGGAGGGGGAGAGCTATAACTATAGCTTGGAGGTGGCGGTGAAGTGTAAACATATGGAGGAGAGCTGTAGGTGTAAGGAGGAGGTGGTGGCTTGTGAACATATGGAGGAGAACTGTAGACGTAAGGAGGAGGTGGTGGTGACTTGTAAACATATGGAGGTGGTGGTGGAGAAGTGTAGACATATGGAGGAGGAGGGGGTGATTTGTAAACATAAGGAGGGGGTGGTGGAGAGCTGTACACGTATGGAGGAGGGGGAGGAGACTTGTTAACATAGGGAGGTGGTGGTGGAGAGTTGTAGACGTATGGAGGAGGAGGGGGAGACTTGTAAACATATGGAGGTGGTGGTGGGGAGCTGTACACATAAGGAGGTGGTGGTGGGGACTTGTAAAGGTATGGAGGAGGTGGTGGTGGAGACTTGTAAACATATGGAGGAGGAGGTGGGGAGCTGTAGACGTAAGGAGGTAGTGGTGGGGACTTGTAAACATATGGAGGAGGTGGTGGGGAGCTATAGACGTAAGACGGGGGTGGTGGAGACTTGTAAACATATGGAGGAGGTGGTGGAGAGCTGTAGACGTATGGAGGTGGTGGTGGAGACTTGTAAACATATGGAGCAGGTGGTGGAGAGTTATATACGTATTACGTAAGAAGGAGGTGGTGGTGGAGAACTGTAAACGTATGGTGGTGAGGATGGTGGAGAGTATGTGTATTGGCCACTTGAATGAGCAGCAATGGCGTACAAGGCCAAGACCAACATAAGAAGAGATGGCCAATTACTACAATTGGCCATGTTGATTGAATTCGTGTGTTCTTGTTCTAGATTTAGCTTTTGTTAGTACTATTCTAACTTGGAAACCGATCTATTGTTGAATGAATTGTAATCTAAAGAAGGCAGTTTATATATAGCACACATTGCAACAACTAGAATACTTGTTTACAAAAGTTTATGAAAGCGTTTAACTAGAGAAAATAATATTGTTTAATAATTCAAATTAGTTTATGCTGATTTTGTCTAAATGTAAAGAAAAAAGCCGAGAAGAATATGTCTTTGGTAAACCTCTTACCATAATTTGAATTTGAATATCTAGACTTTGAAGTTGTCATTCTACAATTCTTGTCTAAAATTACTAAAAAAAAATTTCAAATGAAAGCTTGATCTAAAGATGCATATTTTGTAATAAAGAGTTTTTTTAGCTTCTTAGTTATATAATATGAAATACTAACATTTTAATTTTTCAAGATTGTGGCTTGGTTAGCTCTTTAATAGTTATAATTAAGATAAACATCTTCTTTTCATGTTATCTCTTCAATTTCCTGAATATAACTCTAGATTTTTTTTTATAAGAATTTCATTTAATTTTCTTTTTGACAACTTCTAAATATTAGAATATGAAAACCCTTGCTCTTTGTCTCTGTATTTTTGCTAAACCAACATTATACAATTTTATTCAATTATCTTCCATTTAATAGTGAATAAAACTCCAATCTTCTTCAAAAAAAATTTTAGGGACAAACTTTCATGAATTTCTCTACATTATTAACAAATATCTCTATCACTGCTGCAACTCTTCAAACTATTGACAAATTTTAACTCCTAAACCATATATTCATAGACTCATGGTTTACGCCAAGAGGAAAAAGTGGCTTTTTGATTCAATATGGATGCCCTTTTTGTCTTTTGGTGATGTATCTACTTTCTTGGGACATGTTATAAGCTTCTATAAATCTTTTATGTAAATATTGAAACGGTTTTGTGATATAAAAAAGAATAAAATACATGAATAGGTCTCTTTGCTTTTAATAAAGATAGACAAGTGACACTCTTTCCACTAGTGATGTGTCACTCAGATGGAAAGCGTTGGCTATCTTTCATAATATAGATTATTATTATACAACTGCCCATTTTCAAGTATATTTACTGAAAATAGTACCTTACCCTAACCGTTTGATATGTTTTTATTATGTCCTCTTCGTATTCCAAACATCTTATGTCCATCGTACTTTATATGGACCTTTTCTTATTGTAAAGTTTTTCTGTTTTCTTATTCTTTATTCATCTTTGAACCAAAAAAAAATACTAATATTATTTGTGAAATCAATTGTATTAACAATCATACATGACATGTCCATTTGTACGGGGTTGGGTGAAATTTGTTCATTGTGAGGGTTAGTCATGCTCGACTGTCACATTGTGTAGGATAGAAAATTTGACAATTAGGGAGCAAACAAAGCTATATTCATCTATATTCATGTATATATCCATCCCTTTGACCATTTCTCGAATGCGACCTTTCATTTAAAACTATACGATTAAAAAAATTTATTAGAGGATTGAAAAAGATATGTTCTCCAAAAATATATTGAAGCTCAAGTTGTAATGGATCATTGAGTTAACAAAAAAAGAAACACAGTCTAGTGGAAAGAGAAATAGTTTTAGTTTTTTTTTTTTTTTTTTTGAACTAACGGAGAAATAGTTTTAGTCTATTGTGTTATATTGAAAAATGAAAAGTAATCTAATGTCTGTCTAATCGACCGTTTAGTAAGATTATCGTAGAGATGGATTAGCTTTTAAAGTGGAGTTGAAAAGCAACAACATCAATATTAAAAATGAAGAGCCAACGATCGGGCAATCGCTATAGGCCATCTCTCTTTCTTGGGATATTAGTGGGAGATGATTTTTATATGTCATTGAGGTGATCATTGGATCGTAAGATTATCTTCAATTCAATGTCTACTCTTTTCGTTTCTTTTAGCTCTCCTTCGACCTTAATGGTAAAACTAATATTTATATAACATTGTGATACTTCTACAAACCCACAAATCCAAACACAAAGGGACACAAACCCACAAATTTAAACACAAAGGTGCACAAATCCACAAATTCAAACGATTTTACAAATCCAAACACAAAGGCACACAAACCCCACAAATCTAAACACAAAGGGAAACAAATCCACAAATCCAAATGATTTACAAACACAAATCCACAAATCCGATTTGAACTAATACACTTATACTCAGAGAAGACGACGACGTAGAGGATCGAGAAACGAAGAGGATGGAGAAACACAGAGGGTCGATAAAACTTGCATTCGTCGAGGCTCAGAAAAGGACGACAATGAATTTTTGTTTCGTAGAAGAAGTAGAAAAAATAAACGACAACACATGTGCGTGATTTTTCACTTCAAATCTTTTACCAGAAATGACCACATGAAACAAGATTTATGTGTGGTGGTGAGATGATGAATGTATGCAATGGTGAGATATGAATGGATGGATGGTAAGGTGTTTCAATTCCCCTTATGCAGTTGCAGTATAAGAGGTGTCAATCCTATCTCAGTGTTTGTGAATAATCAAGACATGCATATGAGACTAAGTCAAGCCAAATGTAAAGGATGTTTGTCACTAACAATCCTATGATGAAAATGTAAAGTGCAGAAAGTAAAACTACAAGAACTAGATGCTAAATGTAAATGAAACAGAATGTTTGTAACAGTAATGAAGCAAGAACAGAAATAGAAACTACTGTAATGCAAGAAATGAACTAATGCAAAGCAAGTAACGAACAGAAAACTAAATGAATGCAACAGAAATGAAACAGGAATGAAACAGGACAACTACAAGGCATAAACACAAGTTCTGGGGATGAACTCGAGCAAGCACTCGATCGAATGTAGATCGAGTGCAGGGTCAAGCTGGACTAAACGTGAAAACAGAGCAACACAATAAAAACAGAGCAATGCAAAAACGAATCAAACAACAAGCAAGCAACAGGATTAAGACTAAGAAATCAATAAACAAAGAAGGCCTTGAGGAGGGATTCATGGGCTGAACTAATCATTGTGGTTATCTAACTTGGTCAACAAACCTCAAACAACCTTTGAGCTAATCTCTAGACATATGAATCTAAGACAAGTTTAATCCACTCTCATGGCAAGAAACAATCAAACCTATGCAATTCTAGACTTGCTCTCACATAGTAAAGAATCTACACAAGCAGGCATTAAGCAATATGTCTCATACCAAACAAGACCTCTACTCTCTTAGCAAGCCTAATGGTAAGCTCTAGATCTAGCCTTATCTATGCTTCTTAAACATTGTTGTGATGCTAAGATGCTTGAAATCAAACCCTACCTTCTCAGATATAGGAACAGCATTAAGAACATCTAGCCTAGAAGAGATCTACAACAATCAAGCTTGACCAAATCAAACAAACCACAAGATCAACCCAGCCTAACCCATCCTCAAGATCCTAGAGAACTACTCACAAGAACACATGATGAACAAAGTCAAAAACCCAGAAAATATTGAAACTTACATTATTAGAAAGATAAAACAGAGATCTACAATATTGATGAAGAGATGAAACTCGAAATCCTTATATCTTGAAAGTTATGAAACCAACAAAATACAAGAATCTAGTCTTTTTCAAGTACAAGATCTAAGAAAAATAAAAGTGCAAAAGGAATAATTCCCAAAAGGGTAAAAACTAGGTTTAGAGAATATCTAAAAAGTTGGACTCTTTTGGTGGCTGCAGGTACAAGGCTTTATATAGGAGAGGGAGTGGAAGCCCTAAAAATACTAAAAGACAAAATAGTCAACGGCTCGGTCAACTCGACCTGTGCTCGGTCGATTGGCAGGTCGAGCTGGCTTCTCTCGTGTATTCTCCACTCGGTCGAGTCCTCCTCAGCACACGGTCGAGTGTCTGGTCGAGTGTGTAGTCGAGTTGGACTCCGGACCTTGGTTCTCCAGCCTTAACTCTCTTGCTTTCCCTTCATGATTGTTTTACTTCTCCTCAGCATTGCTTCCATGCTCCTTAAGCTCCAAAATCACCTGTTTATGCATGAAAAGATGCAAATGCAATGCAACTAAACTCTAATGCATGATTGGTCCTAAAGCTACACAATAATGGCCAAAATGGATAGCAAAAGATGCAAAAGATGTGAATATACTAGGGGAAAACAAGGTAAAATATATGAACATCAACAATCCCAAACTTAGTCTTTGCTTGCCCTCAAGCAAATAAACAAGACATAAGAAGGTAGGTGAGGTTTGAAAGTGGGATCTCAGCTCCTAAAGCTTGCAAATAGACCATCTAGAATCAATGTCCAAGTTACTAATACTAAGATGCAAATTGAATGAGCTGTACTTAAAGACTTTAGACAAGCATATCACAACCTTTACTGATTTGAGCCTAAGATATCCACATGCATTCAAATCAACCATTTCCTTTAACATTCATTAATCAAGAACATGTATTAATTCTATGCAATGCTTAAACTCATTTGGCTTGGAGATAAAGGTTTTGAGACAATGATGATCTCTTTTTAGAGTGGGGCTTATAATATCAAGGTTCTCTCATGAAAATTGATTGAGCTTTAGAAGAATGCTAAAGGTAAGATCACTTAGACACATACAAGAATAAAACCTTGTCTACCCAAAGGCACCCAAAGACTTCATCCTATCAATCTAAACCCAAATGATCCTAGTGCTACCCTTTACTTCTTCTTTTCTCTTTCACCCTTTTTTCTTTTGGTTTTCAAGTCTTAGGAGATGTTTCTTATTTCATCTTTCTAGTGGGATGGGGGATTCTTATTTATTTGCTATGGTTCTCTTTTCTTCTTATTCTTAAGACATATAAGCTTTTTGCTAGACTTCTCTTTTCTTTCTTTTCTTTTCCTTAGCTAGAACCATTTTCAACAATTTTTACTTCCCATCCTTTCACTAGACTTTGCTTAACCACATTCTCCTCTTAAAGACTCTACCATTTTTCTTTCTCTTTTCTTTCTTTTCTTTTTATAACAGCCAAGTCCCAAACCCAACAAGTGAACCACCTAGTCCTATCTAGTTTGAAAAATGCAAACTAGAACTACACAAGGTCTTACTCTTGTCAGTTCAAACCTAACACATTCTACCAAGCTCAATCCTAAAAATAGGCCTCACACACTCAAGAATAAACAATGGCTTCAAAGAAAGGTTTGGTTAAGGGGTAGGGGAACTGATTCTTAATGAGGAAATCAGCTATTTGGATCAACTAGAGTGGTAAAAAGGAGAAAGATGATCCAAGTATGTATATGGTATCCATGAGTTTAAAACAATGCACACATTGATAATTATAAGTCAATATTAGGTTCTTATAAATAGGAAATGGTTTCAAATCTCAATATGCTTCAATTTAGACCAAATACAATGCAGGAATTCAAGGCTTGGTTCAATCTTATGCTTCTAACCACTCAACTAGCATCAAAGTATTATTAACTTGGGCATTGATCCTAGTCTAGTGAATAAGCAAGCTAACAAGGCAAACTCATCATAGATCCCTAATGCAAATATTATACAATCCTACATGAAACATGCTAAACAAAATCCTAATATGCAATGCAAACTACATGAACACTCTTTTTTATAAAGATTTTTTCAAAAAATTTCAAATTTTTATGGTTTTTCTATGCCTTAGATGCTTATGCAAATACTAACATGATGATGCTAAAAATTTGAAATAAGAACACAAAACACAATGTCAAATGCTATCTCAAACCCTCTCCCAAACTTAAATCACACAGTCCCTTGTGTGAAAGAAATTTGTAAGAGGATTCAAGACTAAAAACAAAACAAAATATGAAATGCAATGATATTTACAAGTGAAGGTGATAGTGGTACCTTAGGGATTGTGGAAGAAGTTGTCCACATCCATCTGCATGCTGTCATAGGAGTAGTTGGGGTCTTGCTGGTGACTTGGAGATGGAGATTGGGGCAGCTCGACGATGGCAATCGACCGTGACTCGGTCGAGTGCGTGTCCGAGTGGGGGGGTCGAGCTGGACCGCGTGTGTTCCTCTCTTCTTCTGTTCAAACTCCCTTGCTTCCCTGGCCATGAAAACACCAAAACGAGAGTCAAAATACCAAAATCCTAGGCAATATATACTGAGATACCTTAGGGACTTCCTCCCTAGTGAGCTTGTTTAGAGTCACTAAGCTTGACTTTGGTTTCCTTCTTAGACTTGGTCTAGATACCAAGGAGGTGATGAAATCCTCCCTGTAACCTCTTGGTCACTGTGAAGTTGATCCTTGATAACCTCACCCTTAGCACACAAACCATATTTCTTCTTGATTTTGAGCCTTGGTCTTGCTTTCCTCAAAGACCTCTTGCTTAGCTTAACTTGGAGATCCTCAACCATACTAGTCAACTCTTGAACTGACCTCTTAAGCTTTTCCACAGAATCCTCTTGAAGTGAGAGCTCAGCCTTTGGAGTTGCCTTATCTCTTAACCCTTCTCGACCACCTTTGTCCTTGATAGTAAAAGGCTGATCATCAATGGTAGGAAGGTTGGTTGGGTTATAGATGTTGAACTTCATAACTACATCTTCAGCAATGTTCAAGGTCACAAGACCTTCCTTGACATCAATGACTGCTCCAACAGTGGCTAAGAATGGCCTCCCAAGAATGATTGGATCTTCAGGTTCCTTGTCCATCTCCAGTACCACAAAATCTGTATGAACCCTTGCCTTCCCTATCTTTATTGGGACATTCTCCAACTTTCCAACTACCTCTCTATTTGAACCATCAGCTAGGGATACATGGAGGTTGGTGGATTTGAAATCAGTTCTCCCAAGCTTTTGTGCTATGGAGTATGGCATCACACTTGTTGAAGCTCCCAAATCACAAAGGCATTGGTTGTAGTGAAGGTAACTGATTGTGCAAGGCAGATAGAATGGCCCTGGATCCTTAAGCTTAATTGGGATGATCACTCCTCCAAGGTTCTCAAGATCCTTCTCATCTTGAGCTTGAGCCTTCTTTTTTGACAAATCAAGCAGAAAATCTCTATAGAGAGGGTATGGTTCATACTGTTCCAAGACAGGTCCTCTCTCCTCTTCTTGGTAAGCAATGATGACCTCTTGAATGGCCATCACTTCCTCTTGTTTCTCAACCACAACCTCTTCCTTCAAAGCTTTCTCATCCTCTAGTTGCTTAGCCAACATATCCTTTTTCTCAATGATTTCCCTTAATTCCTTGATCCTTTGTGCTTTGAAACGTCATGGGAATGGTAGAGGCGGTTTGTAAGCTGGAGGAATGTACTTAGCAGGCTTGACAGCTTCGGAGTCTGCAGCTCGATCGACCACTCGAGCATGCACTCGGTCGAGTGGCTGTTCGAGTCCCTGGTCGAGTGCGCTTGCGAGCTCCATTTGCTTTGCACAAACGTCACTTGGGGCTTCAGTAACTGATGAATTCCCCTAAACTTGGATTTCACTGTCCTCAGTGACTTCCCCATCAGAGATATGAATGGCTTTTGCAGTGAACTCCCTTGGATTTTTAACAGCTTTTCCAGGGAGTTGGTTGGGTTTAGGAGCTGAAGTAGAGGCAATGTTACTCTCCATATACTTCACTCTAGAGCTGAGACCTTCAAACTTCATGTTAAGATCATTGTACTGGGATGTGAGTCGTTGATTCACCTCAGCAAACTGTTTGGCTTCCTCAATGTTGCCTTGTGTTTGTCCAATCAACAATTGTTGCATCATAGCTCTTAAGTCTTGTTCTTGGCCTTGGTTAGTCTGAAACCCTGGTGGGGGACACAACTGAGGCTGGAACACTTGATGTTGTTGTTTGGGGATATAGTTGTTCTGCTGTTGAGGCTGTTGAGGTGGGTAGACTTGGTCTTCTGGATTAGCTGCATTGGTGCTTCTATAGGAGAGGTTGTTGTTCTTGAACCCTCCTTGGTTGTAGCTTTTGAATCCACCCTGGTTTTGCATGTAGCACAACTCAGCAAACTCATTCTCCCCTTCTTGAACAGGAGCTTCTTCTTCACCAATGAAGTGAATGGACTTTTGTTGGTTAAGTAGGATCTTGTCAAGCTTCTCATTGACCATCTTCAAATCCTTCTTGTACTTTTCCTCTTGATCAGTTGAGGAACTCCTTATGGTCCTGTCATAGTCCTCATTATAATTTTCATCAGACTGAGCAAGATTCTCAACTAGTTCCCATCCTTATTCCACATTCTTGTTGAGGAAGTTTCCATTAGAAGCTGTATCAAGAAGCATCCTGATCTTGGGAAGCACTCCTCTATACAAGGTGCTAAGGAGTGACTCATTGCTGAAGCCATAGTGAGGACACTGAGTTTGGAACCCTTTAAACCTCTCCCAAGCTTC
Organism: Camelina hispida; assembly: GCA_023657505.1. NCBI lineage: Eukaryota > Viridiplantae > Streptophyta > Magnoliopsida > Brassicales > Brassicaceae > Camelina > Camelina hispida. The sequence goes on along the minus strand of CP094636.1, from coordinate 7,432,951 downwards.
ACAAAAGCTCTCATTTTTCCTTTGAGCAAACCCAGAAATTTCATTTCTCAACCTAGCAGTCCTAGCATTTGAGAAGAACTTGGCCAAGAAAGCCTTCTTGCAAGCATCCCATGTGGTTATTGCTCCAGTAGGAAGAGTCTTCTCCCAAAGGTGAGCCTTGTCTCCAAGTGAGAATGGGAAGAGCCTCAACTTGAATCCATCTTCACTTACACCATTAATCTTTGTAAGACCACAGATTCTGTCAAACTCATCAAGGCGATCTAATTGATCCTCCATTGGCAACCCATGGAACTTGTTGGCTTGAATCATGGAGATCAATCCACTCTTGATCTCAAAATTGTTGTTTGCAACTGTAGGAGGCACAATACCAGCTCTCTGGTTGTGTGTGTTGGGTGCATCTCCAGCACCAATGTGCCTGGGTCTCTGCTCATGGTTAGCTTGTTGCTCCATGATCACTTGATCCTCTTGCTGAACTTGAACTACTCTTCTTCTCTGCTTTCCCAAACTCTTTTGCAGCCTGTGGATGTTGTCAATAGGCCCTTAGACCTTGTGTGCATCAACAAACGCGAGTACAGATTCGAACAGGTTCACAATTGAGCTCAGGCTCGTGTGGGTGGTTGAGTCGACTGGGAAGTGGAGTCCAAATGTACACGGCTTCTGACTCGATCAAGTGCTCGATCACTGCTCGGTCGAGTGGTGGTCGAGTGGTTGGTCGAGTGGGTACCTGAAACTCAAGACAACCCAACAACAGAAGATTCGAGTCCAGCAACTTCACAAGTGTATAAACGAACTTAATCTTAGACTAATATGGATCCTAAATGTCACAAAAACACACTCAAATGGGAAACGGCGCCAAATTGAAACAAGATTTATGTGTGGTGGTGAGATGATGAATGTATGAAATGATGAATGCATGGATGGTAAGGTGTTTCAATTCCCCTTATGCAGTTGCAGTATAAGAGGTGTCAATATTATCTGAGTGTTTGTGAACAATCAAGACATGCATATGAGACTAAGTCAAGCCAGATGTAAAGGATGTTTGTCACTAGCAATCCTATGATGAAAATGTAAAGTGCAGAAAGTAAAACTACAAGAACTAAGATGTGATGAAAATGTGATGCTAAGATGCTTGAAATCAAACCCTACCTTCTCAGATATAGGATCAGCATTAAGAACATCTAGCCTAGAAAAGATCTACAACAATCAAGCTTGACCAAATCAAACAAACCACAAGATCAACCCAGCCTAACCCATCCTCAAGATCCTAGAGAACTACTCACAAGTACACATGATGAACAAAGTCAAAAACCCAGAAAATATTGAAACTTGCATTATTAGAAAGATAAAACAGAGATCTACAATATTGATGAAGAAATGAAACTCGAAATCCTTATATCTTGAAAGTTATGAAACCAACAAAATACAAGAATCTAGTCTTTCAAGTACAAGATCTACGAAAAATAAAGGTGCAAAAGGAATAATTCCCAAAAGGGTAAAAACTAAGTTTAGAGAATATCTAAAAAGCTGGACTCTTTTGGTGGCTGCAGGTACAAGGCTTTATATAGGAGAGGGAGTGGAAGCCCTAAAAATACTAAAAGACAAAATAGTCAACGGCTCGGTCAACTCGACCTGTGCTCGGTCGAGTGGCAGGTCGAGCTGGCTTCTCTCGTGTATTCTCCACTCGGTCGAGTCCTCCTCAACACACGGTCGAGTGTCTGGTCGAGTGTGCAGTCGAGTTGGACTTCGGACCTTGGTTCTTCAGCCTTAACTCTCTTGCTTTCCCTTCATGATTGCTTCACTTCTCCTCAGCATTGCTTCCATGCTCCTTAAGCTCCAAAATCACCTGTTTATGCGTGGAAAGATGCAAATGCAATGCAACTAAACTCTAATGCATGATTGGTCCTAAAGCTACACAATAATGGCCAAAATGGATAGCAAAAGATGTGAATATACTAGGGGAAAACAAGGTAAAATATATGAACATCACCACATGACGAATAAAAGTGCACAGTTAATCAATGTAGTATTTTAGGATTGATCCCAGAAAGAGTAATAGCTAGCACGAATTAAATTCAAAGAGAAAGAACTATGGCTAAGACTAAATAAGAGTTGGGGGTTATGGATTTCCTAATATTGATTGCAAAGAAAGAAAGCGTGAATAAAAGCAGTTTAATATTATATGACCACGACGGTGGGCATTTGCGAGTCATCTCGGGGTTTTCATGGTTCTAAACAATATTAAGTGTCAACATCTAACAAGTAACTACTAATTTTGGCCTAGGTTCTAAACTACGAAACACTAATGAGCTAACAACCTATTATCATAGAATAAAAGTCTAAAGAATTCATACTTCGTTACTCAACCTTTGCAGGCAACGACGCATGTCAACCAGCTAGTCAAACAAGTTCGATACATTCACCAAACTCCACAACTCAACTTATGCAGGTTACGATGCAAGGTTTTTGTATAACACTAGTTCAGAGAAGTAGGATAACATGGTTAGCGCTCCCGTTATCTAGATCAGCACTTGGTGATCAATCCAAGAACATGCATTAAGATAAAGATGTCCCAAAAGAACTCTAATATATATCCAAAAATAAGATCTAACAACCTAACTGAAGTGAACCATGAATTCCCCTTGAATCACCCCATAAAACCCAACAAAGAAAACCAATCGTTCATGATGCCAAGAAACGACATTGATATTATAAAGTATAGCATCAAAAACGAATCAATAAACAAAAGGGGTTCAAAGGAAACTTCTCTAGATGTCATTACGATTTTAGCGATCCAACTCAGAAAGTTGAGAGACGTAATCGACAATCGTCTAGTTCTTTTGATTGAAGGTATAGAGTAGAGAAGTATAACTAAGGCTAAATATGTAATTAGTATTGTATAAAACCCTTATGCACATGAGTATATATATTGTAACCTCTTGAACAATACACTTAAGCCTTTCCTTACATGGTATTAGAGCAGTGAATCCTAGACCTAAAATTTTTTTTTTCGCCGCTCTGCTCTTTCTTCTCTTCTCCTTTCTTCTTTCTTCGATCTCGTGTCATGGCTTCCTCTGATTTCATCAACACCTCTTCTCCTAATACTCTCCACAATATCAACATGGCAAATGTTACGAAGCTTACTGCTTCCAACATTTTGATGTGGAACCGCCAGGTCCGTGCATTACTTGCTGGTTACGGTCTTGCGGGCTTTCTCGACAGTACTACCGCCACTCCGGAATCAACCGTTCTTGTTGCCGGTGCATCGGCTCCCAATCCGGCGTATCAACTCCGGGTACGTCAAGATCAGCTTCTGGTGGCTAGTCTCCTCGGTGCGATCTCTGTTGAGCTTCAGCCAATCCTCTCTAAGACCTCCACTACAGCCCAGATTTGGAGTCTTCTCTCTACCACATATGCCAAACCAACTTGGGCTCATATCAAGCAACTACGGGAACAGATCAAACTGTGGCGGAAAGGTACTCGAACGATCGATGAATATGTTCAAGGGTTAGTACCTGTTTTTGATCAACTTGCTGCACTTGGTAAACCATATGAACATGAGGAACAGATCAAGTATTTTCTTGGTGGTCTACCCGATGATTACAAATCGATCATTGATCAAATCGAGGGTCGTGATACCCCTCCCACCATGTCTGCGATTCATGAAAAGCTTATTAACTTTTAGCTGAAGCTTCAATCCAATGCCTCCATCCCCTCTGTCGTGCCTGTCACGGCAAATGTTGTTTTCAACAAGTCATATGGTCATGCCAACAACAACAACTCCCGTCATCAACGCTCTTCCTCTCGTGGTAGTTCTTCTACCATCTCACGCAATGTTCAAGGTCGAGGTTACCAAGATCGTTGTCAGCTGTGCGGTGTCTTTGGTCATAGTGCCCGGCGGTGCTCTCAGTTATCCGCCTCTGCTCGCGGTTTTCAACCTACTGGTAGCGGCTACTCTCCGTCTTCTGGTTTGCATGGGACTCCGCATGCCAACGTTGCTGCTGCTCCTCTGTACAACTCGGCAAATTGGGTGATGGATAACGGTGCCACTCACCATCTTACATCTGATCTATCAAACCTTGCCCTACACCAACCATACTCCTGCGGTGAAGAAGTTCAGATTGCAGATGGTTCTGGTTTAAAGATCACACATACGGGTTCTGCCTTACTCCCTACACCCTCTAGTTCTCTTGCTTTAAAAGATGTTCTATATGTTCCTGATCTTTGCAAGAACCTTATCTCTGTATACCGTCTATGTAATGCTCATAAGGTTTTTGTGGAATTCTATCCTCCTTACTTTCAGGTGAGGGATCTAAGCACGGGGGTCCGATTACTCCAAGGCAGAACTAAGAACGGACTATATGAGTGGCCGGTTGATCGTGATACCATCAATGTCTTCTCCGCGTCCGTGACATCCAAAACCGACCTCTCATCTTGGCATCTTCGACTTGGGCACACTTCGTTATCTGTTTTAAACACTCTTGTTTCTAAGTTTTCATTACCTCTATCTTCTTCCACACAAAAAAAAAAATAATTATCTTGTTCAGATTGTCTTATCAGTAAGAGTCATAAACTCCCTTTTTCCTCAAATACAATTTCTTCTACTCAACCACTTGAATACGTTTATACAGATGTTTGGTCCTCTCCAATCACCTCTTCTGAAAACTTCAAGTATTATCTTATTTTGGTTGATCATTTTACCAGATATACATGGCTTTACCCATTAAAACTCAAGTCCCAAGTCAAAGATGTTTTCATTGCTTTTAAAGCTTTGGTTGAGAATCGGTTTCAAACACGGATTAGAACATTGTACTCTGACAATGGTGGTGAGTTTATTGCCTTGCGTCCATTTCTGTCATCACACGGTATCTCTCATCTCACCACGCCGCCTCATACGCCTGAGCACAATGGTCTATCGGAGAGAAAGCATCGACATGTTGTCGAAATAGGTCTTGCTATGCTCAGTCATGCCTCTGTTCCTTAGAGCTACTGGCCGTATGCCTTTGGTATGGCGGTTTATCTCATAAACCGAATGCCAACAGATGTTCTCGGAGGTGACTCTCCGTACCACAAGTTGTTTCGCACATATCCGAATTATCTCAAACTGCGGGTTTTTGGCTGTGAGTGCTATCCCTGGTTACGACCATATCAGAACAATAAACTAGAGCCACGCTCGACACCGTGTCTATTTCTCGGTTACTCACTCACACAGGGTGCTTACCTCTGTTTGACACGGCTACTACCAGGCTTTATACATTGCGTCATGTGAGGTTTGTTGAGAATCGTTTCCCACTCTCTGCGACTCCCTTGTTCATGATGGTTTCCTCACCAACATCGCCGTCTCCTTCTCCTTCAGTTTCGATTCCGGTCTTGCTGCCACAGGTTTCCTTGTCTCCAACTTCTTCACTGGCTCTGTCGGACTCACCCCCGTGCAATGACCCTCATCCTGACTCCGCTGCGGATCCCGCTTCCACGTCTTCCCCATCAGTGGTTTCTTCGACTTTGTCTCCGGCTTCGTCTCCGGCTTCGTCTCTGGCTTCGTCGTTGACTTCTGCTGATTTGGATCACGAGACACGAACAAAATGAGTTCACGATGACTCTTCAATACGGGCCTCTATAGGCCCAACTCACACCTCTTCTTCTGAATGCCCACCTTCGTCAGGCCCATCACGTACCTTACCAAGTCCGATAGGCCCATCTCCTTCTCGATCAGATTCCTCTGCAACTTCCACACCGACTGTTGCTCCATCGCCACCGCAACCTCCGCCTCCGATACCTCACTCTATGCGCACACGATCCAAAAATAATATTCACAAACCGAATCCTAAGTACAGTCTTGCTGTTGTCACCACACCGTCCATTACGACAACAGTCGCGGCTGCACTACGAGATCCTAACTGGCGAGCTGCTATGGTAGGGGAGATCAATGCTCAGCTCCGAAAACATTCTTGGGATCTCACACCTCCCACATCGGTTCAGAATGTTATTTCCTGTAAGTGGATCTTTACACTCAAATACAATCCGGATGGATCGATAGCTAGGTACAAGGCTAGGTTGGTAGCTCATGGGTTCAATCAGGAATATGGGGTTGATTATTCCGAGACCTTCAGTCCGGTAATTAAATCCACTACGATTCGACTTGTTTTGGAGATTGCCATTAAGAAAGATTGGCTGATTCAACAGGTTGATATCAATAATGCATTTTTACAAGGTACATTAGAGGAAGAGGTGTTCGTCTCTCAACCACCAGGGTTTGTAGATCGTGATCGCCCACATCACGTATGTCGTCTGCGAAAAGCTCTCTATGGGTTGAAACAAGCACCCCATGCTTGGTACCAAGAACTCCGACGGTTTCTTCTTGACTCTGGTTACAAGACATCGGTTGGGGACAACAGCTTGTTTGTCTTCAAACACGGTAATGCTCATGTGTATTTCCTGGTTTACGTGGATGATATCATCATCACTGGTCCACCATCTCTAGTCCGTGCTTTTCACTCATCCCTTGCTCGTCTTTTCTCGCTGAAGGACCTTGGTCCTTTTTGCTACTTTCTGGGTATAGAAGCAACACGCACCTCTTCCGGACTTCATTTGATGCAACGAAAGTACATTACTGATCTTCTCGCCAAAACAAAAATGCAGGATGCAAAACCAGTACCGACCCCAATGTCTTCTTCCTCTCAGCTCACGGTTCTTTCTGGTACACCTCTGGCTGATGCGAAAGAATATCGGATGGTAGTTGGTAGTTTGCAGTATCTTGCGTTCACAAGACCTGATATTGCCTTCCCGGTTAATCGCCTTTCACATTATATGCATCGGCCTACTAACCTACATTGCCAAGCTGTGAAGAGAGTGTTACGGTATCTTGCTGGAACGCGAACCCACGGTATCTTTCTGCGTCGTGATGCTCCTCTTACAATCCATGCATTTTGTGATGCTGATTGAGGTCGTGATAAAGCAAACTATGTGTCCACAAATGCTTATATCATATATTTTGGTGGCAGTCTTGTGTCTTGGTCATCAAAGAAGCAACGAAGTGTCTCTCGATCGTCAACTGAGGCTGAATACCGAGCAGTCGCTAACACCGCATCCGAACTTAAATGGATATGCTCTTTGTTGATTGAGTTGGGTATTGATCTTCCGTCGGCTCCGGTAATATACTGTGACAATATTGGGGCAACCTACCTTTGTGCTAACCGTGTTTTTCATTCCAAGATGAAACACGTCGCGCTTGACTATCATTTCGTTCGGGAAAACGTTCAGTCTGGTACACTTCGTGTGGCTCACATTTCAGGTGATGATCAGCTCGCTGATGCTCTTACTAAACCACTACCGCCACCGCATTTCACAGAGTTAAATTTCAAGATTGGAGTCAAGAAACTGCATCCATCTTGAGGGGGCGTATAGAGTAGAGAAGTATAACTAAAGCTAAATATGTAATTACTATTGTATAAAACCCTTATGTACATGAGTATATATATTGTAACCTCTTGATCAATACACTTAAGCCTTTCCTTACAAGTGGGATCCCTCTTGCATTGCCTACTGTTATATCTGTGACAATGGCTATTGGTTCCCTTAGGTTATATGATCAAGGAACTATCACAAAACGAATGAACGCCATTGAAAAGCTGGCCGGTATGGATGTTATGTGCTGTGATAAAACCGGGGTTCTGACTCTCAACAAGCTTAGTGTTGACAAGAATCTGATTGAGGTTTATGCTAAAGATGTTGAGAAATACGATATTGTGAAGAAGTTGCAAGAGATGGGGCATATTTGTGGTATGATTGGTGATGGAGTGAATGACGTTCCTGCCTTGAAGAAAGCGGATATTGCTATCGCTGTTGCGGATGCTACTGAAGCTGCATTAGCTGCTTCTGATATCGTTCTAAATGAGCCAGGACTAAGTGTTATCATCAACGCGGTTCTAACTAGTCGAGCTACTTTGCAGCAAATGAAAAACTACACAGTAAGTGTGCATGCATGCTCTTCATAAAAAATAAAGCTACATTCCACCAATCTCACTTGTTCTAGTGTTCCTTTTTCCACCAATCTCACTTGTTCTAGTGTTCCTTTTTTAACAGATTTATGCAGTTTCAGTAACCATCCGTGTTGTGGTAAGTTACTAACCCTCTTGTATGGTTTATTTAATATGATCAAATAATCTCTTTGTTTATTGTCTCTCTTTATGCCTTTTTGTTACAGTTTGGGTTCATGTTCATCGCTTTAATATGGAAGTTCGACTTTTCACCATTCATGGTATTGGCCATGGCATTATTAAACGATGGTAAGTTATCACACTTTATAAACTTGCTCTATTTGCTCTAAAAGACACAAAATAATAAAAATTATCAATTACTCAACAGGAGCCATCATGAGTATCTCAAAGGACAGAGTCAAGATGCCTTCTCCAACTCCAGATAGCTGGAAACTCAAAGAGCTCTTCGCAACCGGCGTTGTTCTTGGAGGCTACATGGCTTTAGTGACTGTTGTATTCTTTTGACCTGCATACAGAACCGGTTTTTTCCCGGTACGTATTGTTGATGTCCGAATCGGTCACAATTAATACGTTTAATTCAGTCAAAGGAGAGTCGAAGTTCTCTTTTATTATATTGGTGCTAAGGCACAAAAGACGGGTTACAACACGACTTAGACGAGTTACTAAGGTAGACGAGAATAACTGACGAACTGCCAACTCGTCGATTCTCCGAGTTAGTGAGTTTGGAACCGTTGACTTCTGCCTGAACGAGTTGGAACTCTTGTGTTTGCGATTCTAATTCTTCTCCTCCTCTTTTTCCGGGACCGTACGTCTCCCTTTATAGGGAGTCGTGTCGGTTCGTCTATGAAAAAGACCACAATACCCCTCCTCCCTTTAAGGTTGGTCATGGGCCTTTTTCATGGACTGGGCCTTTTGTTAGGAGTGAGGGTCCACCCCTAACAGTAGCCCCCCCCCTTTTCCACCTTTAGTTCGTAGTCTTTAGGCGATGGACTTACTGAGGGTGACGAAAGGTCGCGCGTGAGGTTTCCTATTCTCAACGCTTTTTGGTCGAATCACGTTGCATAGTTCTTGGGCGCGTGAAATCCGGAAGTCGTACCGTCGCTAGGCGCGTTGCGCAATGATTAGGTTTTTCCCGATTCCTCCTTCTGTTTCCTATAAATACTACCTTCCTCATCCATTTTCACCACCTTGTCTACGAATCTCCTTCTGCTCTCGGATCTTCAGGTATTTCTCTCTCCTTTTAGGTCGTCTTTTGCCCTCCTATTTTATTCGTCTTTGATGGCATCTCGTGGATCTATCTCCTCCGACTCCGCTGAGAGTCATCTTCGTCGGGTGACTTCGTCAGATTCTGATAGTGGTGGCGGACCAGGTCGCAGTACGCGGAAGTCGTTGTCGAAAACTCAATCCGATTCGTCTTCCGATTCTTCACTCGTGGCTGAGTTACAACGTCGGGTTCGGCCCGATGCATCGACGAGTTCGTCTTTAGGTCCTTTCCAGATTCCTACCCTAATCGACGAGGATTTGGAGAATCTCGATGAGAACTTCGTGGATCTGGATGAATCCTGCATTCCTGCAAGTCGTATAGTTACTCGGGGGTCGGTGCCGGTTATCCCACGTGTCGCTGGGGTTAGGAGACATATTCTGTCGTACGTTCCCCAAACCTCCCTTCAGCTGGACTCGGCCATCGATGCTCTGAAGCTCGGCGGGCTTTCCTCCCCTCTTCCCCCAATCACTATTCCGACGCCGGATCAGCGTCCCTGGGATGTTCTGGAAGGTTACATTTGTTTTTCGGAAAAACTCTTTTCCGAATGTGCGATCAAGTTCTCTCTCCCCGCTTTTTTGATGTCGTACTTTGCTACTCGCAAGATGGCGATATCGCAATTTGCGGTGGCGACCTTTCGGAACGCGGTCGGCATTTCCTTTTTGGCCGACTCTGTTGGGGTCACTCTTTCAGTTGAGCATTTCGAGGAACTTACCCGATTCATTGCCATAAATCGGACTAAAACTCCGGGAACATACTATGTTGGTTCGAGGAGTCCGGTACTCGTCGAGGGGGCGAAGGGGAAAACTTACAACTGGATTGGATCGTACTTTTTTGTGCGAATTGTTCCGGGGATCCTTGAAGATCCCTCAATTCCATTATACTCTGGGTGGAATCTTTCACCCGGTAGCAGACCTGCTTAGAAGTTTTGCTATGTCCTCACTCCCCTTTTTTTTGCGCAACTAATTTTTCCCTCTGCTGTTTTTCAGTTTCTGTGCCGAGGTGCTTGCTTCCTTATCCTGCTGCCTTCAAAACCGAAATTGAGAAGATCAGATCGGTTGGTCCTTACGTTTGGCCGGGTACGACTAGTACGAAGAGGAAGGCAACCGCAAGGAATCCCGCAACGTCGAAAACGAGGAGATCGAAGTCTACAGGTTAGTCATTTTAGCGAGCTGCTGTTTCTCCTCCCTCGTCCCCCTTCTTTTTTTTTTGATGACATGGGATGTCCGAGTTTTGGAAATTAACTCGTTAATCCTCAGGAATGGGACGTCTTAACTTGGAAGTTCCGGACGCGTCGTCTCGGTTCAGGCGACCTACTGGCGCGTCGACGACCCTCCCCTCCGCTCCCTCTACTGCGCTAATAGAGAAGAGAAACACTCCGTCGAAGGACGATCGTCTTGCTGAGGCGCGGGCGGGAAAAAAAACTGCGACTGCTCCTTCATCAGTGACGCGTAAGGCTAGTTCTGAGGGGGTATTGTCCCTGGACAAACGGAAGGATTCGTCGGGTCGTTCAGACGTGGACGGTCGTGATGGTATGGGCAACCCGCAAAAGAGGAAGGATGTCGTTGAGCCTTCGAATCCCGAATCGTCAAAGAGGCAGAAGGCGGGCTATGAGTGGGACTTCCAGTATACGACGGCAACTCGTGCATTTCCCACCGATTCCCAGTCCTGCACCGACCTCTTTCGGAAGATTCACTTTGGTACTGGGCGCCTTATTCCCGTCGACCGTTTGAAAGAAAGGGACTCAGTTGCTGATGTCGCGAAGACGTCGTTTGAGGTATGCTTACTATACATTTTTTGTTGCTTGATTTTGTTCGGGTCTTATTTGAACGTTTGACGTTTTTAGCTGATCGCAACGATTAACCGGGCGGTTTCTCGGTATGAACGCGACATTCGCGAGTTGGAGGCTGCTGCTGCGCGTCCCGATCCGTCCGCTGAAAAGATCAAGTGTCTTACGGATCAACTCGCGACGGCCCTTAGTTCGAACAGGAAGCTGAAGGAGCAAAATGAAAAATTTGAACGCGGGTACAGCGGGTTGATGGACGAGAGGGGCGAGCTCATGTCTAGATTGAAGCTGGCGGAAGAGGCTCGTGACGAGTTGAAAGTGACGCTGGAAACCGAAGCGAAGAGGCTACGGGACCGCCGAGATGACTACGGTCACTACCTCAAAGTCTGTGCTTATCGCCACCTCGCTGGTCGAACTCAAAGGCTGTTGGCAAAGCATAAGAGATATGCTGATGCCTACGAATCCGTTCGCCCGAAATTCTTGGAGTACAATCAAGCGGTTGGGAACGTTCAAATGCTGGAGACGCTCGTTGCGGATGGTCAGATTTCTTTTTTGTCTAACGGAGTTGTGGAAAGGGCGAAAGAGATTGCCGCTCAACTTAAACAGGAGGTTGAAGAAATCGAGCTTCCTGACATCAGGGATGAAGACTTCGACATGGATTCGCTTTTTGATCCACCCCTTCCAGCAGTGCAGTGGTGCAGATCACCAGGCTTCGAAGAGACTCGTCATGAATGCGAGGAGGGGGAGTCGAGTGATGGTGGGGATGGTGCGGATGATGGGGAAGACGCTCCGGCGACAGAGGACGACGTCGAGGTTGATCGAACGGAGAGACAAGACCCAATTACAGATGGGCGTGCTGAAGTTGAAGATGGGCAGATCGTTGTTCAAGAGCAACAACAGGACGAACAGCTTTGCCGTCAGGATGAGGAAGTCCCTGCTCAAGGTCGAATCGAAGGTTCCCCTGTTGTCGGGTTGATTTAAAATGAACACTACCCTTGTTGCCGTGTTTGGAGGTCGGCTCTCTATTATTATCTTTGTGCCGTGTTCAGAGGTCGGCTCTCTGTATGTTTTTTTTTTTTTTTTTGGTTTTGGGAGGTCAGCTCCCTGTAAGAACTTTATTTCTGTCCTCGGGGCATTTATTGAGGATCTCGTTTAATGTCCTATTGTTCGAAACGTTGCTCATTGGTGTCATTAAATGCATTTTGTTTTGAAACTTGCGCCTTGTTGGGACTTGTGCTTTTCGTTCTATAAATAGCCTGCATTTTCCTTTCTTCAGTTCCGTCTTGTTGAGTTTCTTGTTGTTTTGTTGTTCCTTTTTTTTTTGGAGGAAGTTATTCTGATGCCGGTGACGACTAGATCAACTTGGTTGCGTAGAGCGCGAGCACAGCTCGGCGTTAGATCTGACGAGGTGATTCAGTCAGAACTTAACTACTATAACGCTCGCATCCAGCGGCTAAGGGCTTACATCATTGCCACCCGTCGTTCGTTCGAGCGTTACTACAACTTCTGCCGTGTTGACGGGGTTGTGGAATGTCTTGAACCGCTGATCGACGAAGGGCTTTTTTTCCCGAAGTGGCGATGGGATCGTTTGGTAGCAGAGCGCACCCGGCTCGAAGATTTATGTGCGGAAGTGGTAGTTCCCACACTTGAGCAGGGCGACCTTGATACCCTCGGTCGGAGGCCATTTGAGGAACGGGAGGAAATCGAAGCCTGCCGTGATCGCATCGACGTGCTTCGCCGTTACGTCGCGCACTTGGAGAGCACAAGTCACTACTTCAGCGAAAGTAGTCGCGTCGAAGGAGTCTGCGCGTATCTCGAGGATATGGTTGGACGAGGCATGTTGGTTCCGATGGAGCTGCTGAAGGATGTGAAAGAATCGTGCCGCTATTGGCAGACAACAATCGGCGGGTTGGATTTTAACGAACCCTCCAACGCCGATCTAGGAATTGAATGATCTGTTTCCTTTTGTCGTAGTTCTTCCTCTTCCCTTTTCTTTTGTTTGTGCCGTAATGGGGTCGGCACCCATATCAGACTGGTTCATCCTCGTACTAAAAAATAAGGCAGGTTTCATGCCACTTTTGAGTTACTCTCCCCCTTCTCTTTTTTTTTAGAGGTGCGACTCATGATGGTCGGCTTATTTCCTTTGTGCGAGTTAGACTCGGCTTAATATAACCGGGGGCGACCGTTAATAGTCGGCTTACCCTTTTGTGCGAGTTGCGACTCGGCTTAGAATAACCAGGGGCAACCGTTAATAGTTGGCTTACCCTTTTGTGCGAGTTGCGACTCGGCTTAGAATAACCAGGGGCAACCGTTAATAGTTGGCTTACCCTTTTGTGCGAGTTGCGACTCGGCTTAAAAATAACAAGGGGCGACCGTTAATAGTCGGCTTACCCTTTTGTGCGAGTTGCGACTCGGCTTAAAAATACGTCGGGACGTCGGATCGTTACTGGGCCAGGGCAACGATTGAAATATTTTACAAACAACGGTTTATTCTCGCGGAAAAGAAATTTTATATTATTAGCGGCTGTGTCCCGTAAAACGGGACTGCCTACGTACCCCCCGATCAGGAGGGATCAAGCCGATCGTAGTTCACATACATACATATTCAAATTATAAAAAAAAAGAACGAGCTGGATGTAACCAAGCTCGCTTGTTGTTTGTTTTTTTAGTAGTAGTAACGCTTGAGGTGCATCGAATTCCAAGACCTTGGCACTTGATCGCCACCCATTGTTAGGAGCTCGTACACGCCGGGGTGAACGACCTTGGATACTAGATACGGACCTTCCCAATTGGCCCCCATTTTTCCGGCGTCTGGTTCGGCGGTATTTTCAAAGACTTTACGGAGGACAAGATCCCCTTCGTTGAAATGGCGATTATGGACTTTCTTGTTATAGTACTTGGCCGCGGCGAGTTGATAGTTCTGAATTCGCAGGAGTGCTTTGTCTCGTTCTTCTTCTAACTCGTCGAGTCTATCTAAGAGCATCTGACTATTGAGCGCGGTATTGTGAACGAGCATTGTTCGTCTGAGGCTCGAACTGCCGACCTCAGCTGGTGCCATTGCTTCCATCCCATAAGCTAAAGAGAATGGGGTTTGGTTAGTAGATGTCCTTGGGGTTGTTCGGTAAGACCAAAGTACTCCGTCGAGCTCGTCGGCCCAAGCACCCTTCTTGGCGTCTAATCTTTTCTTGAGGCCATCAAGTATGGTTTTGTTTGTAGCTTCGGCTTGGCCGTTGCCTTGTGGATACCTCGGCGTCGACTTGCTTAATCTGATTCGCCATCTTGCGCAGAAATTCTCGAATTGTAGAGAAATAAACTGCGAGCCGTTGTCAGTTACTATCTCGTAGGGGAGACCGTGGCGGCAGATTACGTATTTCCAGACGAAGAGTTGGACATCCCTGGCTCTGATGTTTGCGTAAGACTCGGCTTCGACCCACTTGGTGAAATAGTCGGTGAGGACGAGTATATATCGCTTTTGTCTGGAGGTTGGTAGCGGGCCAATGATATCCATCGCCCAGCGCATGAAAGGGTAAGGAGCTGCTCCGGCTCGCAGAAGTTCAGTCGGCTGGTGAATAACTGGGGCGTGTCGCTGGCATTTCTCACACTTGGCGACGAACTTCTCGCAATCAGAGATCATTGTCGGCCAATAGTGACCGTGCTTCTTTATTCGTAGTGCCAAGGCGCGGCCACCTGAATGGTTTCCCCCAGCTCCTTCGTGTGTTTCCATCATGACCCGTTCAGTATCGTCGCCGTGTATGCAAAGCAAAAGGGCTCCTGATGCCGTCCAGCGAAGCAGATGGTCCTTCATCAAGGTGTAGTGGGCTGCTCTGGCTTTTAGTCTTCGTCTAGCCCATTTGTCTGTTGGTACGTCGCCGTCAGCTAAGTATGCTCGGATTTCGACTCGCCAATCTGTCGGGTCGGTGCCAGATGCAGGTTCACATCCTCGGTTTGACCTCATCGTTCGATAAGTGGTTCTGATTTCGTTGGGCTGATGGAGTGCGAGACAAGTCTCGGCATGCGTTTCACCAATGCTCGGCGTATCGATGCTTTCTACCGGTATGATTCGTCGAAGGTCAGGATCCGATGTCGAAGCGAGTGCTGCCAACGCATCAGCCGGAGCATTGTCTCCTCTGGGGATTTTGATGAGCTCGAATTCATCAAAACGTTTTGACAAAATCTTGACGACGTCAAGGTAGGCGGCCATGGGTTCACTTTTGGTGTCGTACTCGCCGCTGAACTGGTTGGCGACGAGCTGAGAATCACAAAAAGCTCGTATCCGCTTGATCTGCATTCCGTTAGCGAGCTTAAGCCCGGCGATAAGTGCTTCGTACTCGGCGACGTTATTGGTTGCTTGGAATCGTAGACGGAAGGATTGCTCCAAGATTTCTCCGGTTGGCGAAGTCAGTCGAATCCCTATCCCTGACCCGAGATGAGAGGATGCTCCGTCCACATGCAGGGTCCACCGATCATCTGAAGGGTCAATGGGTGTTAGTTCGGCTTCTCCAAGCGGTAGCTCAATCAAAAAGTCAGCGAGTACTTGGGACTTTGCGGCTGGACGAGTTCGATATTCAATGTCGTACTCGCTGAGCTCGATTGCCCATTTTGTTAGTCGGCCCGACTGGTTTGGGCTGTGCAGTATAGATCATAAAGGTTGGTTGGACAAGACGGCGACAATGTGCGACTGGAAATATGGTCGGAGCTTTTTTGCGGACGTGACGACCGCCAGGGCGACCTTCTCGATTGTTGGGTAACGAGTTTCCACGTCGTCGAGTGATTTACTTATATAAAAGATGGGTCGTTGCTCCCCTCGCTCGTCTTTTACGAGTACACCGCTGACAGCCGATTCTGAGACCGCAATATAAAGAAACAAAATTTCGCCGAATTCCGGCTTTGCTAAGATTGGTGGGGTCGATAAGTAGTTCTTTAGTTCGTTGAACGCGTTGCGACATGCTCCGGTCCATTCGAACTTGCCCTTCGTTTTGAGAAGCTGATAAAACGGTAGACATTTGTCGGTTGATCGGGATATAAAACGGTTTAGAGCAGCGATCCGTCCAGTTAATCGTTGTACTTCTCTGGCGTTCTTTGGTTGTGGTAAATCAATGATCGCCTTAATTTGCTTCGGGTTCGCCTCGATGCCCCGTCTGGTTACCAGGTACCCAAGGAATTCGCCGGACTTGACTGCAAATGTGCATTTGGCCGGGTTAAGCTTCATCCCATACTTGTTGAGGGTATCGAAGCATTGCCGCAGATGGGTAATATGATCTTTTGCGCGCTGTGATTTGACGAGCATATCGTCGATATAGACCTCCATAGTCCGGCCGAGTTGCTCGGCAAACATCTTATTGACTAGTCGTTGATATGTCGCTCCTGCGTTTTTTAGGCCGAAAGGCATGACCTTGTAGCAGTACGTCCCTCTATCTGTGATAAATGATGTTTTTTCCTGGTCTTCTTTGTGCATGAGAATCTGGTTGTAACCAGAGAATGCGTCCATAAAGGTTAGCAACTCGTTGCCCGCAGTTGCTTCGACAAGCTGATCGATCCTTGGCAATGGGAAACTGTCCTTTGGGCAAGCCTTATTGAGATCGGTGAAGTCAACACAAATCCGCCACTTTCCGTTCTTCTTCTTGACGACCACCGGATTAGCTAGCCACTCAGGATATTTTACTTCTACGATTGACCCGGCGCCGAGGAGTTTGTCAACTTCATCGTTCACTGCTTGCGACCGTTCAGGGCCTAGTTTGCGCCGTTTCTGTTTGACCGGCTTATGCGTTGGATCGGCATTGTGCTCGTGGGTCGTGACGCTTGGGTCGATTCCTTTCATATCAGTAATGCTCCATGCGAACGTTGAGATGTTGGTTTTGAGGAATTGTATCAACTCGTCCCGCATGGCGGACGATATTTCTGTGCCGATATTGACGCATCGTTTCTTGTCATTTTGGTCTAGGCCTACCTCCTCGACTGCGGCGACGCCCTGCTGAACGGCAGTCGGCTTTCCATCTGTCGGTGACGTGCTACTGTCGCCGACTCGCTGCTTTGATTGCTATAATTTCTTTCCGGTACAAAGTTTATGCTCAATCAGGAAGAAGGCTCGTGCAGTTTGCTGGTTGCCGCGCAACGTATACACCCCTTTTGAAGTTGGGAATTTAACGCACTGATGATACGTCGATGGAACGGCTTTCATCTTGTGGATCCATGGGGTGCCGAGGATGACGTTGTAGATTGTTGGCTTGTCGATAACCGCGAACCGGAAGTACCTGGCTATCCCCCCGACGAAGATTGGCAAAGTGATTGTGCCGACGGACATAAGGTGATCCCCGTCGAAGCCCGTCAAAGAATGACATTCCGGCATAATGTCCCGTTCGCCGACCTCCATTTGTGACAAGACGTCTCTGAAGATGACGTTGACCGAGCTTCCGGTGTCGATCAGTATTCTCGTCACCTCGCTTTCGCCGTTCAAAAGCTCGACGACCAACGGGTCGTTATGCGGTAAGTCCAAACCTTCCAGATCTTTTTCGTCGAAGGTGATTGGCATGCTCTCGGCCTCGAACCGTGATGGCCAAGACTTCGTCATCTCGGCTTTCTTAGTATAATCTCTGATTGCACTGACCGAATCGTTGCACCCGGCTAGCCCACCCATAATCATGTTGATTCGTCTTATAGTCGGGGGACGCTGATCGGGCTTGCGATCTGTATGCGCTCGTTTTTCGTGACCGCTGGCTTCACGTCGTTCAGCGAGTAGGTTTGGGATTTCCATCTCGTCTTCACTTTGGTCGGCTAGTATCTTTGAATCTTTGACGAACTTCCGGGCGATATTGTCAGAGCGCTTGGCGTCGTTTCATCCTGGTCGGGTTGTCTTGCTCCTGTCGGGCTCGACGACTATCTTTCCTTTCTTGTACCGCTCCATCAAAACCTTCTGGAGGTAATGACATTCGTCAGTCGAGTGGGTGGTACTCTGATGGTAATCGCAATACGAGGTTGCGTTATTTTCCCCCCCTTCCTTTCGGATATACTTGTTTTCGCCGATCGCAAAGGTTCGGCGAGTTCGATCCTGGTTCTTGGTGAAGTGCTGGCGCGGCTCGACGTAATCGACCTTTGGAGCTACGGCTGCAGGCTGCTTAGTTATCGCACTCGCTTCGGAGGAATGCTTCCTGGCGTGGATAGCTTTATCCTCTTCAAGTCCAATGTGTTTTGCGGCTCGGAGTAGCGCCTCGGCCACGGTCTCGACGTGTGTCAAAGACAGTTCTTCTTTGAACCGAGATTCATACCAGAGCGCATTTCGAAGTGCGACGATTGCGGCGGCGTCAGGGATTGATATATTGACATAGATTTCCTTGAATCGCCCTATAAAGGACCGAAGCGACTCGTCTTTGTACTGGGTTAAGGCATACAGGTCAGCATGGGAATTCTTGTCTTCGATCAGAACAGAGAACTGTTTCAAAAACTCGGTTATTAGCTCCATGATGCTATCGATTGACCCTGGTGGGAGTCGAGAAAACCAGCTTAAGGCAGTTCCCGTTAGATGTTCGGCAAAAACTTGACAAGCGCCAGCGTCGTACTCCGCCGGACTGAACTGTAAAGGTCCAAGAGCTATACCGAAGGTGAGTAAGAAATCTCGTGGATCGACCGTTCCGTCGTAATGACCCAACCTTGGCTTGACTGCTCGTTTGACTGTCGTTGTAGCAAGTCTTCGAGAGAACGGAGTTCGCTGAGTTGCCTCAAGCATGAGTCCGACTCCAGGTGTCTTGTCTGTCGCTTTCTGGAGCATTGCGGCCATTTCGTTCATTTGCTCTTTAATTGCTGCTAGCTCGGGATCCTTCGTTCGATCTATTACTTCGTTACTTTGCTCAGTAAGGCGTTGGATAGGGTTACGCTCCACTCTATCAGTTCGCGCATACGATCCTGGAGTTGCCCCTGCGGAGGCAAGGTTCATTGGGTTGAACCGAGCACTGTGGAGATGATTGATTTCATCTTGCGAGTTAATCTGTGCCGCAGTGAGTGCATCCAACCGGCTGTTAGTTCGCTCTTACTGCTGGTCAAGGCGTGTTAAGATTCCGTGGAACAGCTCGTCTATGCTAGAGACGGGCTGGTTGCTGAGCAGGGAGAGTTGTGTTGGGACCGTCGCAGGGGTCGTCAAGTTTGTGGCTATGACGAAAGTCTCTGGGCTTTCCACCGTTACGACCTTTCTTGGAGCGTCCGGCATGGGAAGGACTGTCTGCTCCGTTTGCTCCGTTGCCGGGGTAGTCGTTCCCCCCGACGAGCTTGCTTCTTTGTTTGCTTGCTTGTCAACCGTGGTCATCTCGTCCAGTTGGTGTAAATCCGTTCTTCAATTCTAAAAGAAAAGTTCGACTTGGCCTCCCCTACCTGGCGCGCCAAATTGTTGATGTCCGAATCGGTCACAATTAATACGTTTAATTCAGTCAAAGGAGAGTCGAAGTTCTCTTTTATTATATTGGTGCTAAGGCACAAAAGACGGGTTACAACACGACTTAGACGAGTTACTAAGGTAGACGAGAATAACTGACGAACTGCCAACTCGTCGATTCTCCGAGTTAGTGAGTTTGGAACCTTTGACTTCTGCCTGAACGAGTTGGAACTCTTGTGTTTGCGATTCTAATTCTTCTCCTCCTCTTTTTCCGGGACCGTACGTCTCCCTTTATAGGGAGTCGTGTCGGTTCGTCTATGAAAAAGACCACAATACCCCTCCTCCCTTTAAGGTTGGTCATGGGCCTTTTTCATGGACTGGGCCTTTTGTTAGGAGTGAGGGTCCACCCCTAACACGTATAAACAAACCTCTCTTTAAATCCACCATAACACAAGTAATAACACAAACTGTTGTTTTACATAGAGAATGTTCAATGTGAGTGACTTGAGAGACAACGAACATGAGATGATGTCTGCTTTATACTTACAAGTCAGTATTATGAGCCAAGCTCTTATTTTCGTCATTCGATCAAGAAGCTGGTCTTTTGTAGAGCGACCTGGATTGTTCTTGCTTGTCTCTTTCATCCTATCACAAACTGTAAGCATAAAAAAACATGATTATCTTCTCTTCATTACAAAGTCTCCTTCCTTAATGATTTCATAATTTTGACCTTGTAGCTTGCAACAATACTTGCCGTTTACGCAAGTTGGGAAACTGCGGAAATCGAGGGAAGAGGATGGCGTTGGGCTGGTGTTATTTGGCTCTACAACATCGTCTTCTTTTTTTCCGTTAGACATAATAAAATTCGCAATCCGTTACATACTAACCGGAAAAACCTGGCCAAATCGCATTGTTGACGACAAGGTACACTTACTTTTGAACGATGATGATTCAAAACTCAGCTGCAGAATGGTAACCAATCCCTCTTGCATCTTTAGTCGAGTACTAAATTGTAAATACTAGCGTACTTGCTCACTACCGGAACCGGAAGGGTCATCCCCTCTCCTTGATAAAGTCAAATATCGATAGCTGATTTAATACTTTACCGCACCTTCTCCGTTTTTACATTTTATTATTTTTATTTGTAAGTACTGTACAGTTGGTGTTGGTATAATTTTCTTTAGTTTTCTCTTTTTTGTTTCAAAAGTTTATTGAAAACTTAAACTAAATGGAAATTAGCATTTTATCATAAATCCTAACTGGTTTAATACTATACCGTTCTAATTACTGTTTATTTTATTTTTTTGCTAAAAGAAAACTAACTACTATTTTTTTGTCTGGTTAAAGTTCTAAATATTTTTCTTTCTTTTTTTTGATAATTTTTAAGTAATTGCTAAAAACATATATCACTAATTAAATTAAACTCGTCTCTTATTAAATTTTTTTAACAAGGATTGTCTATTTAATTATTGAAAAAAAAACTAGAGAGTATAGCTTTATAGTATCTTTTTTTTTTGTCGGCAACAAAATTCATTAAATATGTCAAGCAAATTACATCCATGATATTACATAACTCAACTTTCCTATTCTAGCTTGTTTTACAAGCTGATCAGCTATGTCATTTAAAGTACAAAAAAATTTAACAAAATAAACTTTAACAAAAGAGGTACTGAGCTTTCTAATGTCTTGCAGATAAGTGGCTATTGTTGAGTGTTCAGTCTGAGAAGTCTGCTCATTTACCCACAGTTGAGGAATTCGTTCGTATAACGCAGATGCATCTCCACAAAAAGTGACATTGTTGTAGCCAAGCCGCCTAACTTCTGTAATGGCTGACCTCAAGGCTTCAGCTTCAGCTTCTAAAGGTGTGCTCACTGGGTTGATGGCTGCTCTTCCTTGGAGGATAATCCGATTAGCCTTGTCATAAAGGATCCATCCAATTTCTGCACATTCAGTTGGAGAGATCCATGATCCATCAACAAAGCAAACATAATCTGTGGTCTGTGGAATTACATCTCTTTCACGCTTCTTATGTCTATTATCTTTTACATCTTCCTGTTGAGATGTTCCAATCTCTACCCTTTCCTTTTCATCTAACAAACTATCTTTCCATTGTTGGGAAGCCATGAAAGCTCTATTAATAATGTCTGGAATTGAGTACCTTCTATTGTTAAAGACAAGGTCATTTCTTGCTTTCCATATATACCAACCAATAAAAGGGAAAACGCTTACATCCTTACCTTGGTTGGTTTGTAAACTCAGCAAGAAATCGAGATTCTGAGAAACTGAATTAAAGAGAGGCAATGTGCTTGATTGAAGAAGACCTAAGGAATGACTCCAAATCTCCTTGCTTACTCTACAATGAAATAAGAGATGATTAATAGTTTCTATGTCTTCTCCACATCTTTGACAACTATCATCCCGCAGCAATTTTCTCCTCTTAAGATTTTGCGCAGTTGGTAAAGCATTATGCATACATCTCCACCAAAAATGTTTTATTTTTTGAGGCACATTTAGTCTCCAAATATGTGAAAAAGTTTTGGGAGATATAGTACCTTGATTAGCACTGGGTACAAGGGAAGTTTCGTGAGCTAGCTGTCGTTGAAGATTATACCCAGACTTGACTGTATAAACACCATCCTTAGTATGTATCCAGTTTATGACATCTGAAGCTCCTGTAATAGAAGGGCGTATACTTGTTATGTAAGGATGGTCAGGTTGATTTATAATACTTTTCAGGAATCCCATATTCCAATTTCCTTGCTCCAATAGGTCACTTACTTTTAATTTGGGATACAAATGCTCTCCAGGTCCGGATGGTGGCCTTGGCGGACTTTTTGGCAGCCAATTGTTATTCCAAACTTCAATCCGTTCCCCATTGCCAACAATGTATTTTAAACCTTTAGAGATCAGTTTTGTACCTTGAACAATGCTTTTCCATGCATAGCTTGAGTTTATCTTGCTGTTTGCACTTAGGAGGCTTGCTTTTGGGAAATACTTTGCTTTAAAAGCTCGTGCTAGCAGCGAAGATGGTTTCTGTAAGATACGCCAACTTTGCTTTGCCAACAGAGCTATATTAAAGTCTTTTAAGTCGCGAATTGCCAAACCTATGTCCTTCTTTGATTCCACAATCGTTTGCCATGCTATCCAAGGAATTTTATGCTTGTCCTTATTTGATGACCACCAAAACTGTCTCATGGATCTTGTGATCTGGCTAAGCACTCTTGATGGTAGGAGGAAGCAGGACATACTATAAGTAGGAATAGCTGTGACTATTGATTTGAGGAGCACTTCTTTACCTGCAGGCGTTAAAAGCTTAGTATACCAGTTTCCGATCTTATGCTCTATTCTTTGTGCTAAATAAGAAAAAGCATTTGCCTTGTTTCTACCAATAAACTCTGGGAGTCCAAGATATCTACCAAACCCTTGCATTTTAAAAATCTTCAATAATTGACAAATATAATGTCTTTTATCCGGATCTAAACCTTTGCTAAATGTAACAGCTGATTTCTGAAATTTAACAGCCTGACCTAAGTGTTTTACATTCCTCCTCCGTTGCTTTGCAGAAGAGCAGAGAATCATATGCAAAAAGCAAGTGAGAGATTGGAGGGCCATTCCTACTTGCTTTAAAACCATGGAGCTTCCCTAATCGAATATTCTCCTGTATCAAGGCAGATAATGCTTCCGTACATAATAAATAAAGATATGGTGAAATAGGATCACCTTGGCGAATACCTCTCTTCGGCTTTATAAGACCAACTGGTTGTCCATTAAGAAGAACAGAATACGATACTGTGGAGAGGCACTTCATGATCCAGTTACACCAAGTCTCCGAGAACCCCATTTGCTTCATAACTGCCTCCACAAAACACCATTCGAGTTTATCAAAAGCCTTGCTGATATCTAACTTTGTAGCCATAAAATGTTGAGTTCTCTTCTTTGTATGAAGAGAATGCAACAGTTCATGAGCAATGAGTATGTTATCTGTTATCATTCTACCATGAATAAACGCAGATTGATTTGGAGAAATAATTGTATTCAGCCACGGTTTTATTCTATCAGCTAAAACTTTTTATAATATTTTATAAGCAACATTGGCAAGACTGATTGGCCGATAATCCTTTACCTCAATAGGTTGATCTATTTTTGGGATTAAACAAATATGTGTATGATTGATTCTCGGGTCAAGAAAGCAATCCTCAAAAAACATCTTAGCAAAATTTAACACACCTTTGCGAATTGTGGACCAATGATCTTGATAGAAGCCAGTATTAAAACCATCAGGTCCCGGAGCCTTCTCTCTTGCCATACACTTTATAGCTTGATAGAGTTCTTCTTCTGTGACAGGTTTAGTTAGAGCCTCATTAAGCTCATTTGAACTCGGGGCTTTATATATTTAATTACTTCATCAATGCTGCCTTTTTGCTCTGATATATATAAAGATTCAAAATATTCAACTATAACTTGCTTGATACCTTCTTCCGAAGTCCAGTTCTTCCCATGAGCATCGACAATTGCCGTGATCCTGTTATAGTTTCTCCTCTGTTTAGTTTTTGCATGGAAGAAACTTGTGTTCCTATCTCCAGCTTTCAACCATTGAACTCTGCTTTTTGTTCGCCAATATTCTTGCTCCATCCTGTAAGCATCAGTTAAAGCAGATTTCAAAATAAAGATTTTATTTATATCCAAGGGAGTAGAATTATACTGTTCTTGAATTTGCATCTTCAGTTCTTGGATTCTTTTTGCAGTGCTAGTGATGTTTTGCGATTTCCAGCGAGATAAACATGATCTATATCGTTTTAAAGCTTCATGAAATTGATCAGCTGGGAGAGTAGCACAATCATTCAACCATGTTTTCAGAAGTTCTTTTTTGACCTCCTTATTAAACCTCCATCTATTATCATACCTAAACAGAGGAAAACCTTTCTTGTTCCGGTTACCAGTATTGATGAGCAATGGTCGATGATCAGATCTTATCCAGTCGAGCAGCTGGACATAATCCTGAGGAAACACATCTTGCCAATCTACTGAAGCAAATGCCCTATCTATCCACGAGTGAATGGTGTATGAATGTCGATTTCCTATCCATGTGAATCTACCTCCAATCATTTTGAGATCATGTAATCCAGAAGTAGATAACATTCTTCTGAAGGTTTTGAATGAGGTTTCAGTTCTTTGAGGTCCCCCTAACTTCTCATCATTACTTTTGATTATTAAAGTCACCAACCACTAACCTCGACGCGATATGATGCTGATAAGTATTAGACAGAAAACTCATCCGTTCCCACATACTGTGACGAAGTTTTTGATTAGGATCCCCATAAACATACGTAAGACAAAAAGTTGGTGAACCTGATTCCGATATATACATATCAGTATAGTTCAGTGAAGGCGTGTCCAAAAAATCCACATGTACCGTATAATTCCAAAAGATAGCTAAGCCTCCACTAAGACCATTTGAAGGGATGACATTACTATATTGATAACCCAGATCCTGTCCTAAGGTATTTACATACTGAAAACCATTCTTGGTTTCTATGAGGAATAAGATAGCAGGCTTATACTCCTTCCTGATATCTTTAAGATATGGAATTGTCAAGGATTCCTCTTTAACCCTTGACAATTCCAATGCATTATCCTCATTTGGGAAGGGGTGGTTTCGGGGTTTCCACCCTCCCCTTGATTGCAGTATCTTCATCAATTCTTTTCTTTGAAGTTAAAGTTCTGTCCTTCTCTGGGAGTTCTTCTCCCTTCCTCTTCTGACCTCTGTCCCCTATAACTGCAGGTTCTTCACCACCAGTAGCATTTGCTTGATCTTGCTGTCGAGTTTGTTCCGGTGTAATATTAACCCCTACTTGGTTAATGGGATCCCCTGGAATCAGTGTTTGGACGGTCAAAGGAGAATCTACCATAACATTCGCAGATGTTTCATCTTCAGGGCCAGTTACCGGAGCCGTCTTGACATTAGTAGTAGGCATCTTAGATGTGGCACCATACTCTTTTATAATGATAGGGCTAAACTCAGGAGTAATAGACATATCCTCTGTATCACGAAGCCTAGGTGGAAGCATATGCCTGACCGTACCTACAACTGGATTGGAAGAATCAACCATATCACTCATGTTTTCATCTTCACCTTGAAGTTCCCTTTGAATCGGTTCCAGAGCATTGCGAATGGCTTCATCATCAATTTGAGGTAGTTGAGTCACATAATCACAAACTGACTCATCATGCCTTAAGGAACCAAATCTAAAGCAGAACTTTCTATGCTTCGGAAAAAGGAATGTGATCATAACAGGTGCTTGAAGAGGATCAAATTATATATACCTGACAAAGATCAGTCTGCTATTAATATTCATACTCACGTGTGCCCAAACTTCACCTTCAGAGTCCTCGGTGGCTTCATGAAACCTGACCTCATCAATATGACCTAAGACTCCTCCAACTTCTCGAACTACAGCTTCAGATCTAAAATCTTCTAGTATATTGAGAACCTTTACCCATAAAGAAATTTCAGTAAGAAAAGTAGGGAGATTACGCCTCGTCCATCGATCAATTGCCACCATCCAAAAGTTATAGTGCCAAGGCCCATTTTCTAGAACTGTAAGCAGATGATGCTCTGCCTTGAAGAAGAATTGGATGGTGCCATCATCATTAATTCTACTTGTGACTCGTCCTTGCAATTTCCAAGCTTTCGGTAGAGCTCCTTTCATTCCAATTGGCTTTTGATGTTGAGGGTTTAAGCACTTTACAATCAGACTTAATCGATTACTAACATCCCGAGAACGCATAGCTTCCATGGACATCTTCAACAGTGATCTCTCCGATCCCAGGTTAAGATTTTGCATAGCTGCCCAAAGATCATTTGCCATCTGTGTGAACCTCTACTGATATAGATATACGAAAGATGGTACTGAGAAGACCGACACGACAACCGGAAATGAGATCCGCAGTAAACGGAAGAAAAGATCGTCGGAAAATTGAGTCGGTGGTTAGTCGGTGGAAAATCGCCTTTCGAATCGTTAGAAGGAGAGAGAAAAGTTTTTTTGTTTAGTATCTTAGTTACTCTTTTCGAAATTCATAACTAAAATAATCACCATACCTGTAAACTTTAAAAAAATATAAAAATTATCTATGAAAAGTTGACTAAATAAAGGGACTTCTGTTGTGAATTAAAACTACAAAATACTTATGTGTTGTGAATTATAACCAAAATACACTTAACTTATGTTTGTGAATACTTTGTAAAATGAACAAGAAATAACAAAGGCCGAGAGAGAGAGGAGCAGCCGAGAGAGAGAGGGATTTTGTATTGATCAAAGACAATGTATATTACACTCTTACACAACATTTTTTATTTATAGTGTACTACAAAACACATGAGTCACTACCTATTAGTTGTGGTAATGACAAGTGGAAGTTGGTGTAATATTACAAAAACAAGTTTCCTAACATGTGTCTTGTGATGGATTAATCACAATTCTATTTCATAATACTCCCCCTTGATTATCCATCACCATTGACGAGTTACGTACTACCTCATTAAAAACCTTGTCACGGAAAAACCCATTGGGATAAAAATCATGACAAGGGAAAAAGAGTATAGTAACGTAATCTCCCCCTCGAAAAGATATGTATGATCATTCTTCATAAATCTCGTAGATGACGCATTCCAATACTGTGAATATGCTTTCTGAATGTGGTAGTCGGAAGCGCCTTTGTGAATAGGTCTGCTGCATTGTCACTTGAGCGGATATGTTGGATATCAACTTCCTTCTTTTGCTCGAGTTCTTGAGTGTAGGAGAAAAATCTTGGAGGTATATGTTTTATCCTGTCGCTCTTGATGTAACCTTCTTTAATTTGGGCGACACAAGCAGCATTGTCTTCAAATAATGTTGTTGGCTCTTTCTTGGTGACTATTCCACTTGATTCTTGTATATGGTTAGTCATTGATCTGAGCCATACACATTCCCTCGATGCTTCATGAAGAGCAATTATTTCTGCATGATTTGATGAAGTGGCGACCAAAGTCTGTTTCTGTGAGCGTCATGAGATTGCAGTTCCTCCAATTGTGAAAACATATCCAGTTTGGGATTGGGATTTATGTGGATCTGATAAATATCATGCATCTGCAACACCAACAAGACCAACCGAAGAGTTTCTAGGATAGAATAATCTCAAGTCAATCCTACCTTGAATATAACGAAGAATATGTTTTATCCCATTCCAATGCCTGCGAGTAGGGGATGAGTTGTATCTTGCAAGTAGATTCGTAGCAAATGCAATATCCGGTGTAGTGCAATTTGCAAGATACATGAGTCCACCGATAGCACTCATATAAGGTACTTCGGGACCAAGTATTTTCTCGTTATTTTCACAAGGTCTGAATGGATCACTATCGACATTCAGAGATCTATTGACCATTGGAGTACTCAAAGGAGTCGCTTTGTCCATATTAAAGCGCTTTAAAATCTTTTTCGTATAATTTGATTGATGCACAAATATTCCATCTTGGAAATGCTCTATTTGAAGCCCGAGACAGAATTTAGTCTTTCCAAGATCTTTCATTTCAAACTCTTCCTTCATATGAGTTCTTGCATCATTAATCTCCTTTTGAGTTCCAATTATATTTAGATCATCAACATATACAGCAATGATCACAAATCCCGATGGAGATTTCTTTATGAAGACGCATGGGCATATTTCATTATTAACATACCCTTTCTTCAATAGATATTCGCTTAAGCGATTATACCACATGCGCCCGGATTGTTTTAATCCGTAAAGTGATTGCTGTAATTTGATCGCACAAATTTCATTAGACTTAGAGTCTAATGCCTCAGGAATCTTAAATCCTTCTGGAATTTTCATGTATATATCATTATCCAATGATCCATATAAATATGCTGTCACTACATCCATAAGGTACATTTCTAAATTCTTAGAAGCCGTTAGACTCATTAAGTACCTGAATGTAATTGCATCCATGACTGGAGAATATGTTTCTTCATAATCAACTCCAGGTCTTTGAGAAAAACCTTGTGCAACAAGTCGGGCTTTATATCTTGTGATTTCATCTTTCTCATTTCTTTTCGCACAAATACCCACTTGCAACCAACAGGTTTTATATCTTTAGATGCAGTGACAAGAGGTCCAAAGACATTTCTTTTATTGAGGGAAAGCAACTCAAGTTGCATAGCCTTTTTCCATTTCTCCCAATCAGGCCTATGTTGGCATTCTGATACGGACCTTGGATCTGGATCATCTTTTTCATAATCGATCTCTTTAGATACAGAAAAAGAGAATATTCCATTATCATCATCGATTTCATCTATATACCATAACATTCCATTTTGGGCATAGTTAACCGAAACCTCATATTTTCTGTATCATCCTGAGGACTTTTCTCTTTATTTGGTTTTTCCTGAACCTTTTCATCTCCCATTTTCTTTTTCTTTTGGGGATTTTTATCTTTAGAGCCCATTGGCCTCCCCCTTTTCAATTGAACCTTAGGTTCATTAGCTTTGATTCCATCAAGTTCCTCTCTAGGAATTTCAACTCTTGATGGTGCATTTGCAGCGGGGATATATGACTTTGTCACCTTTTTTGTATCTATGAACGCATCTGGTAATTGATTTGCCAAACTTTGTAAATGTACAATTTTCTGAACTTCCAGTTCACGTTGATTTGTAGGGGGATCAAGATATATCAAAGATGGTGTATACCATGTAATATCTTTTGGTACTTGTTTTATTCCTCCCCCTAACGCTTGAAATTCATCTTCATTAAAATGGCAATCGGCAAAACATGCCGTAAACATATCACCAGCTTGCGGTTCAAGATATCGAATTATACTTGGTGATGCATAACCGACATAAATGCCCAATCTCCTTTGTGGCCCCATTTTTGTTCTTTGCGGTGGGGCTATAGGAACATAAACGAACATCCAAAAATACGGAGATAGGATATGTTTGGCTCTTGGCCAGATGCCAATTGTAAAGGGGAATATTTATTATATGCGCTTGGTCGTATTTGGACCAATGCCGCAGCATGCAATATAGCATACCCCATATAGAAATTGGGAGCTTTGTTCTCAATAGTAACGGTCTAGCAATGAGTTGTAGCCGTTTAATCAAAAATTCAGCCATGCCATTTTGTGTATGAACATGAGGAACCGGATGCTCCACATCGATTCCTATTGACATACAATAGTCATTGAAAGCTTGTGAAGTGAATTCACCGGCGTTATCAAGCCTGACTTTCTTTATGGCATAATCAGGGAATTGAACTTTCAACCTGATTATTTGGGCAATAAATTTTGCAAAGGCCGTGTTTCTTGTTGTCAATAGACACACATTTGACCATCTACTAGATGCGTCAATCATTACCATAAAATAACGAAACGGCCCGCATAAAGGGTGGATAGGTCCACATATATCACCATGTATTCTCTCTAAGAACAATGGTGATTCATTCCCAATTTTGGCTGGCGATGGCCGAATTATGAGTTTTCCTTGAGAACATGCATCACATGAAAACTCATCAGATCTAAAAATCTTTTCGTTCTTCAATGGATGACCATTGGAATTTTGCACAATTTTTCGCATCATGACTGAACCAGGATGTCCAAGTCTTTCATGCCATATCTTAAATGTACTAGTAAACTTAGAGTTTACTGTAATATAAGATGCAAAATTATTTATTTTTGTGCAATACAATCCAGAGGATAACATTGGTAATTCTTCCAATATATGTTTCTCCTCAGATGTTATGCAAAGATATTCAATGCCATTCTTATTCAGAGTCTCTATATGATATTCATTTCTTCGGATATCTTTGAAACTAATTAAATTTCTATGAGACTTGGGGCAATATAATGCATCAATTTCAAATTTTGTTCCCCTTGGCATTGAAAAACTGGCTTTTCCAGAGCTTATAATAATCTTTGCATTACCACATATAGTGCTCACGCTTCTAGCGGAGTCTTTTATTTTGAGAGAGGAGAAATAATTTTTTCTCTTTAAGTATTGAGTGCGTTGTAGCACTGTCTGCTAGACACATATCTCCATCCTCAATCTCAAAATTTGACATTTTCTGAGATAAAATATTTATAAAATAAACATTAATAAAATAACATAAAGTTTTACAAAAGCTTATATATTACAATAAAACTATTGTCCAAAAATATATTTTATAAACATAAAGTACATATCAAACTATGACAAAGCATGGCATATCGGCCTTATTCGCATGATTTTTCATTTTCATTATCAACGAGAAAATCTGCTATATCAAGATGGGGTTCATCGTTTAGGCCATGGTAAGAAGGTCCAGCTTTATCATAGATGAGGTTGGTCTCAACATCCCTTTCTTTTGCCTTTTGGGATGCTTGGTACAGATCGGCCAAATGTTTTGGAATACGACAGGTTTGATACCAATGTCCTTTTATAACGCGACCAACATTATTAATTTGAAGATGCTTATTGGTTTTTCTTGCGTTGAAGTCATTAGGAGAGAAACCTCTTCCTCTTCCTCGTCCACGACCTTCTCCACGACCTCCTCCACGACCATGACCACGGCCTCGACCGCGTCCGCGTCCACGTCCTCGTCCTTGCCAATTATTATAGCTAGATGTAGCAACATTCACTTCTGAAAGTGGAGCTGATCCAGTTGGACGGGTTTGATGATTTATCATCACGAGCTCATTATTTTGTTCAGCAACATGCAAAACTTGCATTAATTCAGAATATCGAGTATACCCTCTTTCTCGATATTGTTGCTGTAGGAGTACATTTAAAGGATGGAAAGTTTGGAATTTTTTCTCGATCATATCATAATCGGAAACTTCTTCTCCGCAGAGAGCCATCCTTGAAGTGATTCCAAACAAAGCGGAATTGTACTCACTTACACTTTTGTAATCCTGAAACCTCAGGTTTAGCCATTCATGTTTGGCTTTTGGTAAGATCACATACTTTTGGTGATCAAACCTATCTTTGAGCGCGATCCAGAGATCTGCAGGATTTTCTCTCGTGATGTATTCATTTTTTAAACCATCGTGGAGATGATGACGCAAGAACATCATGGTTCTTGCTTTTTCCTCTTCTAACCCCGTTTCTGACGGATCAATGGTTTTGAGAAGTCAATTCCCTTTTAGATAGAATTTTACATCTAATGTCCATGTCATATAATTTTTCCCATAGACATCAAAGGCGACGAATTCAAGCTTTGCCAAGTTTGACATGGTTACTATATAAATAATAAAACAATTTGTTAAATATAAAATTTTATCAAATAATTCTGTAAAATCTTGTTTTTAGCAATAAATATAGACTATAAAACAAAATTATAAGATATATAATATATTCATAAATTGAAACAATCAATTTAGGAGGCATAGCCTTCCATATAATTCAAATATATAGATCTGAACATATGATCAAGGAGGCAGAGCCTACCATGATGATCAAGAATGTAGATCTAAATGATCAAGGAGGCAGAGCCTACCATTAGATCAAGAAGTATATATAGATTTTTACTTTATAGATTATACATATAGTAACATGCATGTAAAATAATTAAATTCAAACAATTTTAATAAAACTTAAATCTTACCTCAAACGGATGACGGATCGAGAGTTGATCGTGCTGATAATGTGTTGTGAATTAAAACTACAAAATACTTATGTGTTGTGAATTATAACCAAAATACACTTAACTTATGTTTGTGAATACTTTGTAAAATGAACAAGAAATAACAAAGTGAGAGAGAGAGAGGAGCAGCCGAGAGAGAGAGGGATTTTGTATTGATCAAAGACAATGTATATTACACTCTTACACAACATTTCTTATTTATAGTGTACTACAAAACACATGAGTCACTACCTATTAGTTGTGGTAATGACAAGTGGAAGTTGGTGTAATATTACAAAAACAAGTGTCCTAACATGTGTCTTGTGATGGATTAATCACAATTCTATTTCATAATAACTTCAAATTTGTTATGATGATGTGAGAAATACTCTTTTTGCATACAAATTTAAACGTATTTTTTATCAATCAATATTGTCATATATATTGACTAACTTAGGCTCTGACTCGGAGAGACTTTTAAAACTTTAAAAGTAATTTAAAGTCTTAAAAGCCAAAATTTTACCAATCATGTTTTTATTGCTTTATTATTTTTAAAAGTCTTAAAAGTCTAACTGGCCACTTTTTTAGTTTGTACGTACAAAATTTTTAAGTCACAAATGTGAGACTTTTTTTGCTGTAAAAAATAAATAATAATAAAACTGTAGTTATTTTTCTATTTCTTATTATCCATGATGGTTAAAACATTCATTTTCAATCTATGTATAATTTATCACAAATATATTATAATTCATTAAAAATAGATTTCTTATTTCTGTTATTTTGAGATCTATTTTTCATAATTATTTTTGTATCAAAACCATTATAACACATAATTAATTATGTCATATGTTTATATT
Organism: Camelina hispida; assembly: GCA_023657505.1. Taxonomy (NCBI): domain Eukaryota; kingdom Viridiplantae; phylum Streptophyta; class Magnoliopsida; order Brassicales; family Brassicaceae; genus Camelina; species Camelina hispida. The sequence continues at coordinate 7,400,067 of CP094636.1, read as the reverse complement.
TTTTAATTTGTTAAAAATATTTATCTGTTCATTTTTATGAGTATTTTAATTTTAAAATTTTATATTTTAAATAAAATTCATTATGTTGCCACATAAATTTATTCTTAGCATAATTTATATTTATAAAAAATATAATAAAAACAACAGTCATTAAAATTTTAACAGTTAAAGATTTTACAACAAAAGTCTCTACAGCAAAGTCTTTATAGTCAAATCATCTACAGTCACAAGTAACAACCGTTACCAATCAGAACCTTAATATGTGTCCTTTACTTTTAATAATCATCCTAGAACCAACCAGAAACTTCAAAGCTTTCCACATAGTAAAAAATCATCATCATTACCTTTTACCTAAAAAGAGTAATAAAAATAAAAATAAAAAATAAAACCTTAAAACGACGAGTTTTAGCCGATCCAATCCACAGTTCAATTGCAATTTCTTCATCACAACTCAACAACATTGGTTTAAGACATTTCCCCTTGGTCACTCCAAGAACAACACAAAAGACGAAAACTTTACAATCAGTTTGTTGCTACGAACCCAAGCTTCTTCTTCATTTCTCCAATCTTCTTCTTCTCTTATGGCGTCGACACCGAATCAGGAAGCAATCGACACTTTCATCAGCATCACCGGCGCTTCAAACGCCGTCGCCCTTCAGAAACTCGAGGTGATTCGAATTTTTTTTAACTCATCTCGATTCATATTTCTTTCAAAACCAATCTATTCATATCGGAAAGTTTCTCGGAATCGGTAAACTGAAAAGTTCCATATGACTGATGATCGTTTTGATTATTCCGATGCTCTTGTTTTAATCGGTGATGGTTAGGGTTGAAATTAAAGTTATTTTTTCGCAATTTTAGTTCATTAGTTGGTCTGATTGAGTTTATACAAGGGTTTACATTGCTCTCTTTAGCTCGTTCGTTGATGATTGTAGTGTAATATTGTAATTTTGAGAGCTGAGTGTATCGAAAAGTAGAAAACTTTGCATTATTTTTGAGTAGATTGAATGTATAATTGATTGTTTTCTTTTCTCCAATCTTATGCAGGAACATCGTGGTGATCTTAATCAAGCTGTGAATGCTTATTTCAGTGAGGGGGATCGAAATGTGTATGACCATCTATCTCACTGATGATTGTTTATTTTCTTCTTTCTCAGCTATGCAAAGTTATCATTTTTTTTATGTGGTGTACGTTGTTATGCTCTTTGTACAGGGTACATGAAGCACCGGTTAATGCCCATCTTGATGATGAAATGGATATAGATGATGTGATTCCGGCTCCGCAGTCTCCTCTATCTATGTTCAATGCAGCTAGAACAATTGGCCGTCCCTTTTCTCTTTTGGATTCGGACTTTGCTAGAGGTATATTTGATAGTGATCCTCTTATGCCACGCCCTCCGTTTGTTAGTCATCCCAGAGAGGTTAGGCAGATACCAATAGAGGTTAAAGATAGCAGCAGTGGGCCATCAGGACGATCTAGTGATGCTCCTACTATTGAGGATGTGACAGAAACAGCACATGTTCAAGGTCCAGCTACTCAAGGAACTATTATTATAGATGAAGAGAGTGATGATGATATTCCTTATGCACCAAGGGGACAAAGTAGGCAAGACGGACTTGCTGGTTCTGTAGCCAATAATAATCAAGATTACAATGATATTGAAGAAGAAATGATCAGAGCTGCCATTGAGGCCTCAAAGAAGGAAGCTGAGGTAAGCTTCTCTAAGAGAATGTGCACTTTTGTGGTTTGTCTTCTTTTATAGTTTGGCTTACTGAATTAGCAAATTTATGAGCTTTTATAATTTTTTTAATAGGGATCAACTAACCCTTTACTTGAAGAGAGACCCCCTCACATGGAAGATGATGACGACATAGCAAAAGCTGTTACAATGTCATTGAAGGTCTGTGGTTGTCTTCTCTCTTTTAATTGTGCTGCCATATCCCTTTGATCTCTTTTAACATAAGTTAGTGCAGTCAGCGGAGGAAGAGGTTTTGCGCGGTCAAGGGTATAAGGCCTCAACCTCAGATATTGGAGCTTCGGAAGTGACTGCTGCTCAAGGACCTCAGGATACCCAAGCCCTGAATGGAAGGTTTGTTGGTTCTTTTCTATATTACTTTGCTAATGTGTTATCTCCGAGTTTGATACTTGCAGTTATAGAAACTTCTGTCAAGCAGTTTGTCTGCTGGTGTTTGACAAAAAGTCGAGGCCTAACAAATTGTCTTTTTTCTGTTGTCTAGATTGGCAGCACCTAGCTCACCATTTGAGGATGACTCCGATGATGTTGATGAGCAACCTCTTATTAGACACAGGCCAAGACGTGTAGCATCGGGATCTCTGGCTCCACCTAACGTTGATCGTTCCCGGAGTGGGAGTCCTGAAGAAGAACGTGCAAGTATTAATCCAGCGGAGCGTGGCAGTGGGTTTCCTTCAGAGGTATCCATAAAATCTGTTTAATTAATTACACCGAAACCTGACTAGAATTCCAGTATTACTTATAGGTAAGGATTCTAGAGTAGCTAGTCCTTGTCATTGCTGATATTCTATTGTGTATGCTCAAGTGGGGAGGCATTTCTTCTGAGGAACATGATGAAGCTGTCATGCTCGAGGCGGCCATGTTTGGTGGCATTCCTGAAACTGGATATAATCCTCCTCTTCCATTCTTGCCCCCTCAGCCGAGGGCACAACCACCTCCACCCTCACCTTCACTGACAGCTCAGAGGTTAATACGGGAACAGCAGGTTAGGCAACACTTACTACCTGCTTGACCAAACCTCTTTATCTATCAAGGTTTATGGGTGATAATAAAATTGCTATATCATGTAGGATGATGAGTATCTTGCATCCCTGCAAGCTGACCGGGATAAAGAAATTAAATCCATTAGAGAGGAAGAAACCGCTAGAAAGGCTTTTCTTGAGGAAGAAAAGAAAAAAGAGGAAGAAGCTCAAAGAAAACTCGAGGAAGAACAGGTGCCGCTTCTGTTCTCACATATAACCCTCTTTCTAAATGTGCGGTTAAACAAGTTTTCCTGTAATTATTGACTGCCGATTGTTACCAAGACTCCGGCTAGTTGATAGAGAAAGATCAGCCTAAATCATAGGCAACTTTGAAAACCATTTTTTGCTTCAGAAAGATGGAACTTTATAACCATACAATACAATGATGATTATGAAAAGTGGTTTAGCACTGCTATGTAGGCTGGTTTTCACAAGTTTTAGTGAAGGCAATCTTGTTGCTTACTACGGGTTTTTTTACTCTGAATGTTGTTGCAGGAGCTAGAGAGGCAGCTAGATGCAAAAGAAGCATCTCTACCTAAGGAGCCACAAGCAGACGAAGAGAATGCCATTACCCTTCTAATCCGGATGCCAGATGGCACCCGACGTGGCCGCCGGTTCCTTAAATCGGACAAACTCCAAGTCAGTTTTCTAATCAGTTTTATTTTGCATTACTCAAAGTTTCTCCTTAAAAATAACTGTTGTCTGTGCTGTTTTGCAGTCTCTTTTCAACTTTATAGACATTGCCAGAGTGGTGAAACCCAACACTTACAGACTGGTAAATCTTCTGCCTCTACATAAATAAATATCTCATCTTTTGGCATGTAGAACACGCTTATAGGAGTTTATGAGGGCTGGTTAAAATCGGGTTAATGACTAGTTGAGGATCAGACTTCAGACCTGATCTATCCCGGCCCTGGGGCCGTGCTGGCTAGGCAGAGGTTAACTGCCCTGATTCAAAGCAAAAAATGATATGCTTGACTGGTTTGGTCCTATAAATCAGTTTAGATCTTAAAGGTCTGAAAAAGCCGGTCTTTAAAGTTTTGATGTGGTGAAAACAGGTGAGGCCATATCCAAGGCATGCGTTTGGAGATGGAGAAAGTGAGTCTACCTTGAACGATCTTGGGCTGACCAGCAAACAAGAAGCACTGTTCCTTGAGCTTCTCTAAAGTAAGTTTTAGCTTTTAAATATCAGACTTACATTTGTCTGCTGCTTAGAAAACTCTTTAATATTCAAGTTATTTTTATCTTTCTTTAAAGTATCTGTTGAGGGGGGATTATATTATAAGTTATAAAACCTGTTTCAGTTGTACATACATTACTGCCTAATGTGTCTGGCTCTCACTCTCTCAAGTATAATGTTTGTCATCTTCAACTTTGCTGTTTTAAACTTGCCCACAAATTAGAAGAGTTGAAACAACTCTTTCAAATGCTTTTTTTTTTTTTTTTTTTTTGACATTCACAATATCATATTGCTCGGAAGTGTAAGCACCACATCACACCACTAGACTTTCCCATATCCGATGCGCCTTTTAGGCGGAGTCGCATCAAACCAAATCCCCTGGTAAATTCCGATTAGAACATTTTGTGTTTCAAAAGCAATCGCAGTTTCTTCTACTCTTTGCTTTACTGTGTAGGAACATTTTGTTACTTTTTCGCCACAAATAGTTATTGCATCCCAATATATACTAGAGATGAGGTACACCAAAGGTTTTTGTACACAGAGTTTAAGTGTTTTGAAACTTGAAAGTAACCAAAACTCTCCAAGAGCAAAAACGAACAATTTTTTGACATGGCTTTGTTTGGGAGTCAAAAACAGAGTGGAGTAGAGAAAAGAAATTGGAACAAACCCAAAAGAGAGTTTTATTATAAGAGAGAAACAGAACAACATTTGATGAATTGTATAGAAAATCATTCAATGAAACTGGAAAGAAAGAAAATGGTACTAATGAACTAATGTATTAATTCTTTCATCAAACAGTAACAGTCATAAAATGCAATAAAGAACATGTCTTAGGGACAGTAAGCACAACATCACACCACTCAATCTTCCCATAGACCTCTCGTTCATTACGCCTTTCAAGAGCAATCTCAGCACACCAAATCATCTTCTTCTTAGGATCTGTACCACGCACATCCTTCTCCCACAAAACCACAATCTTTCCACTATAACCCACCAATCTAACAAAAAGACCTTGATTTGGTAATTTTGGTAATTTTGGTAGCTTTGCCAAACCCTTCAAATATCTCCACCGTCTTTTCTCTGAGTCGTACCATACCACACTACGTCTTCCATAAGAGTAGATTACGTTGTCTACTACTGCGCCAGCAAAATCAGTGGGATTCCAACGCAAAGGTATCTCCAATCCTACCACATCCCATTTATTTTCTTTGGGCTTGTAAACCAGATTTTTATCCCCAAACAGGTAAAGCTTCCCGTCCAAAACTAAACTTGTTGATACGTACCTACCACGTATCTCCGCGCTAGGGCTTGGCACATGCTCCCATGTTTGGGTTTCGGGATCGAAACACTCGATAAATTTCGAGTAATCAGGATCATTGCATCCTTCCACTACATATATTTTCCCATCAAGAACCCTAATGACGGGATTCTTTTGAGCCGTCTGCATGCTTGGAGTTTTGTGTAAAGTATGAGACCGGCAGTCCATGAATAAGATCCTAGACGAGAAGGCGCCATGACCTAATGCGCCAATCATATGTATATTAGAACCAATAGCGATACGAGTCGACTCAGTCGAAGAAGTGAGATTTTGAATTGGAACTGAGACCATAGTGTGATTCGTTAGGATACTATGTGGTCTAAAGCAGGAAGCGAACCATCGTGACTTAAAGTTAGGGTTAGGGTTAGGGTTTTGAGTTGGTCTCTGGCATAAAGTGAACCAGCGTGCATCAGATTGGTCAGAACTGAAACCTAAGCTCAAATAAAGACAATTCTCGATGTTTCCTAAGAGCGTTCGGATCTCGTAAAGCTCAAGCGATGCCACGAGGGAGCGGAATCTTTTGGAAACTAAGGAGAGAATCGGGTAGCACAATCTCGAGGCACGGGCTAAACAGTTCAACCACAAATCATCAGGGAGATAAGGTAAATCAACCTGTGAATTCCTCATTAGCACAAAACGCTAGCTCCAAAAAAAACTCAAAGAGCCTTTCTTGTTAATTACTAAGAGAAATATATATTCCTTAAACTTAGTTGAATTCGTATAACTCATATATTCTGTAAATCAATCTAGATTTAGGTATTATACTAGTCCTATTAGGAAATCATCTTCATGTATAACAAAATCGAACCGGATAGGCGAAGACTTTCTTTTTTTTGGACTGAATATCGAATTAGACGGATAATGATGAGCTGCCAAAGTGTATTTTGGACTGATTTGATAATAAGGCAAAACAGAGAAGAGAGGAAAACACAACATCTACGTAACTGAGAACATGAATAAAACAGAGTTCTTTATAAGAGGGAGGAACAACAATAAGCTCATGGTTATATATTTATATTATGCTTTAAGCCGTAGGATATATCTACAATCATCATATTAAATAAATAAAAAATGAGATAACCATGTTCAAGCAATAGCTCATGGTTTTTGTTCATCAAACAGTAGCGGTAATAACTTCCAAAATATCATATGGTTTGGAAAGTTTAAGCACAATGTCACACCACTCAATCTTCCCATACATATCTTCTGTGTTGCGTCTTTCAAGCGCAATCTCAGCACAATAAATCACCTTCTTAGCAGGTACTACTTCCTTTTCCCACAAAACCATAATCTTTCCACCATAATCCACCATTCTAACTTGCGTCGGTAGTTTAGGAAGTTTTGCCAAACCCTTCAAAGGTCCCCCCAATCTTCTCTCGGAGTCGTACCACCAGATCCTTGTGGTGTACGCGTTATAACAATATATTACATTATCTATTACGCAAGAAGAAAAAAAGGAAGCCACATGCAAACGATCATCCAATGATCCTACGTCCCATCTGTTTTCTTTGGGGTCGTAGACCGCACTTTTATTCCCAAACAGGTAAAGTTTTCCGTTGATTGCGAGGCTACGTAGTTGGTCGCTCTTGTGTATGTCCGCGCTAGGGCATGGCAAATACTCCCATATTTGGGTTTTTGGATCGAAAAACTCGATCATATTCGAGGAATCGGGATTTTTGCAGCCTTTCAATACATATATTTTCCCATCAATAACATTTACGAGGGGGCGGTTTCGGGCCATCTGCGTGCTTGGAGCTTTGTGCGAGGTGTGGGACCTGCAGTCCATGAAGAAGACGAGCTTAGTAGAGTAGGAAGCGTCGAAGTATCCGCCAATGATGTAAATATTAGAGCCAATTGCTGCACGAGGCCACCCAAAAGGAGGATAATAAATGCAAGTTGGAACTGAGACCAACTCATGATTGTCACTTAACTTCTTCTCTTCTTCATTAATAGTGTAATTCTTTAGGATTCTTTTTGGTCCATTGTAGGAAGTGAACCATCGTAAGTTAAGGTCAGGGTTAGGGTTAGGATTAGGGTTAGGGTTAGGATTAGGGCTACGGTTAGGGATTAGAGTTGGGTTTCGGCATAAAGTGAACCAACGTGGCCTAGTTTCAGAACTTAAACGTAAGCACACATATAAACACTTCTCAGTGCGTCCTAAAAGCGTCCGGGTTTTGTAAAGCTCAAGTGATGCAATGAGAGAACAGAATCTCTTGGAAACTAAGGAGAGACTCGGGTAATACAACCTTGAGACACAAGCTAAGCAGTGCAAAAGTAAATCATCAGGCAGATAAGGCAAATCAATCGGTGAATTCGTCATCAGCCAAAAACGCTTGGAGAGACATTATTCAACCTCGGAGAGCTTTTGCCAACTACTTCTATATATATTGGTAGAAATTTCTATTTCCTAATTCTAGTTGTATCCAAATTTTTATTTCCTAATCTTCAAGTAAATAAGGTTGAACTTATCTGCAGGATAAGTGGATAACCAAATAATTATATTTCACGATCTCACTATTCACAAACAGTAATAAATGTCTATTTTCCAAATTCTGAATAATAAAGTGTCTCTATGTAATACAACTACTTCTTAATTATTTAATTTTATATACATAACATATATATGATGATCAAAAGAATTTTATTTTATTTTTATTTTAAGTCATACAATATGTAAATTCAAACTGATGTAGTCCCACACTAACAAAATTTGCACAAAAAGTGATTATGTCATGGACTACTTAATTTTATAATATAAAACAAAAAAAATGTGACATAATCACATTTCATGAAACTTGGTGATTTGATGGTACGACAAAAAATTGGAATCACTATTTTAAGGAGGTTTAAGAATTAAGATGTATTGAAAAATAGACACATCCTATTAACTCATGTTTTACACAACTTGATCCTTGTCGACATGCCATTGTGAAGCTCTTGACCCAAACATTAACCATCAACTCGTTGATTACTGAACCTCAAGAACCAATAAGCTACATCCGAATCAAAAGATCACTTCATGATATCCACCTAACTATTCCGTCATGTTAACCAAAGGAAAACTTTTCTGAGTATCTTTTAAGTAAAAGCTCAAGAAGCCAAGAAACAAGACTGTACCAACTCCTAGTCCTAGACAACAACTATAGAGAGATCTAGAATATCACAAGATTAATAACAATATATTCTATATTTATTATTTAGATCTCTCTATAACAACAACAATGACTAATTTTTAGATAGAATAAGGAAATTTTTTTCTCATTTTTTTGGGAACATTTATTCATAATCATTTTGTTCTTCTTATCTCTACAATTTTGAGTGAAAAGGAAAAAAAAAAAGATCGATTATTTCACTAATGTGAATCTTATAATTGAAAAAAAAAATCAAGAAAATTGATATTTCTCAATGTGGAAAACTTTACATTATGTATAGAATTTCACAAAATCTTGAACAGAAAAAAAAATTTGAGTCTGAAAAACCTTGAAAGTAACAAAAACGTGGTTACTTTTACTGTTATCTTGACGGCCAAAACGTCACCGCAACATAGAGTCAGAACCAAGTCAGAGCCGCCAATGGAAGCAAGAACGAGCCAACCGAGTAATGTCCAGTGAACAACGAAGCAGATGTGGTTAGATTGGTATCGCCGTTACCAAGATCGCCGTGACCACCACCACGACGACGGAGACTATCAGCAAAAGCAGTATCATCATCGTTACCAAAACCGCGGTAACGTGAGAAGTCAAGCGTCGAGGCAACACCGTGAATAGCAACAGAAGAAGAGATGAAAAGATCCGGTTCAGAGACAAGAACGCCGTCGAGAGTATAACCGGAAACAGAGTTTTTTTTTTTGAAAATTTGTGAATTTTCATTAGAAAATAAATTGCAGAGACTGCAATAGCTTTGATACAAAAGACTCACCCTCGCCAAAAAAATAAAATCAAGGGAGGAGTCGACTAATAGGTAAAATGGAATAACCAAACCTAGACATACTTTAACCAATCACTCAGAAGATTTTTGAAGTTCTTTCGGTGTTGTTTTGCTAAAACCGCATCTCGAACCTGTCTGTCTAGCATCTTGAACAAGGTAGCTGTAGGGGTAGATACGTTGTTGTGGTAACGATTGTTTCGCTCTATCCAAATGGCGTAGATGATTGCCTGAGCCACCAGTCTCCGAAGTGTACGTGAAGAAGTAGAATCTTTAAGGTCCAGCCAAGCGGATAAAGCCTCCCATGTGTGGAAAATAAACGGATTGTATCCGAGCCTTCCTGTTGCAATTGCCCAAATCTCTTCACTCACTTCACAGTGTAGAAAAAGGTGGTCTCTTGACTCTGTGTAGCGGCTGCAGAGGCAACAGCTTGTATCTACTTGCATTCCCCATTTTGCTAGCCTTGGTCTTATGGGTAGCCTATCCAGGTGGGTGATCCATAGCATGAATGCGTGCCTGGGTACAGCTCCTTTATACCAAACATGATCTGTCCAGGATTGCCTAGGTCCTCTCTGTCTCATTATTTCCCAAGTTTTCCTTGCACAGAACTTACTTGAGTCCTGAGTTCCTGTTCTCCAAACAAAAGTATCACATTCAGCAGATAATACTGGAGGAGCTACTGTCGTCAGGTGAACTTGCAAGACTTCTGCTTGTGGAGAGCGAGCTGGTCTAATGTTCCACCCTGAGGGCGTACAGGCACATGAAACTGTCGCATTCAGAGGGATACCTGTCTGACGTGGACCCGATTGCCCCAGAAAATGTATCAGAGGTCCCATTGGAGTCCACCAGTCAAACCAGAAGCTTATCTGCCTCCCATCCCCTAAGTTACCCCGAATAAACTGGCTAGCAATTGGTCTAAGCTGAAGTAGCATTTTCCAGGTCCAAGTGACCTGCTTGCTCTCATCGATGAGCCAAAAGATACCATCCTTGATCTTATTGTTCCTTATCCATTTAGCCCAAACAGAGTCATCCGCAGTAAACAGCCTCCAAATTAGCTTGAGACACAGAGTCTTATTCCATTGACTGAAGCAACGAAACCCGAGCCCTCCCTCCTCACGGGGCAAACAAAGCGAATTCCATGCAACTTTAGCAGCAGACTTCTTTGTCACATCCCCATTCCACAGAAATCTCGAACATAAGCTTTCAATGGTTTTCACACAGCCTTTTGGAAGGATGAAAGCAGATGCCCAGAAATTTACTGTACCGTGGATAACCGAAGAAATTAGTTCTTTGCGACCAGCGTAGGACAAAGCTCTTGCAGACCACGAAGAGAATCGGGAGGTTATATTTTCTATGAGGGGACTGTACTCCGACGCCCGCAACTTCCTGTGCATCAAAGGGAGACCGAGATACCGGACAGGAAGCGACCCCAGCTTAAAACCAAGAGAAACCATTTGACTTGTTTCATTCTGGTTCACTCCGGCAATAAACAGTTCAGTCTTCCCTCTGTTCATAGATAGTCCTGAGATGTTTGAGAAATCCTGCAATACTGAGGCTATCTGAACTAGTGACTCCTTCTTTCCATCGAAGAAAACCATAATGTCGTCAGCGAAAGCCAGATGGGTGATTTGGGGGTCTGCTGCTGATGGATGATGACCAATCCCGTTGTCATTGTAAGAGCTGTTTAGCATTTGGCTAAATACCTCCATAACTAGCACAAACAAGTATGGAGATATGGAGTCACCTTGCCTTAGCCCTTTTGTTCCAGGAATATAACCACAAGTTTCACCATTGATTGATAAAGAGAAACGGGTTGTCATTATGCATTCACTGATCAGTTTGATGAAATGCTCCGGAAATTCCATGGCTTTTAACACGTTGATAATGAACTCCCAATGTACTGAATCAAATGCCTTCTTTAGGTCAACCTTTAGCATACCTCTTTCTGTTATGTTCTTCTGATTGTACCCTTGAACAAGATCAGTTGCCAAAAGAACATTCTCTACTAGGAGTCTTCCTGGAATGAACGCTGATTGCGTGTTAGCTATTAGATCTGGCAGAACACTTTTTAGACGGTTTGCTAGTAACTTGGAGACCACTTTGTAAATGGTGTTGCAGCATGCTATGGGCCTAAAATCAGACATCTTGGAGGCGTTGGGCGTTTTTGGGATGAGCGTCAAGATGGTTGCATTCCATTGTTTCAGAATTTGACCTGATTTATAGAACTCGAGGATTGCATCAACCATTTCCTGTCCCACAGTATCCCAGTGAGCTGTAAAGAATTCAGCACAATACCCGTCCGGCCCTGGAGCTTTGTTCTTAGGCAGGGAGAAAAGAGCTTTCTTTATTTCGTCAGGCGTGAAAGGCATGGATAGTACACGAACAGCTTCAGCAGAACAGCGCTGAGGTACTAAGGATGCAATGAGCTCTACAGAAGAGGTTGGGGTTCCGGGTGAACCACCTAGCAGGTTTTGATAATACTCTACGGCAAGTTGTTGTATGCCTTGTTTTGAATCCACTATCCGGTCGTCATCATCAACCAGATAGAGGATTTGATTTTGACTTTGCCGCGTCATGATGGTCCGGTAGAAAAATTTAGAGTTTTTGTCACCTTCCTCTAACCAACAAATCCTAGATCTCTGTCTGAGAAAAGATTCTTCAGCCCTGGCCAGCAGGCACCATTTTTTATGAGCTTCCTTCTCTTTTGTGACCTCTTGCGCAGATGGGGAGCTTAGAAGAGCTTGTTGACAGACTAGGAGTTCTTCATAAGCCTCTCGACTCTTTTCTCCAGCTCAGAGTAATTATTCCTGCTGAAAGTTTTGATGACACTCTTTAACTCCTTGAGCTTTTTCGAGAATTTCAGCATTTTAGAGCAGTCAAAGTTCAGGGCTTCCCACCAGAGTTTTATAAGCGGAGCAAACTCGGGATTCTGATTTAGGAGTACAAGAAACTTGAACGGTTTCTTCTGCTTGGGCTTGATAGTGTCCAAAAAGATGCAACAGGGGGAGTGATCAGAGAATCCTGGTTCCCCGAAGACTCCTAAAGAGTTTGGAAAAGCTTGCATCCATTCATCATTCACCATAATTCTGTCTAATTTCTTTGCTACCAAACCAAAATCATGCTTATTCGACCAAGTGAACGTATTCCCGCAGAAAGGGAGATCCGTGAGGGAGGTGTTGAGGAGACATTGCGATAAGTCCCTCATTCCTCTAGAAGACCTGATTGCGGATGGATTGGAGTGCTCATGTGGGAAGAGGATCTGATTAAAATCACCTGTTACTGTCCATGGGCTATTTTGCACTTGGGGGGAGAGAGCAAGAGCACACAAATCTGCCCATAAAACCTTTCGAGACTCACAGCAGGTTGATGAAGCATAAACGATAGAAACCACCACTTCACTATGGACAAATGGGAGCTTAACGAGACATGTTATCATTTGAAGAGATTTGAAAAGTATCGTCACCTTTACAGAAGGGTGCCATACAACCCAAATCTTTCCTAGTTCAGAAAACTCATAATTATCCGAAAAAAACCATCCTGGACACACCCGAGAGATTATATTTTGTGCCTTATCAGGACTAACATGGGTCTCTATAATCCCACCAAAAAAAGGTTTATTATCCTTTAACCATTTCCTAAAACTTCTTCGCTTTACAGGGTCGTTGAAACCTCTAACATTCCAACAAAAAATATCCATAAAAAGGATATGGGTTTAGAGAATTAAAGGGCCCCCAGCCCTAGCTCTTGTGTCTTTCTTCCTCAATAGCCGCTGATATGTCTGTATTTTGCATCTCCTTAGCCTGTATTTGTCATGTCTTTAGCTAGGACAACTAGTTTTTTTGCATCATTTTAGAACCTCTTTCGTACATTTTGCATGTTTAGGAAGTTTCTGCATCATTCTTGCATACATTGCGTATTTCGGAGTTTTTCAGGTGTTTAGGAGACGTTGGAAGCGCACACAATCGAGCGCTTATCACTTCCTAAACCGAGCCCTCCTCACTCCCTCAACCGAGCCATGCTCCTCACTCCCTCAACCGAGCCCTCCTCACTTCCACATTCGAGCGCTCCTCACTTCTACAACCGAGCCATGCTCCTCACTTCCACATTCGAGCGCTCCTCACTTCTACAACCGAGCCATGCTCCTCACTTCCACATTCGAGCGCTCCTCACTTCTACAACCGAGCCATGCTCCTCACTTCTACAGTCGAGCCCTCCTCAGTTCTACAATCGGGCTACTCCTCGCTTCCACAATCGAGCCATCACTCGAGCCACCGGTCTAGGGATTCAGCTTTTGACTTCTTCATGAAAGTTGTAGAGAATTGAGGCATCTTTCCAATGCCGTTTATTTCAAGCCAATCGGAGGTGTGGTTCAAGAGTTATCATTGTTTTAGTGGATACGTATACACCCAGCTCGAGCCACTTTCACAGACCATGCTCGAGCCATTTTCACTCACACCACTGGAGCCACTCCTACTCATTCCACTCGACCTCACCCTAGGGAGAGACGACACACGACTCGACCGCACATGTCAGGAAGACGTTCCGTCTTATGCGCTTCAGGAGATTCCCAAACCGACGCTTCACCTTGTCGTTTTAAGTTTTAGGGATTTACATGTTTTTACTATAAATACATTTTGTTAAGTCTTGTTTTGGGGATCTTAGTTTTTTTATCTCGTTTTCTTTTGTAAGGTTTCCCGAGCCACCAGAAACGTACTCTGACTTTGTATCCTGAGATCTTTGAACTTATTCAGTATTTTGATTTGATTCCTTCTACAAAGTTGTTCTTCACACTTTTACCTATCTAAGAATGCTTGTTTCAATGTTTTCTATGTTTGCATCCTTGACTATGATTTTCGGATCTGAGTAGTGCGGTAGTTCTTGAGGATGGGATAGACTAGGTGGAGGATCTTAGGATGTAGGGTGTTTAAGCTTGATTTGTAAGATTCCCTTGGACTAGAGTTAGAATTACTAGTTTCTCTCTGATCAATTGGAACTAGGTCCGAGACATCTCCACACCCAAAAGGTGTTTGATGAAATGTCTGACCAACTAGTGCAGAGACTTACGTTCCTAGCCTAAGAGATTAGTTGTCTAGGATGTTTGTTGACGTGAATGAACTTGTTTGTCATGCCTGCTCGACCACGTTTCTCTAGCGAGAGCTAGGTATGGAAGTGGTTGAGTCTGAGTAGCTTTTGTCAAGAGATTGGATTAGCTAAGAAGTGATGTTCATTGTTTAGGGATAGATTGCTTGTGACATGTTAAACACTCTGTAGACTAGGATACTCCACCGACATCAATTACTCCCATCCTTAGGACTTCTTTCTTTCTGATTTTTATTACATTCCTGGAACTGTTTCGTTTCTTGCTTTTTAGTTCATGCTTAGACTCGTTTACGTTTTTATTCATTTTCGCTTTTTGTCATGCATTCTTGTTTCTAGTTCTGTAACTCATTTTCGTTTTGCATTTTGACCATTCTAGGATTGTTAGACAAACACTCTTCTTGAATTGGCTTGACTTGTGATTGCTTGATTGCATCTTAATTGTTAGCAACATCCCAACTGGATTGACACCTTAAGTACTACAACACATAAGGTTAATTGAACCTACTAGGACATACAAAAATCTTAGTATCAATTTGGCGCCGTTGCCATTTGGGATTCGTTTTGTTACATTTGAGATTTCAAGTTTTGCAAGATTAAGTTCTATTACACTTATCATTCTGAGTACTGACTTGTTTTGGTTGTTTGCTTGTTTGTTTTGCATCTCAGGAACCTGTTGATTGCAGCATTGCATGCACACCAGATCAAGAGGACATCAGAATCTCCTCCCTGCTATCGACGACATCAATCGGTTACAAAGACCACGACAAGCTCGTCAACCCACTGATCATCCCGCACAAGTCACTATGGAACAACAGCATGAACCACATCAGGGACCGCGAAACATTGGTGCTGGGGATGCACCGAACACTCATACTCAGCGTGCTGGAATCGTCCCTCCCGCCGTGCAGAAACAACTTTGAGATCAAAAGTGGTCTGATCACCATGATCCAAGGCAACAAGTTTCACGGGTTGCCTATGGAGGATCCACTCGACCACTTGGACGAGTTCGACCGTCTGTGCAGTCTTACCAAGATCAACGGCGTGAGTGAGGACGGTTACAAATTGCGCCTCTTCCCATTCTCCCTGGGAGACAAGGCTCATCAATGGGAGAAAAACCTTCCCAAGGGATCAATCACCACCTGGGATGGCTGCAAGAAGGCATTCTTGGCCAAGTTTTCTCCAACTCTAGAACAGCACGTCTCGGAATGAGATTTCCAGTTTCACTCAGAAGAGCTCAGAATCATTCGTGAAGCATGGGAGCGTTTCAAGGGTTACCACAGCCAGTGCCCACACCATGGTTTCAGCAACGAGTCATTACTGAGTACTCTCTACCGTGGTGTCCTTCCCAAAATACGTATGCTGCTTGACACCGCTTCTAACGGTAACTTCCTGAACAAGGACGTCGATGAAGGTTGGCAACTGGTGGAGAATCTCGCTCAGTCCGACGGTAACTACAATGAGGATTATGACCGCACATTTCGCGGCGACGCTGGGTCTGAAGAAGTACAAGAAAGACCTCAAGAATGTCAATGAAAAGCTTGACCGTATCTTGCTGAGTCAGCAGAGGAGCGTCCACCGTCTCGAGGACGACCCTTTCCAAGTTCCAGATGGGGAGGGTGAGCAGAGTGAAGAGATCAGCTATGTTCACAATCAAGGTGGATACAACAAGGGTTACAACCCTATCAGACGAACCCCAATTTGTCTTACCGGAGCACCAACGTTGCAAATCCACAGGATCAGGTGTACCCTCCTCAGCAGCAACAACAAGGTCAACAAAAACCTTTTGTGCATTACAATCAGGATCCGTCCCTAAACAACAGTTCCAGCAAGGATACCACGCTCCCTCAGGACCACCACCAGGATTCCGCCTCAACCAGTACAGCCTACTCCAGCCCCAGATCAAGAAATAAAGCAAATGATGCAACAACTTCTTCAGGGTCAAGCTAGTGGATCTCTGGATACTGCTAAGAAGTTTGCTGAACTCAGTCAGCGAATGGAGTGTTCATACAATGATCTTAATGTCAAGTTTGAAGCTCTTAACTCCAAGATGAAGTACATGGAAGGCAAGACTGTTTCTACTTCTACCCCAACACTTGGCCAACTACCTGGAAAAGCGGTTCAAAATCCCAAAGACTATGCTACTATCCATGCCATCACCACCCAAGCTGTAGATGTACGGCTCACTGAGGACAATGAGTTTAGATGGGGAGGATTTTCTTCAAGATGTAGTTCAGATAAAGGATCCCGTCGAGGTGCTCAAGGATCCAATTAAGTCAGCCAAGCAATCTGATCCTGAAGCTACTAAAGAACCCGCTGCTCCCAAGGATAAACCTGTGAGATTCATTCCTCCACCATACAAGCCACCTCTACCATTTCCAGTGAGGTTTAAGAAGCAGCTTACTGAGAAGTATAAAGCTCTGTTCGAAAAACAAGTCAAGGAGATTGAACTTAGGATGCCTTTGCTTGATGCATTTGCACTTGTGCCTCAATATCAAAAGTTTTTAACTGACTTAGTAACCGAAAAGACCAAAGAGAAGGAGGAGATAGCTAAAGGAGCTCAAGCTAAGGCTCTGGAAGATGAGAGGGTGGTACATGACATAGGTGGGGTTATTCATGAATGCAAGGCTGTTATTCAGAAGATGATTATCCCAAAGAAGCTAGAGGACCCTGGTTCTTTCACCTTGCCTTGTTCTCTAGGTCCATTGACATTCAAAAAGTGCCTATGTGACCTTGGTGCTTCAGTAAGCCTCATGCCACTCTCTGTAGCTCAGAGGCTAGGATTCAACGAATACAAGTCATGCAACCTCCGCTTAATATTGGCTGATAGGACTACTAGATTGCCTCATGGTCTATTAGAGAACCTGCCCATCAAAATTGGACAAGCTGAGATTCCTACTGACTTTGTGGTGCTGGAAATGGATGAAGAGCCTAAAGATCCACTAATCCTGGAAGGCCTTTCTTAGCTACAGCCGGAGCAGTCATTGATGTAAAGAAGGGGATGATTGATCTCAATCTGGGTAACAACTTCAAGATGAAGTTTGATATCAAGGACTTTAAGAAGAAACCAACTATTGATGGACAGACCTTCGTGATTGAAGAGAAAGATCAGAAATCTGGGTTTGGCATCTTTGAGGATGTGAATGAGGCAGAAACAGAGGTTTTGGTAACCAAAGAGAAAACTCAAAGTGTCACTCGACCATTCTCCAACTCGAGTGCAGTCGTTACACGTCGAGACATACTTCCTAATCACCAACCGCAAGAGACAAGTCCTCCCGCGCTTGACAGTTTATCTGAACCCCAAACAACCAAGATGTTAAGGGATACAGTGGCGGAGTTAACAGCCACGTTGGAGGAGATGAGAGGGCAAATCATGCAGCTCCAGGATAAAGTTAAAATCTCTTCTCCAAGAAAAGCAAGACAGAGGTTGGGGATAATGAAGAAGAGAAGATCTTTTCTTCTTGAACCTGGGCAGAATGCTAAAGAGTATATGGTTAGACAAGACATTCTAGAGGGTCTACAAAACTCGACTCGACCGACACCGGCACATCACGCTCGCGACTCGACCTTCCCGACTGCCACACTCGAGCTGCTGTTCTCGCTGTTCCGAACCGACAAATTGAGCCGACATTCCCAACTACCTCAATCGAGCCACATTCCGACTTCCTCTCTCGAGCCACTCACGACACCCGCTCGAGCCCACGTCTGGGCATGCACGGAGTTGAGCAGCAGATCAAACATCAAGGGGATTATCAGCCTGCAGAGGTGGTTGTGCTAGTATCAGATCATGGCGAGTCTAGAGTCGACGACATGCAGTGTGACGAGCAGCCGAACATGTATCAGAACACGCAAGCGGTTGAGCAGCACGTCGACCAAACCACTGAGGACACCCCTGCGGATCCAGAACAAGGTGAAGGACAAAGTCAATATAACGCTCCTCCTTGGCGAGCACCGACTCCTTCTTCTACTACTGAGGTACTCCGACCCTCCCTTTGTACATACCATTTCATTCCTGCATTGTTTCTGTGTGATTCTTAAATCCTCCTGCAAATTTTCTTACACAGGAGACTGTGTAATTTAAGTTTGGGGAGGGTTTGAGATGATGTATTTGATGTTGTGTTCTGTGATTCTTATTTTAATTTTTGCATCATATCATGTTTGAGTTTGCATCCATCTATTGCATAAAAAAAAAAAAAAAAAAAAAAATCGAAAATTTCCACAAAAACAGAGTGTTCATGTAGTTTGCACTTGCATATTAGGATGGAGTCTAGGTTTATTCATATAGGGTTGTTGCATTTAGCATAGGGGTTGATGATGATTGTAACCTTGTTAGCATGCTGGATTCAATAGGATAGGATCAATGCCCTTGTTCTTAGTTCTTTGATGCTTGTTGATTGAACTTGAAAATGTAAAATTGAAGCATGTTTTGAATTGATATCATTTCCTATCTACCTGAACCTAATCTTGACTTGCAATTATCATGTGATGCATTGAAGTTGAACTCATGGATACCATACACATACTTGGATTGTCTTTCACATTTTTACCACCCTTGTCAATCCAAGTAGCTGATTCCCATCTTTGGAACAGTTCCCCGCACCCTTAACCAACCGTTCTTTCAAGCCAATTGTTTTCTTGAGTGTCAGGCCTTTTCCGAGTTGAGCTTGTTAGAAAGTGTTAGGTTCTAACCGACAAGAGTAGGATCCTGTGTAGTTCTAGTTCGCGTTATCCGGACTAGTAGGACTAGGTGAGAACTCGAATTTTGGGTATTGGGTATGGATTTGTGCAGAAAAGTAAAGAAGTGAAAGTCTTTAGGAGGGGGATGTGTTTACATAGTTTACAAGTCTAGTAAAGGATTTGGGTGAGCAAAGTAAAAAGAGTTATTGGTTCTGGGCATAAAATAAAAAGATTAGACAAAGAAAAGAAAAGAAAAATAAATGCTTAAGTTGTCTAGAGTCCCTAGAAGAAAAGAAAACGAACCATAGTGATAATAAAGATTTCCCAATCCGCTAGAATGAAAAGAAGTGAACTCCTCCTAAGACTAAGTGTAAAAAGTTTGAGATGAAGTTTCTGATGAAGGGTAGAGATAGGACCAACTTCAGTTTGGAGTGTTCTTTGGGTAGACAGGGCGCTGCTCTTGTATGTATCAGTTGGTTTCAACCTTTAGCCTTCTCTTAAGCTCAACTCCTTTTCGTGAGAGAACCTTGTTCTGTATTGATAAAACCACGTGATGAGGAGACCATCTATGTCTCAAACCTTTACCCTAGCCAAATGAGTTCAATGACATTGTTTAGCTTGATTCACGGTTCTCTGTTAATGAATGTTAAAGGGGATGATTGATAGGATAGCATGTGTAGATTTGAAATAAAGTTCCTTCACCATGCATCATAGAACTAAAAACAAGGACCTTGATTCTAACTACTCTATTCAGCATGTTTTAGGTTCTGAGACCCCATCTTCACACCTCTCTTCCATACTCTGTTCTTGATAGTTTGCTTGAGGGCAAGCAAAGAGTAAGTTTGGGGGAGTTGATATGTCTGTATTTTGCATCTCCTTAGCCTGTATTTGTCATGCCTTTAGCTAGGACAACTAGTTTTTTTGCATCATTTTAGAACCTCTTTCGTACATTTTGCATGTTTAGGAAGTTTCTGCATCATTCTTGCATACATTGCGCATTTCGGAGTTTTTCAGGTGTTTAGGAGACGTTGGAAGCGCACACAATCGAGCGCTCCTCACTTCCTAAACCGAGCCCTCCTCACTCCCTCAACCGAGCCATGCTCCTCACTCCCTCAACCGAGCCCTCCTCACTTCCACATTCGAGCGCTCCTCACTTCTACAACCGAGCCATGCTCCTCACTTCCACATTCGAGCGCTCCTCACTTCTACAACCGAGCCATGCTCCTCACTTCCACATTCGAGCGCTCCTCACTTCTACAACCGAGCCATGCTCCTCACTTCTACAGTCGAGCCCTCCTCAGTTCTACAATCGGGCTACTCCTCGCTTCCACAATCGAGCCATCACTCGAGCCACCGGTCTAGGGATTCAGCTTTTGACTTCTTCATGAAAGTTGTAGAGAATTGAGGCATCTTTCCAATGCCGTTTATTTCAAGCCAATCGGAGGTGTGGTTCAAGAGTTATCATCGTTTTAGTGGATACGTATACACCCAGCTCGAGCCACTTTCACAGACCATGCTCGAGCCATTTTCACTCACACCACTGGAGCCACTCCTACTCATTCCACTCGACCTCACCCTAGGGAGAGACGACACGACTCGACCGCACATGTCAGGAAGACGTTCCGTCTTATGCGCTTCGGAGATTCCCAAACCGACGCTTCACCTTGTCGTTTTAAGTTTTAGGGATTTACATGTTTTTACTATAAATACATTTTGTTAAGTCTTGTTTTGGGGATCTTAGTTTTTATCTCGTTTTCTTTTGTAAGGTTTCCCTAGCCACCAAAACGTACTCGACTTTGTATCCGAGATCTTTGAACTTATTCAGTATTTTGATTTGATTCCTTCTACAAAGTTGTTCTTCACACTTTTACCTATCTAAGAATGCTTGTTTCAATGTTTTCTATGTTTGCATCCTTGACTATGATTTTCGGATCTGAGTAGTGCGGTAGTTCTTGAGGATGGGATAGACTAGGTGGAGGATCTTAGGATGTAGGGTGTTTAAGCTTGATTTGTAAGATTCCCTTCTGGACTAGAGTTAGAATTACTAGTTTCTCTCTGATCAATTGGAACTAGGTCGAGACATCTCCACACCCAAAAGGTGTTTGATGAAATGTCTGACCAACTAGTGCCAGAGACTTACG
This sequence comes from Camelina hispida, assembly GCA_023657505.1. NCBI lineage: Eukaryota > Viridiplantae > Streptophyta > Magnoliopsida > Brassicales > Brassicaceae > Camelina > Camelina hispida. Next base: position 7,378,954 of record CP094636.1, on the reverse strand, counting down.
TTCCTAGCCTAAGAGATTAGTTGTCTAGGATGTTTGTTGACGTGAATGAACTTGTTTGTCATGCCTGCTCGACCACGTTTCTCTAGCGAGAGCTAGGTATGGAAGTGGTTGAGTCTGAGTAGCTTTTGTCAAGAGATTGGATTAGCTAAGAAGTGATGTTCATTGTTTAGGGATAGATTGCTTGTGGCATGTTAAACACTCTGTAGACTAGGATACTCCACCGACATCAATTACTCCCATCCTTAGGACTTCTTTCTTTCTGATTTTTATTACATTCCTGGAACTGTTTCGTTTCTTGCTTTTTAGTTCATGCTTACACTCGTTTACGTTTTTATTCATTTTCGCTTTTTGTCATGCATTCTTGTTTCTAGTTCTGTAACTCATTTTCGTTTTGCATTTTGACCATTCTAGGATTGTTAGACAAACACTCTTCTTGAATTGGCTTGACTTGTGATTGCTTGATTGCATCTTAATTGTTAGCAACATCCCAACTGGATTGACACCTTAAGTACTACAACACATAAGGTTAATTGAACCTACTAGGACATACAAAAATCTTAGTATCACCGCTTTGAAACCACTTTCAGAAACCTGTCTGATTCAGCCTCCGGATTATCATCATCCCCCGATATGCTGTCAGGCTCTGACTCATGTTCCTGCATGCCCACTGAATCTCTATTCGGAGAGATACTAGAGAACAAGTTTGCGGTGAGATCAACACATATCTTGCCCTCGTCCAGGTTTAAAGCAAAGGGTTTTGAGGAGCCTTGGGTTGCTTTGTCTTTTCTTTGCGGCAAGTTGAGCAATTTATCTTTACCCGGACTTCCTTCCTCACGAGTGATATGCTTTTGTGTATGTTGTTTGGCGGGCTGCCATACAGAAGTTGTCGGAGGTTCCTTTTCTCTCACCACCAGGGTAGAAGTGGAAGGAGCTTCTACAATTGGGAGCTGACTTAGAATGGGTGCTTTACCGTTCGCCTTTTCTTTTTTGGCACGAGGGCATCCTTCTGTTTTGTGCTTCACCGATCCACATAGGTTACAAGTGGGAGGGGCTTTAGAGCATCTAGCTATAGTATGTCCTACCTTTTTGCAGTGACTGCATAGAGAGGGAAGCCAGGGACTAGAGACATGGACTCTTTTTATCTCCCCTGATTCAAACCGGGCATTGACGGCCTCCGGGAGAGGTTTACGAGGGTCAATCGCGGTGTATACCTTTGCAACTTCAATGTTAATAAGTTTTTCAGTGTGCGGATGCAAACAGATTGGGTCCCCTACAAGACCTGCAATGTGCTGAAGCCCGTCTCTATTAAAGAACTCAAGCGGGACCCCAACGAACTCAAGCCAGACTGGAACCATTGACAACTCAGGCTTCTTCGGGGTTACTTCGGAGACCATTTTGCCACAAACATGGTTTGTCCGTCTACTTGCCAAAGCGGTTGACTTAGGATCCTTCTTCGAGCGTTTGGGCAGGGAACTTTGAACAGGAAAGAATGACCTTCCATTTTGGAGACGGTGATATCTCGTCGCTGTCTGCTCCAGATCCCATTGACTATGGCGTGTACCGCTCCACGAGGCGGAGGTGCTTCGTAGAACTGACCTAGTATGAAATAATCCCATGACTTCTTATGCTTTTCTATAACTGAGTTTGGGATAGTTACACATGCTTCACCCGATTCAAGGATGAACGGGTGCCCTTTCTTTCAAGCTTTGTCGAGCTTCCGTTTACCAGGTTTTCCAGGGTTGGTCGTCTTTAGTCGGGGAGCCTGTTTTCCATTGGGGATTGAGTCAGCTCCACCGACTTCAGGGTAGAGTTTGATGTCTCTCGAATTTCTCCTTCCTCGGTTGTAGGTACGCTAGCCGAAATTGTTGCCAGTGTAGCTACTTGCGTAGATCTGGTCGCATTAGGGTTTCGATTGCCGCAGAGATAGTTGCCGTCGTGGCAGTTTTGCAGGAATCTGAAGACAATTGGTTGGCTGGGATCTCGGCGAGTCAGGCAACCCTTGATTTACTGGTGGACTTGGATTTCCCCAGCTGAATGAGATACCTCGGGCGAGGAAGACTTCGGAGAAGAAGAATCAGAATTTGCGGATCCAGTAGGGATACCGCACAAAGACTTTTTTGGGCTTTGATTTGCCCATGAGGCGGCGGGAACCGGCCGAGATCGCGAAGGTGAAGGGAGAAGCAATAGGATCGCGTTTTTGGTAGAGAGAAAAGTCAAAGTCGAAAAAAAGTCAAAGTTCACAAAAATTGTTATCCGAAACAGAGTTGTTAGTGACGACGATCGAGTTTCCGGGGAGAAGAGTCGGGAGACGAGAGAGTGGTTTCGAGATTCGGAGATCGGTGAAGGAGAGACGTTGAGGTACGATGTGATAGCGACGGAGAGACGACGTGGAGTAGCATTGTCGCCGTTAGAGGAGACGTCGGCGGAGTCGAAGTCGCTTGGAATGAAAATGGTGACGGAGAGAGGGATACCGAACTGGTCGTCGACGGCAGAGAGGAAATCGGCGGCCCAGCCACGAAAATCTCCGGCTCCGATCATTGCTTCGATGATTCTGTCGGCGTGTTGGTGATCTTGCGACGTGAGATACGGAGGAGAAGCGGCGGAGGTGAAGGATGAGACGGCGGCGGTGATGAGAAGGAGAAGGAGATGGCTTGAGGTGGCCATCGGAGAATCAAAACGGTGGCGACGTTGTAACAGAAGAGAGAGAGAATCTTTTTGAGTTCGATCGTTATGATTCTTTAACACAATGAAGTAAGAACTAGTTCTTATACTATGAATATACCTCTCTGGTTTAATCATTGTGGAGTAAACCGGTTTCTGGTTTGGTTAGCGAATAACCGAGATTTTTTTGATGTATAAAACTGGTTTATAAGTTATATAAAACAGGTTTCATTGTACATACATTACTGCCTAATGTGTGGCTCTCTCTCTCTCAAGTTTTTTTTTTTTTTTGAATTGAATGTAAAATTAATTCAAAGCAAAGACTGTTTTTACAATAGATGTGTACCGGTGTTTGAAGCTAAGTAGAAAACTTTGAGTACAAGAGTTTAATACTTTAAAAAACAACTATGGGCGTGTTGCAAACCATTGAACAAGCCCGTCATCGTAGGAGTAATTGCCTTGGTTTCGGATCGAGATGAATCTGTTACGGATGGTTTTATCAATATGCCTGATAAGTTGTGCTGAAGGGATAAGTGTTTCACCATGACGTCGTTTATTTCGTTCTTGCCGGATGTGATAGACAGCGGATTGGAAGCAATACGAGGGTGAATAGGCGTGTTCTGCTATACTGGTTAGTGTGAAGCAGTGCGAGGATGTGATTCCACTGAGAGGTGTAGTCGACTCCGAGTAGTGACAGGTTTCAAACACCGGTACACATCTATTGTATATACATTACTCCCTAATGTTTCTCATCTTCAACTTTACTTACAGCAGAGGTTTTTGTACACTGGAGAGTAGAAAAAAAGTTTTAAGTGTTTGAAAATTTTCAAAAAAAAAGTTTTTAAGTGTTTGAAGTAACCAAAACTCTCCAAGAGCAATAACGAACAATTTATTGACATGGCTTTGTTTGGGAGTCAAACAGTGAAATAGAGAAAAGAAATGAGAACAAACCCAAAATAGAGTTTTTCATAAATGGTACTAATGTATTAATTCATTCATCAAACAGTAACAGTCTTAAAATGCAATAAAGAACATGACTTGGGGACAGTAAGCACAACATCACACCACTCAATCTTCCCATAAGCCTCTCGTCCGTTACGCCTTTCAAGCGCAATCTCAGCACACCAAATCATCTTCTTCTCAGGATCTGTACCACGCACATCCTTCTCCCACAAGACCACAATCTTTCCACTGTAACCCACCAATCTAACACTAAGACATTGCTTTGGTAATTTTGGTAGTTTTTCCAAACCCTTCACATATCTCCATTGTCTTCCCTCTGAGTCGTACCACACCACTCTCACTCTACGTCTTCCAAAAGCGTAGATTACGTTGTCTACTACTACGCAAGCAAACTCAGTGGGAGTCCAACGCAAAGGTATCTCCAATCCTACCACATCCCATTTATTTTCTTTTGGTTTGTAAACCAAATTTTTATCCCCAAACAGGTAAAGCTTCCCGTCGTAGACTAAACTTGTTGTTACGTACCTCCCACGTATCTCCGCGCTAGGGCTTGGCACATGCTCCCATGTTTGGGTTTCGGGATCGAAACACTCGATAAATTTCGAGTAATCAGGATCATTGCATCCTTCCACTACATATATTTTCCCATCAAGAACCTTAATTAAGGGATTCTTTTGGGCCGTCTGCATGCTTGGAGTTTTGTAAAAGGTGTGAGACCGGCAGTCCATGAAGAAGATCCTTGACGACAAGGCGCCATTTCTGAATACGCCACGCATATAGATATTTGAATCAATGGCGATACGATTACAAGTCAACTCAGTCGGAGAAGTGAGATCGTGAGTTGGAACTGAGACCATAGTGTGATTCGTTAGGATACTATGTGGCCTAAAGCAGGAAGCGAACCATCGTGAGTTAAAGTTAGGGTTAGGGTTAGGGCTTCGAGTTGATCTTTGGCATAGAGTGAACCAACGTGTGTGAGATTCAGAACTGAAACGTAAGCTCAGATAAAGACAATTCTCGGTGTTTCCTAGGAGCTTTCGAATCTCGTAAAGCTCAAGCGATGCCACGAGAGAGCGGAATCTCTTGGAAACTAAGGAGAGAATCGGGTAGTACAATCTCGAGACACGGGCTAAACAGTTCAACCACAAATCATCAGGAAGATAAGGCAAATCAACCTGTGAATTCATCATTAGCGCAAAACGCTAGCTCCCAAAACTCAAAGAGCATTCCTTGTTAATTACTACTCTTTATATACTGGAGAAATATATATTTCCTTAACTTAGTTGAATTCGTATCTCATATATTCTGTAAATCAATCTAGATTTATTTATTATACTAGTCCTATTAGGAAATCATCTCTATGTAACAAAATCGAACATGATAGGCTAAAACTTCTTTTTCAAAAAAAAATAATATATATCGATTTAGACGGATATTGATGAGCTGCCAAAGTATCTTTTGGACTGATTTGATAATAAGGCAAAACAGAGCGAAGCAGAGAAGTGAGAACATGAATAAAACACAATGAAATAAAAGAACTGAGCTCTTATATAGACCTCTCCGGTTAAATCATTATGGAGTAAACCGGTTTCCCGGTTTGGTTAAGTGATAAACCGAGATTTTTTTTTGATTTATAAAACAAATAAAGTGAAACAGAGAAGTTAAGGAAACAAAAACACAAGTACTGAAGAACCATTCAACCAATGGTTAATTAAGGTATTCCAAAATCATCAAATATGAATAGAACTAAATTCCAATAAAGAAGATGACTTGGGGACAGTAAGCACACCGTCACACCACTCAACCTTCCCATAAATCTCTTGTGCATTGCGTCTTTCAAACGCAATCACGGCACACCAAATCGTCTTGGTCTTCGTCTTCTTAGAGCCAATACCACTCACTTTCTTCTCCCACACAATCGCGAGCTTTCCACCAAAATCAACCAGTCTAACAAACTCACGACGAGTTCGTAATCTAGGTAAATTTCCCAAACCGGTCAAAAATCTCCACGATCTTTCCACGGAGTTGTACCATAGGAGTAAACCGGAGAGTACAATATAACATACATTACCTACCACGCAAGAAGAATAACGGGTAACCAAAATCGAAAACATATCCAATGGTACCTTATACCATCTATTATCATTGGGTATGTAAACAACATTATTATCCCCGAACACGTAAAGCCTTCCGTCGATGACTAAGGTTTTTGATACGACTATACGTCCTAGTATCTCCGCGCTAGGGCATGGCACATGCTTCCATATTTGTGTTTTTGGATCGAAAAACTCGATCAAATTCGAGGAATTGGAATCTTTGCAGCCTTCCACTACATATAATTTCCCATCAAGAACGCTCATGATGGGACGCTTTCGGCCACCGTCATGTTTTGAGCATCGTACCAGATGTTAGACCGAGAATCCATAAAGAGGAAGACCTTAGCCATTAACGCACCATTGATGTAGCTGCTTACCATGTTGATACTAGGACCAATTGTGGTACAAGTCACAACACATAGAGAAGAGTTGTTTTTAGTAGTTGGTGTGGAGAACAAAATATATTCAGTTGACTTTTTGTCTTCCTTCCTAGCCTGACTCGTTAGGTTTCTATGTGAGCTAAAGCAGGAGGTGAACCATCGTGAGTTAGGGTTAGGGTTAGGTTTAGGCGTAGTAGGGGTATGGATTCGAGTTGGTCTTCGGCACAGAGCGAACCAACGTGGCGGAGATTCAGAACCGAAACGTAAGCGCACATAAAGACAATTCTCGGTGCGTCTTAAGAGCGTTCGGATCTGGTAAAGCTCAATTGATGTAACGATGGAGCGGAATCTCTTGGAAACTAACGAGAGGATCGGGTAGTACAATCTCGAGACACGGGCTAAACAGTTCAACAACAAATCATCAGGAATGTACACTTCCCGGTTCGTCATTAGAAGAAAACGACAAGAATGTAATCAAACTCCAAGAGCCGTATTAACTACGTATGTACGTACTTTATGCTGGAAAATATGTCCTAAATCTAGTTGAACTCGTAACTCTTATCATGTAATCAATCGAGATTTATTCAAATCCTATTAGGGAAAATATTCAAGCAACAATATTTTAATAAGATAAAATACAATATGTTTTGATAAAAAATATGGATAATATTGTTGAATTGATCCTGCAATATATTTGGATCATACTAGAGTTTTAATATATTAAACAATATTTTTAGCCAAGATTATGTTGGGCTGGGATAAAATATATCTTTAATAAATATTATGTAAATTACTTTCATGCATCCGATGATCAAATGTTAAATCAAAACGAATCTGAATATATATTTAATGAACTGTTGGTGTGGGAATTAGCACCCAACATACCGATCAAAACCCGTTAAAGAAACCGGTTGTCTAAGAGCAAAGCCAACGTACGTCTCAATACGAGTGTTTTTAATATAAAAAAAAAAAAAAAAAAAAAAAAAATTTAAAAAGTTGTGCAAAAAGATAGACACGAGGTCTCGGAGCAGATCCAGCCGACACTCTTCGACCCTCTCTAGCTTAGGTGTCATGTTCTGATTGATTCGATTTAAAAACACAAATAACTAATAAAATTAAATAATACTATTGTATTAAAATATTATTAAAATAAATTTGAGATCCCACTTTTAAAGGATCACCAATGAGTTTGCCACGAAGGCCCAGGTAACACCAAGAAGCCCATGGACGAGGTGACAAACCGGCACTTCAACTCGATATGCGGCTGACCTAGAAAAAGAAATGACTTTCCTAATCAGTTCGCTGTAATTAGGAAAGTCAATATATTGAGTATATCCTCGAATATATTCGTAGATCTTTGAATACCTATAAATAGAGGGCAATCCTCTCATTGTAAGATCATCCAATTATTAATACAAAAACCTAATTCCTCTCGTTCTTGAGCAAAACCTAACTTGTTTCTCAAGAGATTTCATTTCCTCTTTTCTTATTTACTTTGATCTGAATTCTTTAAGAGATTGTTATTGAATTTGTTTCTCTTCCATACAAATTTATTGTGAGAAACACCAGTTTCTACAATTAGCGCTAGAAGGAGGGGACCCTAAGTTCTACAAAACACTTCTCTTCTAGATCTCATCACAAAGAAGCAAGAGCCAATACCATGTCTTCAATCTCCAACAACGGTGCCACCAACGCAACCGCCCCACAGCAAGATGACCCAACCAACCGAGCAACCAACTCTCAGGACGTCGCCGCGGACCCACCTATCGCCGCACCCACCACGCGCGTCTACGCGCGGGGATTCGCCGCACTTCAGCCAACCCAGCAGATGAGTGCAGCACCTTCCGACGGAGTGGAAGAGGTTGAGATATCCCACCATGGGGCCCAGGAGCCTGACAAGGTGCCACCAGTCGACGGAACTGTCAATAGACAGAGTTTGCCTGCGCACGTCGCCCAACCTTCCCAGTTTGTCACCATGGACGATCTCCGTCACATGTTCGGAACGATCTCCAAGGATCTCTTCCAGGCGATCTCCGCAACAAATCAACGGTTGGACACGATGGGGCACAGCGCACCCCCGCCGCTTCAACAGAACGAGGCACTATCACAAGAAGTTCGGAGGAACAATCCTCTAAACCGCCGCCTGTTCAGCGACCCGCCGTCTTCAGCTTTCCGGTTCCCGAACCAGCATGTACCATCGGTACTCGCATCAGGGGCACAGCCTCGGCTGGGGCAACCCTCTCAGAGAGATCCGGCCGCACCTTCCTGCCCTGAGCTGGAGGAAATGCACCTCAAGATCAAAGCTATGGGATCCCTCCTCCACCGAGCTGTAAGCTTGGCACCTGAGATATATAGAATGTTTGAGGCCATGCAGCAATCTCCATTCACCCAGCGCATCTTGGAAACATACGTTCCGAACGTGAAGATAAGAGTTCCAACTTACGTTGGAACGAAGGATCCAGTACAGCATCTGACCTCGTTCATGGCTACCGTATCCAAAGCTAGGTTCACCGAGGAGCAGAAAGACGCCGGCCAGTGCCAACTGTTCATCGACAGTCTGGTAGAAAACGCACTAATATGGTTTTCCCATATCCCCCCGGGTACAATTGACTGTTTCGAACAACTTTCGACAGCCTTCCTACGGAATTATCGGGTGTTCATACAACGCAACGCTTCCAGTGCCGAGCTATGGGAGATAGTCAAAGAGCCCGACGAACTCCTGCGGAGTACCTCACCGGATTCAAGGAAAAGTACGCCACCATAACGGTCGCTGAGGACGTCGCAATCGCTGCCTTCAAGAAAGGACTCATTCCAGGCTCTCGACTGCACGTAGATCTCAATATCAGGGAAGCCACTGACCTGGACGAAGCCCTTCATCGAGGGTCTCGCGTCGCTTACGTCGAAGAAGACGAGGTGAAACGAGCCAATAAGCTCCTTCCTCCTCGCCCAGCCACGGCTAAAGAAAAGAGTTGGGAAACCTATCAGGAACCTCGGAAGCATCACGACCCGAGACCCCAAGCGCGGAGTTGTCAACGCGATATCCGAGGATGAAGGACAGAATACCGCCTCTTCCGATACACAAGAGGAGCTATACTGCGATTTTCATATGTTCGGTGGCCATTCGATAGCCGAGTGTAAGCACTTGTCCAACTACTTATTTGAGAAGTACCTATCCGGCAAAATCAAAGCTGTTTATCAACCTACAGCTTCTCGCGGCGGCGGGAGGAAGAGGTCGAGGAGGAAGACTCGGGAGATCCAACCCTGGCCGAGGTCAGAAGGGCGCCAACCAATCCAATAGCGCACCGATACTCCGTAGCAGCCACCTCCTGCCGAGCAGCAGACTCTCGCACCAGTGGAAGTCCCTCCAACACCATCCAAGCGTCAAAAACGACAGCGAGCGATAAAGCGGCACCTCGGGGTCGTATCTCTATCATCGGTCAGATCGATGAATGCCCGGATTCTGTCCGAGCCCTAAAAGCGAGCGCCAGATCTGTAATGTTCGGGCGATTTCCGAAGAGGCACTAAGCGCTGACCCCATCGCGTTCACAGCAGAAGACGCCAAGGGGATCCATCACCCTCATAACAACTCCCTAGTGGTGGAAGTCAGGATGGGCGAGTTCGACGTAGAACGTGTCTTAGTGGACACCGGCAGCACGGTAAATGTCATGTTCTCGCAAACACTGGAAAAAATGGGTGTCTCGCCGGAGCAAATCAAACCAGGAGGCAGAACGCTGACTGGGTACGATGGTGTAGCCAAAACGTCGATGGGCTACGTAAAACTACAAGTCCAAGCTGGTGGCATAACACGCAAGACCAAGTTCGTGGTCATAGACGCCCCACCAATCTACAACGCCATCTTAGGCTCACCTTGGATCTACTCCATGAAGGCAGTCCCTTCCACCTATCATCTCTGCTTGAAATTCCCAACAACTGCGGGAATTTATACGTTGTATGGCGACCAGAAGATGGCCAGGACCTGCTCCGTTCTCGAGAAAAAGCAAAGGCGGAAAGACGACGCATAGCAATTACAGGTTGAGGATCACTCCGTCGATCCTCATAAACCGGATCGAGATCGGCTGAAGGCCATAGGATGCCGAATCATACAAGTCAACATCGATGGAGCAGACCCCTCCCGGAAAGTCGGAATTAGGGCCGAACTCGACGAAAGACTCAAGATCAGGCTGGTAGCGTTTCTGAAATCGCGATCCTCGACGTTTGCCTGGTCCACTAAAGATATGGTCGGCATCGATCCGTCGGTGACATCCCACAAACTAAATGTCGACCCCACTTTCAAACCAGTTCGGCAGAAACGACGGCGTCTCGGCACCGATCGAGCAAAGGCGGTACAGGACAAAGTCGAACGACTACTGAAAGCCGATCAAATAATGGAAGTACAATACCCGACTGGCTGACCAATCCGGTGGTGGTCAAGAAAAAAAACGGCAAATGGCGAGTCTGCGTTGACTTCACTGACCTCAATAAGGCATGCCCCAAAGACTGCTTCCCGTTACCTCACATCGACCGACTCGTGGAGGCCAAAGCAGGTAACCAACTCCTCTCGTTCATGGATGCGTTCTCCGGATATAACCAGATCGCGATGAGCCCAGCCGATCGCGAGAAAACCGCGTTCATCACAGACAGAGGAACCTACTGCTACAAGGTGATGCCATTCGGCCTGAAAAACGCTGGGGTGACCTACCAACGCCTGGTCAACACGATGTTCGCCGATCTGTTAGGGAAAACGATGGAAGTCTACATTGACGATATGTTGGTCAAATCCCTTATAGTAGAACAGCACGTCCAACACCTCGCCGAATGCTTTGACATCCTAGATCGATTCCAGATGAAGTTAAATCCCACCAAGTGCCCTTTCGGGGTTACCTCGGGGGATTCTTGGGATATATCGTCACAGAACGCGGAATCGAGACAAACCCAAAGTAGATCGAAGCAGTGCTGGGACTCCCGTCGTCCACCAACAAACGAGAGGTACAATGCTTAACAGGTCGAGTAGCCGCGCTGAACCGTTTCATCGCCCGATCGACGGACAAATGTCTCCCATTTTATCAGCTTCTTTGGGGCAATAAGGACTTTCATTGGGACGACACCTGTGAAGTTGCCTTCGGACAGCTTAAGGAGTACCTGACCAATCAGTCGGTGCTCGTGAAGCCCGAAGAAGGAGAAATGTTATACCTCTACGTCTCCGTTTCCAGCTCGGCAGTGAGCGGGGTGCTAGTCCGATATCGAACATCGCTCTCGCCCGAGCTTAAAGTCACAGGTCCTAGCGGATTTCATCACAGAACTATCCCCTGACCTCGAAGAAACCATACCTAAGGAGGAACCCTAGACATTGTTCACCGACGGCTCCTCTTCCAACCAAGGATCTGGCGTCGGGATTATACTCCGATCTCCAACGGGCGAAGTCCTCGAGCAAGCAATAAAACTCGGCTTCAAAGCATCAAACAATGAGACCGAGTACGAAGCCGTCCTAGCTGGACTACGGTTAGCGCAAGGTCTAGGAGTAACTAGCATCCAAGTTTTCTGCGACTCCCAGCTAGTGGTTAGCCAGTTTGGAGGGAGTACGCGCAAAGAACAGGCGCATGGAGGCATATCGCCAGTTACTCCGGACTCTTGCCGCACAATTCGCCTCGTTCAAACTAATCAAAGTCCCGAGAAGCGAAACGTCAGCAGACGCTCTCGCCGCCCTGGCAAATTGTTCCGACCCGAGTCTGCGGCGAACGGTCCCAATCGAGTGCATCGAAACTCCTAGCATCGATCATGCCGATTTGGCATACGCCATCAGCGACGCCACGGACCCAATGGATGTCGATCCACCCGTCCAGGAGCCCGTGGAGATAATACAACCACCAGACGATTGGCAGCTCGAAATAAAGAAATACATCGAGGACGGCAAGGTCCTGGAGGATCGTTGGCAAGCTCGCCGATTAAAAGCTCGATGCGCGCAATACGCCATGATGAGAGGAAGCCTCTTCGACGTAGTTCATCCGGAGTCCTTCTCACCTGCGTCGATCGAGAGGAAGCTGAACGAATAATGACAGAGGTCCATGAAGGTGACGACGGAAACCACTCCGGAGGCGCGCACTCGCATTGAAAATCAAGAAAGATTGTCATTACTGGCCGACCATGGTCGCCGACGTGACGTTTTCGGCGAAGTGCGAAGCATGCCAACGCCACGGACAGATGAAACATGTACCTCCCGAGCTGCTAAACACTGTCACCGCGCCATACCCCTTCATGCGTTGGGCGATGAATCTCGTCGGTCCGTTACCCCCATCGAGGTCAAAGAAGTTCCTCTTGGTCCTGACTGATTATTTCACCAAGTGGGTGGAAGCAGAGTCGTTCAACAAAATACAGTCACTAGACATCACCAACTTCGTCTGGAAGAACATCATCTGCCGCCATGGGCTCCCTTACGAGATCATCACCGACAACGGGACGCAGTTCACCTCGCTTATCACCAGATGCTTTTTAGGCAAATGGGGAATTCACTTGAGCACCTCGACCCCCCGGTATCCTCAGGGTAACGGCCAAGCCGAGGCAACCAACAAAACCATCATAGACGGATTGAAGAAACTTCTCGGACTCAAGAAAGGAGCGTGCTTTGGTCCTACCGGACTACCCCACGGCGAGCTACGGGGCAATCTCCGTTCTCGTTAGTATACGACATCGAGGCTCTGGCTCCAGCCGAAGCTGGAGTGCCTACATTGCGTCGCGCTATGCTGGTCGACGATTCCGAGCTCAACGGCAGCATGATGCTCGATAACATTGACTTCGCCGATGAGCTGCGCAATCAAGCTCTCGTCCGAATCCAGAATTACCAGAATACCGCGTCCAAATACTACAACAAAGCTGTCCGCCAGCGCAGATTCAATGAGGGCGAACTGGTATTGCGTGAGGTGTATGAGAACACAAAGGAGATCAACGCTGGCAAGCTTGGTGCTCGCTGGGAAGGCCCGTATCTCATCTCCATGGTAATTCGCTCAGGAGTTTCCGAGCTCCTGACCATGGAAGGCAAGCAGATCAAAAACTCTTGGAATGCGGCTCACCTCAAACGTTACTACTACTAGATTCATTTGATTAAATTCAGCTTTGGAAAGTATGTATGCTATGAACTACGACTGGCTTGATCCCAAATTTTGGGTACGTAGGCAGCCCTTGATTTCTTTTACAAGATTTTGAGGGCACATCTAGAAAAATAATAAGATTTCTTTTATTCCAAAAGAACTTGTTATCTCGATCTCGCCACATACAAGGAGTATTCGACCTCGGCATATCGCCCAAGGAAGATGATATAAAAAAAAAAAAAAAAAAAAAAAAACAAGAAGCTACAAGCAATAAAAGGTGATGATCTAATGCTAGGATAGGTCTTCTAGTCTCGGGAAGCAGATGCGAAGTGTGACCCCCTCCTGTGATCTCAACCTCCTCGGTGATTCACAGGCGCATAGGTCGAGAGGTCAGACTCCAAAGGCTCCTCGACGGCTATACCTTCCGATATGCTCGCCAGTGTCGACGCTCCCGCCTCAGCTCTTCTAGCTGGCCTGCTGGCACTTCTGCCCCCTGTCCGCCATTTCCTCAAGAAATGCACATGGACCCTCCACGGTATGACTCTCGGAAATGATGATCCGTGGCCTCCGGATGAAGGATGTACTGGCGTAACCTCTCTATACGACCCCTGTAAATCGGGATTTCCGCAACATGCAGATTCTCCGATTCGCCTAGCGGCTCGTAGTCGCCCTCCGGCAGGTCGGGTAATAAGGTCCTGGCGACCTCCCCCTCACATCGATCACGATCGGCAAGTAGTCGGGTCATGCGCCAGCTCGCAGATAGAAGCCTCGGCGATGAGCTCGTCAAGAACCGAGATGGTTCCTTCCAGACGGCAGAGCTGGTAGATGAGATTGTATTTCAGACGAAACGCCTTAATATACGAACTCATCCGCTGACAACGAGCTCGGTAGATGCGAATCTCTCTTTGCAAGGGATCCTCCTCAATTTCAAGGCGAGTTCGTGGGATGGGGGCGAAACCGCCTCTTCTATGGGAAGGGCGATATTCGACGCTTCGGGTCGAATCTGCTGACCCCGGTAGCAGTCAGCTCTCGAGCTCGCCTCAACCATGCATATCGTGTTGTGGTAGGCATACTTTGCAGTTAATCTTTCTGAAGTTTGGATGAGAGATGCTCAGCAAACCTCCTCTTCACCTATCTATAGGGAAATGGGGAGATAAATGCTGCGTCCCGCAAATCTCGCACCAATCAGATCGTGGGAAGATAAGCGCTGCATCCCGAGACTCTTCCACCAATTAGATTGCATCGTAAAACCGCGTTCGTATTTAATGCAGCTGTTACGCCTTGGGAATGAGCCAAAAAAAAAAAGGGGACTACTACATCCACCTCAGCTCGGAACCGTACTGATCGACATCCCGGCCAGATGATCGACTTAATCTCCAGCGCGAGATAAATCGAACCCAGAGAATTCCGTTGGAATTGTTTCGATTCTAAGTCTCCAATGCGAGGCACATCGAGCCCAGAGAATTCTTCTAGAATTGTCTCGATAACTCCTTGACGAGAGATAAACCAAACTCAGAGAATTCTTTTGAATTGTTTCGTAAGTTCCAGATCGAACGAATATAAGCCAAACCCAGAGTTGTAAATTTCGCTTTTCGCTTTCCGAAATGGGGCAAAGAGGGTAAACCGAGGCATCTTACCTCGCCCTTCGCTTAAAAAGCACATTTATCCTTGGGCTGAACTGCCCTCATAAAGGATTATTCAGTGTAAGCCGGGAGACGTCTCACCTCAGGTGAATTTCCAATTAAAATAAAAAACTTTATTGCAAGGATAAATCGTCTGAACAGGACAAAGGAGACAATGAATTAAGAATAATAAATCATAACGAGAGGATCAAATCGCCAAAGCGTGTCAACCATCCAGATCAAGTCCGGCGGCGATCTTCCGGGTATCTGCTTTAAGACGCTTCGGCATGGGCCATAGTAGCTCAAGTCCTGTTTTCTCCCAATCAGCATGATGCGAATCCAATGCCCTGATTTTCTGTTCGGTTTCATCCAGACGAGCGAAGGTTCTTCCTCTCTTCGCCCTTAAGGTGGTGATCTTGGCATCCAATACCGCTAGACGGTCATCGATTTTGTTTTTTTCATGCGATGATAGTACAGTTTGTGGGATTGTTCGCAGTGCACGGATTCAATCTGCGCACAAGGTCATCGATCAATAAAGATTTTTCACAAAAGTCTGCATAGACGAAGTTTGGAGATATTACATGGCGAACGAAGGCGTGGGCAGCAGCAGCCTACGTTGTTGGCACGCTTGCTCATATGGAACGTCTTCACCTCATAAGGCATGAACTCACCGCTCGGTGAAAAACTTGGCTCACTCGGAATCGAGTTCGCCGAATGATAGCACTCATTGCAGTAGTCGGTCAAGCACCGCGGCATGTCGGCCACCCTATCCAGACCGTTCTCGATCCGAACCCGGGTGGGATTCAAGCAGTTTAAGTTTAAGCAGTTCATTCTGCGACTGCTCTATTGCGGCTAATCGACCAGGATACTCGGAATGGCGTTCCTCGATGCAGGAGAGGAAGGTCTCTAACTCCAATCTCTTCTCCGGGCTAACACGAAACATTAGCATCCAGGGAACTCGGGTATTCGGGTAAAAGGTCATCCCTCGCTCAATGGCTTCCGAGTTTGAGAACGTCGGGACATCGTTCCCAACCTCGACTAGGGAATCAGTACTGCCAACGGAACTCGGCATCTCGAATTGTCTCGTCAGAGTTACGGTAAAATCAAGCATGGAGCAACCATATTTATACTAATTCTAGGAGAAATATTTCCAATTTCGAAATTGTGAAATTACCATTGTTTAGCAAAAAGGCGATATTCCATGCAAGCGCAAAAGGGAAATTTCCAATAACCAGAAGTCGGCCGCCGAATAGGCAGCAATATCGTAAAATCTTAAACATGAAAATACAAAAAAGAAAGGGGAACAGAAAGTGCTCCTAGGGGACGCTGTCAGTCAGATCGACCTGGAAAAGCCCGGCATTGGAGCCGTACGGGTGTCGAACGGAGTCTGGAATCGTAGTCCCAGATTGAAGCAGTCCAAAGCCAAGTTGGTCTAGAGACATGTCGAGATCGCCTTCTCCGAACTCTAAGAGATCTAGCGCTTCCACCTCATTCTGAGCGATCTCTCGTTTTTCCTTGATCTCGGCAATCAGATTGTCCGGAATGGATGCACCGTTCTTCAGAAGATAATCCATAATCTCCTCAAACCCGTTTGCTTGGTTGAGAACATCTTCTTTCGGACGGGCCATCTCCTGCTCACGCAGGTAATCCTTTACCTTGTTGAGACGGCGCTGCACTTTCTTCGTGGTACCCTCGACCTTGGCTTGGCGATCTAGGCGAAGTCGTCTCATCTCTGATTCGAGCTTTGCCCACTAGTAAATTGTGATCATATAGCTACAATTTTTTGCTACAAAAGAAATAATAACAAATATTAACTACAAATAGTTACAGTTTAGTGACAAAAATTTAGTTAATAGATTTTGTAACTAATTGGGTACTAAATGTAGCTATAAAATTACAAATAGTTACAGATAAATTGAAGCAAATTTGCTACAAATTTAGTGACCCAAATTATTGTGGAACAAAGTGCATACAACACAAGATGTGGCAATTTGTAGTAAAAAAATTATTTTGTAAAATTAGTTAAGTGTAAGTTTTAAGTAAAGTGACAATTTGTTTACCACGACAAAACATAATAAAGAAAGAAAAAAAAATCTTTAAATCTAAAATTAGGTCTCTTCGACTCTGCCATGGAGTCTACCGTGAACTCGTCGCCAGCCTTATTTTGTGCCCACTCCATCATTATCCTTTAGTCTCAGACTCATTGTGAAAGAGAAGATAGAGCCGGAGCAACAAATTCGCAACGACGGTGTCGCAGGTGAGGAAGATTAAAGTCTGATAGCCCATCCTTTGCAGCTGCGACCACAAAATCCACCTAACTCAACCAAAACCTCTTTGCTTCCCCATCTTGCAGATGAGATGTGGGTATGAGAGAATAGAGAAGCTAGGGTTATGATTGAGCAGCCATGTGCGAGTTGAAAGTGGACTATTGCGACGGCGGGATAAAGAGACGTAGGTTTAATCAGCGTTGGGAAGAGGTGGAGGAGGTAGAGTTTGTGTCCTTGGTGCTTACAGTCCCATTTTCAGGTGAAATTTCAATTTTTTCAGATTTATCCTTCGAAATTAGTTGTATAAGATGTGGGTTTTGATTTTTAGCTGATAAATCCTTAGATTTGATTCAACAATTTTGGATTTTTAAAATGTAAGTTTTACTCTAGAATCGTGATTGTTTATATGTATAGGTGGAGAGTCGACAGCTTGTTCATTAGGAGTTATGCAAATCTCATACTTATGGGAGCTGCTCCACATGGCTGAGCAGAAGATACAAGCACAGGTAATGGAAGAAGATGAGTATGAGAAGATGTCTTCTATGATTAATGCAACTTTACTTATGTGTTCTTCCTTTTTGCAATTTTATGTATGTTGTCAAGTTAACATAAGAGTAGATGATTACATGTCATTGTTTGACTATGGGTGTATGTTTCAGATTGTGGGCTTTGCAGCCGTTCTTTACTGATCATGAGGAAGAAGAAAAATAGTCAAAGACAGGTTAGTTATTCATATGTACTATAGTTCCTTTGATCCTTGCTTTGTGGTTGGGTTGCAGGAGATTCATCGGAATGGTGTTTGGTTCCAACAAGTATTTTTGGTTCACGTGTTTTGTTGTTCTTGTCAGTGTTTTGTTTTATTGTGGTGACAATAATTTGGTCGGAACGTCTCTGTTTTTCATGCAAGTGATGATTTCTGTGTATAAGAAAGAAAAAACAAAGTTTTTATCACTTCTTGTTTACAAGTTGTAAACATGGACTTGTCTCGCGGTGTATACCTTTGCAACTTCAATGTTAATAAGTTTTTCAGTGTGCGGATGCAAACAGATTGGGTCCCCTACAAGACCTGCAATGTGCTGAAGCCCGTCTCTATTAAAGAACTCAAGCGGGACCCCAACGAACTCAAGCCAGACTGGAACCATTGACAACTCAGGCTTCTTCGGGGTTACTTCAGGAGACCATTTTGCCACAAACATGGTTTGTCCGTCTACTTGCCAAAGCGGTTGACTTAGGATCCTTCTTCGAGCGTTTGGGCAGGGAACTTTGAACAGGAAAGAATGACCTTCCATTTTGGAGACGGTGATATCTCGTCGCTGTCTGCTCCAGATCCCATTGACTATGGCGTGTACCGCTCCACGAGGCGGAGGTGCTTCGTAGAACTGACCTAGTATGAAACAATCCCATGACTTCTTATGCTTTTCTATAACTGAGTTTGGGATAGTTACACATGCTTCACCCGATTCAAGGATGAACGGAGTGCCCTTTCTTTCAAGCTTTGTCGAGCTTCCGTTTACCAGGTTTTTCCAGGGTTGGTCGTCTTTAGTCGGGGGAGCCTGTTTTTCCATTGGGGATTGAGTCAGCTCCACCGACTTCAGGGTAGAGTTTGATGTCTCTCGAATTTCTCCTTCCTCAATTGTAGGTACGCTAGCCGAAATTGTTGCCAGTGTAGCTACTTGCGTAGATCTGGTCGCATTAGGGTTTTCGATTGCCGCAGAGATAGTTGCCGTCGTGGCAGTTTTGCAGGAATCTGAAGACAATTGGTTGGCTGGGATCTCTGGCGAGTCAGGCAACCCTTGATTTACTGGTGGACTTGGGATTTCCCCAGCTGAATGAGATACCTCAGGCGAGGAAGACTTCGGAGAAGAAGAATCAGAATTTGCGGATCCAGTAGGGATACCGCACAAAGACTTTTTTTTGGGCTTTGATTTGCCCATGAGGGGCGGCGGGAACCGACGCCGAGATCGGCGAAGGTGAAGGGAGAAGCAATAGGATCGCGTTTTTGGTAGAGAGAAAAGTCAAAGTCAGAAAAAAAAGTCAAAGTTCACAAAAAAATTGTTATCCGAAACAGAGTTGTTAGTGACGACGATCGAGTTTCCGGGGAGAAGAGTCGGGAGACGAGAGAGTGGTTTCAAGATTCGGAGATCGGTGAAGGAGAGACGTTGAGGTACGATGTGATAAGCGACGGAGAGACGACGTGGAGTAGCATTGTCGCCGTTAGAGGAGACGTCGGCGGAGTCGAAGTCGCTTGGAATGAAAATGGTGACGGAGAGAGGGATACCGAACTGGTCGTCGACGGCAGAGAGGAAATCGGCGGCCCAGCCACGAAAATCTCCGGCTCCGATCATTGCTTCGATGATTCTGTCGGCGTGTTGGTGATCTTGCGACGTGAGATACGGAGGAGAAGCGGCGGAGGTGAAGGATGAGACGACGGCGGTGATGAGAAAGAGGAGAAGGAGATGGCTTGAGGTGGCCATCGGAGAATCAAAACGGTGGCGACGTTGTAACAGAAAGAGAGAGAGAATCTTTTTGAGTTCGATCGTTATGATTCTTTAACACAATGAAGTAAGAACTAGTTCTTATACTATGAATATACCTCTCTGGTTTAATCATTGTGGAGTAAACCGGTTTCCTGGTTTGGTTAAGCGAATAACCGAGATTTTTTTTTGATGTATAAAACTGGTTTATAAGTTATATAAAACAGGTTTCAGTTGTACATACATTACTGCCTAATGTGTGGCTCTCTCTCTCTCTCAAGTTTTTTTTTTTTTTTTGAATTGAATGTAAAATTAATTCAAAGCAAAAAGACTGTTTTTACAATAGATGTGTACCGGTGTTTGAAGCTAAGTAGAAAACTTTGAGTACAAGAGTTTAATACTTTAAAAAACAACTATGGGCGTGTTGCAAACCATTGAACAAGCCCGTCATCGTAGGAGTAATTGCCTTGGTTTCGGATCGAGATGAATCTGTTACGGATGGTTTTATCAATATGCCTGATAAGTTGTGCTGAAGGGATAAGTGTTTCACCATGACGTCGTTTATTTCGTTCTTGCCAGATGTGATAGACAGCGGATTGGAAGCAATACCTGAGGGTGAATAGGCGTGTTCTGCTATACTGGTTAGTGTGAAGCAGTGCGAGGATGTGATTCCACTGAGAGGTGTAGTCGACTCCGAGTAGTGACAGGTTTCAAACACCGGTACACATCTATTGTATATACATTACTCCCTAATGTTTCTCATCTTCAACTTTACTGTACAGCAGAGGTTTTTGTACACTGGAGAGTAGAAAAAAAAAGTTTTAAGTGTTTGAAAATTTTCAAAAAAAAAAAGTTTTTAAGTGTTTGAAGTAACCAAAACTCTCCAAGAGCAATAACGAACAATTTATTGACATGGCTTTGTTTGGGAGTCAAAAAACAGAGTGAAATAGAGAAAAGAAATGAGAACAAACCCAAAATAGAGTTTTTTCATAAATGGTACTAATGTATTAATTCATTCATCAAACAGTAACAGTCTTAAAATGCAATAAAGAACATGACTTGGGGACAGTAAGCACAACATCACACCACTCAATCTTCCCATAAGCCTCTCGTCCGTTACGCCTTTCAAGCGCAATCTCAGCACACCAAATCATCTTCTTCTCAGGATCTGTACCACGCACATCCTTCTCCCACAAGACCACAATCTTTCCACTGTAACCCACCAATCTAACACTAAGACATTGCTTTGGTAATTTTGGTAGTTTTTCCAAACCCTTCACATATCTCCATTGTCTTCCCTCTGAGTCGTACCACACCACTCTCACTCTACGTCTTCCAAAAGCGTAGATTACGTTGTCTACTACTACGCAAGCAAACTCAGTGGGAGTCCAACGCAAAGGTATCTCCAATCCTACCACATCCCATTTATTTTCTTTTGGTTTGTAAACCAAATTTTTATCCCCAAACAGGTAAAGCTTCCCGTCGTAGACTAAACTTGTTGTTACGTACCTCCCACGTATCTCCGCGCTAGGGCTTGGCACATGCTCCCATGTTTGGGTTTCGGGATCGAAACACTCGATAAATTTCGAGTAATCAGGATCATTGCATCCTTCCACTACATATATTTTCCCATCAAGAACCTTAATTAAGGGATTCTTTTGGGCCGTCTGCATGCTTGGAGTTTTGTAAAAGGTGTGAGACCGGCAGTCCATGAAGAAGATCCTTGACGACAAGGCGCCATTTCTGAATACGCCACGCATATAGATATTTGAATCAATGGCGATACGATTACAAGTCAACTCAGTCGGAGAAGTGAGATCGTGAGTTGGAACTGAGACCATAGTGTGATTCGTTAGGATACTATGTGGCCTAAAGCAGGAAGCGAACCATCGTGAGTTAAAGTTAGGGTTAGGGTTAGGGCTTCGAGTTGATCTTTGGCATAGAGTGAACCAACGTGTGTGAGATTCAGAACTGAAACGTAAGCTCAGATAAAGACAATTCTCGGTGTTTCCTAGGAGCTTTCGAATCTCGTAAAGCTCAAGCGATGCCACGAGAGAGCGGAATCTCTTGGAAACTAAGGAGAGAATCGGGTAGTACAATCTCGAGACACGGGCTAAACAGTTCAACCACAAATCATCAGGAAGAGAAGGCAAATCAACCTGTGAATTCATCATTAGCGCAAAACGCTAGCTCCCAAAAAAACTCAAAGAGCATTCCTTGTTAATTACTACTCTTTATATACTGGAGAAATATATATTTCCTTAACTTAGTTGAATTCGTATCTCATATATTCTGTAAATCAATCTAGATTTATTTATTATACTAGTCCTATTAGGAAATCATCTCTATGTAACAAAATCGAACATGATAGGCTAAAACTTCTTTTTTCAAAAAAAAAATAATATATATATCGATTTAGACGGATATTGATGAGCTGCCAAAGTATCTTTTGGACTGATTTGATAATAAGGCAAAACAGAGCGAAGCAGAGAAGTGAGAACATGAATAAAACACAATGAAATAAAAGAACTGAGCTCTTATATAGACCTCTCCGGTTAAATCATTATGGAGTAAACCGGTTTCCCGGTTTGGTTAAGTGATAAACCGAGATTTTTTTTTTGATTTATAAAACAAATAAAGTGAAACAGAGAAGTTAAGGAAACAAAAACACAAGTACTGAAGAACCATTCAACCAATGGTTAATTAAGGTATTCCAAAATCATCAAATATGAATAGAACTAAATTCCAATAAAGAAGATGACTTGGGGACAGTAAGCACACCGTCACACCACTCAACCTTCCCATAAATCTCTTGTGCATTGCGTCTTTCAAACGCAATCACGGCACACCAAATCGTCTTGGTCTTCGTCTTCTTAGAGCCAATACCACTCACTTTCTTCTCCCACACAATCGCGAGCTTTCCACCAAAATCAACCAGTCTAACAAACTCACGACGAGTTCGTAATCTAGGTAAATTTCCCAAACCGGTCAAAAATCTCCACGATCTTTCCACGGAGTTGTACCATAGGAGTAAACCGGAGAGTACAATATAACATACATTACCTACCACGCAAGAAGAATAACGGGTAACCAAAATCGAAAACATATCCAATGGTACCTTATACCATCTATTATCATTGGGTATGTAAACAACATTATTATCCCCGAACACGTAAAGCCTTCCGTCGATGACTAAGGTTTTTGATACGACTATACGTCCTAGTATCTCCGCGCTAGGGCATGGCACATGCTTCCATATTTGTGTTTTTGGATCGAAAAACTCGATCAAATTCGAGGAATTGGAATCTTTGCAGCCTTCCACTACATATAATTTCCCATCAAGAACGCTCATGATGGGACGCTTTCGGGCCACCGTCATGTTTTGAGCATCGTACCAGATGTTAGACCGAGAATCCATAAAGAGGAAGACCTTAGCCATTAACGCACCATTGATGTAGCTGCTTACCATGTTGATACTAGGACCAATTGTGGTACAAGTCACAACACATAGAGAAGAGTTGTTTTTAGTAGTTGGTGTGGAGAACAAAATATATTCAGTTGACTTTTGTCTTCCTTCCTAGCCTGACTCGTTAGGTTTCTATGTGAGCTAAAGCAGGAGGTGAACCATCGTGAGTTAGGGTTAGGGTTAGGTTTAGGCGTAGTAGGGGTATGGATTCGAGTTGGTCTTCGGCACAGAGCGAACCAACGTGGCGGAGATTCAGAACCGAAACGTAAGCGCACATAAAGACAATTCTCGGTGCGTCTTAAGAGCGTTCGGATCTGGTAAAGCTCAATTGATGTAACGATGGAGCGGAATCTCTTGGAAACTAACGAGAGGATCGGGTAGTACAATCTCGAGACACGGGCTAAACAGTTCAATAACAAATCATCAGGAATGTACACTTCCCGGTTCGTCATTAGCAGAAAACGCCAAGAATGTAATCAAACGGCAAGAGCTGTATTAACTACGTACGTACTTTATGCTGAAAAAATATGTCCTAATCTAGTTGAACTCGTAACTCTTATCATGTAATCAATCGAGATTTATTCAAATCCTATTAGGGAAAATATTCAAGCAACAATATTTTAATAAGATAAAATACAATATGTTTTGATAAAAAATATGGATAATATTGTTGAATTGATCCTGCAATATATTTGGATCATACTAGAGTTTTAATATATTAAACAATATTTTTTTAGCCAAGATTATGTTGGGCTGGGATAAAATATATCTTTAATAAATATTATGTAAATTACTTTCATGCATCCGATGATCAAATGTTAAATCAAAACGAATCTGAATATATATTTAATGAACTGTTGGTGTGGGAATTAGCACCCCCAACATACCGATCAAAACCCGTTAAAGAAACCGGTTGTCTAAGAGAGCAAAGCCAACGTACGTCTCAATACGAGTGTTTTTTAATATAAAAAAAAAAAAAAAAAAAAAAAAAAAAATTTAAAAAGTTGTGCAAAAAGATAGACACGAGGTCTCGGAGCAGATCCAGCCAGACACTCTTCTGACCCTCTCTAGCTTAGGTGTCATGTTCTGATTGATTCGATTTAAAAACACAAATAACTAATAAAATTAAATAATACTATTGTATTAAAATATTATTAAAATAAATTTGAGATCCCACTTTTAAAGGATCACCAATGAGTTTGCCCTGAAGGCCCAGTAACACCAAGAAGCCCATGGACGAGGTGACAAACCGGCACTTCAACTCGATATGCGGCTGACCTAGCAAGAAAGAAATGACTTTCCTAATCAGTTCGCCTGTAATTAGGAAAGTCAATATATTGAGTATATCCTCGAATATATTCAGTAGATCTTTGAATACCTATAAATAGAGGGCAATCCTCTCATTGTAAGATCATCCAATTATTAATACAAAAACCCTAATTCCTCTCTGTTCTTGAGCAAAACCTAACTTGTTTCTCAAGAGATTTCATTTCCTCTTTTCTTATTTACTTTGATCTGAATTCTTTAAGAGATTGTTATTGAATTTGTTTCTCTTCCATACAAATTTATTGTGAGAAACACCAGTTTCTACAATTAGCGCTAGAAGGAGGGGACCCTAAGTTCTACAAAACACTTCTCTTCTAGATCTCATCACAAAGAAGCAAGAGCCAATACCATGTCTTCAATCTCCAACAACGGTGCCACCAACGCAACCGCCCCACAGCAAGATGACCCAACCAACCGAGCAACCAACTCTCAGGACGTCGCCGCGGACCCACCTATCGCCGCACCCACCACGCGCGTCTACGCGCGGACGGGTATTCGCCGCACTTCAGCCAACCCAGCAGATGAGTCTGCAGCACCTTCCGACGGAGTGGAAGAGGTTGAGATATCCCACCATGGGGCCCAGGAGCCTGACAAGGTGCCACCAGTCGACGGAACTGTCAATAGACAGAGTTTGCCTGCGCACGTCGCCCAACCTTCCCAGTTTGTCACCATGGACGATCTCCGTCACATGTTCGGAACGATCTCCAAGGATCTCTTCCGGGCGATCTCCGCAACAAATCAACGGTTGGACACGATGGGGCACAGCGCACCCCCGCTTCAACGAACGAGGCACTATCACAAGAAGTTCGGAGGAACAATCCTCAAACCGCCGCCTGTTCAGCGACCCGCCGTCTTCAGCTTTCCGGTTCCCGAACCAGCATGTACCATCGGTACTCGCATCGAGGCACAGCCTCGGCTGGGGCAACCCTCTCGAGAGATCCGGCCGCACCTTCCTGCCCTGAGCTGGAGGAAATGCACCTCAAGATCAAAGCTATGGGATCCCTCCTCCACCGAGCTGTAAGCTTGGCACCTGAGATATATAGAATGTTTGAGGCCATGCAGCAATCTCCATTCACCCAGCGCATCTTGGAAACATACGTTCCGAACGTGAAGATAAGAGTTCCAACTTACGTTGGAACGAAGGATCCATACAGCATCTGACCTCGTTCATGGCTACCGTATCCAAAGCTAGGTTCACCGAGGAGCAGAAAGACGCCGGCCAGTGCCAACTGTTCATCGACAGTCTGGTAGAAAACGCACTAATATGGTTTTCCCATATCCCCCCGGGTACAATTGACTGTTTCGAACAACTTTCGACAGCCTTCCTACGGAATTATCGGGTGTTCATACAACGCAACGCTTCCAGTGCCGAGCTATGGGAGATAGTCAAAGAGCCCGACGAACTCCTGCGGAAGTACCTCACCGGATTCAAGGAAAAGTACGCCACCATAACGGTCGCTGAGGACGTCGCAATCGCTGCCTTCAAGAAAGGACTCATTCCAGGCTCTCGACTGCACGTAGATCTCAATATCAGGGAAGCCACTGACCTGGACGAAGCCCTTCATCGAGGGTCTCGCGTCGCTTACGTCGAAGAAGACGAGGTGAAACGAGCCAATAAGCTCCTTCCTCCTCGCCCAGCCACGGCTAAAGAAAAGAGTTGGGAAACCTATCAGGAACCTCGGAAGCATCACGACCCGAGAGACCCCAAGCGCGGAGTTGTCAACGCGATATCCGAGGATGAAGGACAGAATACCGCCTCTTCCGATACACAAGAGGAGCTATACTGCGATTTTCATATGTTCGGTGGCCATTCGATAGCCGAGTGTAAGCACTTGTCCAACTACTTATTTGAGAAGTACCTATCCGGCAAAATCAAAGCTGTTTATCAACCTACAGCTTCTCGCGGCGGCCGCGGAGGAAGAGGTCGAGGAGGAAGACTCGGGAGATCCAACCCTGGCCGAGGTCAGAAGGGCGCCAACCAATCCAATAGCGCACCAGATACTCCGTAGCAGCCACCTCCTGCCGAGCAGCAGACTCTCGCACCAGTGGAAGTCCCTCCAACACCATCCAAGCGTCAAAAACGACAGCAGAGCGATAAAGCGGCACCTCGGGGTCGTATCTCTATGATCATCGGTCAGATCGATGAATGCCCGGATTCTGTCCGAGCCCTAAAAAAGCGAGCGCGCCAGATCTGTAATGTTCGGGCGATTTCCGAAGAGGAGGCACTAAGCGCTGACCCCATCGCGTTCACAGCAGAAGACGCCAAGGGGATCCATCACCCTCATAACAACTCCCTAGTGGTGGAAGTCAGGATGGGCGAGTTCGACGTAGAACGTGTCTTAGTGGACACCGGCAGCACGGTAAATGTCATGTTCTCGCAAACACTGGAAAAAATGGGTGTCTCGCCGGAGCAAATCAAACCAGGAGGCAGAACGCTGACTGGGTACGATGGTGTAGCCAAAACGTCGATGGGCTACGTAAAACTACAAGTCCAAGCTGGTGGCATAACACGCAAGACCAAGTTCGTGGTCATAGACGCCCCACCAATCTACAACGCCATCTTAGGCTCACCTTGGATCTACTCCATGAAGGCAGTCCCTTCCACCTATCATCTCTGCTTGAAATTCCCAACAACTGCGGGAATTTATACGTTGTATGGCGACCAGAAGATGGCCAGGACCTGCTCCGTTCTCGAGAAAAAGCAAAGGCGGAAAGACGACGCATAGCAATTACAGGTTGAGGATCACTCCGTCGATCCTCATAAACCGGATCGAGATCGGCTGAAGGCCATAGGATGCCGAATCATACAAGTCAACATCGATGGAGCAGACCCCTCCCGGAAAGTCGGAATTAGGGCCGAACTCGACGAAAGACTCAAGATCAGGCTGGTAGCGTTTCTGAAATCGCGATCCTCGACGTTTGCCTGGTCCACTAAAGATATGGTCGGCATCGATCCGTCAGTGACATCCCACAAACTAAATGTCGACCCCACTTTCAAACCAGTTCGGCAGAAACGACGGCGTCTCGGCACCGATCGAGCAAAGGCGGTACAGGACAAAGTCGAACGACTACTGA
The DNA here is from genome assembly GCA_023657505.1 of Camelina hispida. Taxonomy (NCBI): domain Eukaryota; kingdom Viridiplantae; phylum Streptophyta; class Magnoliopsida; order Brassicales; family Brassicaceae; genus Camelina; species Camelina hispida. The sequence goes on along the minus strand of CP094636.1, from coordinate 7,351,542 downwards.
AAGCCGATCAAATAATGGAAGTACAATACCCCGACTGGCTGACCAATCCGGTGGTGGTCAAGAAAAAAAACGGCAAATGGCGAGTCTGCGTTGACTTCACTGACCTCAATAAGGCATGCCCCAAAGACTGCTTCCCGTTACCTCACATCGACCGACTCGTGGAGGCCAAAGCAGGTAACCAACTCCTCTCGTTCATGGATGCGTTCTCCGGATATAACCAGATCGCGATGAGCCCAGCCGATCGCGAGAAAACCGCGTTCATCACAGACAGAGGAACCTACTGCTACAAGGTGATGCCATTCGGCCTGAAAAACGCTGGGGTGACCTACCAACGCCTGGTCAACACGATGTTCGCCGATCTGTTAGGGAAAACGATGGAAGTCTACATTGACGATATGTTGGTCAAATCCCTTATAGTAGAACAGCACGTCCAACACCTCGCCGAATGCTTTGACATCCTAGATCGATTCCAGATGAAGTTAAATCCCACCAAGTGCCCTTTCGGGGTTACCTCGGGGGATTCTTGGGATATATCGTCACAGAACGCGGAATCGAGACAAACCCAAAGTAGATCGAAGCAGTCTGGGACTCCCGTCGTCCACCAACAAACGAGAGGTACAATGCTTAACAGGTCGAGTAGCCGCGCTGAACCGTTTCATCGCCCGATCGACGGACAAATGTCTCCCATTTTATCAGCTTCTTTGGGGCAATAAGGACTTTCATTGGGACGACACCTGTGAAGTTGCCTTCGGACAGCTTAAGGAGTACCTGACCAATCAGTCGGTGCTCGTGAAGCCCGAAGAAGGAGAAATGTTATACCTCTACGTCTCCGTTTCCAGCTCGGCAGTGAGCGGGGTGCTAGTCCGATATCGAACATCGCTCGCGAGCTTAAAGTCACAGGTCCTAGCGGATTTCATCACGAACTATCCCCGACCTCGAAGAAACCATACCTAAGGAGGAACCCTAGACATTGTTCACCGACGGCTCCTCTTCCAACCAAGGATCTGGCGTCGGGATTATACTCCGATCTCCAACGGGCGAAGTCCTCGAGCAAGCAATAAAACTCGGCTTCAAAGCATCAAACAATGAGACCGAGTACGAAGCCGTCCTAGCTGGACTACGGTTAGCGCAAGGTCTAGGAGTAACTAGCATCCAAGTTTTCTGCGACTCCCAGCTAGTGGTTAGCCAGTTTGGAGGGGAGTACGGCGCAAAGAACAGGCGCATGGAGGCATATCGCCAGTTACTCCGGACTCTTGCCGCACAATTCGCCTCGTTCAAACTAATCAAAGTCCCGAGAAGCGAAAACGCGTCAGCAGACGCTCTCGCCGCCCTGGCAAATTGTTCCGACCCGAGTCTGCGGCGAACGGTCCCAATCGAGTGCATCGAAACTCCTAGCATCGATCATGCCGATTTGGCATACGCCATCAGCGACGCCACGGACCCAATGGATGTCGATCCACCCGTCCAGGAGCCCGTGGAGATAATACAACCACCAGACGATTGGCAGCTCGAAATAAAGAAATACATCGAGGACGGCAAGGTCCTGGAGGATCGTTGGCAAGCTCGCCGATTAAAAGCTCGATGCGCGCAATACGCCATGATGAGAGGAAGCCTCTTCTGACGTAGTTCATCCGGAGTCCTTCTCACCTGCGTCGATCGAGAGGAAGCTGAACGAATAATGACAGAGGTCCATGAAGGTGACGACGGAAACCACTCCGGAGGGCGCGCACTCGCATTGAAAATCAAGAAAGATTGTCATTACTGGCCGACCATGGTCGCCGACTGTGAAGCGTTTTCGGCGAAGTGCGAAGCATGCCAACGCCACGGACAGATGAAACATGTACCTCCCGAGCTGCTAAACACTGTCACCGCGCCATACCCCTTCATGCGTTGGGCGATGAATCTCGTCGGTCCGTTACCCCCATCGAGGTCAAAGAAGTTCCTCTTGGTCCTGACTGATTATTTCACCAAGTGGGTGGAAGCAGAGTCGTTCAACAAAATACAGTCACTAGACATCACCAACTTCGTCTGGAAGAACATCATCTGCCGCCATGGGCTCCCTTACGAGATCATCACCGACAACGGGACGCAGTTCACCTCGCTTATCACCAGATGCTTTTTAGGCAAATGGGGAATTCACTGAGCACCTCGACCCCCGGTATCCTCGGGTAACGGCCAAGCCGAGGCAACCAACAAAACCATCATAGACGGATTGAAGAAACTTCTCGGACTCAAGAAAGGAGCGTGCTTTGGTCCTACCGGACTACCCCACGGCGAGCTACGGGGCAATCTCCGTTCTCGTTAGTATACGACATCGAGGCTCTGGCTCCAGCCGAAGCTGGAGTGCCTACATTGCGTCGCGCTATGCTGGTCGACGATTCCGAGCTCAACGGCAGCATGATGCTCGATAACATTGACTTCGCCGATGAGCTGCGCAATCAAGCTCTCGTCCGAATCCAGAATTACCAGAATACCGCGTCCAAATACTACAACAAAGCTGTCCGCCAGCGCAGATTCAATGAGGGCGAACTGGTATTGCGTGAGGTGTATGAGAACACAAAGGAGATCAACGCTGGCAAGCTTGGTGCTCGCTGGGAAGGCCCGTATCTCATCTCCATGGTAATTCGCTCAGGAGTTTCCGAGCTCCGACCATGGAAGGCAAGCAGATCAAAAACTCTTGGAATGCGGCTCACCTCAAACGTTACTACTACTAGATTCATTTGATTAAATTCAGCTTTGGAAAGTATGTATGCTATGAACTACGACGGCTTCGATCCCAAATTTTGGGTACGTAGGCAGCCCTTGATTTCTTTTACAAGATTTTGAGGGCACATCTAGAAAAATAATAAGATTTCTTTTATTCCAAAAGAACTTGTTATCTCGATCTCGCCACATACAAGGAGTATTCGACCTCGGCATATCGCCCAAGGAAGATGATATAAAAAAAAAAAAAAAAAAAAAAAACAAGAAGCTACAAGAATAAAAGGTGATGATCTAATGCTAGGATAGGTCTTCTAGTCTCGGGAAGCAGATGCGAAGTGTGACCCCCTCCTGTGATCTCAACCTCCTCGGTGATTCACAGGCGCATAGGTCGAGAGGTCAGACTCCAAAGGCTCCTCGACGGCTATACCTTCCAGATATGCTCGCCAGTGTCGACGCTCCCGCCTCAGCTCTTCTAGCTGGCCTGCTGGCACTTCTGCCCCCCTGTCCGCCATTTCCTCAAGAAATGCACATGGACCCTCCACGGTATGACTCTCTCGGAAATGATGATCCGTGGCCTCCAGATGAAGGATGTACTGGCGTAACCTCTCTATACGACCCCTGTAAATCGGGATTTCCGCAACATGCAGATTCTCCGATTCGCCTAGCGGCTCGTAGTCGCCCTCCGGCAGGTCGGGTAATAAGGTCCTGGCGACCTCCCCCTCACATCGATCACGATCGGCAAGTAGTCGGGTCATGCGCCAGCTCGCCAGATAGAAGCCTCTGGCGATGAGCTCGTCAAGAACCGAGATGGTTCCTTCCAGACGGCAGAGCTGGTAGATGAGATTGTATTTCAGACGAAACGCCTTAATATACGAACTCATCCGCTGACAACGAGCTCGGTAGATGCGAATCTCTCTTTGCAAGGGATCCTCCTCAATTTCCAAGGCGAGTTCGTGGGATGGGGGCGAAACCGCCTCTTCTATGGGAAGGGCGATATTCGACGCTTCCGGGTCGAATCTGCTGACCCCGGTAGCAGTCAGCTCTCGAGCTCGCCTCAACCATGCATATCGTGTTGTGGTAGGCATACTTTGCAGTTAATCTTTCTGAAGTTTGGATGAGAGATGCTCAGCAAACCTCCTCTTCACCTATCTATAGGGGGAAATGGGGAGATAAATGCTGCGTCCCGCAAATCTCGCACCAATCAGATCGTGGGAAGATAAGCGCTGCATCCCGAGACTCTTCCACCAATTAGATTGCATCGTAAAACCGCGTTCGTATTTAATGCAGCTGTTACGCCTTGGGAATGAGCCAAAAAAAAAAAGGGGACTACTACATCCACCTCAGCTCGGAACCGTACTGATCGACATCCCGGCCAGATGATCGACTTAATCTCCAGCGCGAGATAAATCGAACCCAGAGAATTCCGTTGGAATTGTTTCGATTCTAAGTCTCCAATGCGAGGCACATCGAGCCCAGAGAATTCTTCTAGAATTGTCTCGATAACTCCTTGACGAGATAAACCAAACTCAGAGAATTCTTTTGAATTGTTTCGTAAGTTCCAGATCGAACGAATATAAGCCAAACCCAGAGTTGTAAATTTCGCTTTTCGCTTTCCGAAATGGGGCAAAGAGGGTAAACCGAGGCATCTTACCTCGCCCTTCGCTTAAAAGCACATTTATCCTTGGGCTGAACTGCCCTCATAAAGGATTATTCAGTGTAAGCCGGAGACGTCTCACCTCGGGTGAATTTCCAATTAAAATAAAAAACTTTATTGCAAGGATAAATCGTCTGAACAGGACAAAGGAGACAATGAATTAAGAATAATAAATCATAACGAGAGGATCAAATCGCCAAAGCGTGTCAACCATCCAGATCAAGTCCGGCGGCGATCTTCCGGGTATCTGCTTTAAGACGCTTCGGCATGGGCCATAGTAGCTCAAGTCCTGTTTTCTCCCAATCAGCATGATGCGAATCCAATGCCCTGATTTTCTGTTCGGTTTCATCCAGACGAGCGAAGGTTCTTCCTCTCTTCGCCCTTAAGGTGGTGATCTTGGCATCCAATACCGCTAGACGGTCATCGATTTTGTTTTTTTTCATGCGATGATAGTACAGTTTGTGGGATTGTTCGCAGTGCACGGATTCAATCTGCGCACAAGGTCATCGATCAATAAAGATTTTTCACAAAAGTCTGCATAGACGAAGTTTGGAGATATTACATGGCGAACGAAGGCGTGGGCAGCAGCAGCCTCTACGTTGTTGGCACGCTTGCTCATATGGAACGTCTTCACCTCATAAGGCATGAACTCACCGCTCAGTGAAAAACTTGGCTCACTCGGAATCGAGTTCGCCGAATGATAGCACTCATTGCAGTAGTCGGTCAAGCACCGCGGCATGTCGGCCACCCTATCCAGACCGTTCTCGATCCAGAACCCCGGGTGGGATTCAAGCAGTTTAAGTTTAAGCAGTTCATTCTGCGACTGCTCTATTGCGGCTAATCGACCAGGATACTCGGAATGGCGTTCCTCGATGCAGGAGAGGAAGGTCTCTAACTCCAATCTCTTCTCCGGGCTAACACGAAACATTAGCATCCAGGGAACTCGGGTATTCGGGTAAAAGGTCATCCCTCGCTCAATGGCTTCCGAGTTTGAGAACGTCGGGACATCGTTCCCAACCTCGACTAGGGAATCAGTACTGCCAACGGAACTCGGCATCTCGAATTGTCTCGTCGAGTTACGGTAAAATCAAGCATGGAGCAACCATATTTATACTAATTCTAGGAGAAATATTTCCAATTTCGAAATTGTGAAATTACCATTGTTTAGCAAAAGGCGATATTCCATGCAAGCGCAAAGGGAAATTTCCAATAACCAGAAGTCGGCCGCCGAATAGGCAGCAATATCGTAAAATCTTAAACATGAAAATACAAAAAGAAAGGGAACAGAAAGTGCTCCTAGGGGACGCTGTCAGTCAGATCGACCTGGAAAAGCCCGGCATTGGAGCCGTACGGGTGTCGAACGGAGTCTGGAATCGTAGTCCCAGATTGAAGCAGTCCAAAGCCAAGTTGGTCTAGAGACATGTCGAGATCGCCTTCTCCGAACTCTAAGAGATCTAGCGCTTCCACCTCATTCGAGCGATCTCTCGTTTTTCCTTGATCTCGGCAATCAGATTGTCCGGAATGGATGCACCGTTCTTCAGAAGATAATCCATAATCTCCTCAAACCCGTTTGCTTGGTTGAGAACATCTTCTTTCGGACGGGCCATCTCCTGCTCACGCAGGTAATCCTTTACCTTGTTGAGACGGCGCTGCACTTTCTTCGTGGTACCCTCGACCTTGGCTTGGCGATCTAGGCGAAGTCGTCTCATCTCTGATTCGAGCTTTGCCCACTAGTAAATTGTGATCATATAGCTACAATTTTTTGCTACAAAAGAAATAATAACAAATATTAACTACAAATAGTTACAGTTTAGTGACAAAAATTTAGTTAATAGATTTTGTAACTAATTGGGTACTAAATGTAGCTATAAAATTACAAATAGTTACAGATAAATTGAAGCAAATTTGCTACAAATTTAGTGACCCAAATTATTGTGGAACAAAGTGCATACAACACAAGATGTGGCAATTTGTAGTAAAAAATTATTTTGTAAAATTAGTTAAGTGTAAGTTTTAAGTAAAGTGACAATTTGTTTACCACGACAAAACATAATAAAGAAAGAAAAAAAAATCTTTAAATCTAAAATTAGGTCTCTTCGACTCTGCCATGGAGTCTACCGTGAACTCGTCGCCAGCCTTATTTTGTGCCCACTCCATCATTATCCTTTAGTCTCAGACTCATTGTGAAAGAGAAGATAGAGCCGGAGCAACAAATTCGCAACGACGGTGTCGCAGGTGAGGAAGATTAAAGTCTGATAGCCCATCCTTTGCAGCTGCGACCACAAAATCCACCTAACTCAACCAAAACCTCTTTGCTTCCCCATCTTGCAGATGAGATGTGGGTATGAGAGAATAGAGAAGCTAGGGTTATGATTGAGCAGCCATGTGCGAGTTGAAAGTGGACTATTGCGACGGCGGGGATAAAGAGACGTAGGTTTAATCAGCGTTGGGAAGAGGTGGAGGAGGTAGAGTTTGTGTCCTTGGTGCTTACAGTCCCATTTTCAGGTGAAATTTCAATTTTTTCAGATTTATCCTTCGAAATTAGTTGTATAAGATGTGGGTTTTGATTTTTAGCTGATAAATCCTTAGATTTGATTCAACAATTTTGGATTTTTAAAATGTAAGTTTTACTCTAGAATCGTGATTGTTTATATGTATAGGTGGAGAGTCGACAGCTTGTTCATTAGGAGTTATGCAAATCTCATACTTATGGGAGCTGCTCCACATGGCTGAGCAGAAGATACAAGCACAGGTAATGGAAGAAGATGAGTATGAGAAGATGTCTTCTATGATTAATGCAACTTTACTTATGTGTTCTTCCTTTTTGCAATTTTATGTATGTTGTCAAGTTAACATAAGAGTAGATGATTACATGTCATTGTTTGACTATGGGTGTATGTTTCAGATTGTGGGCTTTGCAGCCGTTCTTTACTGATCATGAGGAAGAAGAAAAATAGTCAAAGACAGGTTAGTTATTCATATGTACTATAGTTCCTTTGATCCTTGCTTTGTGGTTGGGTTGCAGGAGATTCATCGGAATGGTGTTTGGTTCCAACAAGTATTTTTGGTTCACGTGTTTTGTTGTTCTTGTCAGTGTTTTGTTTTATTGTGGTGACAATAATTTGGTCGGAACGTCTCTGTTTTTCATGCAAGTGATGATTTCTGTGTATAAGAAAGAAAAAACAAAGTTTTTATCACTTCTTGTTTACAAGTTGTAAACATGGACTTGTCTCGCGATTTATTATCATATCAGTCAAAGCTCTGCATCATTCTGTTCTGGGTTTTGGTTTCTAGAGTTAATTAGTGATTGGAGTAACTTAATTGGGGATTAGGAGAGTCGATTTAATGGTTGATACTTCATATTATGATTTATTCATGTTTCAGGGAAATGTATACTTACTAGCTCAAGCAACAATGTGGTGGACAGTTTACTTCTACGATGAATGGCATGGTTAGTTTTCCTGTGTTTCTTATTTTAAACTAGTGCTTGCTCTAATGATTTATGTTCTCTATGTCATCTATATTGAAGATCAGTTTAGCTCTAAACTGCTCTAGGAGATTATTGTAATGGTGAAGTCTGGCTAAAGACTATATCTTTGATTGGGATTGATCTTTTATGCAGACAAGAAAATACCTTTTAGGATATCTGATATATTGCTATTTTTCAATATTCAGAGCACTTTGAGGAACAAACTGCAGCTGCAGTGAAGAAACTCTACCTAGCATCTGTTTGCTGATTAAACACCACTGGCAATGGCGATGGACTGGTGTGTGACAGGAGCGATTATTATAGTCCACTGTGAGTGAGAAGATTATAGTGAATCTGATTCTAAAGCATCAGTCTGAGTTATATGGAGCATTGAGCCATTATTTGTGTTTGTCTAACCAAAATGTATATCTAATATCTTTGTACAAAATAATTGTTTATATTATGTTTTGTGTAATGAATATTCTCCATAATTTATGCAATATTTTTTTTTATAAAAATCCAATGAAATAAATTTTGTAAAACAGGGGTGAAATATACAAATTATATTCAATTAAATTCATATATCAAAAAAGTAATGCTATGACATTCTGAATATAATTTTTGACAATTTGTAACAAATTTATGACAAGTAATTTTGAAGATTCTTGTGGGGAGATTAGCCACAAAATTTTGTGACTTTTTATAACTATAAGTTACTGATCTTTCTGCCGCAATTTGTAACTATCAGTTACAGAGAAATATAGCAATTAGTAGCAATTAGCTACAAAATTGTGTATGACAACTTGTAGCAAATTTGCGACAGATAGTTATAAAGCTGAAATTAGTGACGACCAAATAGTTACAATTTTTATTTATAACAAAACTGTAACAAAATTTTTGTTGCTACGAAATACTGTATATATCTACAAAATATTTAGTAACTATACTTGATGTTTTTTGTAGTGCCAAGATCATCGAACTGCCTCGTCAGCTCGGTCTTCTCTTCCCCCAGAGCTTTCTCCTACGATTCCAGCTCGGCAACCCTTTCTTCCAGGTTTTTGCAGTCCTGCTCCTTATTCGCAAGAAGGTCTTTCAGCTCCTTGATCCTCTCGCTCTTCGATTTATCCGCCTCTCGGAGATTCTCCAAGCACTCCTTCATCTTCTCGAATTCGGCCTCTGCCGATGTCATCGATTTGACGCGCCTATCGTACAAAAGAGTAAGCGACGACATATATGCGGCGGTCTGCATTTCGAAACAAGGTGAAATGAGAATCAAGTTTTGTAATCAAAATAAGGAGGGCGATGCGGTTCGAACCTGAAGGGCGGACTGGGCGGCCTGGACGTATTGGTCCCTGAATTCAAGCTTATCGACCGGCGGCAGCATGACCGAAGACACCGTAAGTTGCCTGCACAACTCCGCGGCGGCTTCCTTGTTGCACACGAGAGGCGTCTCCCCGAAATAGTCATAGCAAAACTGATCGGATCAACCTGCAGTCCGTTCAACTCGGAAGCGGTCATGGGATTCGAGGCCGGCCTCTTCCGCAGAGCGTTTCCGACTTGTCCCCTGGGTGGAGCCTTTTCATTTGCCCTTCTCTTTGCTTTTCTCTTTACCGTTATCCTTCTTGGATTTTTTCTTTTTTGAACCGCTACTCGGTTCGGGCGATCTGCACCGAGATGATCGGCTCAGTTGGTGGTGGAGGAGATGAGTCATTGGGGGCTACGTTTTCGCCCTCAAGATCAGGAGCCGGAAGCTCATCACCGTCCTCAATATCGATGAATTCGTCCCCCGTTTGCTCCGATTCGGGGTCGGCGATTTGTTCCTCGTGTGGATTCACAGATCGGAGCATCTCGGCGGCGACAATTGTGGTCGGTGGAACCTCAGAAGTTTGACCCAATGAGCTTGCGAAGCTGGCGAACTGCATCCTCGCCTTAACCATTGCTGCTTCCACGCGACGTCGAGAGATTTGATTCCAGCTACGGTCCGCTACACCGAAAAGAGAGTCCCCGACGTGTTCAAATCTGGAAGATAGTCCCGAGTTGAAGAAGGGCGAGCTGTAAAACACATAAAATTCAAAATCAGGTCAGAACAAGATTGTCCAATTTAGCGAAATAAGGAACGAGATGATACCCGGCGAATCGTTCCACACTCTTCGGCGGCCGCATTTTGGATTTTCAAAAGAGCGGTCGTCAACTCGGACAAAGAAATAGCAAGCTCTCAACTTCTTGAAGTTACTGACTTTTTCCCCCGGAAGGAAGTTATGAGCTGGCTTCGCGTTAACATCCACAATTTGCTACCCTGACTATTCTTGAAGTTTTTCAGCTGTTCAAAGCATTCAATTCCGAGAAAAACCTCAGCTTCGGCCGCGATTGTGAGGGCGGCGACGAAGTTGCAGATACTTCCTGGGGTAAGTTGGCATATCGGAATTTTGCGACGATGGGCGTACTGGGTGAGCAAATTAGGAAGAGGGAAAAACAACCGGCATTGGGAGAAGAATCCCTCATATAAGCAAATGTACCCGAGAGGCGGATTCCATGGACGCTGGTGATCTCCGGGAATAATAACATGGACACCAGAATTGGACAGGCCACACGAATTCAACAATGTGCGTACCGACTCAGTGGTGCTGGTCGTCTTCTCGCCCCCAATTTCACCTCGGTGATCTCGGAGAGGAAGGAGGTCATTGATCATGACGTCATCAGGAGCAAGTCGGACTGTTTCACCATTCGAGTTGTCAGGTGGGAGATCGGAGATTGGTGCAGCGTTTCCGTAACCTTCGCGATCATCTTCATCGATTAAAGAGGGGATCAGAATCTTGTTGGATCTGCGCCTTGAGGAGCATTCGGCCTCTTCTGGTCTATTCGGCATCTCCCCTCGGACCGATCTGATAGCGTTCGGAGGTTCCCTGCTGGAATTCTTGCGGATCAACGGTTCACTTGTGGTAGCCGACGAGGAAACCATGGCCGAGGTGAAAAACAATGCAGATCGCCGAGGAGTGTAGAAAAATTGACGAACAACAAAGTAATTAAGGGCAAAGAGAGAGAGAGAGAGCGAAGTAATTACCTTTTTACGAAACGGCAAAAAGTGAAGACAATCGGTGGATATCGAGTATTTATAGAAGGAAGTGGGCGGCAACCCTACGCGGAGTCATAATTGCCTATCTAACCTACGCGACGCTTCAGCTTCCGAATTGACAGATGCGACGTATCGGACACGTGTCACCCGACTAGAGGATGGCGAAGCGGCGCGACGATCAAGGAAATTAGATTCGGATCTCTTTACGGATTAAATCGGATATTCTCTCTTAAAGTCTGGTCATTCGCATTAACCTTTAAATGTACCGAACTGAGGGGGGACTAATTGTTGGTGCGGGAATTAGCACCCCCAACATACCGATCTAAACCCGTTAAAGGAACCGGTTGTCTAAACCGGGAGCTCGACCTAAGTTTGGACTTCGTCTCTGAAGGCCCAGTAACAACGAAAAGCCCATGGACGAGGTGACAAACCGGCACTTCAACTCGCCTTGCGGCTGACCTAGCAAGAAAGGAAGGACTTTCCTAATCAGTTCGCCTGTAATTAGGAAAGTCAATATATTGAGTATATCCTCGAATATATTCAGTAGATCTTTGAATACCTATAAATAGAGGGCAATCCTCTCATTGTAAGATCATCCAATTATTAATACAAAAACCATAATTCCTCTTTTCTTGTTTACTTTGATCTGAATTCTTTAAGAGATTGTTATTGAATTTATTTCTCTTCTATACAAATTCATTGTGAGAAACACCAGTTTCTACATTAACCAAATTAAACATTCAAAAAAATGAGTTTCAAAGTGAAAAATTACGTTTGTTTTGTTCTTTTTTCTCTGGTCAATTACATTCGATTTATATATGGAGATCAAAGTGAAAGGTTTCTAGGGTCTTATATTTTGATACGTTTCTTATAAATACATATTTTCAATATACAACATTCTGCAGAATTTAAACTTGAATGGTTAATAAAACGACGGGAGTAATAACTAGTGATAGTTTTTTTTTGCTAAACATGTAAATATCATATAAATGAAAAAGGTGTTACAATGTTAAGACCTATAGTTTGTGCTAAGGCAAAAAAGATAAAAACAGAGCACAATTAGTGATAGTTCGTAATGCTAAACTAAAACTATACATTAAAAAACAATTCTGAAAAATCAGACTTGTTTTATAGTATCGATGTAATAGTTGGAAGCTGCTAATATAGATCTGGAAATTACACTAATTAATACTTATACACATTAAAATAAAATAAAATCTGTTGTAAATCTAATACTAATATTGACGTTCATACACACACACGTGAAGAGGCAAAAACTGTATCTCAGCCGCAAGAATCTCGTCTCCTGTTTTATTACAAGGTCAACTTCTGGTCACTCTCTCTTCAACTTATTAATCTTAACTTTTCTTTCTAATAATAATCTAATTATTTATTAGATTCTGATTTCAAATCTAAACCCAATAAAATAACTCTCACAAACGAAACTTCAAAATTCAAAATAAATAATAATAAATAAATATCTGAAAACCTCGGTTTCGTGATCACACACCTTACATAGAAGCTTCTTTCTACTTCACTATAAAATCTAATTGATCTCGCATCACTCAAAACCTCAAATCATCAACGTGTTCTTAGATTTGCAACAATGGCGTCGATGATCAGTTCTTCTGATCAAAGACTTTCAACAAGCAAAAGACGTTTGAAGCCATTGATGTTAAGAGATTACTTACTCGATGATCTCAGTTCTTGTTCATCCAACGGTTTCAAATCTTTCCCACGTCGTCAACCTCCTTCTTCATCTTCTTCAACCGTTCGTCGTCTCCTTGACGCCGAGATCAAACGGTCAGGATTGGTCCATCAGCATCATCATCATCGTAAACAACCGCGTCTCACTAGAAGATCAAGCCGTACAACTTGTGGGACGGCAATAAGTCACGCTGTTCATAAAGCCTCCACGGCGTTTCTTAACGCGGTTAGACTTTTGCCGTTCCCGTCTTCTAAGGGAGACAATAATTATAATAATAAACAAAATGGCGTTTTGTCGAGAAGCTTGTCTAAACGGCTTTTAAGCAAAAGCTTCTGGAGAAAACCCTTAGGTCATTCTCGCCGTGAAGTAACTGGGGACGGCGATGGAGTGATCCAATGGTGGAGATCCGTTGCGTTCGAAGAGAGTTTAGATCAACCGTTCGATCTGATCTCTCAACTCTCCACCACCGTCGTCGAGGAACCAACATTCTCAATCTCAGCAGCTCCGATCACCACGACCGGGGAGGAGTTTATCTCCGGTGACTCATCGAGTTCCGGTAGCGAGTTTTTCACAAACTCATCATCGGAGGATGTTGTACAATCTTCTTCCTCATCGTTCTCTTCGTCGTCGAGTGGTGAATCTGAGGAAGTATCGAACGAAAACGACGCCGTGGAAGACGGGAATGAGAGCGGAGAGTGTTTAAACGCACATGACTGTGAGGGATCATCATCTGTCAACAGCAACAACAACAACAACAACAGCATGTGTAACAGAAAGGTTAGTTAGTTAAACTCTCGTTTTCAAGTTTTTATTACAACAACAACTGTCACAGTGTGAAAGCATTGAAACTTGTCGGGGAAAGCGTACGATGCGAGTCACGTGAGGTGTTGGATTTTTAGATTAGAATGGTTTTAAGAATTAAGATTCTTCTGCGTTGCTTCTAATGCGTATTATACGGCACATGATCCCGCGAGACTAGAGAGTACTATTTTTTTTTGTTTTGTTTCATGGTACTCTTCACGTACCAAATTATTTTTAACTCACGAGGTCAATTAATGGAATTTATATATCTTTTTAGCTAGATTTAGATATGCATATCTCGACACATTTATACATAGTACTATATTAGTAGTAGTACTAATAACATTATACTTAGAATTTATTGTATACTATCAGTATCAGTATCACACCCATGTTCGTGATTTTTTTTACTAACTAATGTAATCTTGATGATTTTATTCTTGGATTTGATTATACTATATCCTTTTTTAATAAAACGGAAGTGATAGGTTATATGGATTAATTATTTGATAGGTATATATGGATTATACTATATACTTCAAATTGGTAGACTATATATTATAACTAAGATTAATTATTTGATAGGTTATATGGATTAATTATTTGATAGGTTATATAGATTTAGGATTATGATCCTCTTAAAAAGGATATTACAAAAATAAAATAAAATCTCAAAGAATATTTAACTAACCATATATAAACAAAAAAAAATCTCATAAATTAATATAAATTAATCACTTTTATGTAGATTACAAGTGATTTCCGATTATACTAAAAAATAAAATCTTACCCGACTTTATCATAAAATTTTGACTGAGTAACGGTCAAAATTTGAATATTTAAATTCATTTCATATATTTCTTTTGTTGAATTGTATATTTTTATATACTATAATAATTCTTTAGATAATTTAATTTGGAATCTTTAAAAATAGTTTAATTTGATATTTAAAAGAATATCATAAATATATGATAGATCAAAAATGAAAAAATTATAAACACTCTAATTTGATTTGTTATAGCACGATCAATAATATGTCACTATAATATGAAAAAATTTCAAGAAATATGATTTCTTGCTAGAGCACGGGTTAAAATTTCAAAAATATGATTTCTTGAATTAAATTTAAGTTTGGAATAATATTATTTGGTAGGCTTTCTCGGTCACGATAATTTTGACAAACATATGTTACATATTTGGTCCTAAAATTAATATGCGCTATACTATAGATTAAGTCATAAATTTAACTATCAAAATACAATATATAATTTTAATCACTAAACAAATCAAATAAAAATAACAAACAAAAATTAATTTGTTTATCACACCGTGTTATACCGCGGGTCAAAATCTAGATATACTAGAATATATCTTATAGAACATATGTTATTTTTATAAGTCATATTTAGTATATAATTTCATGTCATCGTATTTCATTCAAAAAAATCTTTTAAAACAAATAAAATAATCACATATACAATGTTTTAAATAAAAATTACCAAATAAACAAAAAGAAATAATTTCACCATGTGCTCAAACATGGGTCGTATTCTAGTATTATTTTAAATTTGTAACACAACAAACCCCACAAATCTCAATCAAACAAAAGTGAGGATACGATCGATCATAATTAATTTGATAGGGGCATAGACAGATAGATAAATAAATGATGTTGTCTTGGGATGGGTTGACTTTTGTCAACTTATTAATGTCACTATCATTTCTCATATTATTTTTGTTTTGTTGGAGGCTTTTAGTTATTTTTTGCATGTGAAACTGATTTGGTATTAAATGCAAATTTGTAGGAATGTGTGAATGAAGAAAAAGAACAACTCAGTCCAGTATCAATCTTGGAATGCCCTTTTAAAGACGATGAAGATGATGATGATTGTGAAGACGATGAAACCACCAACCAAATTGGTACTTTTATTAATTGATTACTCATCAATATCTAGCAAATCGGTTTATATACATTACAAGAGAAAATGTGAGTTTGTAATTAAATAACGTTTATAACTTGATATATGCAGATACATATGAGAAAATTGCTAGAAAAAGCAGGAGATTAAACGGTTTGGTACGGCTTGAGCCACTAGACTTGGAGAAACGCATAGAGAATTATGTAGAGAGACAAGAAGAGTACTCATTTCAGTCATTGGAAACCGAAGAGGATGAATCAGAAAAACGCGCAAACCGCTTGCTTGCTCTAGTGAATGAGAGAATTGGCGAAACAAATGACCTACTAGCTTCTCATGTAGCAGATAATTTATTGTTAGATTATCTTCAAGAAGATGATATTGGGCCAAAAGAGGAGACATTGATAGTGAAGAATGTAGAAGATTGGGTTATGGGGAGACAAGAAGAGATGTTTACGAGTTGGCAAGTGAGAGAGAAGAGAGATATATACGTGAAGGAAATGAAATGGGGTTGCATTAGTGGAGATGAGAGACAAAGTGTGGTTGAAGATTTGGCTAGTGGGTTTTTCACTTCCTTGGTGGATGAATTCATCTTCGACATCGCTTCGTAATGAATTTTAGTTTTTGGGAGGGAGTTAAAGATTTTGAGTTTTTGTTAAAGATTAGATTTATAATGTATTAGATATATGTTACTTCAATAAAACGATATGTAGTTTTGCTTCGTATAAAAACTTATGTAGGTCATATGTTCCATTTTTAAAGTCTAGAATGAGAGTTCGAGTCTATAGTCATTATGTGGTGTTTCTTTTTCTAACTCTTATAAACATATGAATTCTTCAGTTTACACTCTCTATGTTTTATTTACGGAAAATTAAATTAAATTACAATATATATATATATATATGTATGTATTCAGCCTATATCAGCTATTTTCATTCTGATATCCGATGAGAAAACTAGACAATACCACATATACAACATGAATTTTTTTGTTATTCCTTAAGGTAGGACTTATTAAACTCCCGAAAAAGTTTCAACTTTCAATTTTTTTTTTTGTCAAAAGAACTTTCAACTCTAAAAGTACAATACTTAAGGTTCGTCAAAGATAAATTTCAAAAAATGGATTTAAGCAATTTTATTATTTCAAACTTATAATACCTATGTAAGTGGCATTACTTGTTTTCCCTTACCAACAATGGGATTGAATATGAGAATTAAGTATTATGATCTTTTTGTTGTCCATTTAATTTGTTATTAACAAGTCAATCATAATATTTTAGCGACTGCAAACAACATCAACAACGACGAACAGGTCTGAGCGTTAGCTCATGTACCAGTGGGGCCGCAGCTCTTTCCGATGAACTCTGTATATGCTAATGTCGATCATTTTCTAGATCCCAAAAATTTGGGTTCATAGGTTCTAGCTTTTCTTTGGCTGATGTGGTATATTTGGAAAGCTTAAAACGTCCGGATGACGTTGTCCGGGTGGCGGAAGGCAAGGCTTTGACCTGGCAGGAGGCTCAGGTGGATGTTGAGGGGGAGAAGTTTCCCTCCACTCCTACACGTGCACGTCCAACGCCTGGGTATAGAGGGGGTTTATCTCTTCCTACGGTTTTTACGGGCCAGAGATGTTATGTTGACGGCTCTTGGAAAGCGACTGGTGTTTTTGCAGGTGCAGGAAGGTGTTGTATTTCGTCACAAGGATTGCCCCGAGTGCTTGGAGCGACAAATTTTCAGCGAAGTTTATCCCGTTAGATGCTGAAGTTGAAGCCTTCATCTGGGCGATGCGATGCATGATTGGACATGACTTCCGGGATGTGGCTTTTCTTATCGACTGCTTAGACTTAGTGAAGATGGTGTCTTCCCCAAATGATTGGCCAGCTTTTGCAACATATCTTGATGACATTCAGATCGATAGGGAGGAGTTTTATTCTTTCTCTTTGATTTACGTTTCTCATAATGCTAATGTACGAGCGGATTCTTTAGCACACTAAGTGTGTGTGTCTCTGCATCATGTTTTATTTGTAGACATTTTCCCTTCTAATTGGCTCGTCTGAGCTGATTTTTTTGTTAAAACAGACAAAACCCCACATGAATTTTTCACTCTATAAATTTAAAGCCGATTGGGTATGAAATCACCCAAAATAGAAATTTATTTTTTTGAAAAACCAAAAAGAAAAATGGAAAATTCCATAACATACATTTTTTTCTATTTTTTTGGGGATGATGTGGTTTTCCATTTCCACAATGGGGGAAAAAAGCATCTAAAAAGAGAATCTTTTTTTTTTCTTCTCCTCTTTCAAAAGTTTGTATTTAAAAAAAATAAATTTTGAAGAAAAAAAAAAAACAGAACAATAAACCCTAAAATAAAATTTCCCCCTTTTAGTAGCTGCCTCTTTTTTGGTTCCTTCCGGCTGTAAATACCGCCGAGTTAAGCAAAAAGCCGAGACTGTGTGTGAATCATGAGGGGAGTAAAACGCGCCGCCGTTTCCGAATCTAATGACCCTTCCGTGAGTTTTTCTTCCGATTTACTTTTTTGTGTTCATGGTACAATAGAAAAGTTTTGATTTTGCCGATTGAAACTCGTTAAAGATTCGGTATTTGCGTTGATTCTCTGTTTTGGAGAGAAAAATTGATACTTTGTGGGTACTTCTTTGTTGGGTGATTGATGATTATGTATAAAGTTTGTAACTTTATAATGTAAACCAAGTTCTGGTTTGTGGGCATTGCCCATGATTTAGCTCAAAGGTGTTTGCTTTAGATCTACTACTTAGTTAGTTTTTGAATTTTTAGAGCAGTTTGATATCGAATTCAATCAGTTAGCTCATACTTTAGCTGGAATTATTTTTTTGAGTTTTTGCAGTTTAAGAATGCTAAACCAATGGAAGGAACCTTATTTGGTATCCAGAAGAATGTGGCTATGCAGAAGAGTTCATTATCATCAGCATCATTGGATAAGCAGAGAGCTGAGTTAGCTAGGAAGAATGTGAGAGCTCTTAATAACCAATTTGTAAGGTGAACAGTTGTGTTTTAGAAAATATTATCTCTGCAGTTGTTGTATTATATATAGTTTATGAAACATAATTAACTTTGCTTGTTTGCACCTTCAATAAGAAATTACTTATGCTTCAATTTGAAAACAGTTGGGTGCAGTTACAGTTGAAGAATCATCCTGATGAACTTTGGGAAGATGGGATGAATGACTACATTTCCCATGCTTCAAACATTCTGGTAAATACTCTAAATGTTATATGACATGAATTTAAAACATTTTGATTCCTCTTAATGTTTAACAGTGTACGTACTTGGTTTATCCTGAATTTAGAGGCCTCCTTTTCTCATTATGAAAAATACCTAAGCTGGTTTTGATCGACTCATCAAGAACGCTAATTTTCTAGTTTGTCTTTGGTTTCGATGTACATTTATATGAAAAGGATAGAGTAGCTAACTCTTCGAGTCTCTTGCTTTGTTTTGAGCTAGACCTTTTGTTCAGTACACTAGCTCATTAGTTTTCTGCTTCATGTCTGCAGGAAAAGTTTAAGGATGTTGTCAACTGGCTGAAAGAAAATAAGGGAAAGGGGGAAAATGTATCCCCTGAATCTCGTGGAGCAGAGAAGAAAATAGTGGCTGACGCCAAGAATAGTGATGTTAAATCAGTTTCAAATAATAGCCTATTTGCTTCAAACAGTCAACCTGGGCTCTTCTCAAACAATCCATCTTCCAATTTTTCCAGTAGTCAGTCTAGTTTGTCTTCTAGCCAACCTGGAGCATTCTCCAGCAGTCAATTTGGTTCAACATTTAATAGCCAGACTGGGTCTTTTGGCAGTAGCCAGTTTGGTGTCGCCAAAAGCAGCCAACCAAGCCTATTATCCAGCAGTCAAGCAGGAGCTGTCTCTAATAGCCAGACTGGTCTTTTTAGCAGTGGCCAGTTTGGTTCGGCTAAAAGCAGCCAACCAAGCCTATTTTCCAGCAGTCAAGCAGGAGCAGTCTCAAATAGCCAGACTGGGTCTTTTAGCAGTGGCCAGTTTGGTTCGGCTAAAAGCAGCCAACCAAGCCTATTTTCCAGCAGTCAAGCAGGAGCACTCTCAAATAGCCAGACTGGATCTTTTAACAGTGGCCAGTTTGGTTCGGCTAAAAGCAGCCAACCAAGTCTATTTTCCAGCAGTCAAGCAGGAGCAGTCTCTACTAGCCAACCTCCTTTCTCATCTTCGAATAATCAAAACCCTTTTTCATCTGGAGGTATCTCTACTTGTTCCGTTGGCAAAATATTGGACTTGTCGTTGATCAGCTTTTTATATTTAGGAAAATAGTTTCAGAGACCTAACCTCTCCTTTTCGTGTTTGCTGGTCTTAGCAGCTCCAGTGCCCATAGCGGTAAAGCGGGATTCTGCAGATGATGCAGATGGTGGTAAGTTGATCAGTATATTGTTATCTTCCAATTTTGTGTTCGTTTTTCTTTAAAAAGTTATGTTAGGACTTACCACTTCAGATGTCTTTTTTTTTAATCACAATCTTGATATAGTTTTCTGTCCTGAAGTTACAACTTACCTAGAAGAAATTATCTATAACAAATCTTGAGGCATAATGGATTCTTTTGACTTGGCAGAAGATGAACAACCTCAACCGAGCAGCCCATCTGTCAAAAAGACTAAAGAAGAGGGGGTTACTGTGGTTCATGAAGTCAAATGCAAACTTTATGTAAAGGTATTTTGTTGGCTGAAACTTTGATGTTATTTTCCGCTATTCTACAATATCACTCACTATATTGTTTCATAATATGTTGCTGTTTTTTTTGCACATATTGAGTGATGTAATAATATTAACAACCATAGCATCATGTACGAGACCATAAAAGTTAAAGATGAAAATGTTTATTCCTAACTATTATTCATCCTCAACGTCCTCTTTAGCTGTCATAGTGCTTGTGAAGTAGTTTACTTTCTCTACTTTAGATATCTTGATATTCTGTTCTTGCTGACATTGTAAGCTTTGTACCTATGATGTTGTGCAGTCAAGTGACCCAGCAGATAAAGGTTGGAAAGATAGAGGAACTGGGAATCTCTCTATAAAATGCAAAGAAGGCGTTGACAAAGGAACAAAAGAATCAAAACCCACAATCCTTGTCCGAAACGAAGTATGATTCAGTAGACAAAACTTCACATTCAAATTGGTCTACATATTTTCAACATTATAAATCCATTTTTCTTGTCAGGTTGGTAAACTGCTTCTGAATGCACTACTGTATGCTGGAATCAAGACAAGCCCACAGAAGAACGCCCTTGTTGCAATATTCCACTCCTCGGTAAAGAAAAGCTGCTGAAGCTTTTTCCTTATTTAGTGTTTTCATGTTGGTTTTGTGGTTTCTCTGATTTTGTCTACCTGCAACAGGAGGACTCCAGCGAGAATGTAACGCCGAGAACCTTTCTGATTAGGACAAAGACTGCAGAAGCTAGAGATAAATTAGCAGCGGCCATCCATGAATACGCCCCTTCTTCATAAAATGCCCTTAACAAGGTTGAGATCTTCACTGTACCTTTTAAAAGCTTATATGAGTTGTCCTCTCCCTGTATTTTTTCCTTGATTTGTAAAATTAGGAAGGCTTTGATTAAGGGCAAAAATTGTTGTATGGTTGAGCGAGAGAGAGGGATAGCTAAAGCTACTTAGAGAGTATGTTGTGCCAATCTACTTTGTAACTTAAAACCCAAAAACAATAAAAATCATTTCTTTCTATAAGAAGTCATCTGATTTAACTTTGTGTCTTTGACTAATAGAAGTATGAAGAAAACTGGAATTTATAATTTATCAATAGGCATATATTCTATCATATTTCATTCATCTCAAACAATAAGCAGAGAGGCTACATTACATTACATTCTAATTTTATACAAAGAGAGCAATACAATCAAAAGGATCAGTTAAACCAGTTCTTAACTGATCCATATCTAACATTCTCCATTTTGTTTTTCTGATCTATGAATCGTGAAACGATCTACTATCTTTACGGTATTAACAGGGTCTTGTTGGGCTGTTGGAGCACACCATTTACTTGGAAACTGTCTCTCATAGCTCATCTTGAAGCTTTGTTTCGGCTCTGAATCCCAATCTTTGTCCAGTTTCCAGTCTTTTGGCACCTAAACTCATATAATATACACATATTTGGTTAAAGTTCCATAAACCATGCATTTTGTTCATTAGTAGCAGCAGTGTCAGGTAGCAACCGTCATAAGTAGAGTCAGGTAGAAACCGTCATAAGTAGAGTTTTTTTATTACCTTATCAACTGCTAGCGTGAAAACTTCGATGTCTCCATCTTCTAGGATGTGGAAACGGGTGAAAGATTTGTAATTGGCAATGCGGAGTGAAGAGAAAGCTTCATCGAAGTGTATGTGGAACCAGTTGATGCAGATATACAAGTAGCTTCCAAACACCATAGACACGACAGGAGTTGAGAAGACCCAAAAGTAAAGGAAGACAGAAGCATAATAGATAACAGCTCCGCTTCGGGAAAGTGACTCCATTCCGTCTTTGCAAATGTTGGTCCGGGTAACCGCCATCACCTGATGTTAAAGCACTCAGTTTTTTTTTTCAAATTGGATTTTCGGTTTATCAAAACAGAGACAAAACCCAGTAACATTATTTACCTCAGGAACATCAAATGCTGACATAAGATACTTTATACAAGCAGGATATAAGCCAAACGTCCACTGTTCAATACGGGCTCGAAGGCCAGTAGGGTCCGGGAAATGCTCACTCTCCACCGATTTGTACCACTGATATAATGTATGATACCCTGTGTAAACAAAAATGCAGGAGTCACAAAATCAATCAAGGCTAAATCACAGAAAATTTCACCCCGTCATTATTATCTATTGCGTCCATGACATTGTGATGAGTCAAGATGGTTGTTCAGTATACAATAAAATTATGCACTTTGGTGTGAAAACCATGTGGAATGAGAACTGACCAGAATTTGCAAGGAGATTATGTTGAATACAGATTTCTATGCCCAGTTCCAACATCAACATGAGAATCAGAGCTGCCATCAGGTGTGCAGCAACATGAAGAACTCCAATTACAACCCGTTTCTTCCGAGATATTTTTGAGGGGACAAATGCGATTGCAGTTATCAGTAACATCATGACACCAGTAAAAGAGACATAAGATTGTTCCATCACATACGCAAAGGCGTTCCAAACAGTGCCTAAGAAACTCTCAAGGTGACCAGAAAACGAATCACCTCGTAAGACGTGAGCTAGCTTACACTGAAATAAACGAGGAACAAGAAGGAAATGAGATTGCAGTTTTCTTGTGAGAAGTGAGCCTATATGATGGTTCTCAAGGAAAAAGCAAATCTACGTATATGCAAAACTCAGGAACCAAAAAGAACTGCTACAGCATATAAAACACAATCTCAGCTTCCCAATCTATTATTACTGCATGTTGTGCAATGTTTAAATAGGAAAAGCTTAATACGCACCTGAGGGAACAATGAAAAGACCAAGATGAAGTATATAATTCCACCAATAAAATCAAACTGCCAGTTCTTTTTCCGGAATTTCAAAATATTTCCCAAAGCAATCTGCAAACAGCCGAAAACACCATTTAATATCTGAATGCTACAGAAAGTTATAAACAAGACAAGTTTGTGGGAGGAAACTTACTTTGCTTGAATCCTCAAAAGAGGGGTAGGCAACCTTGCTTCCATAAGAGGCCCCATAGAACTTTGAAAAATTGCTGAACACATGGGTGGGATGCAGAAAAGCTCCTCCACAGCCATTAACAAGAAGATGTTGGACATGGGCAGGTCCATCTGATTGATTACATGAATGTCGCATATAGTGATGCAAATCCCCTGCCATTCTAAGTTTGCACCTGTATTTCAAAACGTCGCATATCAGATGTCTCACGTTCTTCCCTGTCTCGCCGCTCCAGTACCAATCAAGAAGCCAGTTTGGTTCATGCGTGATGATGATAACAGCATCATTCTCACCAACCTGAACGAGAAAATATTTATTTTATTAAAGCAACAAAATGAAAGTTGAGTAATACGAAAAGATGAAGCCACTAAACTATAGCCTAATCCACTTGTTAGGAGCATTTCAGAAAAAAATGGCACCACAAATCTATACCAGAGTAATACAGTATAGAGTAGGTGATTAGCCAGTTAATGGTAGAACTCTGACTAGGTGACAAAAATATTTACATTACATCTACAAATCCTATATAAAGGATGGAAAAGAAAAGTGGTACAAAAACTACCTTGCCCTTCACTAATTCGGAAAAGAATTTGAATTGGTCGACATCAATATCACCATGAAGAGCAAGATCCAAACCAAACACCCACCATCCCTTAGGTAGCTGCAGGGCAAAATAGCTTTTCTTCTGAGGCATTAACCAGCCGCCTAACCAACTCTTATGGCATATATATCTCATGAAAGTATTGAGTCCGTCAAACCAGTCTACGAAATAATAAACAATAACCCTACAGTTAGAGGAAATAAAGAAGAAACCGCGTACGCATGCAGGTAAGTGAAACAATTTATTTAAAAAATAAATGAAGCTGAGACCTGAAACTCACCATGGTTTCCAGGGATTAGAAAACATTGAGGACCTTCATAACTCTTAAGATCAGACACTCCATCGGGTAATTCAGGCTTGTCAACAGCAATAGAGTCATTTTTATACCAACGCGGTGGCTGCAGCGCATACTCAAAAGGACAAAAGAGACGTTTTTCATATGTAAAAGATGACGGATTTGGGTATCTGGAGAAAAACATCCATGGTTAGATTTGACAAAAGCTTGGGAATATGTAAATATATATAAATAATAAGTAAAGCACTTACGCAAGATCTCCTCCAATTAGCAGTACATTGCCCCGTGGAAGAGATAGGAAATCATCAGCCACTGGAACTTTGAGAGAAGGTTGAGCAAGAAGTTTCGCAACACTATATGATGAATTCCCCCCATCACCAGTATCCGCCATGAAATCAAACCAGAAATCATTCTTATCAGCAAGGTGATCATACAAAAGTTCCTTTCTACCAGTTGCATCATCAGATTTGGTCATTGCAGCCTAAAGATTTGGCACAAAGGAAAAAAAGCAACAAAAGTTAAATTCAATCATCTCAAATGTCTATCTGCAAAGAGAGGAATGACCTGAGAATATCATATCATAATTTTAAAAGGTCTACCTGCAGCATCCGCATGTCAAAGCGGCCAACAAATACGGTGACTGACACGAGGAGGTCAAACACAGTTTTAAACAAATCCGCCGATGTTCTGAAATATATAATAAGATAGGTCAGCACCTGGTAAAGTGTCCAGCCTTCCTCTTTTACTTGCCACATTTAAAAACATGGTGAGCAGAAAGGGAAAAAAATCAGTTTAGCATTGACGTACCCTGAATACCAAGGAACCATATCTAAGAAATCAGGTCTCAATTGCTGATTCTTCAGCTTCTCATATTTGTCGACTGATAGAGGGTGTGTCAGAGCCCACCTAAACAGTATATTAAAACTCTAAGATTAAACATTCCCTTTGAGTGTAAGACCAAAGCTGTTCATATGAATGTACTGTTGATCCTCAATTGCCCATATTAATTTGACATGTCTTGTGACATAGACGCTACTTACCCTGTTGATCTCTCCACTACATAATTGGCAATGTAAAGACCAATAAATGTGGCCCACAAGGAGTATATAGGAGAAATTTCGTCAGATGAATCAGGACATGATCCGTTGCATGCAATCTGCAAATAACAAGGTATGAATAGGATTATTAAAGGGTGAACAAATAAAACATATTCACAACTCATTAGAACAGTTTGAAGAAGAGATACCTCCCCGTAAATGAACCATTTGGATAATAGTGGATAATCACTTGCAGATCCAACAGGAGCAAACCATGACGAACACACTTGGTCTTTCAGCTCATTCATACGAATGAATTTTGCAAGCCAGGTATTGTTCCTATGTTCCTTTTTCCAGAACGAAAACCAGCTAGAATACTGCCTTCCATGTGGTTTTTGCCTCAGAATAGCTCGATTACCACAATGACTGTAAAATATACAGCAGGCCATGCTAAGAACCTGCATAAGCCGAAAGACATGAAGACGATCATTTTTTTATAGGAAAGACCGTATTTAAAGAAAATAAGTGGGCTTTAATGTGAAAGGCTGGCAACGGTGAGCTTACAGCGCAGTTTTGAAGAATGGTTAAGATCTCTGGGCGTCTTCCAGCCACGCGAGAAACAAGACCAACATACCAAAGGCCAAGAAAAATGATGTGGAAGACAACAAGGAAGAGTATGGATGATATGTAAATTGTTAGAAACAAGGACAAATTCATCCTCAAATCCAAACCCATTGACTGAAAATTAGGAAGATGATACAAAGCTGCAACTAAAATCCAGGCAATGTACCTACACCCAAAACAAAACAAAAAGAATTATGAAATGTCAAAGAGTGAAAGTTGATATCTGATAATTTCAGAAAGATTGAATCAACAGTTTTACTTACCACCGACTGAAGTTTGAATAATTTGGTCTGATGGTCTTCTGGATAAATGGAGAAGAAAAGAAGTAGAAAAATCCGAGCAAACATGCATACATGGACCACCACTTGAGGGAAAACTTTTCTATGAGGGTGTGCATGTTATCCGATGAAATAAAGAATAGGCAACCAAAGAATACAGCAATGATAGCATGACGTGAATGCTCATGCGGATAAGGGTAAGTATGGGTTAGAATCGTTCTGACCCTCTCCATTGGGAGAGAATTATATAAACGAGCAGAATGCCTGTCAGAAACCATCGCACTTAATACGTTGAAGCTCCGTCCTAAAATTTCTTGATGACAGTTTAAATCTTCACACGGCTAGGAATGGTTAATGAATATAAATTTGGAGCTTCCAGTTCCTAGTTCAGCAGACAAAACCTTGTGCCTAAGGAAACAAGAAAAAAAAGAGTCAGCACAGTGTGATCCACTAATGTAACCGTATTGTTGTCTGCTATCTGATACTAAGGGACCCTTGATCTCTGAATTACAAATACTTCATCACTGATACAACTAGCCATTATACAACAACACCCATGATACTAAAGAAGCCAAACAAGCATAAAGAAAGCAATACAAATTTCATAACCAATAAAAACACAAGTCTCCTCATCATTCGTGTATCAGTATATGCCAGATATCTAATCTAATCAACTCATTCCCACATATACAATGAACAATTCAATTCTCACATAAACGTCATCCACTGTCAATAACCCTGAAGAAAATGGTTATAAAAAAAAAAAAAAACACTTGAACTAACCCAAATAAGCAACATACTTATCTCTGACTCTTTTATGTTGCAGACTCCCAAAAACGGGAAAAGCAAAAAAAAAACACACATCATCATTAGATAGATTGTACAAAAAAAGAAACATTCAAAAGCAGTAACATGCAAACACATCCAAATTCAAAAAAAAAAAAAAAACCTATCTTTTTAAACACAAGAATCGATAAAAATCATACCTTTTAGCAGCGGAGGTAAATCTCGGTCTTAAGAAAACCTCGTATTCGAGCTTAATCAAAGAAAAAAAAAATCGAAATCTCCGATTTGATTGAAGTCAAAATCAATGTGGTGGTGGTGCCTTTAGAGCTTTGGTTTTACCCCCAATATTGAAAAGAACCCTAATTTGAGAAACACAGAATGAATCAATCAATTGATCTATATTAGATGAATGATGAATGATGAGTCAAGAAGAAAGGCGCAGAAACGAATTACGTGGCTCGTGTTTTTATAGTGCAATTTGTTGAAAAATCTCTGTTTTTTTTTTTTTTTTCTGAGAGAGAGAGAGAGAGAGAGAAGAGAGAAGAGAGAAGTGGAAATAATGAAAGAGGCGGTTACCAAATTGATCGCCATTTTCGTCTGAAGCTCTTTTTAAAAAAAAAACACCGAAAAGATGAAATAAATATATTATAAATAATTAAATTAAAAATAATAATAATAATAATAGAAGTAAGGGAGGGAATCAACGAATAATTCCATTTTTGCTACCTT
Source organism: Camelina hispida (assembly GCA_023657505.1). Lineage (NCBI taxonomy): Eukaryota > Viridiplantae > Streptophyta > Magnoliopsida > Brassicales > Brassicaceae > Camelina > Camelina hispida. The sequence goes on along the minus strand of CP094636.1, from coordinate 7,324,174 downwards.
CGAAATGTCCGAATCTTTCTTTTTTTTTTTCATTACAAGATAATATGATTTGCGTGTGCAATTTTGTACAACTTGTTATCGAAGCAATCTAATAATCTATCTATTTTTTTTGTAGATGACATATTTTATAGTTTATTTTACAATTGTGTTGTATTTTCACGATAATTGATTTTTTTTATTACAAAAGTGGACACGTGACGAAATATGATAGGTTTGGTGACTTGGTGGTTTTTATTGATTAATGTATTTTATAATTAAAAAAAAAAAAAAAAAAAAAAGAGTTCTACTATGTTGGTTTTATTGGTTTTCAATAATGTTGGCAATAATAAATGACTTATATGTTGACGAAAACAACAATAAGAGACTTCTATATTATTCACACAAAACTGGGATCATTAGGTTTGCTATTTAAATTGAAAAATGAAGTACTAAATCTCCATGGCAAATTGAGATAAAGATACAGGTTACTTAAAGCATATGTCAAAATTTATAGTACCACAAAAGAAGTGTAAGAAAGTAACACGTAAGGTGAGTATGTATGAGAGTCAAGGGGTTAATAAACGCGTTAGGTATATAAATTGCAAAACTTGATGCACTCAAAACACATGCAATGTCTTTATAATATTGGGCTGTGCACATTAATTTACCTGCTCATTAATAGACCCCATCCAACTAATTAACATAGTAGTAGTATTATTTTCTTCTCTCTACCTTGTTGAGTAAGTTTAAGTCAATACGTACGAGACTTATTCTTGTGGTTAGAATGTGTCAAAGTTTGTTTCCCTATTTTTCCGTTGTAAGTAGAACTAGTTGAGCTAGTTGCGTCATGTCCTTTCTTTTTGGTTTGTTTCAGTTTATGTATCTTTATAAACTGCATTAGACCTAATGAGAACAAGATCATTCTGATGCAATTTGCAAGTCTTTGAAACTAATAATTCACATCATATCTTTCTGTGTTTGATTTCTTTGTAAGTCAACATCTTTTAGATATTTGATTACTAGAAATAGGCTCGCGCGATGCGCGAGATATACATAATCTTATTTTTATTAATTATGATATATTTTAAATTTATAAATCTATTTTTGAAATGTATTTTTTTTCAATAAGATTTTTTTTTAATATTTATTCGTTTATATATATGTGTTTTAATGTTTGGATGCAAAATAAAATAAACAAAACATTTAGGAAACTTTTTTGATTGAAGTAATTAAATCCCAAAGTTTTGTTATTTTGGATTTTATTATTTTGTGATAAATTGTTAGGTTCTTAGAGCATCTCCAACCCCACTCTAAAAAGTTAGGTTTTGTATTGTTAGGTTTTTGATTATTTTGTTGTTTCAAGATGAGGTAGTGTTCGGGGTACAAAGTTTCCGTGAGGCGGTGTTTTTGAGGAAAGTTTTCCTGAAATAGAAGTTTCCAAAACTGGAAAGTTTCCAAAAATGGAAAGTGCTAAATATGGAAAGTTTTACGGGAGTAGAATTTGTCCATTTTAGTGGTGGAGAGCCTTGGAGGGGCTTGTGTGTGCCCTTAGTGGCGGACTTTTGAGTCATTGTGCCTGTGTGTGGCGGTCTTTTAGACATTGTGTGGCCTTTGTGGCGGGCTGTTTAGCCGTTGTGTGGCCTTTGTGGCGGGCTGTTTAGCCAATTGCGTGGCCTTTGTGGCGGGCTGTATAGCCAATTGTGTGGCCTTTGTGGCGGGCTGTTTAGCCAGAGTGTTTTTGTGATGGTCCTTCAAGACAGATGGTCTTTGTGACGCTCCTTCGGGACAGATGGTCTTTGTGACGGGCTGTTTAGCCAGAGTGTTTTTGTGACGGTCCTCTTTAGGACATTTGTATGGCCTTGGTGGCGGTCCTCTTTAGGACATCATTTGTTTGGCCTTGGTGGTGATCCTCTTTAGGACATTTGTTTGGCCTTGGTGGCGGTACTCTTTAGGACATTTGTTTGGCCTTGGTGGCGGCCCTCTTTAGGACACTTTGTTTGGCCTTGGTGACGGTCCTCTTTAGGATATTTTTTTTGGCCTTAGTGGCGGCCCTTGTGGCATGTATATGATCCTTGTGTGGTCATGAGGTATTCCAGTGAGGGGATATGTGGTTGGTAGGACATTGAGATGTTTTACGCGAGCCACGGGAAGGAAACCTGGATAGGGATAGAACTCAGACGTGTTCAGAATTGTTTGCTCGCGGCTCTTGGGGGACTTAGGTTCTCCTAGTACTGCCATATTCAGAGACTTTGTGGCTTTGGAGTATGGTTGGTATATCGACTTCGGACGACGGTCCGGAGGTGCGATGTAGGGTGACGACCCGAGAGACGAGTTTGGATTTTTCCTTATATATTATGGCATGCGGGTTTAGGCCCGATGAGGAGCCAACATTGGCATGCAGACTTAGGTCTGATGAGGAGCCAATGAAACTCAAGGTTTAGGTCTATGAGAAAAAGGAAAGTCCAAAAGTCGAGAGCAAATGACGACTGGAGCGTGAGTCTATTGCCTAGAGGTGACCTTCTGTAGATCAGTCGGAGGAGTGCGGGCCATGGAAACGGTTGCACAGGAGTCCTTGGCTGATGGTTGTTCGAGATTCGAGGACAAATCAAGTTTGGTGAGGCAGTAGGAGCATCGGTCGATGCTGGTTCAATTTCCCGCGTTTTGACTTAAGTCAAACGCTGCGTTTTGGGTTAGGGGAAAACCCTTAAGTCAACTTTTTGTCTCATTCGGCGAGTTTGGCCGTTTTTGAGAGGAAACGAAATAGAGAAAAGATTTTTGAGTGTTCTTGGTGATTTCTGGAGATTTGTGGCATTTCTTGGTGAGATCTGTAGCTGAGATTGTTGTAGGAGCTTCCTAGGAGCTTGATCTTGGTTGTTTGAGGTTCAGAATCTTCTGTGGCAAAGGTAAGTGCATGACCATGGCTTATCTAAGCTAGAGAACTCTTTAATTTGCTTGTTGTTTGATGTTAGACTTGTTAGATTGATGCTATGGACGTTAGGAAGCTTTCTTCTTGCTTAGGATCGAGTTTTGTGGTTGTAGGAACGAAGCTTCGGGGAAATACGATGCTCGGCATTGCATCGTTCTATGCATATCTTGCGTCGGTTGATGCAAGTGCGAGGACGGCGCGTAAGAATCTAGGGTTTTTCGTGTTATGTCGAGCATGCTGTCGGTCGATGCAGATTGGTTGTCGATCGATGCAAGTGTGACTTGCATCGGTCGATGCAGCTTCTGTGTCGGTCGATGCAACCCCTTGGTGTGTCGATCGATGCTTGTTGGTGTCGGTCGATGCACTGTCATGGTTTGTCGTTTGTTGTTTATTGATTGTTGTTTTATGGTTAGAGATGACTCTATTGCTTGTGTGTATATCCCAGTAGATGGGAGGATTGCCTTACTGAGTGTTTATAAAATACTCATGCATTGCAATATGTGTTTGTGGTGCAGGTAAAGGCAAAGTGTGAACGTGGAATCAAGGCAATGAAGAGGAGGATGTTTTAGTGGATCGCTGGGTTGTCTAGCTTCTGTTAGGTTGCTAGAGTTGAGTCCTAGAATGTTGCTTAGGATTGCTGGTTCACTGGTTTATGTTGTTTGGATCATTAGTTTAAGATTGGAATTAATCTTGGATATTATTCTATTGGTTATTATATTTTATTGGATATTATTATTGGTTTTGGTATTGTTATTCCGCTGTTGGTTGTGATTGTGGTTAGGTGGCTAGTGGATATTGGACCACTAGCTGTAGTCTAATTATTATATTATACTTATTATTTATTATTAAAAAAAAAAGGTCGGTCGTAATTACTCCTTCTGTTTGTGTCATTCTAGCCTGACTTTTTTGTTTCAAAATAAGTGTCATTTTAGATTTTCAATGTAAAATTAAGCATAAATTTCCAACTTTAACCTCATACTCATTGAAGAATATCAAGTACAAATTCAATTTTAAGGGTATAATAGATATTTTAATATGTTTTCTTAATTTGTGTGCAAAGTGTCAAAATGACATTTATTATGAAACAGAGGGAGTATATGTTAAAACTAAAGGTTATGTTATGAACTGTTATGCTATTTTTTTTTTTCTTTTAGTACATACGTTTTAAAAATAATCAAAAGGTAACTTATGTAAGATTAAATACAATTTAATTTTATCTGAGTTTTGTCTTTAATACAATATATATATGATTATTGAATACAATGTGATTTTTTAAATATAGTAGTACATATTCTATATTTTAAAATTAGTCTATATAAAATTAACTTGGTTTTAATTTTACTTAAAAAGTATGAAAACTTTTTTTAATTGGTTTGATCAGTAGTTTTATTTTTATCTGAGTTTTTATTACAATATATTTGATTATTGAATACAATGTATTTTTTAAAATTTATTAGTACATATTCTATATTTTAAAATTAGTTATCATAAATGAACTTGGTTTCAATTTTTACTTTAAAAGTATGTAAACATTTTTTTTTAATTGGTTTGATTAGTAGTTTATTTTTAAGTTATATGGTATATGCTTTCATTAGAAATATATATTATATGTTAAAACTAAAAAGTTGGAAGAGGTAAATTTTTGTAACAATGTGAATTGTTTTTTTCTAAAGCAAATTATACACCATATAAGATATAAATAAATAAACTATATTAAAAATATTGTTATTATAATTTAGTTTTGCCCATGGTGTAACAGAGAAAATTGCTGTCATGAAATGTTGTTATTTAAAAAGAAACTTAATGCAATGTTTTAGGGAGAGAAATCAGGGATTATAATCAAATGTTAATGACCATAAAATCATAGGCGTTTGGTATTTTTATTACGTTATCAAACAGAGCAAAACGTAAGAGGGAAACGCATGATTTTCTTATAATGGGATTCTGAGATATCCTTAAAGATTGTAGTAAGTAATACAAATATTCCAATGGTAGTAATGCTTCATATTATTCTAATTTATGGGGAGAATCTTAGCAAATTTTTGAAAAATAAATTCAAAAATATGTATGGTTCGGAACTTAACACATTTATTTAAACAAAATTTAGAAACTCGATTTCAAACTTTTTGAAAACGTTGATGCATACACACTAATGTTACATATGATTGAAATAGGTGGTGGGTCTGTAATGGATTAGAATTTTATGGTGCACAGGAGAATTTTACCAAATAAATCAAAGTTTAAGAGAATTGAAAATAAAAGCATAGGGAGAACACCGAGATTATGCTGAATTAGAGATTTACTGGGAATGAAGCGTAAGCAATGAGGAGACCAACTGGATTTAGAAACGAACCTGTTAGAGAGATAAACACGAACCTGTTAGTGAGGTAAACATTGACGGACCCTTCGTCGACCGCGGTTTGAAGTGTTGTCACTAATCTGAGATGGAAAGTTGAATTTGTGTTTGAATTTTAAGTTATTGGTTTGGGCCCGAGTTGGAAGGAAAATAGATGGTTTTTAAAACATATGAATACACGTGTCGAGATATATAGTTAGCCATGTGTCATGTTTTTAGAAGAAGTTAGAGAAAACCTTGTCTTATTATATAAGGTTTTGAAAAATAAATTCAAAAATATGTATGGTTCGGAACTTAACACATTTATTTAAACAAAATTTAGAAACTCGATTTCAAACTTTTTGAAAACATTGATGCATACACACTAATGTTACATATGATTGAAATAGGTGGTGGGTCTGTAATGGATTAGAATTTTATGGTGCACAGGAGAATTTTACCAAATAAATCAAAGTTTAAGAAAATTGAAAATAAAAGCATAGGGAGAACACCGAGATTATGCTGAATTAGAGATTTGGGAATGAAGCATAAGCAATGAGGAGACCCAATTGGATTTAGAAACGAACCTGTTAGAGAGATAAACACGAACCTATTAGTGAGGTAAACATTGACGGACCCTTCGTCGACCGCGGTTTGAAGCGTTGTCACTGATCTGAGATGGAAGGTTGAATTTGGGTTTGAATTTTAAGTTATTGGTTTGGGCCCAGAATTGGAAGGAAAATAGATGGTTTTAAAACATATGAATACACGTGTCAGATATATAGTTAGCCAGGTGTCATGTTCTTAGAAGAAGTTAAAGAAAACCTTGTCTTATTATATAAGATTTCTCATTTCTATATCAGTGTATATCATATAATACTGTTTTTATAATACAATGTATAAGTAAGGAACCCATCAACATATCACTTGGATTAAAGTAGGGCGTGGAGAGCAGAAATCCTAAATTTTGTGATAATTGTGATTTTATTGTTAATTATATCATCAGTTTTATTCTTTGTTATATAGCTGCAACTTTAATTTGTAATGAACTTTTATGCATTATTGGAGTCAGAAAACAAAACAGAAGTCTTAAAAATTTCAAAATCATGTAGGAAGCTATACTTCTAAGTTCTAACTTCTAACCACACGTGGGTGCATTGTCCAAACGAGGAACGTAATGACTTGGCTTATTTATTTTACTACTTTAGATATCCTTTTCATCACATGATGGATCACTAGTCATTGTTTTTGTTATCACCGATATTCGAATCGCAGAAACGTCAGATTGATAATATGTATGTTGTTAGATCAAAATCTAGTACTGATAGTTCGGAAATATTGTTTTCTTTTCGTAGTTCGAATATTTTGTTTTTACACAATTGAGATTCAAATGATCCGATTTTGTACCTATACCTATATAAAACAACGCTAATTAGCAAATATGAAAACCTAGCTAGGCCGATAACTTAGACGAATGCATATTTTCGGTGATTATAACATAATTAATCGGTTATCTATATTTTCATATACTGAATTAAATAAATAAAAAGCTACACGTAACAAAGTTGATCAAGTGATGACTGATGACTGATGAGCATGTTACTTTGCCACGTTTCTTGTTTTCTTTAGTAATTAGAAACTGTTTTTTTCGGCATTTGGGTTAGTGCTAGTGCTAGTGGTTGTGTGCTCTCACTATTTGAAAGTTTTGGACGGTGCTCTACATATGCGTCACTCGTGTGTCGTATCTTTTGGAGTACTAATTAGTAATTACAGACTTACAGTTAACACTTAGCCGATACCACTTCCAATAGATATATATACTGTGTCTATGTCCATCATCTTTCCTCATTCGTGTGATCGAAAAATCGATAGAGTTGTTTCTTTTTTATGATATTCAACCAAAATCTTTTACAATAAATTATAGTCGTAATAGGATTGTTAATGTCTTAAGAAAAAAAAAAGTAATCTAGGTTGTTCGTGGTTCACACACAATACCAAAAAATCGATTATGTATGTGGTCATCATTTTTACACGTATATACAAAATGTGGTTAATCAGAGTACACGTAACTAATAAACTATATAATGGAAGCAATTACACTTGTTCATTTTTGTTTTTTTTGGTCAAGGATACATTTTTGTTTTTTTGGTCAAGGATACATTTTTGTTTTCAGAGATTTGATTTTTATCACTGAGGATAAGAGAAGACTGTATTTAACCAAAAAGGGTAAAAACTGCACCGGGTCTTGTGAAAATCCTGGCGATATAGAAAGACACATCAATGAAAAAAGGAACATGCTTGTTGACCAAAAAAAAAAAAGAAAAAAGGAACATGCTATATATTTTCCAAAATATACTGCTATATACCAAAATATAATGTTATCTTAAAATACATACTAGCATGTACTTATCTAAAGTACCAAATTGTAACACTAAGATGTCAGTTGTCGACTACAAAAGAGCACGTACCTAATTAAGTGGAAGAAATATTGACTTTCATATGAGTATCATAGAAGACAAAACAGTATTTTTGCACCTATGGTTCAAAGTTCAAACAAGAGTTCATCTCTTCCCGATGTCTCAAAAAGGAAAGAAAAATAAAAAGATAACGATCCAAAACATGACTCTCTATCCGAATCTATCTTTCTCTTTCTCTCTCAAGTTATAAATATGATCCCAAAGAGCTTGTCACAGCCACTAATACTATTCTATTTTCTCCTCTTCTTTCATCTCAATTTTTTGTTTTCTTGGTGAAAATCGGATTGAAAGAAAGAAGAAAAAAGGAACCCCCCGAAATTTCAGCGTCATTCATAATTAAACAACAAATAAAATCTGAGGTTCCCTCTCTCTCTCTCTCTCCCTTGGCTTTTCATATTCAACTTTTGAGGAGTTTTACACTAATCCTTTGAAGATTACACAAACTCTGGAAATCGGATTTCTTAACAATTTGTTTAAACCACCCTACTCCCTAGATATAATAAAGCTGGTAAACAAAAGTGCTCTTTGTTGTAATGTGCATTTTAATTTTAGTATTTTCACACATTTGGTTGCCGGAGAGCACGAAGGAATATTAATAGGTCATTAGGTGTTTGTATTTATACGTATGGCTTCTTCTATTTGCTTTGTTATTAATTATTGCTTGTTGGTTTGTATCCCTCGAATCTGTTTTGAAGAAAATGCCAAGAAAATGGAATAATCCAAGTTGGAAATCTTAAATAAAAATGTTTGAAAAGTGTTGTAATCACTTATCACGTGTATTATATATGATGTTTACTTAAAAGTTTGATTTTCGAGCTGTACAATTTAATGGAAAATTCTGTTTAATTTCTCTTTGTTTTCTCAGAATCTAAATTGACCTCAGATACGGAGAAGAACGATAACGTCAAAAGGTACCATACTTTTAGATTTTACTTAATTTTTGTTAACTTTTTTTTTGTTATAATTTGTATATATATATATATATATATAAGTTGACTCTTCAATAGGAAAAAGCAACATGGTTGACTCACTCGTCAATCAAGTTAATAACTTTTTGACTAAAAGTTTTTAAGGTCTACAAAATTCATTGATACATTTGTAAACGAAGAAACCTTGTAGTACATATACTTGTATAAGAAGTTTAGTCTAATGTAAGTATTCTTTTTTCTTGTTTTTGGGGATAATTTTGGTTGCCCTTTTTCTCCGATTCTTGTGTTTGTTGTAGAAAATGGTCGCATTTGGAAAAAAGCTCAAGGAACGTAGTATTGAAGAATGGCAAGAGTATGTTTCTATAGTATTCAAGAATTTATATATTTTTGTAAATTTATGGCAATGTGAATCATGTACTTGTTTTTATTTTATTTTGGATTACTCTTTAGATATTACATCAATTACAAGTTGATGAAGAAGAAAGTGAAGCAATATGGTCAACAAATCCAAGTAGGAAGTCTAGATCGCCGCCAATGTCTAAAAGATTTCTCAAGAATGTTGGATCATCAGGTTTTTCTTTGTTTTCCTTCACCAAAATTTCGCGGTTTTATATAACTAAGTAATGCATCAAACTTTACAACACACGATCCATTTACGCTTGCAGATCGAGAAGATCGCTCTTTTCATGTTGGAGCAACAAGGTTTGCTTTCAAGTAGGTTACAGAAACTAAGGGAATGGCATGATGCACTTCAAGATGAACCTGACATATCTCAGATATCTAAGTTAAGAGAGGCTTATAGATCCGTGGGACAAGATCTTCTCAAGCTTTTGTTATTCATCGATATGAATGCTATTGGTATCCGCAAGATACTGAAGAAGTTCGATAAAAGATTCGGTTATAGATTCACAAACTATTATGTCAAGACTCGCGCTGATCATCCTTACTCTCAACTTCAGCAAGTGTTTAAACATGTGGTAAAGTCTTAGAACCTCACTTAGATTAATGAGCCAGTGCTATAATAAACTTAATTGTTCGGTTTTATTGAATATTATTAGGGTCTTGGAGCTGTTGTTGGAGCCATTTCCCGCAATCTTCATGAGCTTCAATACAATGAAGGAAGCTACTTATCCATTTATGACCATCCTGTTGTTCCTCTTCAGGTTTTGTTTCTTGTGACATATGGTGATATGGAGAACCTAAATGTGGTTTAGTTTCATCAGTCCTTAGGTTACCTTATATTTTGCAGGATCCTGTGGTGGATTCGATTAAGAATGCGGTGGACAGGCTAACAAATTCAACAAACTTCCTTAATTTCATGGCTCAACATGCTCTAATCATGCAAGACGAAGACCTACTGATTCCCCAAGACGAGCAAGCGGATCAAGAAGAAGGGAGATACCACTTCATGTCTCTCATGCTAAACTTGGGGAACACGTTTCTTTATATGGTCAATACATATATCATTGTTCCTACAGCAGATGATTACTCCATGAGCCTTGGAGCAGCAGCAACGGTTTGTGGTGTTGTGATTGGTGCTATGGCAGTTGCTCAACTCTTCTCTTCCGTTTACTTCAGCGCCTGGTCCAATAAATCTTACTTCAAACCGCTTATTTTCAGTAGTATAGTTCTTTTCTTTGGGAACTTGTTATATGCTTTAGCTTATGACTTCAATTCATTAGCACTTCTCTTGATCGGCCGGCTTTTCTGTGGGTAAGTCTTTTTTTAGACTTGTGTTATATATTTTCTTTTCATGAGACATTGGCTTGATTATCATATTTTATACGTTTTGTAGATTTGGTTCGGCGAGAGCTGTGAACAGGAGATATATAAGCGACTGTGTGCCTTTGAAAATCAGAATGCAGGCTTCAGCAGGTTTTGTTAGTGCAAGTGCTCTAGGAATGGCTTGTGGTCCTGCTCTTGCTGGTTTGTTACAAACTGATTTCAAGATCAAAAGTCTTACGTTTAACCAGGATACATTACCTGGTTGGGTTATGGCTGTTGCTTGGCTACTGTACTTAGTCTGGTTAGCTATTTCGTTTCGGGAACCCGCACGTGAGCCTGAAGAGATTCATACTTCACAACAGTCTAACTCCAGTATGGAATTAAAGAAAACTAGCTCTATTCTGTTTCTCCTATATTCTTAACTAATTAGAGCAATATTTTATTTGGTGAAGCTGATCAAGATGGAAATATGGAGAAAGGTCTTAAAAAGCCGCTGTTGCTTGCCTCGGAAGAAACAGAACATGATGAAGAAGATGATGGCGATGGAAGCGAAGAATCTGCTGAGGATTCGCGTAAACCCGCTAACTCCATTGTAGCTGCTTACAAACTACTCACTCCTTCAGTAAAGGTAACTAAACTTTATAAAAATTCAATTTACTTAATCTAGATTTTTCAAATTTCTTTCTCAAAAAAGATGTGAAAGATGAAAACTGTTTATTGCTTTTAGGTTCAATTGTTGATATACTTCATGCTTAAGTACGCCATGGAGATTCTACTATCAGAATCAAGTGTTGTCACCACATACTACTTCGGTTGGTCCATGAGTTCTGTTTCCATCTTCTTGTTCTGTCTTGGTTTAACTGTTCTACCGGTTAACCTCGTTGTTGGGAGCTATATCAGCAACATGTTCGAAGATCGGTAAAGATCCGTGATTATGTTCTTTTCTTGCTTTTTTCGCCTTGCGGGTTACCTGAAAATGTGAATTTCTTATTACGTACAGGCAAATTCTGTTGGCGTCAGAGATTATGGTCTGTGTTGGAATACTTTTGAGCTTCCATGTAGTAATCCCTTACACTGTGCCACAATACGTTATCTCAGGATTTATCATGTTTGTTTCTGCTGAAGTTCTTGAAGGTAGAAGCTTGATACATGTTATCCCTAAAACATAACGTTTCATTCCAACCTTTTAACCCAAATCGTTTTTCCAAGAATCAAGATTCACATTTTTCTCACTCTCATTTGAAAACATGTTTTTTTTTGGCGGTGATTTTACAGGTGTGAACTTATCGTTACTATCGAGAGTGATGTCATCGAGGCTGTCACGTGGGACTTACAACGGTGGGTTATTGTCGACTGAAGCTGGCACGATTGCACGTGTGATAGCTGATGCGACGATCACTTTGGCTGGTTTCTTGGGACAGAGTATGCTTTTGAATGTTACTCTGCTTCCTTCTTTGATAATCTGTGTTGGATCTATCGTAGCTACTTGTTTTACTTATAACTCCTTGTATTAGTGCTTCTTTCAAAGTTTTACCCCATAGAAGATCAACGCTTTGAAATTAAGCTAGCTTGTCCTAGGTTCTTGATTGTTTCTCTTTTCTTTTGGCTTTTACTTTGATCTCTTTGTGAATGTTTTGTTTGCTTTTATGTTCACTTTAGATCCATTGATAAAAATACTTTTGATGTTCATGGTTTAACAACATGTACTGTGTATTGCTATAAGTTTATAGAAAACAACTAAAACTTCACCAACTCTAAGTTGGGGTTACATAAGTGTCAAGTCGTACACAACACAAAAAATAAATGGCATTAAATTTCACTTTGAGAAGCTAAACTAAAAAGTCTGATAAGAAGGGACCATATATTTATATTATTGATCCATGAATTGCATAAAGTTCGTCACTGATACTAGAACTTGTACTAGCCCGTGTACCTCACCCATTAACAAGAAACCATAATGAAGAAGAGAGTATATATCAATTCAAAAATGTTAGCTAGGAAACTCAAGTCTTTCTTCCTATCAACGTATGTCAGGTATCTATCACATCATTCAACACATTGAAAAATATACCATTATATTCCAGTCATTACCTAAATTTTTGTCAACAACCCTGAAGTTACTTAATTCCTCAGTTTTATCTTTTAGTAAGTCGTTTTCCAAATAAACTGAGACCATATATTAAAATATACGAGAAACATAATTAATTTGAACAGAAAATCCTTAATTCATATATAATACCTTACAACGTATTGGTATTGTTTACAAAAACAATACAAAGAACTAGGAGAGAACCCGAGCTACAGCAGAGATTATATATTTTGTTAGTAATTTTTTGTAATTTGAATTTTTGTAAGGTAGTTTTTTTTTTTTTTTTTGACTTATTTCCTTTGTTTATATAGTGTTGAGTTGTATATTTGGTGATATACGGTAAATTGGAAATCATGATAGAGTAAGTTGTTTAGAGAATATAACTTTTTACGGAAACAGACACACCGCTATATCGGATAATAGTTTTTAAAGATAATGGATTTTAATGGAGTAAAAGAAAAAGGGTGAGCCATCATTTTGTTTTATTGATATAGAAATGTAGTCTGGGTATACAGAAATATAGAAAGGGGGTGTTACACCACGGGATGACACTTTTGTAATTAATTTATGTATATTTCGAATGCATAAAATATTTTGGTTTATGTGTTTTTTATAATTTCGAAATTTTAAATAGTGTTAAGTAGTATATTTAGTGTTAACAGATATACAATGATCATTTTGCAGTTTTTAAGCGATTGCGGTATGCTTAAAGGTGTTAAATTCATATATCAGATTTTAATGTGGTTTTAGTTTGGACTATTGGACGTATATAACCTACACGTAACTATTTTAGAATGGCAAAGACATCTCGTCCCATCCCGTATTGTCCTGTCCCGTCATGTTTCATCTCGTACCTACTTGTAAATTTTTTTATGTCCCATAACTCCAAAATTTTTGGATAACAACATAACTAAATTTTGATGTTTTTCTCACATTTTTTGACATATAATTTATTTCCTTCTGCAATAGAAGATTTGCTCATAGTAAATAAATTAAATAGCTACTTATTAATATTCAATTTTGCATAAATATATAGTAATACAATATAGTCAACCAATTTAGAGTTTTAAATACTTATTTTAGGCTAATTACTATTTAGAAATACAAATATAAATTGAAATTTCTTTGCTTCTTTTTTGTTTTTTAAAAATGAATTTTATAATTTTTCGTAAACAAATAATGTAATCCATGAAATAGTTTACTTTCATAAATATATATTATTTTTCTTTATGATTACAAAATATATTAGTTATATAAGATATTTTTAAAGATATTTCTTGCATATCTTGTGTTTTAGAGAGTATTTACAAATAAGTTAACTTTAGATGTATTTTATATAGGGAGATTCTCAAAAATAGCACCAAAATAAGTTTTTTTTCCAAACTTAGCACAACACCTTTAAAATTCCAAAAATAGCATCAATTAATCTTTCAAAATAAAATCCTAAATTCAAAATACTAAACCCTACATGTCAAAACTATACCCTAAATGTGAAATTGGGAACCCAAACCTAAAAAAAAAATCTAAAATTAATTTTAAATATTTTAATGTGTTAAATAGTGCTATTTTTGGAAATTTATGGAATGTGTGCTATAATTGTCCATAAAACTTGATTTGTGCTATTTTAGGGTATTTCTCTTTTATATATCCATTAAAATAAATTTGAATTGATTTTTATTAATTTCACATATCTGTATTAATTAATTTTATATTATTAAGGCTATAATGAATACTTTGCTATTTTAAAATACTTTTTCAAGTAATTTAATTTTTGTTTTAAATTATTTTTCAAAATTAAACTGAATTTATTTATTTGTTCATAAACTCTGAGGGAAAATATACACAAATATTAATTGTAATTTTTTTTCATTTTTTCCTAAAATGTTTATAAAGAATAACGAAATTTAGATTTGATTTATTATGTATTTAAACATTTTCTTTAATTAATTCTAATGTATATGTATTCCTTAATTAAATATTTTAACCGATTAAGATTTAGGCAAGACTATGGTTGATTTAATACATAATATATAGATTTGATTAGAAAACTGGATCAACTAATCGGGTACTAAATAACCTATGCGGGATTCAACTTAATTTAAATGGTTAAAAAATTTTAATACCATGATATAATAATATATTAATAATTATTGAATACTAACCATTTTGAACATGATTATTCTTGATTTAATAGTATAGATAAAAACGATTTAAGATTTAGAAGTGTTGGTCGTTAATGTTTAAGATTTTGTCGCATGGACCTCTTGGTCTCGATTATTACTATAAAAATAAATAAATTATATATATATATATATATATATATAGAAAACTCAATAAAAAGCTAGCTTGAAAAATATATAAGAATACTGAAATACTAGCTCTTGTTTTGGGAAGTGTGCCAGAGAAAGTTTTGGCGATTTCGTGACTTCGTGCGAATCTCCACCGGAGATCGGCCTCACGCCGGTCACCGAGAATATTCTTCTTCCTCCCTCCTCTTCCTTTCTTGTCCCTCAGTGTGTGTTCCCCGTGTGTAATGGCTGACTCTCCAGATCCCCCCGACGGTACTATGTCTCCATTCCAAGATCCAGATCTAAATCTTTCTTCGGCTCCTATCAATGATTCCTCTCAGATCTCGCCTCCTCCTTCCTCGATTCCACGGCAGGTGCCGTTTGTCGGCGCACCGTCTCATGCCGAGCGTTTCAAAGCCTCTCTCAGAAACCTTCGGAGAATTGACTCTCCGGTTCTCATGGAAGATGGAATTCCAGTTGTTCAAGCCCCTGCCTCTGTCCTCCTAAAGTCAGCCGACCAATGGAAGGGTTACATCATAGCTCATTTTCACGGGTTAATTCCTACTGCCTCAAAGATTTTCTCGGACCTCAATCCAGTTTGGGGAAAGTATGGAAGCATCACCATAAGACATGTCTCAGATACATCTTGCCTCATTCTCATCCCATGTATTAAAACCCGGGAGTGGGTTTTGCAGGTGGGTTATTGGCAAGCAGGGAATTGCGCATTTAATGTTTATCCTTGGTCTGTTGATGCTTCCCTGGAGGTTCAAGATCTCAAAACAGTGCCTACTTGGGCGGTGCTGCATAATGTTCCTCCCCAATTGTATTCCCTTTCTGGTATCAGCCTCATCACTAGTGCAATTGGCGAGCCTCTGCATACTGAGAAATCTAAGTTGGATCCCTATTATATGGGTAAAACAAAGGTCAAGGTTGAAATCTCTCTGGAAAAGGCCCCCCCTTCGACCATCATTGTGCGGGATGAGGCTTTAAACTCGGTCAAAGTAAGTGTTACTTATCCTCGACTACCTCCGAAGTGTTGCAATTGTGGGCGATTTGGGCATCTTATTAGCAGGTGTCCCAAGCCGCTCATGAAGCAGCAGGTCGCTGTTGAGAAGAATGGAGGGTTTGTACCGGGGGGTATTGCCTCTGCGGTTTCTGATGTGCCTTTGGTCTTAGAGAAGGAGGCTGTTAAGATTGTGGACCCTCCTATTTCTACTGAGGTTCTTCCCAGTTTGGGGTCACCCACGGATGGCCTGGATACTCAGCAGGATGCTTCTTCTATCTCACATGTTAGAGGCAATAAGAAGCATCAAAGTAGAAGTACCCCTCCAGTTAAGCGTGCTATCTTGCCTCAGAAGGATCTCTCTGTGGAGGATACAATTCAGGCGAATGTAGAGTGCTGGTTACGGGAAAGAGGCGAGGCAGTCAGTAGCAGAGAAAGATCCCATTGGTCATTCTAGTCCTGCTCCCGAGGTTTTTGAGGAACCTTGGATAGAGATTACCTCGAGGTCAAAGTCAAAGAAGAAGAAAAAGATGTCTCAGAACTCGATCAGTCAAAACGCTCGTTCTTCAAACCTTTCAAGACAAGGTATTCCTGGTGCTTTGGGGGCTCGAAAACTAGCAAAGATGGAAAGTAAAAAACAGTTTGGTTTACAGAGGATGGAGAATAAGTTTAACGGAATGAAGCCTTGCCCTGAGAAGTATAGGATCGTTCCCTCCACCTCAAGCTCTCAACCTGACCGGGGTAGTTCCTCGGTTAGGACTTGTTAGTTCCTGAAAGAGCTTTGCTCTACCTTCACTTTTGGGTTATAGATGACGAAGGTTTTTTGTTGGAACATTCGGGGTTTAAATAGTACCTCTAGGCAGCGGTATTTAAGAAGCTGGGTCCCAAAGAATAAGCCTCTTCTTGGCAGTATTTTGGAGACACATGTCTCGGAGGAGAATGTGGCTCAGGTTTTGCAGGCTTCCTTTCCGGGGTGGAGAGGAGAGCAAAACTATCAGTTTGCGGCTAATGGACGTATTTGGGTTGTTTGGGACTCGTCCATCTCGGTTATATGCTTATATAAGTCTCCTCAGTTAGTATTGTGTGAAGTTTACATTCCAAGTACAAAAGAGAGTTTCGCGGTGGCTTTTGCTTACGGTTTTAACACTCAGGTTCAGCGGAGGGCTCTATGGGAGGATATTACGATGATAGTGCAGAACTCTCCTGCTCGACATTCGCCTCTGATGGTCCTTGGGGACTTCAATCAAATCCTCAATGCAAATGAGCACTTCTCGGTTCACCCTCATCCTCTACCTCTTGCTGGTATGTCAGAGTTTTTAGAGTGCACATCTGCTAATGATCTATCGGAGTTGCCCGGTAGAGGAGCCTTCTTTACTTGGACTAACAATCAACCTGAATTGCCGGCTCAATTTATTGGTTGGATCAAGGAATGTTATACTACTCCTTCCTTTAGTATAGCTTTAAATGGCGAACTGGTGGGTTTTTTTCCAGGCAAGAAAGGTCTTCGTCAAGGTGATCCAATCTCCTCCTTACTTTTCGTTTTGGCTATGGATGTTTTATCTAAGAAACTGGACAGAGGAGTTTTGAATCAGAGGTTTGGGCCTCATCCGCAGTGTTTAGCTCCCTAATTACTCATTTAAGCTTTGCGGATGACATCCTAATATTTTTCGATGGCCAGCAAGACTCGTTGGATAACATTCTCCAGATTCTTGAGGAGTTCAAAATCGAATCAGGCTTGGGGATAAATAAGGAGAAAACGGCTTTGTTTTTGGATGGTGATGATATCCAACAGAACCAGAGTATAGCAGAGAGAGCAGGTTTGATTCAGGGCTCCTTTCCAGTTAAGTATCTTGGGGTCCCCTTATCCACAAAAAAAATGGTAAGACAAGATTACCAGCCTCTGAAAGATAAGCTCCTTCGTAGATTTAACTCTTGGACTGCACGACACCTTTCTTTTGCTGGTAGATTGCAGTTAATTCAGGCTGTCATCTATTCCACCATCACATTCTGGGCTTCATTGTTTATTCTCCCAAAGAATTGTTTGGAGGAAATTGAGAGTATGTGCAATGCTTTCCTTTGGAAGGGTGTACCTAATTCTGCTAGGGGTGCTAAAGTCAGCTGGGAGTCAGTTTGCACAGAGAAGGAATGTGGAGGTCTTGGTCTCAAACGGCTCACAAACTGGAACAAGGTCCTTGCTCTGAAACTGATCTGGCTTATATTTGCTGCTGGGGGTTCTCTCTGGGTTTCATGGGTAAGGATGCACTTAATTGGCAACCAGTGTTTTTGGGATCTAAATGGTAACGCCTCGGGGAGTTGGATATGGAGGAACCTCTGTAACATCAGACCTTTGGCTCGACCCTTCATATTTTGTGAATTGGGTTCTGGTATTACTTGCAAATTCTGGACTGATAATTGGACATCTCTCGGACCATTGCTGGACTTAACAGGGGCTTCTGGTCCCCGGATAACGGGTCTACCTTTATCTGCGGTGGTTCATGATGCTGTAAGAGATGATCAATGGTGGTTGGCTAATAGCAGGAGTCGAAACCCCATAATCCAACTACTCAAGTCCTGCCTTCCTTCCCCTCCACTAGCTAGTAATCCTAATAATCAAGATGATTGCTATCTCTGGAAGATTGGTGATGCATCTCCCTCCACTTCCTTCTCAGCAGCTGCTACTTGGAGTTATCTATATCCTCCGGGGAATAAGGTAGACTGGTATGCTTCTGTATGGTTTAAAGGCAGAATCCCCAAGCATGCCTTCATAGCCTGGCTCAACTCTCGACATAGACTTCTTACAAGGGATCGCATGGTTCGTTGGGGGTTTACGGTTCCTTCTTCTTGTGTGCTGTGTAACTCCTTCGATGAATCTCGTCAACACCTGTTCTTTGATTGCTCCTATGCGAAGGAGGTTTGGCATCACTTCACCGGTAAAGTCCATCTCTCTCCTCCTTCATCCTTTGAAGCGGGAGTCAGATGGTTGAAGAATCCTTGTAGGAACAGGAACATTACTTGGATTCTTTGACTTCTTTACCAAGCCTCAGTGTATTCTATTTGGAAGGAGCGGAATTCACGCCTTCATACCTCCCTCTCTCGACCAGCCTCGGCATTGATCCAAGAGATCAAGAACATCATTCGAGCTCACCTTGGCCCCCTCACGCTCAAGAAAAAGATCTCCAACCCAGATGACTCTCTTTTGATTACTTGGTTCCGTTACTTCCTCTAATCTATCTCTCTATCTTTTCCTCGTTTGGTCTTTCTCTTGTACCAGTATGTAAGTTGGTAAGTGTTACTCGTTTGGAGGCACTTTGTATTTTTTATCGGAATTAATGAATTTTTAAGAAAAAAAAAAAAAAAAAAAGCTAGCTTGGTTAGTGATGTTAGGGATCAATATTTGTCATAATCCAATGAGTGTTTACTCATTAGGCCATGTTTATAGGGATATCAGATGAAGTGATCTAAGACCTTTTTTTAATCAAATTAATTAAACAGTGGATTTAAGATCGGCCCTATTGATCTTATTCAAGATCAGTTTTTGGGCCTGATCTTGTGTGACGTGTCACACTCTCAAGAAAAGCTTCGTTTCATTTTTCATTGTCTAGACATTTCTTTTTCTTCTTCTTTCGCAAACGGCAACAATGCGAAACGGCGAGAGATATGTGTTCTCATCACCGTCGTCTCCTCTGTCTCCTCGTTCCGGCCATTGAAACACTAAGTCGACTGATCTCCTTGTCTCCTTGTCTCCTTGTTTCCTCGTGTCCACCGATTCTCTTCGTCTCCTCTGTCTCCTCTGTCTCGCGAAGTCAAGAGATCTCCTCTGTGTCGCCAAGCTCAAGATCTCGTCGTCTTCTCTGTCTCGTCGGCTTTATAGACAAGGTAATCTCCTCTGTCTCGTCGTCTTCTCTGTCTCCTTTCGATTTAGGGTTTTGAATTTGGGGAAAAATTGATTTAGGGTTTCGATTAGGTTTCGATTTAGGGTTTCTTATTTGGGGAAAATTTGATTCATTATAGGGTTCGATTAGGTTTCGAATTTGGGGAAAAATTGATTTAAGGTTTTGATTAGGTTCGATTTAGGGTTTCGAATTTGGGGAAAAATTGATTTAGGGTTTCGATTAGGTTTCGATTTAGGGTTTCTTATTTGGGGAAAATTTGATTCATTATAGGGTTTCGATTTTGATTATGTGTGTTTCGATTTTGATTTTGTGTGTTATAAACCTAATCTCATTATAGGGTTTCAATTATGTGTGTTATAAACCTAATCTCATTGTGTTTGTTGTATTGAAAATCAACATTAATCGATTTTGGTTTGTTTATGAGGCATGTAGGTGAGGTTAAGCAGGGTAAATTAAATCGGACCACCATCAACAACATTCCTTACTCGAAAGTAAAAGGTAAGTCAAAGTCACTATATGTTATTGCTTGAAAAGTATTGTTTGCTTGGTTATTGTGATGGTGTTTACTACGGTCTAGGTTGGTTTAACGCATTAACGAAACTGAACTTTAGTTGTGATGGTATGGGATGGTTGATTTGTTTGTCTATTGTATAATATGTTTGAGTGGTTTGTGTAGTTGTGTAGTAAGCCGTTATTCACATATTTTAAGTGATTGTAGTTGCCTAGTTGTGATAGTGTAGACTATAGTTATTGTGATGGTGATTGCGATGGTCTATATTGGTTGTTTAGTTGTGATAGTGTAGACTATAGTTGTAAAGTGAGTTGTAGGCTTTAACGAAACCAAACTTTTTTGGTTTTTATTATCTTATTTCCTATATTAACCAATCTTATTTCTTTCTTTCTTACCAATCTCTAAGACATTTCCAATAATCTCACCTTCTTCCGTTTTAAATCATTACTTCTCTTCCTCACCTTCTTCCGTTTTAAATCTTCTTGCTATGGAATCAAATAATACTCCTAATAGTCAGTCTCAATCCTACTTTAGTCTTCTAAACTTCCCATACGACAGCTTTGCTCCGACTGTAAACATTGGTTCCTCTCAAATCCCATCTTTTAGTTCACAAACTAGTTCACAGCCGAGTGAACCTCCTAGTCAAACAAAAGAGACAGCAGAATAGCGTAGGAGAGAAGGATATGGTCCGCACAAGATGATTTAGTCCTAATAAGTGCCTGGTTAAACACATCGAAGGATGCAATAGTTGGGAATGATCAACCGTTTGGGTCCTTTTGGAAGCGCATTGGTGAGTATTATGCAACAAGTGATCATGTCCTTGGTGGTGGTGAACCAAGGCTCCCTGACCATTGTAGACAACAATGGCAAAAAATCAGCAAGGATGTTAGTAAGTTCTGTGGAGCTTATGCAGAGGCAAAGGATGAGAAGCTAGTGGCATGAATGATTTGGATATTATGCAGAATGCTCACCAACTCTACACTAAGCTGTACAAGAGGAAGTTTGGTATGGAGTATGCTTGGAATGTGCTTTGCTATGAACAGAAATGGATTAATTTGGAGCCTATGAACCCCACTCCAAAGACAACCAGCTCTAACAAAAGAAAAGGCGATGATGATGCACCATCTTCATCGTCTGTTGTGGGTGAGCACGAGAGCAGGCCTGATGGCATAAAGGCAATGAAAAAATCAAGGAACAAAGCTAAAGAGAAGGCTGCACCATCCGCAGAGATTAGTCACATGTGGGAGATCAAAAAGAAGGATTTAGAAGGCATGAAATAACTTCAAAAGATGTCCATTCTTGACATTCTCATTGCCAAGAAAGAAACGCTAGATGAAGATGAAAAAGCTCTAAAGAAGAAGCTAATGACTGAACTGTTTTAGCTTTAGGGTCTGTTGATGGTGTTCGTTTTAAGTTTATGTTTATGTTTATGTTTTTAATGAATCGGGTTATGTTTATGTTTTAACTCTAGTTTATGTTTTTAAGATTTCGGGTTATGTTTATGTTTTAACTCTAGTTTATGTTTTTAATGAATCGGGTTATGTTTATGTTTTAACTCTAGATTATGTTTTTAAGATTTCGGGTTATGTTTATGTTTTAACTCTAGTTTATGTTTTTAATGAATTTGCTAATGTTTATGTTTAACTCGGGATATATATGTTTATGTGTTTTCATAAGCTTAAATATATGTTTTGGTTTCTAATGAATGTCGAATGTTTGTTTTTAACTTATGTATATGTTTTGGTTTCAGGTTGAGGAAGACATGTTCTCTGAATATGACGATGGCATAAACAGCCCATTAGACTATAGTTCCGATTCAGAAGAGGAGGCTGAGACCTGTTACTATGAACCGCAACCATCAACCAAGATTGGACCACTACATAGTCTGTCAAACCGTGAAGCTGAACCACTACCTAGTCTGTCGAACTGTGAAGCTCAACCCAACGACCAAGTGATCCAACTCAAGGACCAAGTGATCCAGCTCAACGACCAATTGATCCAGCTCAAGCTTTTAGTGATCCAGCTCAAGGACGAAGTGATCCAGCTCAAGGATCAAGTGATCCAGCTAAAGTAAATTTGTTTCTAATGTTTCTGGTTGTTGTTTGCTTCGGAATGGTGAACCCGTGAACGGCTTGTTTGGTTTTTTGTTTAGGATGTTGTTGTTTAGTTTGTTTGGATATTAGTTAAAGACAAGAGTCACAATAAAGTTTTTTAGTTTGTCGGATTGTTCACAAAATTTTTTTTTACTTTGTCGGATTGTTCACAAGAGTCACAGTCTTGTAAACACTCACATGCACAAGTTAACAGTCATATATATATATATATATATATATATATGACAATAGCACAAGAGTGTTCAAAATCAAACATACATTTTTTTCTATCTTTTGTTCATCGCTTCTCTTCTATTTTTTCTTCATCTTTTCACTTTTGTTCATCTTGTTCAAAAACAAACCAATTTCTTTCTCTCACCAAAAACACACAATTCTCTTCTCTCTTTGTTCATCTTATAAATACATACCTTGTATGGCATCTTCTTCCAACAAATTTCACTATCATTATGATCCCAATAATGATAGTTTCAACCAATTCTTTCAAGAGCAATTTAGAAACCAATTTCAAGCTGTTGAAGAGGGAATTCCTGTCGAAAGGAAACCACATACATATATCGATAGAAAACGAGAAGAAGGGCATGAACGTTTGTGGAACGATTATTTTTCCGATAATCCGACTTACAATGCTCACCAATTCCAGCGACGGTTTCAAATGAACAAGCCGTTGTTCTTGCGTATTGTGAATCGTCTCAGTGAAGAAGTTCCATATTTTAAGCCAAAAAGGGATGCAACCTTCCGGGATGGTCTATCACCCCTACAACAATGTACTGCAGCAATTCGACTTTTAGCATATGGGACTGCGTCGGACTCGGTTGACGAATATATACGTCTTGCTGCATGTACTGCTCGTAAATGTTTGGAACATTTTGTCGTCGGGATAGTTGACTTGTTTGGCACTGAATACCTACGCCGACCAACACCAGAGGATCTTCAAAGGCTACTATTTTATGGAGAACAGAGGGATTTTCCCGAGATGGTTGGAAGCATTGACTGTACGCACTGGAAGTGGAAAAATTGCCCAACCGCTTGGAAAGGAATGTATTCAAGAGGCACCGATAAGCCAACCATTGTTTTGGAGGCGGTAGCTTCACAAGATCTCTGGATATGGCACGCATTTTTTGGAGCTCCAGGTACTTGTAACGATTTAAATGTCCTTGATCAATCACCAGTATTTAATGACATTATTTACGGTCGAGCTCCCGAAGTTACGTACTATGTCAACGGAAATGAGTATAATTTGGCTTACTATATGACGGATGGTATTTACTCCGAATGGGCAACATTTGTTAAATCCATCCCACAACCACAACACCCGAAACATCGATTGTTTGCAAAACGTCAAGAAGGTGCTCGAAAAGATGTTGAGCGTGCATTTGGAGTCCTGCAATCTAGATTCGCCATGATTAAAAATCCATCTCTTTTATGGTCAAAGGGTAAAATTGCATATATTATGAGAGGATGTCTCATACTACATAATATGATTGTCGAAGATGAACGAGATTCATACACACTCTATGACGAACAAGAATTCCAACAAGAAGATGAAACTGGAACTATTTCGGATCTTACCTTTTCAGTAACTATGTCTTCAAATCTTGAGGGTTTAGGTGATGGCCATACAATAATTCGTGATAAACAAGCACATCGCAAATTAAAGGAGGATTTGATTGAGAATATTTAGAATAAATTTGGACATTAATCTATGTATTAATTAGATAAAATGTTTGTCTTGTTTAATTAATTAAGTAATATGTTTGTTTGTTTTTTTAAAAAAAAATTATTTAAAATGTTTTTTTTCCATAAAAATTTGGTATTGTATTTTGAATTTTAGTTAAAGTTTTTTGAGTTTGCAATTAAAATGTTATTTTCTAAATTATTATAATTGTAATATGTTTAAGAATATTATATTATTAAATCTTAAGATCTTACACATGTTCTCCCAATAACTAACTTTTAACTACTGATCTTACATTCTTTTTATAATATTTATATCCTAAGAACATCCTAAACTGATCTCCCTATAAACATGCCCTTAGCTAACTTGGTTAGTGATTATTTCGATTTCACGGCGCCGGTCTACGATTCCTAATTAGCTAGAAGGGACTATTCTTGTAACAAGCTTCATCTTTCTTCATTTATACGTTTATCCAGTGGTAGATCCAAAAATAATTTTTACCAAGGTCAAAATATAAATAAAAATAATTACAAACTTTTTTAAAAAATAAATAAAATAAATACTTTAAAAAAAGAAAACTACAACAGAAATTTAATATTTAAGAGTCAAATAAACAAAAAAAAGTCTGTAAAAATATTTATGTAATGGTATGTAGGAAGATTTTCAAAAATACCCCTTTTATTATGTCACTTTTCAAAAATACCATTTGATGGTGTCCATTTTAAAAAATAACCCATTTTAATATATAAAATGACAAAATTATAAAACCTAAATCCCAAATATTAAACCCTATCCCTTAAAAACTATACCCTAAATGTAAACTGGGAATCCAAACCTAAAAAACAAATTCTAAAAATTAATTTAACATAGGATAATTGTGTAAAATAAGGCAAAAATGAAAATGTTCTATAAAAAATGGCATTTTTGAAAAGAGATATGCTAAAAAGGGCATTTCTAACAAATTCTCTGGTATATACAAAACATAATAAAGTAGATAAAATCACAAAAATATAAGGGAAATAAGATACATTTAGAATTTTAGAGAGTGCAAAACACAAATTTAGAATTTTAGGAAATTTAAATTAGAAAAAATAGGCCAAATATTACAAAACTATAAAGACTGATAGATAAATCTAAGATTTTAGGGGCTTAGCTGACCCCCTTACTCTCTTCTGGTCCATTGAAGTCTCCATCTCCCATTCCGATTCTGATTCCGAATCCTAAGATTTCTTGAGAAAATCGGGGAAAGTGTGCAATTTGTCTCATTTGGTTTAAACATAAAATATTTAGATATCTTTTTAAAAAATATGTTCGTTTAAGTTTCAATAATATTAAGAACTAACGAAAAACAAATCAACGTACGTTAAAGATTTGCATAAAAAAACATCTTGATGAAAAATATTTTATATCTCCATGTTGATCTTTGATCGTCCTGAAGTAGCTGACACGAAGATAAGGATGACAATTATGCTAATATGGCGCTACAAGTTTTGTTTTTGCCTCGAGTAATTCTTATTTCGAGCATTCGGATATATATATGCTAAGAATGTAAATATTTCATCAAAATGAAAACAGTTCAGGTTTATAATCAAAGATTATAAACTTTTACAAATGGTCCCATGGCAAAAAAAATAAAAACATGGAAGCATAAATTGTAGAACACAAATTTCGGTCCATCCACTCGACCAAAGCGTTGAAGCTGAAGGAGTTAGATGAAGCGATGACGATTTTGAAGTTCTTCCTAGATAAGTAGCTGAAGTAGAAGGATGACTGCAACTTGAAAACACTAAATTGTGCTTGACTCTTACCACTAGAAGCCTTTCACTGGAGGTCCGAGGATGGGCCGTCAACGGCAGAAACTCAAAGTCCTCGATCACATACTCCTCCCGCGTCATGTGAGAGCGACTCGTCAATCAAATCCATGAGCTTTCCCAAAATGGAACCTCACGAACCGAATCCTGCGAACGATGTGAGCTCCCTCTACCAAGTTCATTCCCCGAAGTCGGCTAGCGCAGAGCATGATTTAAGCTATTCATAACCACATCGAACACCATCGGTCTTACTAGCTCCTCTAGAGTACAAATCAAAAAACAACCAAAGGCGAGAACTCATCGCAATACTAACTTCAACTCAAAGCAACCGCACTAGTTAGACACATTCAAAACCAGGCCTTGAAGCATAATCGACAAGCTAATAAATACTAGTGACGTCAACAAATGAGACGGCAATTTAGCCACCACCGGAAGCTATACCATCACCAAAATTCAACACCACCGTAGCTACCAAAGTCATAATCTGAGAACCAAAACGATGCCATACACTTGACGCTTCAAACATGGTCACCCTCTTACAAAAACTGAAAGCTGTCCACTAGCAGAATTTGCAAAAAGAAAGTTCTCATGCCGAAGGCAAGCTAAATCGTCAAGGTTAGAGATCAGATTGAAGTCGTGAGGCAGCAGTACCCTGAAGCCTATCTGAAAGAGGGAAGCAAGAGCAATCAATGAAGACCACTCAATGCCATCAGCTCTGACAGACGAGACGACCCACACGGAGGGGACAGGGGCAACAAACGTCAGGAACGATGCCGTCAACCAGCAAGAAATCCCATCGGAGATAAGCCCAACCACCGGAAATTGCAAGTCGACGCGGCCGATTTCCAAGCAGAGACTTGAAAATTGAGAAACCCAAAGAGACGGAGAAGTTACGCCGCAGCAACATGGAGCAGAGCTTGAATCCGTCGCAGGGTTTACGAAGGAGGAGGAGTAGATCTGAAAACAGATCCTCGCTGGTCGAAGTCGTGAGACGCAAATGAAAACGCTGGATCTCCGTCGAAGCTCAAGCCGTCGACTAGCGTAGAGAGTCGAACGGAGGAGCGCCGTCAACACCACGAGGTGGCCGTCACACGCAGCGGAACTACTCCCCTTCACCGCGAGCTTCAGGGCACTTCACAGACTTGTCAATTCACACAAGTGCCAGAACCTGAGCTGAAAACGAAAAACGAGGTGGCCCTCTCACAGCGCCGGTCAAAGCCGGACACCGGAGAGGCGAGCAAGACGACGGCGAGAAAAAACTTTAGGCTTTAGGTTGTATTCGGATATTTTTGCCCTAACATAAATAAAGCTAACAAAATCTTTGGTAATTCAAAGCAAAAGAAACTTATATAATCTCTTGTGTGTTTGGGATAGGATCATGACTACTAATTAGTACTATTATATATACAAAACTCTTAGACTA
This sequence comes from Camelina hispida, assembly GCA_023657505.1. Classification (NCBI taxonomy): domain Eukaryota; kingdom Viridiplantae; phylum Streptophyta; class Magnoliopsida; order Brassicales; family Brassicaceae; genus Camelina; species Camelina hispida. The sequence goes on along the minus strand of CP094636.1, from coordinate 7,296,996 downwards.
ATTAAATAATTTATGACTAGAAGTGTGTTAGACTAATGAATACTAAACTTGACCTTTTGTGTGTTTCATGCCAATAGCCAAGCATATGTTATCATAAAACTTGGGATCAGTTTCTCTTTGTTAATTGTTGTTTAACGATATCAAAGCTCACGCCTTTCATAAAATCTTGCTTATGTCTGGTTCATAAACGTCATCGAATATGACCACGAGTAAGTGGTTGGACCATATAGTGCAGTGACGGATCCAGAAATTTTTTTGGTGTGGGGTACAATCTATAATTAACAATTAAAAAATATATGAAATAAATATTTAATAAATATAACTTTTTAATTGTAATGTATTTAAAATGAAACTTAAAAAATTATCGAATTTCTACGAAATATTTTTATATTAGCTTTAAAATATATTGTCACTAACCGCATCAGCTCAACAATAAACTTATGTGACCTCGTTACAATGAATGCCTAACGATGTGGTTCTTTACTCGACCATATACAGAATTTGTGACTACCGTTTAAACGCCACTATTTACTTTAATGTTTTTTTGGTGATAATTTACAAACTTAATGAAGCATTTATTGTATAAAATTATTTTAATTGAATAATATTTTATGTTCAAATAATAATAATAATAGTCTACATATATTAGATATATTTAGAAAATTTTAGTTCCACAATTTCCCAGTTACAAATCACAATAAACATGTAATTTATATGTAAAAATTATTATTTGAATTCACAAATCTAATATATTAGACAAATTTTAATTCTAAAGTATGAAATGAATTAAAAATAGATAATATATGTTTACTAAGTTACTAATTGTACCAACATTTTTAAAATTCAAATGTAATCTTTATTATTAAAATGATGCTTTAGAATTTTTCAAGAGTTAATTAATAAAAGTAGAAATTAATGTACTCAATCATAATAAAATTATTAAAAAACATGTCTGAAAGACACAGGACGTGCCAACGTGGTAAACCAAAAAGAAAAGGAAAAAAATAAAACAAAAAGAAAAAGTAAGGCATCGAACTTGGGGCACGAAGATAGCATGGGGCACACTTTAGCCAAATGAGCTAGGAGACTACAATTGGTAATGGGCAACTAAGAAATTTTTTAACTTAGTATGGGGCACGTGCCCCACCCTATATCAACGTAGATCCGCAGAATGGATAATTAGTCTAAGAAATTATTTATATCATTACCCAAATTTTCATTTGCAGACGAAATAGCTTAACAACAGGTTCCAAATTCTCAATTGCATGAGAGAAGTAAATCAAATATAGTAAATTTAAAAAAAAAAAAACAGAGCATACAAGTCCCTAAAATCAAAGTAACAAGAAACTTATAAAACGATTAAAATGGTGCATAGTAACATAACATTTTTTCAAGTAGACTTTTACGATTTTGTTCCTTTTCAAGAATCAGTGTCCATTGGCGATGGATCCATCGTCACCTTTCTTGCCATAGAATCTCCGGTACAAGGAATCAACCTCTTTCAGATAATAAGTTCCCGGAGCCAAAAGGTCAATTATACCTTCCTTGCTTGTCACAAAGTCCTTTGCTCCATACCTATGTTCCATTAGCTTCATTGTCTCCACAAATTTCTCTGGTGCATACTGCGATAAACAAAACCGGTTAAAACTAAACCGTAATCGAACCAAAAAACCGGTTAAAACTACAATTACTTCCGTTACCAAAAAAAACCTTCTTGTGTTACCTCATGTCTAGCCTTCAGTTTACCACCCACATCCATTACAGAGGCGATGTTTGAAACGCTGAAAGGGGACTGGTTTTCGCAGAGGCGTAATGAGAACATTGTTGCGGTTGAACCACTTCCATATGAGAACATAACCACCCGCTTTCCCACCTATACAAAACAACAACCCAAACAACATATGTAACAAAACTTCAAACCAAAAGTAGGATTTCAGTATAATCAAGAAGTAAGCAAAGTTTCGTTTTCTTTTTTATTACCAAATCGTTGTGTTTATTGTGGATGAGGGAGGCAAATGCAGCGTAAAGTGAAGCGGTGTACATGTTACCAACTTCCTTTGGTATTAAAGTCGTTGGTTGCACTTTAGCATCATAAAATGATTTTGCAAGTTGTTGTGACACCTACAAAAATAGACAAGATTGCTTATAGCTTTTTTAACTCTGTATCAAAAGCAAAGGGAAAGCGAAAAAAGTGAAAACCTTTTCAAGATCACGGCTTTGGTAACTCTCGTCGAGGGACAAAGATGAATAAGGGGTGAACTTTTCTTTGGCAGGTTCGTCAATGGAGCTGCAATAGAGGAAATAAGATGTTACTCACTATCAAATAAGTAAAGAACTTTGAAATCTTAAGACACAATTGGTTAAGTAAGAACCTTGCGTTTCTCAAGAAGTCATTGTACAAGAGACGAGCAAAGCTTTTCTGTACAAGCTGTAATAACAGAGAGGAGTAGAGACTGGTAAGAGACAGTTCAAGTAGAATAAAACTAATTTTTGAGGAGTAAGAAAATTACTTTATTGTATGGAGAATGGAAAACAAAGTAATCAGCATCATTGATGGAGAACTCTTTTCCCTCAATTTTCTCGAACCTAATAAAAACCAAAAGAACTGAAATGAGTCACACACAGCACAAGCAAAGAAAAACAGAAAGTGAGTTTTTGTAACAATGAAAAACAAAAGACTTACTTGTTGCATAAATGTTTATAGCAAGAATCAAGAGCCATAAGGTAGCAAGTCTGTGAAAGCTTACCATCAACAACCTACAAGATCACAAGAAACGATACAGCAAATAAGAAATTTGATTCTCTGTACCAAATAATTGAAGAATATGTATTAAAAGATTACCGGGTACTCGCTAGCAAGATTAGGCTTGTAAAAGTCATAGACATGAGCCATATGGCTTCCTCTCAATTTGCTTTCGAAAACAATAGGAGCATCAGGTCCTATCAACATAGCAATCGCAGCTGCTCCTCCAGTGGGTCTTGCAGGTCCTTCTGCATACACCTGAAAAGCATTTACATATTAACAGGTCAAGATTTATGCAAAGACAAGTAGGTATAATACAAAAAGATATGTCTTAAGTCGATGTTATACCGCGCTGTCAGTACAAATGACAAGGCCATAACGTCCATCCCATGAGTTACTCTCAACCCAATTGACACAATTCAACAAAGCTGCAGTTCCTCCATAGCAAGCATTGGTCGAGTCAACACCTTCAACATCACTGTTTCCACATTTCTGTTCATTCCACCCCAAAGAAAAAAGACAAACTTTTACTCTCTAATCTACACAAAGAAACTCAACCCACTATTGAGGTCAAAGAAAGTATAAAATACCTCAAAGAGCTGCATCAAGAAGGTCTTGATAGACTTGCTTTTGTCAATGACAGTCTCACTTCCTACTTCAAGACGCCCGATTTGCTTCGGGTCAATCTTATACTTGTCAAAAAGTGATGTCACCGCATTGAAACTAAAAGAAAACACAACCAATAAACCAATCAGTTTCAGTCTTTTTCATGAGGGTTTATTTATACTTATGCAAACAAACAAACAAACAAACAAACAAACAAAAACAAATACCTCATAGAGATGACATCTTCAAGCTCAGTGCAAAAAGCTAAGCAATCTTGACCAAGTCCAATAGTGTATTTCCCTTTGCTTGCTCCATCATGAGCTTCCAACGCTTCCTAGAACACATTGATCAGCAATTATAATAAACACAAGTGTTTCAAAGATCAGAATCAAGAAATTAGAAAAAAAATGCAAACAAGAGGTTGTTAACAGAATGTTCTAGATCAATCTCAATAAGAACCACGAAAATTGTAAATTTCCCAAAGAGATTTAATGAGAAACCTCAGGATAAAACACTCGTTAAATCACTCCATATCAAGCAAGTAATATCACCAAATCTCAAACCTAGCTGTAAAGATCTCGAGTTTAAAAAATTCAATTTTTTTTTTAAAATTGACCATTCTCTGTCTTCATCGTATAGCAAACTCCGCCGTCATTACAAAACAAAACAGAGATAAAGCATTACGAAAAATCACATAAAGTTTGAATATTTGTCGAAAAAAATAACATACAGTCTGAAGATTTTATTAAATTAAACTGTATCAGAAACAGAGTATCATCAATGCAATAAAAAGATGGAATCGAAAAGAAAAAAAAAAAAAAAAACTTGGGTTTTGTTGGTTTTGGGTTGTGTTACCTGTTGAACACAGGTGGGAGGGAAATAGATATCCATAGCCAAAATCCCAACGTTCTTCGCCATTGTTTCGATGAAAGCGAAATCGAAAACGTTCGATTTTGAGAGAGAGAGAGACAGAGAGAGATTTGTGAAGCTTCTCTGTGTAGAAGAGGAGGAAGAAGAGAATATATTGATGAATCGGTTGAAAACAGAAAATGAAAAAAAAAAAAAAAAAATACTTTAATAAACAACAATTCTACAGAAATATTAGCTGATTTTGTTAATAATGATTTTTCTTAAAACAAAAACTACATTATAAATAGGATTTTTTAATAATGATTTTTTAAATTATTATATTATTAGTTGTCCTTTATATATATATATATATATAAATTTGGTCAACAAAGAAAAAAGTTACTTGTACAGTTGTACTTCAATTTATTTTTGGAGTTCTCATATTCAATTTTTTGTTGTTTTGTTTTAGTGTTTGGAGATTTTAACTGAAGCCAACTGAAAATGCCAGATATATTATATATAAGTGATTAAGAATAATTGTAAATATTTTGTGTTCAAAATTAAGATACATTTTTTTAATTTTTTCCTGGGACAGCTACATGTGAAATAAAAGTACATGATAATCCACTAACAAACCAAATAAAAAACATTGTCAAAAAAAAAACCAAATAAAAAACAAATAAATTGTTTAAAAAAAGATTATTATCTGGAAAATGGATATATTGTGTTTGTGTGTGTTTCCGGAATCTATTAGGCAACGCAGACTTCGTGAGTTAGCTCCCTCGTGGCTCGTGCTACTCCTTTCTTTCATTTATTTACCCTTTCTCTTCTTCTTTATCTACCAATTTTGCCACTCACTATTTTTGGTTTCTGTTTTAAGTCTTCGATTGAATGGATTCACTTGCTTTCTGATAGAGAGTAGCTTTACGATTGCTCTGACCGGTAACATGGTTTTTTTTAAGTTGAGTTGCAGATAATATTATAATTTGATGTATCTTCCAGTAAAAATTATGTGGTAAAAATAGCAGTTTGATGTAATAAATTGCTGTAAGAATATAATTTATCAATCTTACCAAAATTACTGACTGGTGATACTTTTGTAGTAAATGTTGCAATATGTATTATTTAATTAATTTTAATTGAAAATGATTAAAAATTATAATTATTAAAAAGTATTAGTGAATAAATTTAATAAAATAAAAGAAAATAAAATGTATTAGTAAAAAATATTAATAAAATAAATTAAAATAATTTAATAATTAAATATATTAATAAGAATAACTACATGTATTTCATCATATTTACAATCTTATGATATTTAGATCTTTGCCTAATTTGATTCAAATGATAAAAAAAATTGGCAAAATATAAAAAATTCAAAATAACTAAATAAAGAAGTTATTAAATAAAATAAAAAAGTAAAATATATTTTTATTGATATATGAATTAAGCAAAAAAAAACTTTGTTTTATATAACTGTATTTTCGTTTTATTTAATTAAAAAATTAGCTAACTCAACTTACCACATCCTAACTCATGAAAAATTCCATGATGTTGAATAATCTTTTTAGTTAACAATTTTACAAAGGATATACCTCAAATTTGTACATCAACCATAACACATGATTATTCAAACTCAACTTCAAAAAATTTAGTTTTATTCTTGATTGGTAACATTTTTGAATTGACTTTGAATTATGTCCATAACTCAACTTAATTCAATGTTAAGTCATGTCACCAATCAGAGCCGATATCTCTAGGCTTATACTTGGAGTTAATGTTATCAGACAATTAGGAATTTGGATTATAAACCAACGTTATTTTAAAAGTGAATATTTAGGAAGTGTGATGACAACAAGATTCTGAATTTTTTTCCAAAAAAAATCGATTTTGATTCTAAATAGGAAATGAACTTTCGATAGAATTTTTGTGATTCTTATAATTTGTGACACTTTGAATAATAATATAATTGAAGAAAACAACGTTATTTTCCCATATAAATTATGTTTTTTTTTTAATTTATTTGCGATATCAAATTCTTTTTAAAATTATAAGTTTTAAAAACATAATCGTGTAAATCTCTAATAATTTTTTAAGTGAATATTTTGGAAGCGTGAAAACGAGATTCTGACATATATCATACTATAGGTAAAAATCCACAATAAATTTTTTAAAAATTTTCTTATTTTGATATAGATTCTAAATAAGAATGAACTCCATGCTTCCTATAATCTGTGATACTTTGAATAGTAATATTTTTACTAGTATTATATTTGTGGTTCTTTTGATTTTCTGACTTTTTACAAAGAATTCACTAATTGTCTGATAACATTAATTGGTTTCGATTAACTCCGAACTAACTCAAGCGCACGAAAAAGTCATGAGTCATACGTTATTAATTCACTCTATCTATCAACCTCGTTAACTAATTTTGTTTTTATTTACATTCTAAAGAAAGTAATTGATCCTATTTGTTATCTAGTTATTCATAAGTTGACTGGATTTAATTAGCTTCTCCCACGAGAAATTAGCGTATAGTATTAATTAAGTCATCAACAGCACCGTAACATGGAAACATCAGGTTTGCGTAAAAAAGAAAAAACTCAACAAAAGATTAAAAATGAAAGAATAAGTTAGATTAATAATTCTAATTTTTTTTGTGATTAGCTGGTTACTAAAACTATAAATCAGACAGAACATGGTGGTGGGATTGTCTTAATGAGTTTGGGACTTTGAAACATGTGAAAACATTGTCGTTTTCATAAAGCTAACAATCATCTCCCTAAGACCTTGGATTCTCCGTCACCGTTCGATTGAGATCTATCATCATCATTCTACCGTCCGATTTGATTACCAAAAATGGTCAAACATTATTAAAGAATGTACTATTTTCCAATTTCAGACCATCTCAGATGACAAGCGGATTCAGCTTATGTCACCGATTTTGTGGGACATAACGTGTGATGATACAAACGATGGTTACACAAACTCGTGGGTTTATACACGTGAGCGGGGTAGGTAAGGTAAGGGTTCGATGCTACATCACTTTCTTCAATTATTGTATATTTGTATCAGAATACTCAAAGACAATTTTTTATGTTTAGAAATATATCCTGGAAAAGAGATATTACAAAAGAAAAAAAGAACAACCATATTTATTTTTGTTAGATTTAATTTTTGGGCGATTTAGGTGAGTAGCCAATTTGGCTGAAGGCGTTAAGAATATAGCAGTGTAAGAAGGGAAATTAAGAGAGTAACTATGGGGGTAGTAAAATTACAAGTCTAGGCCCAACATGGACACACGCCTTGCGAAGGTGGCAAAAATGAGAGGAGACGTGGCAACCTATTAATTTAGGCAAAATAGTAACCAAGCGGTAATATTAAACTGTCTAATCACTAACATAACGAGATACTAATTTTAACTGCGTTTTAAATCAAGATTGCTTAACAGAGTTGTTCATGTTAGCGTGTCAATAAATAGAGTAGTACTGTCTCTTTCCATCTGCAGAGGAAAAAAAACAGTAGTGAGAGTGATGCGAGATAGTAACAGCAGTTGGACAGTGAAAGCATCTAATCGAGGTGTGAAGGTAAGATCGTTAACCCTCAATTTCTCATTCAGTTGAAGTGTTTTTCATTCTGTGGGGTGGTTTTGTTTGTATGGCCAGCTCAATTAGCTAGTACTTTTCCATTTATGGTGGACCTATAAGAGCATGAAGTGAATATAAAACTATTATCATGTCCATAAAAACAGAGCATTAGTATTGGTCTATGTCTTTTTTAAGGTGGTATTTTGTTTCTATGTCCAGATCAGGTCTCAATAAGTGTCCTATTTATGGTAGTCCTACATAAGAATTGAGAGATGTAATTCCAAGTACCATGTGAAACTGAATTAAGTTTTTTCTTTTTTGTTACGTCTTCGCTTAGCCTGTAGAACTCTTCTCGGTGTGGAACTTACTCAACTGTGTTGTTTAATTGTCTCACGTGTCAGATGGCAGGGAAGGATCAAGTTCGGGCCGTCCTTGGTGAGTGGGTTAGGGTTGATACAAATGCATGGATCTTTGAACCTGAAGCACCACCGGGCAACAACTTTGTGCATCTCCGTGATGGTATGACTTACAAAGAACTGGTGGCAAAAGTGAAGGAAAAACTTGTTCTGCGGGCACACGAAGTCGTCATCAAACTGGCCTATCAATTTCTGGGTGGTTTGACCTTGATGAGAGACGGCTCATCACCACGATGCATAACGGACGACGAGGAGGTTGCGGTGTTCATACGAATGCGGCGTTATATAGAAGAAGTTGATCTCGTGTGTTGTTACGAAGAAACCGTTCAAAGGCTACCCCACCGAGGTCGACATGAATTGGATGCGATATAATTCACAAAACAGCGATGGGGAAAGCGATTCGGACTACGAAGATATCTACTGGCATGAGTTTGCACTAGACGCAAGCCTTAAAAAACGTCAGAAGCGAGTAGAACCAGAAATAACGGAGAAGGAAGATATAGTCATGTCCTCTGTTCCAGCGACTACGAACGTGGAATAGTCTTTAAGGAGATAGGCGAGGGCACAACCAGAAAGCTAGAATATTGAGAGATCGGGAGAAAGGGAAAGCTATTGCTGACACATCTGAAGATGGAACAACAAGCGATAGTGATGACGATGGATTAAGTATTGTGCCATTTTCCCAACCTGACAACCCACTGCTGGTTGAATGTAGTCAAGCTTGGCCAGGAAATAAAGATGTTGGCTCACAAGATGCGGTCACCAGACCTCACTCAGAACCTACTTCAACTGAGAGCACCAATGGTGGTGACGCTGAAACGGAAGTGAATTCTGTAACTATGTGGGGACGAGTTGAAGAAGCATTGCACACCATGCTAACAGACATTGGTGACGATCCGGCGTTGTTTTGTCGTGACGCGCCACCAGTATTCAATGATGGAAAAGGTGAAGGTAAAGGATATTTAACGAACTGTTAATATAACTGTAGAAACCAATGTATAGTATGGCTACGCATTTTATACATTGTTCTCACTTTCCATTTTCTATGTCTTCTTATTACAGGATTGACACAGCTTTGTCGGACATACAGTATGAGGGCGACAAGTTGTTTGTTGGGCGAGTTTTCAAATCGAAATCAGACTGCAAGATTAAAATTGCAATACACGCCATCAATAGAAAGTTCCATTTTCGTACTAGTCGATCGACCCCTAAGTTCATGGTTTTAAAGTGTGTGGGTAGGACGTGTCCCTGGCGTGTCTACGCGGTGAAACTCGATGCATCTGAACACTTTCAAGTTAGACAGGCGAAACATAAGCATACGTGCACGGTCGATGAGCGAAGGTGTTACCATCGTTTGGCGACAACACAAGTTATAGGGGAGATAATGCAGAGTCATTTTGTTGGTATCAAACGCGGTCCAAATGCAGCTGGAATAAGGAAAATACTACTTGATGAGTACCACATAAACATATCGTACTGGAAAGCTTGGCGTGCAAGGGAGGTTGCAATGGAGCTGTCTTTGGGATCTATGGCTGGTAGCTACGCACTACTTCCGGCATATATTGGTCTCCTCCAACAAACCAACCGGTTCGCTATGTTACACGGAACATGATGAGGATCCCGATGGTGCAATGCGCTTGAAATACCAATTCATTGCATATGGGGCTTCCGTGAAAGGGTACCAACACATGAGGAAGGTTGTTGTCGTGGACGGTACATCGATGAAGGCTCGTTATGGTGGTTGTCTTCTAACGGCCAGTTGCCAAGATGGTAATTTCCAAATATTTCCACTTGCCTATGCTATTGTTGACAGCAAGAACGATGCTGCGTGGGAATGGTTTTTTCGACGCCTATCTACGTTTGTTCATGACACAACCGAGTTAGTGTTCATATCTGATCGTCATTCGAGTATTTATGCAGGCTTGAGGAAGGTAAATGGAAACTAAGTCAACCTAATCCTAATATTGTTTGTCTTAAATGCTAGCCATATATGTCTGGGCACTAACTGGTTTGTACGTTTTATGTTTTAAGGTTTATGTTGAGGCGAACCATTCCGCGTGTACGGTTCACTTGTGGCGCAACGTTCGTCATCTCTACAAGCCCCAAACACTGGCTGGATTAATGTCTGCAGCTGCCAGAGCCTTTGTGATCGACGATTTTAATAAGAAGTTTCTGGAAATCCAACGAATTAACCCTGGCTGTGCGGCATATTTAGTTGACGTGGGTAAGTATATATTTGGGGTTTAGCCTTTTCTGTTCTCCTATACCGTATAGAGATCTTCAGATTATGAGTGTCCTTCCACATATTATTTTCGAACAGGTTTCTCACACTGGACTAGGGTTCACTCGGCGGGCAAAAGGTACAATATAATGGATAGTAACATTGCTGAGTCATGGAACCAAGTGTTGAAGGAAGCGAGAGAGTATCCTCTCATATGTATGCTAGAGTATATTAGGACGACAGTGATGGAGTGGTTTGCTGTTAGAAGAGCTCGGGCAGCTCGGTCTGCTTCTGTGATAGGTCCAAGGTTCGAGAAATTGTGGAGGAGAATTTCGAGTGCCATGTCCATGGCTGTGAGGCCAATAAGCGACTTTGAGTTCCAAGTGCAGATTAGGAGTGGGGAATGTTTCACGGTGAAATTGGTTGAGGGAACCTGTTCTTGTAATGAATTTCAGTGCCTTAGGACACCGTGTCCGCATGTCATCGCCGCAGCCAATCGTATTGGTGTCTCCATTGATACATTTGTTGACGTCGCCTACTTTGAGGAGACGATAAGACACTCGTACGAGGAAAAGATCTATCCTATCCCATCCGTTGGGGGAAGGTCGAATGTGGAGACCGCTTCAGGGACCAGAGGTGACATGAACCCACCGTTTACAAGGCGTCCGCCTGGAAGGCCCAAGAAAGTGAGGATATTGTCTCGTGGGGAGTTTAAGGTTAGACCTGCTCTGTTTTGGTATTGAATGCTAAGCTCTTGTTTTATTCTTTGTCCACTAATCACTTATTTGTAAATTGCTGTGACAGTGACCACGTCCTGTGTCAAATAGGAGATGCTCACGTTGTTGTCGTACAGGACACAACAAAGCTTCTTGCAAAACGCTATCTAAGTAAGTCGGTTCAGCCTCGGGGTCGGTGAAGATGTTCGGTATGGTTCTGTTTTGGAGTGGGCAAGTAAATAATGGAATAAGACAGAGCAGGGAATGTAGATAGCAGCGGTGACTGGGGGCAACTTTTGGGTCGAAATACCATGGTATATTCAACCCTAGTATATACTCTCGTATTTTGACTATTATGTACCCCAACGATGTATGGTCTCGGTGTCTGGTGGCTCTTTTGGATTCATAATACGCTGGTATAGTCAAGTATGGTTTATACCACTGTATTATGAATGGTATGTCCTCCAACGTACTTATCAAAGTACTCCCTGTGGTTGTGTAGAGGTTGATGTGTAGATATTGGTCTAATGCCCTAAAACACCATGTGTTCTTCCCTTTGCAATATAAATGAAAACCCCCATGAGGTTAGATGAGCAATATCGTTTTGTTTTATGTTCTCATATGTACACCTTTAATAAGGAAGTCGCTTGGGTCAACAAACACTATACCCTATATCACATAATCTTAACCGAGACAAAGAAACCATAAACATAGAACAGTGGAGCAAGTAACACAAACTTGATACATTTGGGTGTCGGTTCGAAAGGGGTTGTCACCACAGAGTCACTTGCTTAGTAGTACTTTAGAGAGCTAACATGTCGGATCAATTAAAAACAGAGCATTACATACCAATTAGGGAACCCAGCCAAATCTAGACACAAATCTTGTTTACTGCAGCACATACGAAGGATTTAGCGGTGGAACAAGTCACATAAACTTATGACATTTGGGCATAATCCGAAAGGGATTGTCACCGCAGAGTCACTTGCTTAATAGTACGTTAGAGAGCTAACATGTCGTATTGTTGAAATCTATACCCTACATAACATTTAGGGAACCCAAACCAAATAGAAATAGACTAAACTTATGACATTTGGGCATAATCCGCAAGGGATTGTCACCGCAGCGTCACTTTCTAATAGTACGTTAGAGAGCAAACATGTCGTATTGTTGAAATCTATACCCTACATAACAATTAGGGAACCCAAACCAAATAGGAATAGACTAAACTTATGACATTTGGGCATAATCTTCAGGGATTGTCACCGCAGAGTAACTTGCTTAATAGTACGTTAGAGAGCTAACATGTCGTATTGTTTAAGTCTATACCCTACATAACAAATAGGGAACCCAAACCAAATAGAAATATACTTCTCGTTAACTGAAATACACATGTAGGAGCTAACTTCACTTACTAGTTGCGCTATTCGTGTGTAGGAAAGGAAAAAAAAGGGAAAGGAAGTAAACCAAATGGAATAGAAAAATGGTAAGGGATTTAAAAAGAACGCCATGCACATAACATAATAGATCACCAATGTTCTACGAGCGACACCGACAGCAATCCAGATGAGTTCATAAAATTAATACAATAATACCCGAAGACAAACAGACAAGGGTTGGGTTAAAATAATGAGTTCTCTAAGAAGATAAAGCAGTTGGCGAGAATGTTTCAAATGCTCCAACAGCATATTGCTTCGCAGCAATTTCAACCTTCTCGACATCAAGCTGTCTGTAATAGGTGGCTAGAGAAGACACTGCGTGAAGCTCGAGTAGTATCAGCGAGGCAATCCCAACTAAGGCTGCAATGAAAACAAAATGATGTATCTGTTATAGTGTGCTGGAAATTAGTAGCTTACAAAAAGCGAGTTGGAATGCAACATTACCCCTAGAGGAACAATGGAAAGGTAAGGAAGGCCGTAGAATAGCCATATGATCAAGTCCTATGTGCTGCGTCTCATCATTCACCACGAATTTCCTGATTAGGTAAGGGAGCATAACAGCAATGTGTTCCACGTAGGTGTTGATTTGCTGGTCACTTAAACAAGATCTATTGCAGTCGAGGACAAGAACCTGCCACGCTTTCAAATCAATTACCAGAGCTATCCAGTGTTGCCGCTCAATCTGCATGGGTGCGTATAGGATGTCCACATCCAATAGCCATTGTGGCCGCGAAAAACGGACAACAAGCTAGAGAAGATAAAGTTTTCCTTATCAGAAGATTTAACAAAGCGATTGTATTGGCTGTATAGCATCGACGAAACGAAGCCGGTAAGAAATCAAAGGTGGATTAGCGAGGCATCGCGTCGAGCTTGGATGAATCTAATCAGCAAATCTGCTCCCTGATTATAAACACAAGAGGAGTTGCATCAGGTTACTTTAACGCATTACTCAAACCAAATAATTAATTCTTAAACCGTAAATTAGATGTACCAACTCATCTAGGAAAGCAGAGGAAGCGTAGATGTTAAGAAACTCCGTGTTGTCCACGAAGATGCCACACGATAATTCATAAGTCCTGTAGGCGTGGCAACAACGCTATGTTATAAAGTGGAAAACAAGTTATTCACAAAATAACAGTAATCACAAAAATGACTCACCTGGCCCTCTCCATTATCTTAAGAAATCCTGTAACCCGTTTGTCGTCTGGTGGGGTAAAAGCATCAAAACCACCCACTAAAGTCATAGGTGGTGACAATTTCATGACCTGTGAAGGGTTTTCAGTTGATGACTGTTGTGTACCCCTTGTCCGTTTCTTGTTCTTTTGTACCCTTGCCCCGACTTCTGCAGTTGAATCAAGCTCAGCTACCCCTTCCATTGTGACCGTGATCGGGTCAAGTTTAACGCTACTACGGGAGTGCAAACCTCTGCGGGTTAGCCGGGGCGCTTGTTTAACCGCAGACTTACACTTCCTGGATGACCGTCTGCGACCACCTGTAAACCCGTCTTGAGTTAGATCAACTATGTCCGCTGGATCAATTCTTTCCACAGGGTCACTCGGCATATCAGGACTTGGTTCCTACAACATAAGTACTTAAGCATGACATGATAACTAACACGGTTTGAAACACTATTTAAATAAGAGCAGTAGACAGCCTTACATTGACATCCGCCGACTCTACCTCGGTCTCCAGTTGTGTTAGCCCTATGGAGAATGTAGGAGGGACAATGTCGGAGATGGTTGGCTCAGGCACATTGGGGGCTTTCGACTGGCCTTCACTTTCGTTTTCAGCCTGAGGTATGTATATTAAATGAGGTTAGTTTGCAAACAGTAAACGGTTGTACTCTGAAACGGGTTAAAGTCGTAGAAGCCTACGTGGTCAACAACATTCGCTGGTGCATTCATGTAGCTTGAACTGCCTATGGGTTCAGTTGTATCCTGCGTATGGAAGTCAGAAGATAAACATAAACATTGGCTATTTTTATGCTTTTTTCCATACCCATATTTGATGAGTCACAGTGGATACGGTGATATCGTGTACAAACACAAAAAGGTGTTAGTATACTTACATTTTTCTCAACACCAGCTCCAACTGCCCCCTTCGCTGCAGCAGGGGTCGCGCTGTTACCTTCTTTGATGAGCTTGGCAATTCTGATTTCAAACTTTGAAATTTCAGATGTGAAAAAGTCTGCAGTTCGTCCTTGTTCTTCTGTTGGACCCGCAGAAGACGTTGTTCAACAGTGCTTGCTGCTTTGTCGATCATTTTAGACACATCTTCAGGGAGACACCTATTGGAGTTGGCAAATACTTTACCATTATTCCCTGTTGCGTTTGTTGGAGGTTCATCTGTGCAGATATTGCCTACGTCGTCATCATCATCTTTTAGAGATCCCTCTTCGTCAATGTCATGAACAACTGCAACATCGACACCACCACTCCAGCTATTGTGTTCGAAAGGATGATAATCTAATAAAAGTTCCACCAGACAGGAGACTTCTTCATCATCCTCCTCGTCGGAGAAACTGAGGCCAACATCTTCTAACACCGAACCACTTAACATCGAACAAACTCGTGCCTAACAAGCAGATAGAAACGAATATATAAATTCGACCCGTAAAATGGCATGTGTGGGATTAGTGCATACACGAATCTTACCTGGCCTGTTTGATCAACTAGTCGGGCTGTTTGGACATTGATAGTCAAACTCCTCTCCACAACATACTGCACCACATCTTCTATGGGAGTGGTTGGGTCGTGAATGTTAATACCCAAAGCAGGTCCTTGAATAATAGACGGACAACACGCAACCGTAACTAACACTAAGGCGTGAGAGAACCCTTGGATGGCACATGTATCTTGTGCTAACTGCTTCACTGTCCTTGCTTTTGCACTCGTCACGTCTTGAAATGAGTCTCGACCCCACGGATACTGCAAGAAGGCATCCATATCTCCAACCATTTCCACATGCACCAGACTTATATTAGTATTCCCACAAGTAGGACACAAGATGCCATCCACTAAAAGCAACAGAGCAAGCCTGAATCTAGTATCCGCGTCTTTGTATTTCTTTCCCAACAACAGCTTCGTAAAATCCAAGTTACAGTGGGTTTAGGCTCACTGCCAAAAAGGGATTTCCACATGGGTGATGCGGAACCGGATCCTTTCTTCACAGCTTTTCCTTTTCTCTTGTTCAGCTTGAATCCCTCTTTCGAACAGTACAACCCAGTGACTAAGGCGAAATCTTCTATGGAATACCTTATAGGTTTCCCCGCAAACACCCACCACAATTCATACTTTTTAGTGGTGACAAGCTGTCTTGCCAAGAGGTAATGCACGAACATGACAGAGAATGTGTGGTTGCCCATTCCCAACAGACGCCCAAATTGGCTACTCGCAAGTTTTTTCAGATGATCATCGTCTAACGCCTTTTTGATATTTTCTAGCCAGCGCAAATTGAAATAGTTATTGACGCGGTTTCTACCAGTAGGCTCACAACCACTTAGAAAGAGACGTTGAGGTAAGCGACTTTCCTCCATTGCGTTTTGTACCTGTAACACGCAGAAAGCAGCGTGAGACATCAATATAACGATTGAATTGAGACAGCAATATAACCACCGCTGGAGTATCTATCAATAACCATGTATAATTTTCCTCAGCTAACACATAACAGTCATAAATCTCATAGATATGGCTACCTAGAACTCGCTAAATTTCATCTTACAGCCGCAAAGCCCCAAGTAAATTAAAAAGTAAAAAAAAAGGGAAACGAAGGACTCGAAATAATAATCAACAGCGCAGAATAGAAATCGAGTATCCCTTACTTGTGATTATAAGAAGCAACACCTAAATCTGCAAACCCAGTGAAACTGAACCAACGTCGATGGTAAACACTCAGCGACAAACTTTATATTAACCTTCTGTAAAGCCGGAGTTAGTATACCGCCGATAAGCTTCGTTGCCACCCCCGAAATCGCTTTAATCTTCTGGGTGTTTGTGGAAAAAAAAAAGATTATCTACTCACCGGTGAGCGGAAGCGGCGGAGAATAGATAGAACGTCGAATTTTTTTTAACCTAACTGTTATGTCTATGGACTGGGCGGGATAGTAAAGAACTGATGGGATGGTGAGAACTTTTCGACTTCTGCGAGGAGCAAATAGGCACCTATTCATCATGCAACAAGGATAGTAATGTAAATAATACAGAAAATATACACAATAACACCTTCCCATGGTTATAGTGGTTACTGAGTTAATTCTAATTTTATTTTGAGTCATTGCTGCCAATTCCCCTTAATTTTTACTAGAGGGCTAACCCAAAATAGACTTAGATATGAAAATCATAATTATATAAGATTTATTTTTGCAGCAAAATAACTGAATACAAAGTTGAATCTGAGCGGTTAAACGGATACAACAAATTGGATCTATTAGCACAGTTGAATACAAACCCTACAACTATATGATTATGCTGTCGGATTAGGTTCTTTAACCGGTTTATTTTTGTCGTTTTGGTGATTTGGATCAGACAGGTGGGCTTACGCTAAAGGGTTGGGCCGGTAAATGATGAATAGGCCCAGCTTGGTCTGCTAAGCATAAATCCTGGAAATCAAACGACAAGGACACTGTCGCTTTGGTCGGTAACACACATGATGCGTGAACCGTACAGGTTTGTCTTGTTTCACCCTACAAGACAACGACATAGTGCTATTAAAGGAGAGAGGAGCAGAGGGAACAAAGCAGAGAAGAATTTGGCGTTACATTACAGAGAAAAGGACTGAGTGGTTAGAGAGAGAGAAACTGAGAGCGAGTGAGAGAGACTTTTGTCTTCTTCATTGTTCTTGTTCTTTCTTGGGGTCTTGTTCTTTGTAAGGTGAGAGACGTGAGCTTGGGGTGAGTTTGTTCAAGTTGTAACTGCTACTCTGATACTCCTTGTGGACCGGTTTCAGGTTCACCAGGACGTACCAGGATCACATTGATCCTGGGAACTCGTATATCCTCGTGTCTCTTTACTTTTCTTGCACAACAAACATACAAACCTGAAAAACACAAAATAGAGCAAAAGTAAACACAACCTGTTAGTCTTACTCGGTCGTTTCTTGGTTAAACACTCAAAGAAAATCCTAACAGTGTATCAGAGCTAGGTTAGAGTGTTATAACCGTAGAAAGAGTAGATCTACAAGGAGCTCTACAAGTCTGAGGGGGTTACTGTTATAAAACTCAGAAAGGTTCAACCTTTAAGGTACATTTCTTCACCAAGTTCGGTTTTTTTTTTATGTATCTGGGTTATTTCTGAAGTAGATACAGAAACAAAGTTGGAAAGTTAGAGTCTTGTTAGAAGTTCTGGTTGTGTAGTTGGTGTTGTGTGAGATTTGTTGAGACAGTTTGTTGGTTTTGTCTTTTGTGTTGGGTTTTGTGGTGTGAGCCTCGAGTTCTTAAGAGGTCTCAGTGATGGAACCCACACAAGGAAGATTTGACATGGAGAAGTTTGATGGAGAAGGTGACTTTGCTTTGTGGAAACACAAGATGTGCGCTCAGCTGGAAATCTTGGGCCTTGAGTCGGTACTACAACCACCACCAGCAAAAGGTACTGAAGGAAAGGATGGTGAAGACTCAGAAGGGTCAGCAAAGTCAGATCCGAAATGGCTAAATAAAGATAGGAGGGTAAGAAACCTCTTGAGTCACAGTCTGGGAGATATGGTGCTTAGAAAACTGATGAAGGAGCCAACCGCATATGCTATGTGGACAGCCCTAGAGAACAACTATCATGCTAAGACATTACCACACCGGTTCTATCTCAAGCAAAGGTTCTTTAGTTTCAAGATGGAGGAGGACAAGAACCTAGACAAGAATCTAGACACCTTCAACAAGCTCATATCAGACTTATCTAGCCTAAACGTGGAGATGAGCGAGGAAGATACGGCTGCGATCCTCATGAACAGTTTGCCCAAGAGGTTTGACAACCTCGTACACACCTTGAAGTATAGCAGCAAAGACAAGGACTTTGTTACTCCCAAGGAGATTATCACGTCAGCATATTCTATCGAATTGGAGCTGAAGGATAAGGGGGTACTAAAGAAGCTTACAGAAGAAGGGTTGTTTATACAGACAAGAGGCAGAACTGAAAAGAAGACACAACCAAAGGGAAAAGCAGACTTTAAAGGACAAGTCTAAGACCAAGAAAAGGACTTTCTGGATTTGTGGTAGTGAAGACCACTTGAAGAAGGACTGTCCGAAGAAGAACCAAGCAAGCACTAGTCAAAAGGGTGAAGCAGGCATTGCACAAGCCCAAGGTGCAGAACCGTTGATGTTGACTGTTTCAGAATATCAACCAAAGTATGCTTGGATCTTGGATTCTGGATGTTCTTACCACATAACATTTAGAAGAGATATGATGTTTGATGTAGAAGAGGTAAATGGAGGAAGGATTCTGATGGGAAACGACACATTCTGTGAAATCACAGCAATCGGGAAAGTCAAAATTGTGAACAACAATGGGACTGAGGTAGTGTTGTGTCAAGTCAGATACTCACCTACAGCAAGAAGAAATCTAATCTCTCTGGGACAGTTGGAATCAAACGGATGTTGGTTCAAGTCTAAACACTTTAGACTTCAAGTGTTCAAAGGAAACAAAGAAGCTCTCGCAGGAAACTATAAAGACACACTATACTTTCTAGAAGGAAAGACGGAGCTTGAACAGGTAAATGCAGCTGAGAGAACAATGAACACAACCGCTTTATGGCATAGCAGACTTGGCCATACAAGTGAGAAGGTTTTGAAGTTGTTAGTCAAGAAGGAACTACTCAAAAGGAGTGAGATAGCAGAATTGGGGCAGTGTGAAGATATCATTCTGGGAAAATCTCACAGATTATCATTCAAAACTAGCAAGCATACTTCGAGTGAAACCTTTGAGTATGTGCATTCTGATCTTTGGGGCTCTCCAAACGTGACACCAAGTTTGGCAAAGTGTCAGTACTACATATCGTTTGTGTAACATCCGTGAACCGAAATCCCGGTTTAGGATCTGCATCGGTCGATGCAAGTTGTGCATCGGTCGATGCAAGGTTGAGTTCCTGCGTTTTGACTTAAGTCAAACGCTGCGTTTTGAGTTAGGGAAAACCCTTAAGTCGACTTTTTGTCCCATTCGAGGGTTTCAGCCGTTTTGGAGAGCGAACGTGAGAGAGAAAGAGTTCTTGAGAGTTTTGGAGTTTTCTTGGAGTTTTGGTCCGTTCTGTAGAGATCTGTAGCTGGGATCGTTGTAGGAGCTTCCTAGAGGCTTGTTCTTGCTTGTTTCTTGTTCAGATTCGTCTTGGCACAGGTAAGTGCATGACCATGGCTGATCTAAGCTAGAGGAACCTTTAACTTGCTTGTTTGGTGTTGTTAGATGTGTTAGATCGTAGTTAAGGACGTTAGGAAGCTTTCTTGTGGCTTGGGAATGAGTTTCTGTGGTTGTAGGAGCAAGATCCGGCGAGAAGCTTCGAAATCACGGTGCTCGACGTTGCGTCGATCGATGCATTGCTTGCGTCGGTCGATGCAAGTGCGAGAGGCGCGATCAACTTTAGGGTTTTCGTGTTGCGTCGAGCATGCGTCGGTCGATGCAGACTGGGTATCGGTCGATGCAAGTGCAACTTGCATCGGTCGATGCAGCTTCGTCGATCGATGCTTCCTCAGTTGGCATCGGTCGATGCATGTTGGCATCGGTCGATGCTGAGTCCTGGTTCGTTGATCGTTGTGTGTTGATTGTTGTGTGTGGTTATTGGATACTCTATTGCTTGTGTGTATAGCCCAGTAGATGGGAGGATTGCCTTACTGAGTGTTTGTAAAATACTCACGCATTGCAATATGTGTTTGTGGTGCAGGTAAAGGCAAAGTGTGATCGTGGAATCAAGGCGATGAGGAAGGGATGTTCTAGAGGCTTGAGTGATTGTGGTCTAGCTATTGTTAGGTTGCTAGATTAAGTCGATGGAACATTGTAGGATGTTAGTTTGGTTATTCCTTTATTGGATCATGCGTTATTGTTGATTGGATTATTGTTATTGATTGTTGATAGGATGTTAGTGGGTATGGGACCACTAGTATATTAAGGTATTAAAAAAAAAAAAACGGGAAGGGTTGTTTCATTTTGGTATCAGAGCCCTTATGGTTCTAGGTCTAGGGTTCATTGTGCTTTTGTTGTTGATGTTTAGGATTCCATGCTATGATTGATTGTGTGAGTTGGGTCAACTGTGTGTGGCATGAAGTCCTAGAACATCCTCTTCGAGCCTGTTTTGTGATTCCACGGTAAGTTGTGTTTTTGTGTAATAGAATTATTGTTTGCTTAGCCTTCTGTTCTTGGTTGGCACAGATGGTTAGAGGTGGGGTTGCTGCTGGTCGCGGGCGTGGTCGTGGTCGTGGTCGGGGTCGGGGACGTGGTCGTGGTCGTGGTCGGGGGCGAGGTCAGGTTCTTGTGGCCAGTGAGAGTGTGACCCAGAGCATGGCCAGTGAGGAGATAGCGGAGTCACAGGCTGAGCCTATTGTGTCTGGAGACCAGGCTGGTTTGGGTGACGGTGTTGGTCACGGTGCTGCCCCGGGTGTGGGGGTTGCAGCAGGAGGTGCTCCGGGCAGGGAGGATGTCTTGATAGACTTGCTAGCTCAGGTAGCTCAGGCTTTGCAGCGACTTCCAGCAGCTGTGCCGCCAGTGGTTGGTGGGCAGGGTCCAGTGGTGCCGCCAGTGGTTGGTGGGCAGGATCCAGTAGTGCCGCCGGTGGTTGGTGGGCAGGATCCAGTAGTGCCGCCAGTGGGTGGTGGACAGGTTCCAGTGGTGCAGCCTGCAGCGGGTTTGCAGGCAGGTGTGCAGCCGGGGACCGAGGTAGTGGATGCACAGTATGTGCGGATGATGGAACAGCTGCGGCATGTGGGAGCAGGGTATTTCTCAGGGAGTACCGATCCGAGTGTAGCGGATGAGTGGAGAGAGCGGATGGAGGATATTTTCCTTTCGCTTAGGTGTCCCGACCGGTACAGAGTGGATCTGGCAGTGTTTTACTTGTCAGGAGATGCACGTGTGTGGTGGAGGTCGGTGACAGTACGGAGGGTGCGGCAGGGTATGTCTTGGGGAGATTTTGTGAGGGAGTTTAACTCCAAGTATTTTCCTCAGGAGGCTCTTGATCGCATGGAGGCACGGTTCTTGGGGTTGACTCAGGGAGACCGTACAGTGCGGGAGCTGGATGCGGAGTTCAGTCGGCTTGTGGGGTATGCAGGCAGGGCATGGGAGCCAGAGTCGGCTCAGGTGCGGAGGTTTTTGTTGGCTCTGCGAGATGATTTGAGGACTCGGTGCAGAGTGAGGAGCTATGCTACGAGAGCGGAGCTGGTTGAGGTTGCAGCTGGGATAGAGGATGACTTGAGGACACAGTTGGTGGTGGTCAGTCCAGCGGCTCAGACAGAGAAGACATTGGAGCAGGGCATTCCAAGCAAGGATAGGCAGTCGGAGCAAAGGCGTAAGAGGAGGCGGGAAGAGACGACAATGGCAGACCAGGGTAGCCAGAGATGCTATGGGTGCGGGAGCACGGATCACACGTTGGCAAACTGTTCCAAGAAAGGTGACTTGCAGGAGTACCGTCGTTTGTGTTATCATTGTGGGGAGGGGCATATCAGGCCTTTCTGCCCTAAGAGGAGGCAGGTGATGGAGGTTGTGGCACAGCCGAAGGAAGGACCGGGTGCCCATTCCGGCGTTTAGTTTTAGCTTTTGCTTTTTCATTCTTTCATTTTGTATTTTCGTTTGGATTTGTAAACGATTATTGCATTTGAAGTTCTAATAAAAGTTGGAGTTTTTTTGGTTTTGGGAATTGTGAAACCACTGGAAAGGAAATAGCTTGGGAATTCTATAAATGGAAAGTTTCCGTAAATAGAATGTCATTATAAATGGAAAGTTTTATAGAAGTTAGAGCTTTTCTATTTTTTTTGGAAAGTGTATGAAAATACCTTGAGAGAAGGGTGTTCCAGGGTGACCGGGTGGTGGTCATGGTGGTGTTCGGGTTATGAGTTCTCGTGAAAGCGCAATGCTAAAAGAAGAAAGTTTCTAAAAATAGAAGTTTCCAGAAATGGAAAGGGTTGAGGTAGATCTAGTCGGGAGATACTCGTTGACATCATACTTGTTTGCTCAGGATTGTGTGGGCCCAACTCATGTGATACCGATAGCTCGATGGACTTTGTGGCCAGAGAGTGGGAGTGGTATGTTTGCTTCGGATGACGATCCGAGAGCACGCTTTAGGGTGACGACCCAAGAGCGGGATATTTGAGACTCCTGATACCGTAGCTGTGAGCCGTGGCTCGGCAGTGAGCCGGTATGTCTCGAGGGTTGCGACCGGGCGGGGGGAGTGGGCATTTGAGACTCCCTGGATACCGTAGCTGTAGGCTGTGGCCTGGCAGTGAGCCGGTATGACTCGAAGGTTGCGACCTGAGAGCGGGGGGAGTGTGTGTGTGAGTGACTGTAACATCCGTGAACCGGATTTCCGGTTTAGGATGTGCATCGATCGATGCAGTAGGAGCATCGATCGATGCTGACTCAATTCTGTGCGTTTTGACGTAAGTCAAACGCTGCGTTTTGGGGTAGGAAAAGGGGAAAACCCTTAAGTCGTGTCTTTGGTCTCATTAGACGGTTTCAGCCGATTTTTTGAGAAAAAGAAAAGAGACAGAAGAGTTCCTGGAAGTTCTTGGTGATTCCTTGAGATTTGGGGCGTTCTTTGGTGAGATCTGTAGCTGGGATTGCTGTAGGAGCTTCCTGGAAGCGTGTTCTTGCTGTTTTATTGTTTAGATTCGTCTTGGCACAGGTAAGTGCAGGACCATGGCTTATCTAAGCTAGAGAATTCAGTGATTTGCTTGTTTCTTGTTGTTAGACGTATTAGGTTGATGTTATGGACGTTAGGAAGTTTTCTTGTGGCTTGGGTTTGAGTTTCGTGGTTGTAGGAACGAGATCCGGCGAAACCGGAGAAATCACGGTGCTCGACGTTGCGTCGATCGATGCATAGCTTGCATCGGTCGATGCAAGTGCGAGGACGGCGCGATGAACTTTAGGGTTTTCGTGTGCGTCGAGCATGCGTCGATCGATGCAGATTGGGTATCGGTCGATGCAAGTTATACTTGCATCGATCGATGCATGTGTGGCATCGGTCGATGCTATGTCCTGTTTTGGTTATTGTCTGTTGATTGTTGTGTGTTGATTACTGATACTCTAATGCTTGTGTGTATAGCCCAGTAGATGGGAGGATTGCCTTACTGAGTATTTATAAAATACTCATGCATTGCAATATGTGTTTGTGGTGCAGGTAAAGGCAAAGTGTGACCGTGGGATCCGGCGATGAAGAGGAGGATGTTCTAGGGACTCGGTTGGTTGCGGTTCTGGCATTGTTAGGTTGCTAGAGTTGAGTCTTAGAGCATTGTTTAGGTTGCTGTTTATTTGCTTTATGATGTTGGATCTTTAGTTAAGATTGAAATTGATATTGGAGTATTGTTATATTTTATTATTGGATTATATTGGATATTGCTATTGAATTTCCGCTGTTGGTTGTGTTTGTGGTTAGGTGACTAGTGGGTATGGGACCACTAGTTGTAGTTTATTTTATTATATTATATTTATTATTTATTAAAAGAAAAAAAAAAAAAAAAAAGGGTCGGTCGTTTCATTTTGGTATCAGAGCCCTTACGGTTCTAGGTTTGGGTTCACTAGGTTTCTGTTGTAGATGTTTGGGATTGCATGCTTTGATTGATTATGTGAGTTAGTCAATTGTGTGTGGCATGGAGTCCTAGAACATCCTCTTCGAGCCGACTGTGTGATTCCACGGTGAGTTTGTGTTTTTGTGTTTTTGTGTTATATTAAGATTGCTTGTTAGCCTCTGTTCTTGGAAGTGCAGTGGTTAAAGGTGTTTGAGTTGTTGGTCGTGGACGGGGACGTGGGCATGGTCGGGCGGGTCCCGAGGCCAGCGAGTGTGTGGTCCGAGTTCCACGAGGAGGTACGTCCGAGGGTCGTAAGCGTATCAGGAGGGACCAGAGAGGGTTAGCCGGTGTGAATGCCGGAGTGCTGGTAACCCAGGTGTGGGGTTGCAGCAGGTGGAGCCCAGGGTCGAGATGATCGCTTGGCGGATCTATTGGCGTATTGTGGGAGCGGTTACCGAGAGAGGGTACCAGTGCAGGCTCCGGTTGTACCGCATGTGGCGGGGTGCAGCCGAGGGCTGCGGATGTTGAGAGTTTCTGTCTTATGTTAAGAGGATGAGCGGTTGTAGATGACCGGTATGAGATTATTCTCAAGTGGTATCGGGCCTATAGAGGCGGATAGGTGGACATATGCAGTTGGAGCAGATATTTCTCTGTTTGGTGGTTATTCCAATTGGATAATGTAAGTTGAGTGGACAAGTGTAACATTGCAAAGTTATACTCGGACCACAGGAGGTACTTGTGTCGAGAGATGTTTATAGTCGTTAAGGATTGTTGCTCCTGAGGGGATGGTGATTCCCCTGAATACCGATAGCTCGAGGGCTGAGGGCTCCGAGAGTGGCA
The DNA here is from genome assembly GCA_023657505.1 of Camelina hispida. NCBI lineage: Eukaryota > Viridiplantae > Streptophyta > Magnoliopsida > Brassicales > Brassicaceae > Camelina > Camelina hispida. The sequence continues at coordinate 7,271,896 of CP094636.1, read as the reverse complement.
GAGTGGATGTTGTTCTCCTGAGGGGATGAGTAGTTCCCCGATACCGAGATCTTGAGGATTGTGGTCCAAGAGTGAGACGGTATAACTCGAAGACGCTGGTCTGAGAGTGAGATCGGTATGACTCGAAGGTTGCGACCTAAGAGTGGAAGAGTTGGGAGCAAGCAGTTCCTAGGACGTGAGTATAAACATAGCGTTTGAATGTAGACCTCGAGAGATTGACGGTAGTTTAATCTTAGATTTTAGGACTATGTTGGCCAGTGGGCCAGGATTTTATGACTAGAGCGGTTGTGAATTTTTGGGCTTTGCGCCAGATTGTGAGGCCGGTGGTGCTGGATTCCCGAGAAGGGAGTTACAGCAGTTTTGAGCCGGGAGAGGCATGTTTGCCAGATACATAAGTTTACGAGAAGCCTTCATGGCAGGATAAACTAATCGTTGCGACGATGTTGGATTACGTTCATTGGAGATGGACAGGGTTGCAAGATTCAAGGTTTTGGTAAGCTTGTTGGAGGGAATAAGTCAAGTGGTTTGAGCTAGCTGCCTGCAAAGCATTTGATACGGTGAATCGGAATATGCGAACGTATGGTACTTGTTTGTTTTATTACGCTCGTATTGATGATTTTCTGTGGAGAATTGCTAAGCGGGAAGCTAATTTTGGATTAAGCTATCTTGTGGAAGTTTCTCTAAGAGGCAAGTTACTAGAGGTTCTTGGACGAACAAGAGGATTGATATATTCATGTGGCAGCGAGTTGATGTCGGCATACTTAATTATATGTTTAGTTGAGCTGAGGAAGTAACTAGAGAATTTATGGAGCAAGGGTTTCATACGTTCTAGTGTATCACCGTGGAGAGCACCGGTGTTGTTTGTGAAGAAGAAGGATGGGAGTTTCAAGTTGTGCATTGATTATCGGGGTTTGAACCGGGTCACTGTGAAGAACAAGTATCCTCTTCCAAGGATTGATGAGTTGTTGGATCAGTTGAGGGTGCTACTTGATTCTCTAAGGTGGATCTGGCGTCGGGTTATCATCGGATACCGATAGATGAGGCAGATGTGAGGAAGACTGCTTTCAGGACGAGGTATGGGCATTATGAGTTTGTGGTGATGCCTTTCGGGTTGACTAACGCACCAGCAGCGTTTATGAGATTGATGAACAGGGTGTTTCAGGAGTTTCTGGATGTATTTGTCATCATTTTCATCGACGATATCCTGGTTTATTCTAAGAGTCTGAGGAGCATGCAGTGCATTTGAGGGCAGTTATGGAGAAGCTGCGGGAGCAGAAGTTGATTGCCAAGTTGAGCAAGTGCAGTTTCTGGCAGCGTGAGATGGGCTTTCTGGGTCACATTTTTTCTGCATAAGGGGTTTCTGTGGATCAGAGAAGATTCAGGCTATCAGGAATTGGCCTAGACCGCAGAATGCTACGAGAGATCAGCAGTTTTCTCGGATTGGCATGTTATTACAGGAGATTTGTGCAGGGGTTTGCAAGCAGAGCACGTCCTATGACTAAGTTGACAGGGAAGGATGTTCCTTTTGTCTGGTCAGAAGAGTGTGAGGAAGGCTTTGCAAGCCTGAAGGAGATGTTGACTACTGCGCCAGTTTTGGCTTTGCCGGAGCAGGGAGAACCCTATGTGGTTTACACAGATGCATCTAGAGTTGGTTTGGGGTGTGTTCTGATGCAACATGGGAAGGTTATTGCCTATGCATCGCGGCAGTTGCGGGTGCATGAAGGCAACTATCCTACTCATGATTTGGAGATGGGTGCTGTAGTTTTTGCCACGAAGATTTGGAGATCTTATCTTTATGGTGCAAAGGTACAGGTGTTCACAGACCATAAGAGCCTGAAGTATATATATTCACTCAGCCTGAGTTGAACTTGAGACAGAGGCGGTGGATGGAGCTTGTGGCAGATTATGTTTTGGAGATAGCCTATCATCCTGGTAAGGCTAACACGGTTGCGATGCTCGAGTCGGAAGAGGGTAGCTTCGGCTCAGGAGCAGGAGATGGAGTCTCTAGTAGGAGAGATCAGTGCGTTGAGCTTGTGTGCTGTTTCATTGGAACCGTTGGGTTTGGAAGCAGTTGACCGAGCAGATCTTTTGAGTAGGGTGCGGTTGGCACAGGAGAAGGATTTGGGGCTGGTGAATGCCTCAAAGGATGTTGAGTCGAGTATCAGGTCTCAGATAATGGTACTATCTTGGTGCATGGTCGGATTTGTGTGTCCAAGGATGAGGAGTTGAGGCAGGAGATTCTGAGAGAGGCTCATTCGAGCAAGCTGTCTATTCATCCAGGAGCGACTAAGATGTACTGTGACCTCAAGAGGTACTATCATTGGGTCGGGATGAAGAAGGATGTAGCGGGTTGGGTTTCGAGGTGTGATGTGTGTCAGCTAGTAAAGGCTGAGCATCAGATTCCTGACGGGTTACTGAAGAGTTTACCCATTCCTGAGTGGAAGTGGGATATGATTACCATGGATTTTGTGGTAGGCTTACCAGTGTCACGGACTTTTGATGCTATCGGGTCATCGTGGACCGGTTGACTAAGGCAGCACATTTTCTGGCCATTAAGAAGACTGATGGAGCAGCGGTCTTGGCTAAGAAGTATGTGAGGAGATAGTCAGATTGCACGGGGTGCCAGCGAGCATTGTGTCTGACAGAGATTCTAAGTTCACTTCGGTGTTCTGGCAGGCATTTCAGGCAGAGATGGGCACTAAGGTGCATATGAGTACAGCTTATCATCCCCAGACAGATGGACAGTCGAGAGGACAATCCAGACGTTGGAGGTTTGCTGAGGATGTGTGTTTTGGATTGGGGTGGCCATTGGGCAGATCACCTGAACCTGGTAGAGTTTGCTTACAACAACAGCTATCAGGCGAGTATTGGTATGGCTCCTTATGAGGCTTTGTATGGGAGACCGTGTCGTACACCATTATGCTGGACTCAGGTGGGGGAGAGGAGCATGTACGGGGCAGATTTTGGTTCAGGAGACCTCAGAGAAGATTCGGGTTCTCAAGCTGAACATGAAAGAGGCTCAGGATAGGCAGAGGAGTTATGCTGATAAGAGGAGGAGAGACCTGGAGTTTCAGGTAGGAGACTAAGTTGAGTCCGAGGTATAGGGGTCCGTTCAGAGTGATTGAGCGAGTTGGACCAGTGGCATATAGACTGGAGTTACCTGAGGTTATGCGTGCTTTCCATAAGGTATTCCATGTGTCTACGTTGCGGAAGTGTCTCCGTGAGGATGATCAGTTGTTGGCTAAGATTCCAGAAGATCTTCAGCCTAACATGACTTTGGAGGCGAGACCAGTGAGGGTTCTCGAGAGGAGGATCAAGGAACTTCGGAAGAAGAAGGTTCCTTTGAGGAGAGTCCTTTGGGACTGTGATGGTGTGGAGGAGCAGACTTGGGAACCTGAGGCAAGGATGAAGGCAAGGTTCAAGAAGTGGTATGAGAAGCAACCACAACCTGAGCTTGCCTAGTCTGGTTCCGTCTGTAATCCGTGGCTGGAGCGGGAATGGAGTATTCCAGCCCATCTCTCTTGTTACTCGGTCGCTTGGGATGGTTGGTTGTGCGACTCAGTAACAAGATGAGGTGGTGCTCGGGGTACAAAGTTTCCGCGAGGCGGGTTTGGGGGAAAACTTTCCCGAAATAGAAGTTTTCTTAAGTGGAAAGTTTCCAGAATTGGAAAGTGCTAAATATGGAAAGTTTCTCAGGAGAGAGAATTTGTCCATTTTAGCGGTGGGAAGCCTGGGAGGGGCTTTTGTGCCTTTGTGGCGGACTTTCGAGTCAGAGTGCCTGTGTGTGGCGGTCTTGTTAGACATTGTGTGGCCTTTGTGGCGGGCTTTTAGCCAATTGTGTGGCCTGTGTGGCGGGCTTTTAGCCAATTGTGTGGCCTTTGTGGCGGGCTTTTAGCCGTTTGTTGGCCTTTGTGGCGGGCTGTTTAGCCAGAGTGTCTTTGTGACGGTCCTTCGGGACAGATGGTCTTTGTGACGGTCCTTCGGGACAGATGGTCTTTGTGACGGTCCTTCGGGACAGATGGTCTTTGTGACGGTCCTTCGGGACAGATGGTCTTCGTGACGGTCCTTCGGGACAGATGGTCTTCGTGACGGTCCTTCGGGACGAGTGGCCTTGGTGGCGGTCCTTTTAGGACATTTGTTTGGCCTTGGTGGCGGTCCTCGTGAGGACATTTTGTTGGCCTTTGTGGCGGCCCTTGTGGCGTGTATATGATCCTTGTGTGGTCATATGGTATTCCAGTGAGGGAATATGTGGCTGGTAGAACATTGAGATGTTTTTACGCGAGTCACGGGAAGGAAACCTGGATAGGGATAGGACTCGGACGTGTTCAGAATCGTTTGCTCGCGGCTCTTGGAGGACTTTGGTTCTCCTAGTACTGCCATACTCGGAGACTTTGTGACTTTGGAGTATGGTTGGTATATCGACTTCGGACGACGGTCCGGAGCGCGCTGTAGGGTGACGACCCGAGAGACGAGTTTGGATTTTTCCTTATATATTATGGCATGCGGGCTTAGGCCCGATGAGGAGCCAACATTGGCATGCAGACTTAGGTCTGATGAGGAGCCGATGAAACTCGGGGTTTAGGCCTATGAGAAAAAGGAAAGTCCAGTCGAGAGCAGATGATGCCTGGAGCGTGAGTCTATCGCCTAGAGGTGACCTTCTGTAGATCGGTCGGAGGAGTGCGGGCCGTGGAGACGGTTGCACGGGAGTCCTTGGCTGATGGTTGTTTGGGATTCGAGGACGAATCCAGTTTGGTGGGGAGAATTGTAACATCCGTGAACCGGATTTCCGGTTTAGGATGTGCATCGATCGATGCAGTAGGAGCATCGATCGATGCTGACTCAATTCTGTGCGTTTTGACGTAAGTCAAACGCTGCGTTTTGGGGTAGGAAAAGGGGAAAACCCTTATGTCGTGTCTTTGGTCTCATTAGACGGTTTCAGCCGATTTTTTGAGAAAAAGAAAAGAGACAGAAGAGTTCCTGGAAGTTCTTGGTGATTCCTTGAGATTTGGGGCGTTCTTTGGTGAGATCTGTAGCTGGGATTGCTGTAGGAGCTTCCTGGAAGCGTGTTCTTGCTGTTTTATTGTTTAGATTCGTCTTGGCACAGGTAAGTGCAGGACCATGGCTTATCTAAGCTAGAGAATTCAGTGATTTGCTTGTTTCTTGTTGTTAGACGTATTAGGTTGATGTTATGGACGTTAGGAAGTTTTCTTGTGGCTTGGGTTTGAGTTTCTGTGGTTGTAGGAACGAGATCCGGCGAGAAACTTCGGAGAAATCACGGTGCTCGACGTTGCGTCGATCGATGCATAGCTTGCATCGGTCGATGCAAGTGCGAGGACGGCGCGATGAACTTTAGGGTTTTCGTGTGCGTCGAGCATGCGTCGATCGATGCAGATTGGGTATCGGTCGATGCAAGTTATACTTGCATCGATCGATGCAGCTTCTGTATCGATCGATGCTTCTCTGTTGGCATCGATCGATGCATGTGTGGCATCGGTCGATGCTATGTCCTATTTTGGTTATTGTCTGTTGATTGTTGTGTGTTGATTACTGATACTCTAATGCTTGTGTGTATAGCCCAGTAGATGGGAGGATTGCCTTACTGAGTATTTATAAAATACTCATGCATTGCAATATGTGTTTGTGGTGCAGGTAAAGGCAAAGTGTGACCGTGGGATCCAGGCGATGAAGAGGAGGATGTTCTAGGGACTCGGTTGGTTGCGGTTCTGGCATTGTTAGGTTGCTAGAGTTGAGTCTTAGAGCATTGTTTAGGTTGCTGTTTATTTGCTTTATGATGTTGGATCTTTAGTTAAGATTGAAATTGATATTGGAGTATTGTTATATTTTATTATTGGATTATATTGGATATTGCTATTGAATTTCCGCTGTTGGTTGTGTTTGTGGTTAGGTGACTAGTGGGTATGGGACCACTAGTTGTAGTTTATTTTATTATATTATATTTATTATTTATTAAAAGAAAAAAAAAAAAAAAGGGTCGGTCGTTTCAGTGACTTCCTGGATGCCGTAGCTTAAGGCGGTTGGCCTGATAGCGAGCCGGCATGATTCGTTGGTTGCGACCACGGACGGGGGAAGCACTGAGTTGTGAGCAAATGGTGTCTTTGATGTGAGTATATTGACTAGAGGGAGACCTCGAGGGTCAGTCGGAGGTGTGCGGGCTGTTGCGACAGTGGCACGGGAAACCTTGGCTGATGGTGTTTAGTCCGGTCTGGGGACGTGCGGGCCGTGTTGACGGTGGCACAGAGGTCCTTGGAGGATGGACGGTACTGCGGGATTCCAGGACGAATCCAGTTTGGTGGGGGAGAATTGTAACATCCGTGAACCGAAATCCCGGTTTAGGATCTGCATCGGTCGATGCAAGTTGTGCATCGGTCGATGCAAGGTTGAGTTCCTGCGTTTTGACTTAAGTCAAACGCTGCGTTTTGAGTTAGGGAAAACCCTTAAGTCGACTTTTTGTCCCATTCGAGGGTTTCAGCCGTTTTTGGAGAGCGAACGTGAGAGAGAAAGAGTTCTTGAGAGTTTCTGGAGTTTTCTTGGAGTTTTGGTGCGTTCCTGTAGAGATCTGTAGCTGGGATCGTTGTAGGAGCTTCCTAGAGGCTTGTTCTTGCTTGTTTCTTGTTCAGATTCGTCTTGGCACAGGTAAGTGCATGACCATGGCTGATCTAAGCTAGAGGAACCTTTAACTTGCTTGTTTGGTGTTGTTAGATGTGTTAGATCGTAGTTAAGGACGTTAGGAAGCTTTCTTGTGGCTTGGGAATGAGTTTCTGTGGTTGTAGGAACGAGATCCGGCGAGAAGCTTCGGGGAAATCACGGTGCTCGACGTTGCGTCGATCGATGCATTGCTTGCGTCGGTCGATGCAAGTGCGAGGACGGCGCGATCAACTTTAGGGTTTTCGTGTTGCGTCGAGCATGCGTCGGTCGATGCAGACTAGGTATCGGTCGATGCAAGTGCAACTTGCATCGGTCGATGCAGCTTCTGCGTCGATCGATGCTTCCTCAGTTGGCATCGGTCGATGCATGTTGGCATCGGTCGATGCTGAGTCCTGGTTCGTTGATCGTTGTGTGTTGATTGTTGTGTGTGGTTATTGGATACTCTATTGTTTGTGTGTATAACCCAGTAGATGGGAGGATTGCCTTACTGAGTGTTTGTAAAATACTCACGCATTGCAATATGTGTTTGTGGTGCAGGTAAAGGCAAAGTGTGATCGTGGAATCAAGGCGATGAGGAAGGGATGTTCTAGAGGCTTGAGTGATTGTGGTCTAGCTATTGTTAGGTTGCTAGATTAAGTCGATGGAACATTGTAGGATGTTAGTTTGGTTATTCCTTTATTGGATCATGCGTTATTGTTGATTGGATTATTGTTATTGATTGTTGATAGGATGTTAGTGGGTATGGGACCACTAGTATATTAAGGTATTAAAAAAAAAACGGGAAGGGTTGTTTCAGTTTGTAAACGATTTCTCTAGAAAAGCATGGATTTATTTTCTCAAAACAAAAGATGAAGCTTTCTCCAGGTTCGTTGAATGGCTCGCTCTAGTTGAAAATCAAAGTGAAAAGAAGCTGAAGGCTCTAAGAACAAAAAATGGTATGGAGTACTGCAATAAAGTCTTCGATGACTATTGTAAGGAGAAAGGGATACTAAGGCACAAAAAATGTCCTTATACCCCTCAACAAAATGGGGTAGCAGAGAGATTAAATCGGACAGTGCTTGAGAAGGTGAAAAGCTTACTGAGTGAAACTGGATTAGGAGAATCATTCTGGGCAGAAGCTTCGTCTACAGTCGTGTATGTGATGAACAGAACTCCATCCACTCCATTGAACTTTTAGATTCCTGAAGAGGTTTGGACAGGAAGGAAACCGGAGTATGATCACTTAAGAAGGTTTGGCTGCTTGGTTTACTATCATGTTGATCAAGGAAAGTTAAAACCAAGAGCCAAGAAGGGGGTGTTCATGGGGTATCCACAAGGAGTTAAAGGTTACAGAATTTGGAGTACTAAGGACAGAAAAGGCATTGTCAGTCGAGATGTAACATTTTGTGAAGATATTCTGTACAAGGATATCAGAAAATTGCCTGAAACTGAAGAGGCGATATCTGAACAACATGGGAAACAAGTAACATTCATTTTACCCAGTGAAACTACAAGGGGTGAGGCTTCTGGATCCACAAACGAGGCAACATTGGAGGAAGGTGGATCTCCCATAGGAGAAGGTAGAGCTCCTTTAGAAGATGGACCAGAAGAGGAAGAATCAGAGGAAGATTCGGGAAATGACAGTAATGAGCTCAGAAATTACCAACTTGCACGAGACAGGGAAAGAAGAGTAAACATCAAACCACCAAGCAGGTTTGATAATGGAGATGTTGCGGGTTTTGCTCTCACCATGTCTCAACTCATAAATGCTGAAGAGCCTAAAACCTATGAGGAAGCAATAAGCTGTAAAGATAGGCTAAAGTGGATTGCTGCTATAGAGGAAGAGATGAGCTCACATCATAAGAATCAAACATGGATCGATGTGAGCAGAACAGAAGGTATGAGAACCATTGGTTGTAAGTGGATCTTTAAACTTAAACCAGGAATACCAGGAGTGGAAGGACCTAGATACAAAGCTAGGCTAGTAGCAAAAGGGTTTTCTCAGATTGAAGGTATAGATTACCATGAAGTTTTTGCACCAGTGGTTAAACACATCACCATACGGTTTGTGTTGTCTATGGTAGTGTACAGAGACCTTGAATTGGAGCAAATGGATGTAAAAACGGTGTTCTTACATGGAAATCTAGAAGAGAAGATCTTTATGGAACCGCCACAGGGGTATGAAAATGGGGATCAAGTCTGTTCACTACAGAAAGCTCTATACGGATTGAAGCAGTCTCCAAGGCAATGGAACCTAAGGTTCGATCAGTTCATGAAATCTCAGAAGTATGAGCGAAGTCAGTATGATTCATGTGTTTACTTCAAGTGTTTGAAAGGTGATGAATATGTCTATCTACTACTCTACGTAGATGACATGTTATTGGTTGTTAAAGACAAGGCAGAGATTTCAAGACTGAAGGAAGTTGAGCAGTGGGTTTGAGATGAAGGATCTCGGAAATGCAAAGAGGATTTTGGGCATGGACATTACCAGAGACCGAGAGAAAGGTGTGTTGTTACTGTCTCAAGAAAGCTACCTAGAAAAGGTTCTAGTAACCTTTGGAATGAACAATGCAAGACCAGTTCAGACTCCTATGGGAGCATAATTCAAGCTATCTGGAACAAAACCAGAAGCTAAAGAGAAAGCTGAGGCAGAAATGAGAAGCATACCTTATACAAGTGCTGTAGGCAGTCTCATGTACTCCATGGTTGGGACACGGCCGGACATTGCATATGCAGTAGGTCTGGTAAGTCGGTTCATGAGCTCCCTTGCAAAGAACATTGGAAAGCAGTTAAATGGGTGTTGCGGTACATAAGAAACACATCAGATTTCAAACTCACATTCACAAAGTCAAAAGAGTTTAAGGTCGTAGGCTACTCTGATAGTGACTATGCAGCTGATTTGGATAAAAGAAGATCAATTACCGGGTATATCTTCCAAGTTGGAGGAAACACGATCAGCTGGAGGTCTGGTCTCCAACAAGTACTAGCCCAATCAACGACCGAAGCAGAGTATATGACACTCTCAGAAGCTGCCAAAGAGGCTCTGTGGTTGATGAGGATAGTGAGCGAGCTCGGAATTCCGCAAGAGTGTGTTGAAATCTTCAGTGATTCCCAAAGCGCCATTTGTTTGGCCAAGAACAGTGTACACCACGAAAGAACAAAGCACATCCAGGTGCGGTATCATTTCATTCGAGATGAAATTGAGAAGGGTACATTGAAGGTTTCGAAGATCAACACAAAAGAAAACCCGGCCGATTTGTTGACAAAATCGATACCGGTGAAGAAATTTGAGGAGGGTCTGAGTGACTTGAAGGTGCTTCGGCACTGATACATAACTCGGTGAAGAGCTAGGGTTCCGTCGGTAAAGGCGGAACGGTTGTTTCTGGTGGTGAAGTCAGAAACAATAAGGGGGTCGACTCTTCGTTGGTCTGTCTGAGCAAATCAAGGTGGAGATTGTCGTTTTGGTGATTTGGATCAGACAGGTGGGCTTACGCTAAAGGGTTGGGCCGATAAATGATGAATAGGCCCAGCTTGGTCTGCTAAGGATAAGCCCTGGAAATCAAACGACAAGGACACTGTCGCTTTGGTCGGTAACACACATGATGCGTGAACCGTACAGGTTTGTCTTGTTTCAACCTACAAGACAACGATAGAGTGCTATTAAAGGAGAGAGGAAAAGAGGGAACAAAGCAGAGAAGCATTTGGCATTACATTACAGAGAAAAGGACTGAGTGGTTAGGGAGAGAGAAACTGAGAGCGAGTGAGAGAGACTTTTGTCTTCTTCATTGTTCTTGTTCTTTCTTGGGGTCTTGTTCTTTGTAAGGTGAGAGACGTGAGCTTGGGGTGAGTTTATTCAAGTTGTAACTGCTACTCTGATACTCCTTGTGGACCGGTTTCAGGTTCACCGAGACGTACCAGGATCACATTGATCCTGGGAACTCGTATATCCTTGTGTCTCTTTACTTTTCTTGCACAACAAACATACAAACCTGCAAAACACAAAACAGAGCAAAAGTAAACACAACCTGTTAGTCTTACTCGGTCGTTTCTTGGTTAAAGACTCAAAGAAAATCCTAACAATTCAGATTCTGTCTTCGAACCGTCACCTACGACAGGTCTTACCTGTCATAAGTCTCCCAGAATAGATCAATTCCCTTGTTGGGAACAGATCAACAATACTTCTTTCATATCCAATTTTATATTGTTGTAAAAATTATATATATATATATATATTGTTTTAAATTTACTTAGTGATTTTAAAAATTTTACCCAACTAGCGACTGTTTATAAATAGTATATATGTAGCATTGATATATTTTAAATGAGAATTTATATAGAATGTTAAAATTCTGTTTTTCGTTTCCTTTTCAATTTATTATACTAAGTTCAAATCTTACAAATTTGATTTCTGCTCATGGTATGGAAAACACGTTTATAATTTAGTTATATTACCTAATTTAATTGTCACTACCGCGCTTTGGTCATAGATTCAAAGGAAATAATTTTAATCGGTGAAAAAGGACAAATAAAGTGTTTGAAAATAAATATGGGTATAACTAAACAACTAAACAATTAGTTTTAAATTTCAATTGGCGAAGTTTTTCTATCATTGGAAAAGACTATTTAAAAACTAATAAAATCATGTAATAAGTTAGGAAAATCATGGCAATCTTCGAAAGTTTGTGACTTCTTCTTATTCATCTCAAAAGTCAAAACGTGTCTTATTAAACTTCATACTGTCATATCATGATTCTCGAGTAAAGATTGTTTTTCACTCTATAATATAATATTATTAATATTATTATCTTTCTATTCAGTAATTTAAATTATTCTAATTTTTTGTCAAACTGATATATTATCTTTCTATTCAGTAATTTAAATTATATTTTTCCAAAATATAGAATATAGAATTGTTTAGAATTTTTTTTATCTATTCTATTTGTTAACAACCCCAATTTAAGTGGAATAAAACGTGTCTCTTAATATTCTTAATTATTCATTTTATTTTTTTTTTTGTGGTCAATTAATGTGTTCAATTAATGAGTTATTTTGTGTTAAAAATTTCCTTAATAAACGTGCTTTTAACCAAATAATTTTATATTTTGGAACAGAGGGAGTATAATTTAATTTTACAAATTTGTGTTGAGAATAATATATTATATGTAACAAAACAAACCGTGAAATAAGGCAAATTGGAAGTAGCAGTAGAAAAAGTCCAAAACACACTGATAGATCATCAGATGAAATAATTGTAAAAAAATAAATTTACAGCTCGTATACCCTAAAGGTACACTTTCATTCAGATAACTCAGAGAGCTATTTTTCAAGTGGAAGAAACAAAGAACAAGTTTTGTCGTTACAAAGGCATATTTTAGATGGTGAGATTTTCTTGGAGCGCAAGGAACGAGCCTATGATCTTGCCACCGAGATCTGGGAATGTCTCGCATCCAGGAAGAGAACTCACTTTGCCTGTTCTATCGACGTGAACTGGATACTTGAGAAGATGACCTTGCATCTCTGTTACCTCCTCTGCTGCATACTGTCTCCAATTGAGCTCACTCAATTGCCTTACTCGTCTTACGCATTCCATGTTCTCTGGTTCCTCGAAACCTTGCTCTAGAAACCCTAGATGTTCTGCCCATAAGGACATTCTATATCCAAAAATCTGCAAGAAATTGGGACAAACTAGGTTTCAGACATGTTTCTGAGGACATAGAATGGTGGGTTTCTAGTTTTTCTACATAGAATGCTAGCCCAGATTGAAAAGTAAAAGTCTTTGAAAGTTTTTTTACCTGACCACGAGGACGAGAACCTTTCATAGCCCATGAATGGTGAGGCTGATACCCTCCCATGGCGATTTCAGTGTCTCTAGTTCCTTCCAAGGATCTCTGGTTGATATTCGCAGAACCAATTAAGACAAACTCATCATCCACTACCATACCTTTGGAATGAACATATATCATGAATCTCCGACTCTTCAAAGCTTGCACCTAGATTTGTTTGTTGTTTCAGTGAGTAAACGAGTCCATTGAGCCACAATCAAAGATTTCAAAAGAAGACAATTATATACGTATACCTGTGAAGCATTTGCATTTGGCTGAGGTGGAGTCCGTGGACTATTATATACGCTAACTGTTCCATCAGGGACCTCTCTTGTTCCAAGACAGAAAAAGTTCAAAAAGTCTTGTGGCTCCAACTGCCCATCAAGACCAACTTCAACAAGTGCCTTGTGGATGGTTTGATACATCATTTGCATTGTTTTGTGCTGCAGAGATTATGAAAAAATTTCCGGTATAAAGAAGGCAAGATTGTTCGTCAAGATCGGTTTTTTTTTTTGTAGCAAAGAACTGATAAGCTATTTACCTGCCAGTAGAGAATTCTCTGAATAGGGTTACTTGTTGGAGCACCTTCCGGCCACATTGGAATGACAATATAAGCAGCAAACTTCTCCCTTGCTCTAATCTTATTAGCAATCTTAAGTGCGATTTCCATCGGGATTAGATTATTAGCACCTGCAATGACAAACCTCCTTGTTTATTATTACTGCACCCATTGATTACTGAGCTTGCATTTAAAAGCTTTCAATACTCTTACCCAAGTCCTTGTTCGAATCCCAGTTGAATGATGATCCAAGAAAATATTGATTCTCAATGTAGATGAAGTGCTGAGCTGATCGTATGGCCTTAACATAAGCTGCGTGTATGCTCATATCTATGAGAATATTCTTCCCACATAGAAGATTCTGTTCATATATATACAAAATCAGTAGAGAATATAGCAACATGATGGTGATTGAAAATGACAAGCTAAAGCTGTTCCGAGTTGTCCTTACTCTTCCAGTAGCTTCCTTTGGGTCCTTCGGAAACCCTTTGACTGAACTTGAATCAATTGAACGGAAAATCTAATGATTAAGCCATGGGAAGATATGAGATTCTTTTCGTCAGCACCACATATAACGATAAGCATAATGATGTAATTTGAACAAGTGAGACTTGCTGCATTACCTGAACATGCCAAGACTCTGGATCATTATCATTAGCAGAAGAAGCTTCAGAAAGTCCCATGATGTCGGGAATTCTGTCTATCCTAAGCAAAGAATCATCAGAAGACGATCTTAGTTTCCCAATTCCGCGAGGTTTGGAAGCTTTTAGCCAGCGTTCCTCAAAATTAGCAAGCACATCATATGCAGCTGGACCATCAATCTTGCTGTGAAGATCATGCCATGGTTCTCTTGGTCCATCATCTGCAGTAGTCTATTACCAAAAAAAATAATTTACACAGATCAAGAATAGTTGAACCAAATTCCAAAATAGCAACCAAACAGGATTTTTCTTAGATGATTACCACAAAATTTGGGTTATGGAAGTCATCTTTATGGAGTGTCTTTAATGTCCTGAAGAGAGAATGCTTGGGAGTATCAAATCGTCCGTTGCACAAGTCTAGCCCTCCAACAAATGCTACGATCTTTCTTCTGTTCTGAGCTGCATCAGCATCTACAATCACAGTTTTTTGATGATGGGTGTAGATTGTTCCGACTTCCTGATCATCATAATGACACTTAAATTTCAGTAAATGAAGCTCTCAACACACGGAAGTTTAAGCAGTAATGCAGTAACTAATGACTAATGAGCATCCTACAGATTTTTTTATGAAGCTGTGACCTTTCCCCCCAGATCTGGGACAAAGGAGAACCTGCACGGACGAATGCTTGAAAAAACGGCGAGTCTCCTCATCGCTAGTGTTCATAACTCCTTGCTACATGCAACAAAATACCAGTGGTCATTAAAACGATGGAAGGATTGTTACTTCAGTTAGTGTAGACATGTAAATGGTCTAATGGAAGCAAACTTATGCTTTCCCAGCAAAACAAACAGAAAAGTGTCAGAATTCAGAATCCAGAATAGTAGGCGGATTAAATAGAATCAATTGAGAAAACAACTATGTGCGCGGATCAAGAAGAAAACATTAGACTTGCACATCTAATACATTTAGTATGCAAGCAAACAAAGAGCTAAAACATAAAAATAAAAAAAATCCAGATAAAAAGAAAAAATCTCAGAACCAACTCTCAAAAGCAGAGAATATAATAGAAGCACAGAGGAAAGTATAAAATGCAACTAAAAACAACCTTCTATGTGAAAAGTTAAGAACAAAACATTATACCACCAGAGACGCTGCCTAGAATTAGTTAAGGGATAGCTTTAGATCCAAATTGAAAAACAAGAGCAATACAGTGTGAATATCTAAAAGTATGTAGCTCCATAATCTAGTTCGGTCAAATGTATGACATGTATCATTATGGAAACTTTTTTCTCTACCCGAATGCAAATCTGCTAGCATATAATTCATAGGATACACAATGTGAGATATATCTGTAAACTTGATATTATGGTAAACAAAAATAGAATATATGAAGCAGAGAAAACAGAGTTATGTAGATTCTTACTGTTTTGAATCCCAGAAGGCTCCTTGAAGTTGGATCATCCCACACCAAAACCAACACTCTAACACCTTCTTGAGATTTGTCTTTAAGCAAATCCCCTAATGTACCTTTGGTCGGATCATTGTTCTCACGAACCAACCTAACCGGATGGAAAACTGACCAACCTGTGATATAAATCAACCTCCTTGCCTGTCTTATTGCATCAGCCATATCCTCCCAGCACTTCCCATTTCTATACTGAATCCCACCATCGAGATGTACACTCGGAAGAGTACCGTCATCAACATGAGCATCCTGATACAGAGTAACCCTACCACCTTTCCTCAAAGGGAAGTAAGTACCAGGAACTCCAACACAGTCATTACCAAAACCAACACCCATTTGGTAAAGTCTCATTCTTTCCATAGGAGTGTACTGAATAGACAAACCCAACACAGCACCAGCTTTACAAGGCTTCCCACTACTGTTAAGTATAGGAAACAGCCCTTCGATTCTATTCCCTGAACACAACTGCTCAGTAGGGATACCAACAGCTCCCATGATCTGTGAACCAATAATATCACTATCTTTCACCACAAAGTGCACTTCAGCAGCACTATGAGCCACAGGTACATCAAAATGCTGCATCCAAACAGGATTCTCACTGTTGCTAATCACAAAAGTTCTACCAATGACAGCACCAGAGATAGAGACAGTGACATAAGGATCACTTGTGATCTTTGAAGACTTCTCACCTTCCACTTTAGTACTGTTCCTCCTTCCTAACCCAGATAACATGCCACCAAGTCTGTTATGGAACCCATCCATGTTAGGAAGGTGTTTAGCTTCCTTAACCCAAATGTCTAAGTTACCATGTAACAACTCAACCCTCAAAGAGCCACTACTCGTAGCAAAAGGCACGAATTGCTGGCCAAACCCGTGGCTTGACCCTCCTCCCATTGACATCGTCTCAGTATAAACCGGATGATACGCCATAGAAACAAAATCAAAAACACCCCAAAGTTGGAAACTTTCAGTAAAGCAGATCAAATCTTAAGCATAACCCAGTTTCAGTGAGACAAAAGATCGATCACTTGGTGGGCTGTAACCGAGAGATCAAGTGTAAACAAATAAATAAAAAAAAGGATAAAACTTTGAGAATATACAAACTCGATTCAAATCTAAGAATTAAATGGGGGATCTAAAAATGTGGGGAATTCAGATTTTTTAATTTTGGTGAAGAAGAAGAAGAAGGTGGGAGGAAACGAAGGGATACGTTGACTTGAAACGGAAGAATCGGAAAAAAAGTGAGCTGGAACAATATTTAAGATTTTTTGGGCTGCCGTTGTTGAACCGTTCTACCATTTAATGACCACTATTTGTATTTTGGTAATTATTTTACTTTAATCAATCACAAATGCCAAAATAAATTTATTTGTATTTAAGTGACGACTAAGAAGACTTCCACTTCTTCTGATATAGGGCTGCTTTAGAAACTGTATATATTCTCTCTGGTCCCTCATTTGATGTAACTTCAATTTGATTGGAGCTATATGAACAACAAGAGGGTGAATAACTAACAAGTAAATATTCGACACAATCATTGAATTAAATTATATAGGAGCATAGTTTTTTTTAAAAAAAACATTATGACATTATATATAATGGAATCTTCCTTAATTATGAACCTTAATTTCCAACAGCTCTAGTGGATTCAAATTATCTCAGTCGTGGTCCTAGCGCATCATTGTCTTATACAGAAAGACAACAAAAATAAAGGAAAGTTGACGTTGTTAGTTTGTAAAGAACTTTCAAATTTGAAATAGATGGATTTTGGGAAATAATCTGTAGGATTTTATTAGTTTATTATTGTAATTAGTCAAATATGATTAGCTAAATAAGTTATTAACAATCACATTCTCCGATTTGCAACTTGAAAAAGTTGGGACTTGGGAGATTAGTCAAACCGAGCCGGCTAAGCAGAATTATATTATACTAAAAACATGAAATAACATCACACACAATCGCCGTTTACTCCGTCAAAAAAAATTACTACGGCGATCAGTCTGAAGGGAAAAGCGAAATGGTAATCTCAGTTCTCACAACACACAAGGATAAAAAGAAAAAGCTCTGATTTATGAGCAACAAAAATTAGTTTAAGCAAAGCGCAATTACAGTTTATTTAATTTTTTCGAATTAAAAGTTAAAACCAGACAAATTAAAAAGCTTAAAATTAGTTAGAGAGAGAAAAAAAAGAGTTTGGGATTTACAGCAGTGACACGAGGATTTACATGATTCTACATTTGCTATCTTTATCTTTAGGGGATTTGCCGTCATGTCTAGAAGACGCAGCTGATGATGGCCTATGGCTGCTCCTTGGTACCTGCAATGTTCAGTACAATAACTGATCATTAACATTCATGGAAAGACCAAAAGAAGCAAAGCTACCTTTTCAATGAGATTCTTTATCATTGTAGTATAATATTGCAATGTGCAAGTCACATCATAATCTACCTTTTTCTCAAAATACCTGCTTTTCTAGAATATACTATTCAATTTTTTTCCAAGATATTAATAGTGTTATGAGTAGTAATCAAATACCTGTGGACCAGTGACCAATCGTGAGGTAGCAACACCTGTTGGTTGTGGAGTCGGATTACTGCGTGGGCTCTGGTCCTCAAACTCTTGTTGTTGCAAAGCTATTGCCAGTTGTAGATCAGAGCTGCATAGTACCATGGAAATCAAACAATCATAAAAACATGTTTTAAAGAGGACATTTATAACAAATTGTGTTCTTGGTGAGAGACAATGGGTTAGTGGTCAAAGAAAGGTATGTGATAATTACTTGACATCTATGTCTGTGTCCGCCACATTGTTGATGCTGGCAAGGTAATCCTATGAGGGACAACCAATAGATTAAAACAAATATTTAAAAAAATGGTAAAAGGACAAGATCTTGCATAAATAAAAATGACTATGTAATGAGGAACACATACAGCAGTATTTGTGACTGCGTTTCGTTCATCCCATGTGCCACTTGCGCCACCTGTGCTGCTGTCAATTTTGAAGTCCTTGAAGGTGGCAGTCATAAATGCAGTGTCGCCATTAACCTGTAACCAGATTGCATGTCAATAGTGGTCACAACAAGCCTAGCGTTAAAGAGATTGTGGGCAAATTTATCTCCTCTGAGGCCAAAATTAGCAGCTAAGACAAATACTGAATAAGTAACTTTGCTGATACCTCGTTTAATTTTTCCCAAACCAAATCAGGCTGATTCAGGTAACCTTGATCTGTAGCCAAAAGATAAAGTTCACCTTCATACTGACAAAAAAACAGCAGAAAGATGTATACAATTGGAATTAACCTGTTACAACCCAAAAGATGGAAATGTCTACAAATCAAACTAACCTTGAACATGGTGCAGAAATGATTGTTGCGGAAAAAAACACAGAGTTCACGTTCTTTAAGACCCTCTTGCAAGCGAAAGAGACTGTAAGATACGATCAATGATAAAATGTAAGATAAGAGCAGTGTAGTCAATGAAAGAATACAAATTCTCAACCATGAATAAGACCACGCACCCACAAAAGGTTAATTGACTGGCACTATTCTTCATAAAGTTCCTGATTAGTTCACCTGAAAAACTCGAGAACAAATATTGAATATCAAGACTATATGGAAACATGAGAATAAGAGCATAGAGAGCATATCTCAAGTAGATCAGATAGAGTTTTACCTTCTTTTGCAGAGAGCCCATCCATAGCCCTTCCTTCAGAAGAACAATCACCAACATTCTTCCCAACCCTTTTACCAAGAAGTGACTCACCTTCATAAACGGGTTCTTTGTCTGCACAAACTGGAGCCACTGTGTTTACACATTCCTCACCTTCATACATAGGTTCATCCGTAGATACGGGGGAGGTAAAGGCATTGGGTACATCGTCATGGTGAGATGTGCAACTAATATCTGGAGATACAACAGGCATTTGCGTGAGAATTTTTGTATCTAATATTTTGCAATTTTAGCCAGTACACGTATATAAGATGCAGAAGAGGTTTAATTATGTAAAGAGACATCTATAGGTTACTTCATCTATGAAAGAGCAAAAACTACCTGGACCAATAGAAGCTGCATCAGACTTGAGTAAACTCTCAGAACTTTGTTCCATTTTGGTTGACTCCATATTAACCTTATCTACAGAGAGTCCCTCAGAAGAAGTTGCATCGACAATGGCCTCTTTGCTGCTACTCACATTCTCAACATCAAAAGCCGCTTCACATTCAGGTTCCTTAGAAGATAATTGAACATGGTTATGATCCTCACTTTTGGTTGTAATTGATGGCTGAAATTCCCCAACTTCGATCATATTCCTATCATTTTCTGATGCTTTATCATCATCAGATTTGAACTGTTCTAGCTGACTGATATTAGTACAATGGGCACTAGTTGGACTTGCATCTGAAAATGTGAACGCAGAGTCTTGATTGGTTGAGTATTCGTGAGTGTTTGGAGCTGAATCATTCCCCTGCCCCTGTGATAATTGCAAGGCTTGCAACAACTCTGTTTCTTCTTCAAGATCACCCTTTCTCATTCTGTGAAGCTCTGCAGCAGCAGGTGGAGATTCATCAAAAGATCTTGTTTTCAAAAGACATGGTGAAGGGACCCCTAAAGCTGCAGTAGTTGCGGCAGCAAAATCAACAGAATCTTCTCCAGGATTTTGATCACCTTGAGCCTCTACATTCTGCGTCTCCAGTGCAACTAGCTCACCCATTAGAGCATTATATGACTTGCTGCCAATTGCATTAGCTGCTTCGACATCCTGTAGGTATGCACAGGGGAAGCAATTAAATCAATTCGTTTACTAGAGACCCAGGATTGATAAAGACACCATCTTATTAAGAAGTGCTCTTGACCACTGTTCCACTCCATAACAAGCCAAACAATGGATATAAAGAATAAAGTAGCCTATGTTTTGTTTCTCAACTCTCAAGAAGATAAAAAAGAGAAAACGACCCCACATCTCAAACATCCACACACAAAAGAACAAGAAAGAAATAAAAGATATGTCAACGGCCTATACTAATGAACAAATGGAACCATTCAGATAAAGAATGAAACAAAAGGATATACCTGGGGATCAACTATCCATCCATGATATAAAGGAATGTCTAGCAAATCAAATATTGCACATTCAGGTGTGAACTCAAAATCATCAATCCTGCAACCAGGTAAAAGAATCATATGGTTATGATAGCAATTACTACATAGTAGAAGGAGAAACAAATGACAAATTTATTAACCTCCTGAATTTAATATTGACATCAATTCCAGTCGTAAGGCGTGGAAGAAGATCAATTGCATCAGCAATGTTCTGTTGTTGATTCTCAATATATCCTTCATCTTTGTTCTGCCATTTCGAAATACAAAAAACTTAAGTTCATCCAAATAAATTCAGTCCATAAAGATAATCATAAAGAACATGAGCTTATTACATTGACTTTACTATTGGAATCAATCAGTCTATCGACCACGAGAGACATCAATCTCTCTTGCGACACCTCATAACAGTCGGGATTTAGATTCAAGTTGTTTCTCAAGAGAAGAACATTACCTGTTGCATCCAACAATCAATGAATTATGAAGCAGACAAAGTCTCAAAAAGGTTAACATACTCCTTAGCTCTTAAACTCACACACTTTAAATAAAGTTTTCGTCATTTCTAAGAGAAGCTACCAAAATAATCTGATGATCGGCACACTAAGCATCAAATCAACGATTAGAGAAAGAACACCCCATTACATTGTACGGAACCAGCAACCCTAATCACCGATTCTTCGAATACTTTCACAAATTCCATAAAATTAGTAACGATAACCTAAACAATCAACGATCTAAACGAATCAATTCCACTTTTCCAAACCCCTAATAGAACTTTTTAACCAACCCTAAGGTGAAAACGAAACTGGAAGAGGGAGGAAGGCATACAAATTGCTAACAAAGGACAAGGTCCATTTTCGTTTTGGAGAATGATAGGAGTGGTTCGTCCAAGGAACTGAATCGATTTCGTCTTATACAAAACCTCCTCCTCCTCCGTAGTGGTAGTGGTAGGAGTAGCTTCCTTTAGCAAATCGTGTTGTATCATCGCTTCTTGATTCGTCTGCGTCTCTTCGCTCGGCGAGTCTGACGGCGGAGGAGGAGGAGCAGATGAAGCGGTCGCCATTGATGATGATAATGATCAAACCGAATCAAAAGTCAAATTCTCTCGATCGAAGAAGAAGAAACAAAAATTGAAATTTCCGAAGAAATGTTTTTTTTTTTTTTTCTCTCTGATCCAAATCGAAAGAGGAAGCGAGCGAGAGAGAGTGCAAAAGAGGATTTAATTTATATTTTTGAGAATGAAACTTTTATGGTAAGGTTGTGATACTGAATTAAACCGGTATGTACCGAATCATAATTCCGGTATGGATGAAATTTCGATTTTGATTCGGTATTTGATTTATGAGGATGATTATGGTTAGATTAGACCAATACGGTTTGGATGAACCAATTTTTGTTATCTTTAGTGCGTATCTTCTCTAATTACAATATTCTTAATTTCTTATCATAACACCGTCCTAAATAAAAAGTCATCTTTTATTTTTATTCCTAGTTTTTTTTTTGTGTCTATAAAATATTAAAAACAATTGATATATATATATATATATATAACCCAGTAGAATATTGAAATAGTTGTATACATTTTCGAAAGAATTAGTAAGTGCTAATTTTATTTTTGTCCCTACACGAAAATTTATATGTACATGTGTGTTACATTTTGACCAACAAAAAGGAAAATATACAAGTGTTTAAATAATATAGGAGGAATCTATGAAAATAGTTTGGAGGAATCTATGAATATAGTTTTTTTCTTTTCAGTATTTATTTCTTTAATATAAACATATGTTTAAGAAAATGAAAGTGTAAAAAACTACGGAAACACGATTCCTAAAAATTTATGTTTGGAAATACGATGGAAACTCCGTTTCCATTTTAGAAACACGAAAAAAACTTTTTTAGTTTGGAAACTTAATAAATAAATAATTTAAAAATATTAAAATTCATTAGAAATATAAATATATAATATTTAAATTGTTTCAATTCAACAATTTAATAGTTAAGTTTGATATATTTGTTGTTTCAAATATTCTTTTTGATATTGTTTTTATGTATGGTATTGTATTACTGTATATATATATATATTATATGTGTATATATATATTATATATGTGTATATATATACGTTTCCAAAACTTTTCCCTTTTTTTCTTTTTTTAAATTGTTTTCTGTTTCCGAAACATTTCGCTTCGGCGTATCCGTTTGTTTCCATGCAACCTAGTTCAGAACCAATAAAAAAAGAAATCATTGGGACATCTACTTCCTTTCAAAGCTTACGAAATTTTTTGGTTTGTTCGATTGGCCACTCTCTGCCCTTGTTCTCGACGAATTCATTATTATTGTTTTGGCTCAATTTTGTTTCTTGTGTTTAAGGGTCTATAGTTTTGATCCAATAAATTATTTCAATTTTACTCTAATGATTTTTTTTCAAAAGAAAATGTAAAAAATAGCATGCATATGGCGTTGGCAAGACCAGGTGGATATAGTAAGCTTGAACAAGAATAAGCATGCCAAGAAAATAAAATCACAAGTCACAATCCTCGTACGAGCATGCCAAATCAGACAAATGTGTTAATAATGGACAAGTAAATGGGCTGCTATTCAATGAAAAAGTTAAAAAAAATCATAAAAAATTTAAGCCTAAGTAACTAATATACATAGGAACCACCACGCGTCTAGACTAATCAAATCTGTTATTTTCGTTTGTAGTAAGCCCTATAGTACACATGGTTATAAGATACAGACAGTATTACGTCTATAAATTATTTCACAAACAGCTCCCACAATTGATTTGTTTGATGGTCATAGGCTCATAGCCAGTATGTGCTTAAGTACTAAATGTTAGTATACTTATGATGTTGCTGAGTTGTGTAGTTGCTGGAACTGGAACATGATAGAACTGTTGCAACATGTGAAATATACACACTGGGTCAAAATAATTACAGATGCGGTGACAATTTAGAGAGATATTCTGAGACAGTATTGAAGGTTGAAGATCATCAAAGTATAAGTTACAAGATGAGCATGAGTTCTAAAACTCAGTAACAAAGGGTGAGATTGAAAGTATATTTGTTACTGGTTGTTAGACTGAGTATGTTGATGCAACATAGACGAGTGTGCAAAGTCTTTTTGTTCAACAAGGAGCTGTTGTGTTATGCAAGATGAGAACTAAATGAAGGACGAATCAAGCTTGGAATGAAGATGATGTGGCGTGATTCTATTGGGGACGTGAAGTTTCCTTGAGTGGCTATCAAGATACTCTCGAATAAAAAAAATAAGATTGTGAGAATATTTGGAGCTTAGGGTTTTTGTCTCTTGAGTATATATAGATGGCTTGTACAAGTGGTTCTGCAACATGTTTCTGTAGAACCTGAGGTCCAACCCCAACGTCTTCAATGATTATCTTCGAGAGATTGCAGCATAGGTTGATTCTCTCAGAATTTCTACGACCTTGATCAATTTTACCACAATGAAAGCATTCATGAATCCTTCATCTTTGCTTGGATTTAGTCCAACATTTTCGCTCAGGAGCAGATATAGGTTGATGTTGTGTGTTCCTGGTTGGTGCAACAGAGACCTTCTGTTGTACCACTTTTTCCAGAATACTTGACTACACTTCATGATTTATCACCTCTAAGGTAAACGATCTCCATCTGTGTAAATTCTTCGACTATGAGACTTCAATTCCACCAGAACTCAACATACGACTTTACCATTTGCTTCTTTGTTCTCCTTCTAGCCACACATCCAGGATCTAACCTGTTAGAGACTACAGACTCAAGTCGGTTTCCCGCTATGATACCATTTGTAAAAACATATGTGTGCTAGATCTATCGATTTGTATGATGAGGGTGTGTAATGAGTTTGCAAGTGCATAAAGTAAAGAGACACTGAGAGTTTGTTAACGTGGTTCGGTTAATAACCTACATCCCCGAGACCTAGTCCAGAAATCATCCAATAGAAAAGGCCGCAACCTACAATTGCTATATGGCATCCACCACTCTTTTCTAGAATTACAATGAAAGAAACTACTACCTTATTGTCTTTTCCGACCATTATAGCTTCACAACAAAACCATCAAAAGATCTCTTTATCTTCTTGATGGGGCAACGTCACACATGTGTGTCTTTCTCAATAAACCCTAGACGCGCAACCTATCTTTGTCACAGTCACAGCTGTCATCTATATATACTCAAGAGACAAAAACCCTAAGCTCCAAATATTCTCGCAATCTTATTTTTTTATTCGAGAGTATCTTGATAGCCACTCAAGGAAACTTCACGTCTCCAATAGAATCATGCCACATCATCTTCATTCCAAGCTTGATTCGTCTATCGTTTAGTTCTCATCTTGCATAACACAACAGCTTCTTGTTGAACAACAAGACTTTGCACACTCGTCTATGTTGCATCAACATACTCAGTCTAACAACCAGTAACAAATATACTTTCACTAAATTGGTCAAAGACAAGGTCAAGTAAAAAGAACGAACTTTTTTAGAAATAGACATTAATTCTTATTTCTTTTGTTTTTTTTAACAAAAAATATATTTTGTTTTATTAAATTTGGCATTTGTTTTTGACTGCGACAGGTTTTATTATGGAAAGTAAATGGGCCTTCTTAAGAACGTTGGCGCAAAACTACACAATGTTAACCTAGACTCTAGAGGTCCTACTTATATTTCTTCTACCGATATACCTTTTTTTTGTGGGGACAAAATACTAATATACCTTTAAATACAAAACTATAACTAGAACACATGAAACAACATAATATCTCCCATCCCATATAATAATCTATCACACAATGTGAGTTATTTGATTATGTGAGCTATATTTATCAAGCTCTAACCTATGATCTTAGTCAATATTGCATTTCTTTAGATCTAGAACGAATAGCACATTAGTTTTTTTCTTTTTTTTTTTTTTTTTTTTTTTTTTTTTTTATACTTTGGAGTCATTCAATTATACCAAAACTATATATGGTACTGATTCTCGATGAGGAAACAGTTATGCGGCTTCTTGTTACTACCAAGTACACAACTACCCCATTAATACGAAAGTTTTTTTGTGTGGTCGTCCTGTATTATTAAAGGAATCGAGAAAACTGTTTCTTGCCCTTTATCCCTAGTTTACACTCTTTTGGAGTTTGTATGGGCACTTCTTGCCTTGTTATATTTTATTTCCCCTCTATTTGGGTTGTAATGCCTTCTCTTTTGAGTGAGTACGTGTGAGACTTAGTTTTAATGAAAATTATCAGTTTGATAAAAAAAAAAAAGAAGGAATGGAGATAACATAAATAGAGCAAATTAAGCTCAAAGTCACAAATTAGGGTTCCGCAACTTTAACAACAAAAACAATTTGAGTTACATTATTTTTGGTTAAATTATTTTGTTTACATTCTTAATTCCGATGAAAACATATATGTTCAATTTCATCAATTATATGTATCATAGTAACCACATTTAAAAAATAATCAAAGGTCTTTTGCTTATATATATTGTTGTCCGAGTATATTCATATATGTGCATATATCATTTTAAGAATTTTTTTGTTTTTATGCTTAATTATAATCTTGTAAGTTTTTTCCTGCACCAGCCTTTCTTTAATTGTCAACAAGACATCTAATAACCAGAGTAAATCAAACAAATGTGAAATCAAATACACGTTAACAAACGCATTACTGATTATAAAAGTAAAAGATAAATAAATGAATTTACATGATATTTTTTTTTTTTTATGCGAAAGCTTTACTTGCTAACAGATGTATAAATCTAGTCTAATAAAAAGACTCATTTATTCATACCTATCTGAGTATCTGGCATAGTGGTCCAAAGTCGTCACATTTGCATAGTGGTCCAAACCAAAACCACATTTTCTAACCTCCCACACGAAGGTCGAAATCAGGGTTTGCTGACTCTTCTGACATGAAAAAATTAACACTAATTCAACTTTGTCGATGAAATAAAAGCTCATTATAGAACAAAAAAAAGTATCTCTTAAAAAATACAACTACGAATTGTTTAAGTTTACAACTTAAAGATGTCAAAAAAAAAATGACGTATAATTTACAACTTAAAGCTGAGATATGTTTACATAAGAAAACAAAGCCATTAAGCCTAACCAATAATATATGGATTCCCCAAATCATTTTTATAGCAAAAACAAAGCAATAACATGTTGTGGGCAAAAGGCTTGTGGTCCTCACAGCGTGCAACACCTGTAACCGAGATTTAAAAAGATGAATCAGAATAAATGCTAATTAATTGAAAAAATTAAGGCATCCAATAGTGGCTAAGCACCTGCTAAGTGCTAGTAGAACAATAATTACGGTATAAAAATAATAAATTAGGCCAAAAAGAGAAGAATAAAGTAAAAAAAATGAGGAAGTGGGTAGAGAAATCAGGAATGCACCAAGCAAGGGAGTTGCTAATGCCATGACCCATGAGTGCAAATAAAGAAGAGAAGATAAAGAGTGGCCATGTGAAGTCGTACGGAAGTCATAATATCGTAGCATTGTTTTATTCGTTTATTATCACTGCAGGCGCGTATAAGATTGTGGTTTCGTTTTTAATAACAATGCTCGTACGAACGAACATGTCTATTTGCAGAGATTTAATATATATGTCAGAAATAGTAAGAAGTTTAAATTTGGAATATTTCTGTGCATTATATGTATTAAAATGATAGCTTGTGTTTTTTTTTACAAAATCGCGTTTGCTCACATTTTGTGACTAATTCAACAGACTTAATTTGTATAGTATCACATCTGAGAAAATGGTCGCAACCGAGCTAAACGTCATCTCTCTGTCGGGAATTTGTTTATATTTCACAATCCACACGGTTGTATATACTACCATATTATTTTATGTGAGCATGACTAAGAGTCTAAGACATGTTCACATTCACATATCCAAATATATATATATATATATATATATAAATATCTGAGCATAATAGAAACGTTAAAACTATTTATATTCATGCAAAATAAATATTTACTTTCAGATTCGATCACTATAAGTCTATCATTTTCAACAGTTGATATTACTCTTTCATAAATGTATACTCTTCTGGGAAAACGAGCTATTTCCCCCCAAGAACTATCATATCTCTCTGGATGGGCCGAACTTTAGCCACAATCTATATAGCCCTGTCAACTATGACCAATTTCCATTTCTCTCCAAATTAAAAGTTCTACACCTATATCCCCCTGAAAAAAAAGTTCTATATCTATTTACACCTAGGCATGGTTATGTGACGGTTTACTATTTGCTTAACCGTCTAACGAATACCCTAAACCAAATTTGACCAGATTAAACCTGATTTTACCCGAATTTGTCGAGTTAACCAGATTAGGACCCAAATTTTGACCCGACTCACAAATATATACCCTCTCAAAATCGAGGAAACCCTAAATCGAAAAATCCCCAATTTCTCCCAAGAAAACCCTAAATCGAACAAAATCCCCAAATCGACAAAGAACCCTAGAAACTGCGATTTCGAGTTCTTTCGACTTGAGAGACGATGTCGTTGGTTGAGAGAGATCCCGGCGGTGATTACGACGAAGAAGGTGAAGATCGAGACGAATTTCACATCGAGCAGCTAGTTGAGGATTTTAGCGACGAACCTCCAATCCGCCACGATGTGTACCCAGAGAGTGACGATGATGAAGACGGTCCAGTAAGAGCTCGTACAATATGAGGCGTGGGAATGGGGAGTTGTTCTAAGCGACGTTTTCAATGGAGTTGCATTCAAGGAGGCGGTTCTCGATTATGTTCTCAAAACCGGGAGAAATCTGAAGCAGTACAGGTATGATAAGGCAAAAATAGGGTATAAATGCGTTGGTGTTAATGATGAGGATGGATCAAAATGTGAGTGGAAGGTTTATGCGTCGCTTTTGTCAAATGAGAGAGTTTGGAAGATCAATAAATTTGTTGATAAGCATAGTTGTATCCCAAATGGAGAATGTGAGATGTTAACAGTGCCTCATATAGCTAGGTTGTTTGTTGATAAGATTAGAGATGATCCTGACTACTTCATGCCTAGGAAGATTGAGGAAATTGTAATGAGAGATTGGAAGATTAGTATCACTAGGCCTCAGTGTCAAGCTGCTAGGAAGACTGCTAGAAAGTGGATTGAGAGGGAGTATGATGAGCAGTTCCATAGATTAAGAGATTATGCGGCTGAGATTAAGGCATCAAACCCGAATTCACATGTAGAGGTCGAGTGTATTACGGACGATGATGGGAAAGACATGTTCAACAGGTTCTATGTTTGTTTTGACACTATTAGAAGAACATGGATGGCGACTTGTAGGCTATCATAGGAATTGATGGCTGCTTTTTAAAGAATAAGATTAAGGGTCAGCTATTGGTAGCTTTAGGCAGGGATGCAAACAATGGGATATATCCAATAGCATGGGGAGTTGTCAAGGTTGAGAACTATGACAATTGGCTATGGTTTGCTAAGTTGATGAAAGAAGACTTTGGGTTAAATGATGGTGATGGATTCATCCCGATGTCCGATAGGCAAAAGGCAAGTTAACTTCACTTATGCTTTGCTTTTTATTTTGGCTTCTCTTGGGATTTAACTTGACTTATGCTTTTATCACAGGGATTGATCAAGGCTGTTTCGAGGAGTTACCAAAGATAGAGCATCGGATGTGTGTTCAACACATCTACGGTAACTTGAAAAAGGTTCATGGTAACAAGACTCGATTGAAGCCACTACTATGGGATTTGGCATGGTCTTACAATGAGACAGAGTATTTGCGGCATTTGGAGAGGATATTTGCTTATGATTCTCGCGTTTATAGTGATGTAATGAGGACAAATCCAAAGAGTTGGTGTAGGGCGTACCACAAGGTTGGCAATTCTGTGAAGATGTCGACAATAACCCGACCGAGTCATTTAACAGCTCCATCAACAAGGCAAGAGAGAAGCCTTTGTTGCCATGTTAGAGGCAATAAGACGATTGGCCATGGTGCGAATTGCAAAGAGGTCTGCCCTATCTAATTCTCACACAGGTAAAACATATATTCTCTTTGAGACTTATGTAACTTTTATTTTGTTTATACTACTCATGTTTTTCACAAATGTTTGCAGGGATCTGTACTCCATATGTTGTTAAGTTTCTTGCGGTGAGCACAAAGTAGCATCTACGGCTAAGGTATCAACAAGCACAAATGGCACATATGAAGTCAAAATCAGTGGAGACCATCACCGTGTCTGTCTAAAGAAGATGACTTGTACGTGTCGAAGTGGCAAATCTGTGGCATCCCATGTGAGCATGCATATGGTGTCATCATTCACAAGACGCTAAAGGCTGAAGACTATGTCTGCAGTGGTTCCGAACAGCTCTATGGAGGAGAAATTATGAAGAAGGCCTAATTCCACAAAGAAGTGCAAAGTTTTGGCCTCGTACAGATGGGAATAAAGTGTATGCAGAACCACCTGATGAAAAACAGACCAAGGCTGACAAGAAAAGGAAGAAGAGTGCGAATGAGTCACCTACTAAGAAGCCAAAACAGAAGAAAAGAATAATGCATTGTGGCATTTGTGGGGAAGCTAACCATAACTCTAGGTTCCATAAGGCTGAATTTGCCAAGGTATGATGAATTATTGCTTTGGTGGGTTAAATTTCTAACTTTGATGGTTTTACTAAATTTCTAATTTTTTTGCAGCCTTCTCGACAGCCTTCTCAAGTTGAACCAAGTCAAGGTTCACTAACTCAAGAATGATCAAGTAGCTACTTCTAACTAGGGTGCTAATTTTGTGGTTGCCTATAATTTTTTCGACCACATAAACGCTTGTCTTCCCTAGATCGCTTAGTTTCTTTTGTTTCAATGGTGAAATTTGTGGTTGCCTCTAATGTATTTTCAACCACATCAACTCTTTTTCTTATCTCTTTTGTATGATCACGTTTATGACATTGAATTTAATCTCTTTGCTCCCTGTCTCTTTTGTATTATTTTGTATGAAAGCATAGCTTCATGTTTAACTTAATGTTTGACACAAATGGAGCTTTATGTTTACCACAAAAGGTTTGAAATACAAATTTCTTAACACAAAAGGTTACAACCATGACCATACACCATAAGGAATCAACCAACTACTTTGCTTAGTCCATCATGACCATACGACTAACAATATAACACTCATCATCTTTTTATTCCATGATTTGGCTTCACCTAAACCATCTTCAACCTTCTCCATGACCTCCTTCTCCATCTTCTCATAAACCATAGTATCAAACTCCAACCTCT
The DNA here is from genome assembly GCA_023657505.1 of Camelina hispida. NCBI lineage: Eukaryota > Viridiplantae > Streptophyta > Magnoliopsida > Brassicales > Brassicaceae > Camelina > Camelina hispida. The sequence continues at coordinate 7,241,408 of CP094636.1, read as the reverse complement.
GTCCTAAGCTCTTTCAGTTGTTGCTCAAGTCCAGCATTCCTCGAGATCAATGCATCTACCTCATTCAGCAAAGCTTCATCGACCCACTTGAACGTGTGTTCATCGTTCGAAGCTACCAATTTTCCCAATAATTAGAACCAACCAAAATCATGAAAAATCATGAAACAAAAAGAAAAAACATAACTTTTACCTTATTTGTTGCAGCAAAACTACAACGGTAGTATCTTCGGTAAGGATTCGGATCAGATTTTGAGATCAATGCCACAACAGCTTCCCGCACCAACATCTCTTGGGAACACCGAAAACTCTTCCTCTCGCACGAGAACTGGAAGATCCGGTCGACTTTGTTGATAAATTGCTCATTCGAAGCTCGAATTCGATAATGGGAACCCAGAAAAGAAGACACAAGACAAGTCGATTTTAGGGTTCGTGAAAATTGGGAATTTGTGGGTAAGGAATCGGGTCGTAGTTATGTAGGGATCGGGTCATAATTGGTTTAATTTTGGGTTTATATGGTTTGGTCTGCGGTTCACTTGATAAACCGAAGCAATTCATCTTCAGGGGATATAGGTGTAGAACTTTTAATTTGGGGAGAAATGGAAATTGGTCATATTGACGTATATATAGATTGTGTCTAAAATTCGGGCTCCATCCAGCGAGATATGATAGTTCTTGGGGGGAAATAGCTCGTTTTCCCATACTCTTCTAGATTTTTTTTTTGGGTAAGCAGTATACTCTTCTAGATGGCAGTCAATAAATTGTTTACAAAAAAAATGTTCCTCTTCATACCAAAAAAAAAAGTTCCTCGAAATGGTTTTCTGGTAAACTGAGATCAAACGGCGAGAGTGACGAAGATTCTTGTCCGAGAGGAGCTGGCAACCGACAGGGTTGCTGCCTGTCTTTAAGTGCATTTGCTTAACTCACTTTGACAGACACCGGAACTGTAGGTTGTCGGTAATAATGCACACGTGTCTTGATCTTACCCGTTAGCTTTACTAATCCATGTTGTCTTCTTATTACGCTGATGAGGTCAGTGATAACGTACACATGGTTGTATTATATTGAAAAAATCACTTGAATAACAAAATATAAGCAATTGGTGCTTGAGCAAATCACTTTTAAACTTTATTTTTCAAGAACAAACTTAATTTAAAACTTTCGTAAAAATAAAATTTATCTTAATGCCTAGTTTCTTTTGTAGAATCTACTGTAAATATATGTAACGCTACGAAAAACAAAATATCATATAACGATTAAAATAACGATATGTCTTTTGGAATATATTCTCCACCAAATTTTTTGCTCTTGTAATATAAAACTTTTACCAAAAGAAGAATGGATATCTTGTAATGCTGTTTCTATAATTAAGTAATACCCATGTACTTTAATTAAGCACTTTGGTCTAGGGTTATAGACTGTCATAAGTATATAGAAAAAAATGACAATGGATAAAATATATAACCCAATATATAAACAGCCCAAATTATAGATTGTCATTTTACGGATAGAAGAATAAATTAAAGGTTTATTCTCATATATTTTTTCATTGGCTCCTGATTTCATAAATTTAGGGTTTCCAATAATTCTCCATTTCTCTCTTGCCGACTCTACCTAAAAGACTCTCTCTCATCTCTCTCATCTCTCTCTCGCTCATCTTTCTCTTAATTAGAGACACAAATCATTCAAAAAGCATACACAAAAAGAAAGAAGGTAATCTTTTCTTTTCTTTCTCAACTCTGTCCTAGCTAAATTTCTGATTGATCTTTCTCTGTTTAATTGTTATTGTTCTTCATGTTTGCTGTAGATTTCTACATAAAATTCAATAATATAGCTTCCATCTAATTTTACTGAAATCAAGAATTTGTTTTCATGAAAAGAGAAGGAAAATTCAAAATTAAAGTGCTGATTATGAATTAGGGTTACTTAAATTAGGAGAATGGTGAGGGGAAAGACAGAGATGAAGCGGATAGAGAACGCAACGAGCAGGCAAGTGACTTTCTCCAAGAGGAGAAATGGACTTTTGAAGAAAGCCTTTGAATTATCAGTCCTTTGTGATGCTGAAGTTGCCCTAATCATCTTCTCTCCTAGAGGCAAACTCTATGAGTTCTCTAGCTCCTCCAGGTAGATTTCCTACATCTATATATATTTTAAGTATATACTCATTTCTTATAAATTGATCCGATGCATCAGGATTGATATTTTCATATATGAATAATTTACTGAAACCCATGAGTAATTAGTTTGTCCATCATTGTTTTTTCTTTTTTCCTAGACTCGATCGATTGATACTGGTTGGTTTATGCGTGTTAAAATGAAGATTCTTGATATTTTAGAGGAAGAATCAGAAATAGAAAAGTCAGGATTCTAGATTAAAACGTGATTCGCACATGGTTTCATCTTGGAAATGCAAAATAAAGTTTGTAAATAGTTACGAGATAGTTCGGATAAACTGACAAAAAGTTCCAGTAAACAAAAGAAATTAAAGAAGCTAAAACTTGAAATGATATTTAACTATAGTTCATGTAGCAGTAAGTTTAAGCACAGTGTTCTTACTCAAATTAGACAATAAAGTTAGATTCCATTTTCACTTTCATATTTAACCAGATTGGGGGAAAACAATATTTCCTTATTTAGAGGTGTACAGGCTTCCCTATATTATATGTTGTTCTTGTGTGTGTATTTATACAATTTAGGGAGAACTTACACACACATACAGATCCACAGATACACGTATACATATACTAGTTACAAACAGTTACTACTGTACAAACACTCAAGCACATGATGTCAAGAAATAATAATAATAACAGTACTCAAGCACATGTATTGTGTACGTACGTATATTTGAATATAATTGATGTATTTTATAAGTTTATTTTTCTGAATTATATGGGATTAGACTACTTATATTCACATATGTGGAGAAAGATCCCGCAATATATATGCATGAATTAAGTTATATCTTGTAATTTGAATTAATTATGTTTACACTAATTAATTAATCAATACTGATTAGATTTGAGTATTCTGATGTCACGGGAAGCTAAGTATTGCACTATATATTTTTTTTTTTTTTTTTTTTGGGTTGTGTGTGCACAATGTACATTTCATTTATATGTACACATCTACATTAACAGTCAGGTATATATGATTATGAGTATATCTATTTATTATACTCGACCATACTATGTAATACTACAAGAATAAAATGGTAATCAATGACATTTTTGGTGAATAATTTATGTCCCTTTCCAAATTTTATTTTATATTGGAATTTATTTTTTATGTAGTGGTCAATAAATAGCTGACCAACGTTTCAGTGTCTTCTTGGGAAAAGAGAAATTTCTAAACCAAAATCGAAAATTTGAAATAGCAACGCTTTTTTTTTTACATCGCCACTATATATTCAGCCATTCCACTAATACGGTGATACCAGCTATTAGATATCCATAGTTTATTCTGCTATTTTATATATATTATTTTGAATGTGTGTATATGTGGATGCATGTATCTATGTACATGATATAAGATCTATGTATGTTTTATTGTGGTAACACAGACGCATTTGCCACACTTTTCACCCGCAGAGTACAAATGACTCTTTATCTCAGTGATGACAGTGAAGGAGTCATTAGCATGTGTCTAGATCAGAATATGTTGATTCTTTCTATGCTTTCTCTATTTATTACTATATATTTGTGTAGCCATAATATACATTGTATGCTAATTATATGATTATTTAATCTTATGTACATACTTTATTAGACAAAAAAACAAATGATAATTTTCTTAAGTAAGCAGAGAGGAGTTTATATCACAATTAGCTACCTGTTAACCAGCTTCTTTATTACTACTTAATTAAGTCATATATATCCACATGACTAACTAGAGGATCTCTTAGAATTAATTTTCAACATTCTAAATATGTACTATATCATCTTTTGGTTATATATTGATTCTTTTACTCCATTAATTCCAAAGATTAGCAGAAGACTGATATAATTTTAGTAGAACAAAATTATATATATATGAAATTGTTATGTATATCCTTAAAAATTCGATGTTACATATATAATAATTTTGTCTTATAATTAGTGTTTGAGAAATATAGCTTAGACTTTTGCTTCTTAATATTATCTCCTTTGGTTTGATTTTCTTCTTTTTTGTTAATACTGATTTGAGTTTTGAAATTTTCAGTATACCAAAAACAGTAGAAAGATATCAGAAGCGAATACAAGATCTTGGGTCTAACCATAAGCGAAATGATAACTCACAGGTAACTGGACTTTCTATATTTGCTAGCGTATATCATGGTTATTTAATCATTATTTACTTTTCCATTTGAAAAAAAAACTCTTTTATAGATGTACTTACATTATACCAAAAATATATACTACTTTACTTAATAATCGAACATGGATGAGAATAATTTTGTATTTACAAATTTATGCTTAAGAACTCATCCTTATTGACAGCAATCGAAGGATGAAACCTATGGCTTGGCGAGAAAGATCGAACATTTGGAGATTTCGACAAGGTTTTTGATTCAAAATATTTATGGATATTTTGTTATGAATGGAAAATTATATCGTCATTTTAATTAAGTGTCTATTTAACATATATAAATATATAAATACATTTGCAGAAAAATGATGGGAGAAGGACTTGACGCATCTTCTATAGAAGAGTTACAACAATTGGAGAACCAGTTGGACCGAAGCTTAATGAAAATAAGAGCCAAAAAGGTAACTTACATACTGTATATGTGATCATTTCAGTGTTTAGATGTAAATAAAAAATTTACTCCTATCAACATATTATTATTGTTTCATCGAGATTTAAGACTGACGTGGTTGTTGGGTCGATTTATGTATGTTATAAAAAAAATTCGATTATCAAATGTGCTGGTTATGTAAACAATAAACTAGATTACATATAATCATGGGATCGTCCTATAAACAACACAAATGCGCACACACACTTGCAGTCTGCACACTTAGAAACATGATGTGCATCATTCATGCATGCATATATGTGATGAGAAAAGGACCTTTATGTTATCTTTTTACGAGTTTGTTTTGAAAATATCTTTAAGCGAGTTCTTATGATGTACTTGTTTTTACCGACTAATTTAGCTACTTTATTTCTTAATTTCAGTATCAATTATTACGCGAAGAAATTGAGAAGTTAAAAGAAAAGGTAACACTTGTAGCTTTTTCAAATGGTTAGGTACTATATAAACATATCCCCTTAATTAAACGGTTAAACCATATTTATCGATTACTTGTCAATATCTAGGAGAGGAACCTCGTTGCAGAAAATAAAATGCTGATGGAGAAGGTACGTATTAATATTAAGTAATGACATAAGGCTTCTCTACAACTAGTATTGTACTGATCATTTGTTCTCTAATTCTATTATTATGAAATCATCTGTTTTTCGAAACGAGAGTCTTAATTTTGAGGAAATGTGTGATATGAAGTGTGAGATGGGAGGAAGAGGAATAGTAGCAAGAACTTCATCATCAACAACAACTGAAGAAGTGGACATAGATGACAATGAAATGGAAGTGGTGACTGATTTGTTCATTGGACCTCCTGAGACTCGACACTCCAAAAAGTTTCCTCCTCCAAACTAACATATAGTATATATATATGGTTACACATTTACCTTGAAAAATTGACATCTCACCACACTAAATATTATGTACGTAGGGAAATCCTTTTCCCTGGAAGAAAAGTTGATGTTAATTACTTTATTGAGCTTCGTTTTTTTTTTGGTATCCTCTAACAACTTTGAAAACCCAAAATAAAAGTCACAACACTCTAGTTGTTCATCCGCCTTCATTGGCTATCGTTGAATACCATTTTCAACCCAACTAAATCCTTTTATGTTTATGCATCTCTTCTCCGCTTTGTTGTTAGCGAGAATGTATTAAACTTTTTGGCAAAAAAAAATCTCTTAATGCTTTGTATGTCTTCCGATTAAGGACTAATACAAGTGTGTTTTGCACAAATAACCTCACGTTGGTTTCACAATTTTTTTGCTGGTCGAGAGTCGAGACGTATATAAATCATCGCTTTCCGGGCATTGAGGGGAAAAAGGTGGATCGTTTGGCTTTCCTATGGTTGTTCTTTGTTAACACGTACGTCTTGGATATGGTGTAATTTTGAAAAAGATAATTACTATGTACTTTAACAAAAAAAAAAATCAATGTTTTAGAAGAAATTAGTTGGTACCCAAAAAACAAAAAAACAAACAAATGAAGAACCCAAAAATCCAAAATGAATAATAGAAGTCAAGGTCAACTGACTTGACTCGATCGATATTGACAAAGTCAAATAGTTGAAGAAACAACTTGTATAATAAGTTATATTTTATTAAATACTCTAATAAATTGGTTGGTGATTTGATATAAAATTTTTTTCTCTCTGCTGACGTGGCACGGGCGATTTTAAGGGTGATTAGGGTTTTATTCGTGTCTAGCAAGAATGCCGCCGTCAGGGGCGCCTCCGGTGGATACTGGGGCTGTTCCGGCGTCGGATGGAAGGTCTGATGCGGGGGGTAGTCAGAGCCAGGAGGTTTCGGGTTTGCGTGAAGGTTCAGTGCAGGTTACGGATTTGGTTGATGTCGGGAAGGAGGGGGTCACTCCTCCGGTAAAGAAATCTTTTCTAACTGTGGCTAAGAAACATGTGTTTGCTAAGCAGAAGTTTGTTGTGGAGATGGTTGATGGTCAGGAGAAGGTTACTGTCCCCAAGGAGGTCTTGAGGGGGGCAAAACCGTTGTGGGAGGATCTCTTGATTGGGAAGTTTCTCAATGATAAGGCTCCTCATGTAGGCAAAGTTCACATGATCCTTAATAAGATCTGGCGACTAGGGGAGAAATCTACTATGATTGATGTGATTGTGGTTGACGACACAACACTTAAGTTCCGGGTCAGGAATGAAGAGATGCGGCGTCGTGTTTTGAATAGGGGAATGTGGAATATCATGGGCATTCCGATGATTGTTAGTAAATGGTCACCATATGCAGAGGAGAAGCAACCGGCCATGACCTCTACTCGGTTATGGGTCACATTGACTGATGTTCCCCCGACTCTCTTTACGGAGAAGGGATTAGAGTTTTGGCCAGTGCAGTTGGGAAGCCAGTTCGCTTACATCCAAAAACTGAAGCATGTGAATGTTTTGATGAAGCAAAAATTCTAGTGGAAGCTGATCTAACCAAGGTTTTACCGAAAGAGTTTACGATCAGCGGTGAAGAGGAAGGGGAGTTGGATGCGGTGGTCCACTACTCCTATCCTTGGCTTCCTCCTCGATGCACAGGATGTTCCAAATGGGGTCACTCACTTGAGTCCTGTCTCGCAAAGAGTCCTTCTACTGGTCCCGTTCTGTCGGAGCCATCTCAGTTGATCACTAGAACTGCAGCAAATAGCTCAGTGGAAACCCGAGCTACTGAAGCAGAGGCGGTTACTGCCCCTGTTGTTGCAAAAACGGCAGCTGTTGTTCCTGTCGTTGCGAATGTCACAGATCCACAAGAGGATGGTGAGGGATGGAGTACCCCTCAAAGGACAAGTCGTAGCCCGTGTAAAAGCACTAAAAATGTTTTAGTTGAGGTTTCAACTTTGTCAAACTCCTACTCTGTTCTAAGTGATAAGGAGGAGATGGGAGATGAGGCAGGGGAAAGCACAGGTGTGGCTGTGGATGATGGTGTCGACGGGGCTGTAGTTAAGCAGCTAGTAGGCGACACTACACAAGGGCTTCCTTCTCATGGTAATTTGGTGGTTAAGGACACTGTCCCACCAACTAATAACCTGAAGCAAGACCCGCCTTTGCGTTAATCTCTCCCCCGTGATTTGAAGACTGCTCATAAAACAGTCTCGGTTTCTATTTCTTCTACTCGAGGAGCGAGTAAGAAGAACCCACCCCGTCATTAATTATGTCTAGTTTCTTTTGGAATGTCCGTGGCTTAAACAAATCTAAGAAACATTCCATTATAAAGAAATGGGTGGAGGATAGTAAGATGAAGTTTGGTTGTATGATAGAAACGCGAGTTCGCGAGAGAAAGGTTCAGTTGGTGGCTTCCAAGATTTTCCACGACTGGTCAGTTCTAACGAATTATGAGCATAATCGGAGGGGTCGTATATGGATTGTGTGGGGACCGGATGTTTATCTGACACTCTTTTACAAGAGTGCGCAGATGATCACTTGTTCAATCAAGTTGCCTGATCAAGAAGAATTCTTTTGTTCTTTTGTTTATGGTTTTAACACAGTTGCCGAGAGGAAGGAGTTGTGGCAGGAACTTCGTGATCACGCGGATAGCCCACTTCTTGGTAGTAAGCCATGGCTGATAATGGGGGATTTTAATTAAACATTAGATTTGTCAGAACACTCACAACTCGATGTCCAACCAACGGTCACCGCTGGTATGAAGGATTTTCAGAATGTAGTGAACTACTGTTCTTTTTCTGACCTTGCATCTCATGGTCCATTGTTCACTTGGAGTAACAAGAGGGTAAACGGGCTCATATCAAAGAAGCTTGACAAAGTACTGGTAAATGCGTGTTGGCTGCATTCTTTCCCCACGTCATATAGTGTATTCGAAGCTGGTGGTTGCTTCGACCATACACGCTGTCGTATAGATTTTACGCCGGGAACAGGGGATGCGGGACCTCGTCGGCGTCCGTTTAAGTTTGTTAATGCTCTTACGAGCTTGCCAGAATTTAAACCACTAGTGGGAGAAACTTGGCTAAACACGGAGCCGTTGCACATGTCCACGTCTACACTTTACCGGTTTTCCAAGAAGCTGAAATCTTTGAAACCAAGTTTGCGACAATTGGCAAAAAATAGGCTGGGAGATTTGGTTAAGAAGTAGAAGGAGGCTTATTTGAATCTATGTCGGAAGCAAGAGCAAACCATGCTATGCCCTACCACACACGCCATGGAGGAAGAAGCTGTGGCTTATGAACGATGGGAACGTGTGGCCAGCCTAGAGGAGAACTACCTTAAGCAACGTTCTAAGCTGCACTGGTTGCAGGTTGGGGATAAGAATAACAAAACTTTTCACCGTGCTGTGCTTAAACGTGCGGCCGCTAATTCGATTAGGGAAATTCAGAGGCCGGATGGTTCCATCACAAAGGATCCGGCTGAGATAAAGCTTGAAGCGGAGAGATTCTTCAGAGAATTTCTGCAGTTGATTCCTGGTAATTGCGAGGAGGTTCCTCTGGACATTTTACGCAGTCTGCTGCTGTTTCGTTGTTCTGATATTGACAAAGCTTGTTTGATTCGTCCTGTCTCGGCTGATGAGGTTCAAAAGGTTTTATTTGCCATGCCAAATGACAAATCCCCTGGTCCTGATGGTTACACCTCCGAGTTTTATAAAGCGGCGTGGGATGTTGTTGGTAGTGAGTTTGTTTTGGCGGTTCAATCTTTCTATGTCAAAGGTTTCTTGCCGAAGCGTGTAAACTCAACTATTCTAGCTTTGATTCCGAAAAAAACAGAGGCAATTCAGATGAAAGATTACAGACCAATTCCCTGCTGCAATGTCCTATACAAAGTCATTTCCAAAATCATAGCCAATCGGTTGAAATCTGTGCTACCAAAGTTCATAGCTGGGAATCAGTCAGCCTTTGTCAAGAATCGGTTACTTCTTGAGAACGTCTTGCTTGCTACAGAGCTAGTTAAGGATTATCATAAGGACAACATATCAAATCGCTGTGCTCTTACGATTGACATCTCTAAAGCATTCGATTCGGTTCAATGGTCTTTTATGCGAGCCACCTTTGAGGCAATGGATTTTCCTTCTGAATTTGTTCACTAGATAATGCTTTGCATTACTACTCCATCCTTCTCAGTCCAAGTGAATGGTGAACTTGCGGGGTTTTTCAGTAGTAAACGTGGGTTGAGGCAAGGCTGCTCGCTATCGCCCTATTTATTTGTAATGGCCATGGATGTTCTCTCAAAACTGTTAGACAATGCAGCATTGTCTCAACAATTTGGTTATCACCCTCGGTGTAGGATTCTTGGCTTAACACATTTATGTTTTGCCAATGATCTCTTAATTTTTTTTGATGGTACGGTTCGCTCTATCAACGGAATCATTAAGGTTTTTCAGGATTTTGCAAAGTGGTCTGGTCTGCAAATCAATATGGAGAAAACTACGGTTTATTTAGCGGGGGTTTCTCCTGAGGTGCATCAAGAGATCACAGAGCTGTTTTCCTTTGCTGTGGGCACCTTGCCAGTAAGATATTTAGGACTTCCACTTGTAACCAAGCGCCTTTCTGCCTCGGATTATCTTCCTTTTATCGAGACTGTAAAACGGAAAATTGGTTCTTGGTCGGCACGGTTCCTCTCGTATGCTGGCCGTCTGAACTTAATAAGCTCTGTTCTCTGGAGTATATGCAATTTCTGGATGGCCGCCTATCGTCTCCGCTGGACTGTATCCGGACTGTGGAAAGTGTCTGTTCTGCTTACCTCTGGTCGGGTCCAGATCTTAATACCAACAAAGCTAAGGTCGCATGGCAAGATGTGTGTAAACCGAAGTCAGAGGGGGTTTGGGGCTACGGTCTCTGCACGATGCTAATGATGTGTGCTGCTTAAAGCTTATTTGGCCTATCGTCTCCGGTGTAGATTCGATATGGGTTACATGGGTCAACCAAAATCTCCTCAAGCACTCATCCTTTTGGGCAGTTGAGGCAACACAGTTAGGCTCCTGGATGTGGAAAAAAATCCTAAAGTTTCGGGAAGTTGCTAAACCACTATGCAAGATAAGTGTGAATGACGGTCAGAGGACTTTATTTTGGTATGATGATTGGTCAAGTATGGGGCGTCTTATATCTATCACTGGCTCACGGGGATTTATTGATATGGGAATTGGCCAAAACGCGACAGTTGCAGAGGCATGGAATAGACGGAGGCGACACCATCGAGCATACCTGCTAAACTTAATGGAGACTGAGCTGCATTCGCACTGGCTAAAACGAAAACCGGAAGAGGATAAAGTACCATGGAAGGGCCAGAATGATCAGTACAGACCACGTTTCTCCACTAGAGAAACCTGGCATAATATCAGAAAGGTTTCTGGTGTTGTTGATTGGAAGAATGGGGGTGTGGTTCTCTCACACCACTCCTAAATTCTCTTTCTGCATGTGGTTAGCTGTTCAGAACCGCTTATCCACCGAAGACCGGATGCTACTCTGGAACAGAGGCGTCGATGCAAGTTGTGTACTCTGTCACAACGCTCTTGAAACGCGAGACCACATTTTCTTCTCATGCGGGTTTGCAACAGGAGTTTGGGATAATCTTGCCTCACGTATTTTCACTACTCGGCACTCCACAGACTGGCAAACGGTGGTTCAGGAAGCCTCTGCTCCATGGTCTAACCGGACACTCGGGTTTCTTGCACGTTACGTTTTGCAGATCTCGGTCTATACTCTCTGGCAGGAGCGAAACGATCGGCGACACGCCGTTCCTCCATCCACCCAGGCTCAACTTGTTCAGCGGATAGATAGGCAGATTTGCAACCGACTACTTGCCATCCAGCTCGAGGGTGATCACCGATACGATGATGGTCTGAGCATTTGGCTAGCATCCAGATTCTAATTATTCTCTTACACACTTTTTAAACCTTCTCTGTTTTAAGCTTTCCCTATTGATCAAACTGTTGCACTAGATGTAAAAACGCTATTTTCTTTTTTGAATCTAATTTAACATATTTTCAAAAGAAATACTCTAATAAATTTGCAATGACTTGTTTGCTAAGAACTACCGTCTTCGTCTTCGTCTACGTTTTCGTTTTGTCTTCGTCTTCGTTTTCGTTAGTCTTCGTTTTCTTCTTCTCTATGGCCGTCACTTCGCTTCTCGATACCGTTTTCAGACGAAGAAAGAAGAATTCTACTGAGTTTAAAAACGGTATGTACTACTACTATACTCGGTTTCATCTTTTCAATTATCTTTTTCAATTCTGACACATAACCCATCAATTATACTTGTTTATCTAATAGATTATGCAGTTTTCGAATTTGACTTCGACACCATTAGAGCCGCAACAAATGAGTTCTCAGATGTGATTGGTCGTGGAGGATTTGGTTCTGTTTACAAGGTTGTCTCTTTAATCTTTACTAATCTTTTTCTTTTTCTGATGGGATTGTAATAAAAACATATATGTTTTTATTTTCAGGGTAGGCTTCAGAGTGGACAAGAAATAGCAGTGAAGATATTGCTTAAAAGTTCAATTAGAACTCATAGACAGTTTTATAATGAACTTAATCTTTTGTCAAAGCTTAGGCACAAAAATCTGATCAATCTTCTTGGTTTCTCCACTAAACGAGACCAGTATTGTCTTGTTTATGAGTTCATGCCTAACTCGAGCCTTGATTGTTTTATACTAGGTTAGACAGTCTAAAACAGAGTATCCTTTCCCAATCTCGTCTGGTTTCAATCTTTCATCATCTGTCATAGTGTTTATGTGTTACAGATCCACACAGAGCTTCTCAGCTAAGTTGGGAGATGTGTCGAAACATTGTCCAAGGCATAGCTTATGGTTTACGTTACCTTCATGAAGAATCAGGGTTTTGGGTCGTTCACCGCGACATTAAACCTGCAAACGTTCTATTGGATTCAGATCTAAAACCGAAAATTATGGGATTTGAATTGGCAAGGATGATGCAACAAGGTGGAAACGAAGCTGAATCAACTGAGATTGTTGGTACCGTGTAAGTGAAGTTTTGTGATATAAACATACTTGAAGGGGAAATTATTTGAAGATGTTTAGAGACTGATGCATAAAATGTTTTGAAATAATCTACAGAGGGTATTTAGATCCAGTATATATGCGAAGCGGACGTGTTTCTGTCAAATCTGATGTTTATGCCTTTGGAGTTACAATATTGACGATCATTAGCAGAAGGAAGGTTTGGAGTGTGGACGGAGACTTTTTAATCAAATACGTGAGTTTATATTAAAGTAAACCTGTTTATGATGGTTAAGTCAGTGGTTCCTTAAACGTAATTCTTGTCTACGTTTAGGTTATGAGATGCTGGAACAGAGGAGAAGCTACCGATGTGATCCATGAAATGATGAGAGAAGAAGAAAGAGAAGATTCGATAAGCGAAATCTTGAGATACATTCACATTGCTTTGTTATGTATCGATGAGGATGCAGAGACAAGGCCGAGTATTGATAAAGTTCTTCATTGGTTTAGTTGTTCCTCTTCTCCTTTGCCTGAACCATTCATTGGTAATCGATTTCTTGCAGAGGAAGAAACAAATCTGTCTTGGTCGCCGTCTCTATCTCCCGGTCATAGCTCTGTCATGTCTCCTATATCTTCGCGTTAAGGATATTGAGCATATGATTATGTAATTTTTCGATTGTTTATTATGTAATGATTATGCTGCCAAAATCCAGTGAAACCATCTATGACAGATCTTGAATGTTATAAAATAATATCATCATTAAAACACTCTTGAGAATCACGTGAGGAGTTTAACTAAGTACACTTACCAAATGATACAGAGGATAGTAACATTTTTACCAACCAAGTACTGTTTATTATAATTATTTATCGTGCTTCCAGCTCTGTTTGTGTTACTTCGTTTATAGAGAACACGTGGTCTGACGACGCTAACTGTTGGTTACCATTCAATACGTTTGAGAAAGTTGGCTGTTTCGGAATCGGGAGATTGTCATCGTTGCTCAACATATAAACGATTTGCGATATCGTTAGTCTGTCTTTAGGATGATCTTGAACACAAAGAAGTGCGATGTGAACGCACCGCAACACTTCTTTCAAAGAATACGAATCACAAAGTGCTTCATCTATAATGCTTACACCTTTTGTTTCACACCAAGATTCCCATGCCTGAAGTTGACCAAGAACATATATTTTGAGTTTGATCAAATCTAAGTCCTTTTTGACTATAGATAAATGCTTTTGAGATATCACTTACATAAGCAATAATGCTGTGTTTTTGGTTGTTGTGAACAAATCTTGTCGCCTTTTTTCCCGATATGATCTCCAATAACAACACTCCAAAGCTATATATATCTGCTTTTTCTGAAATTATCCCCCCTAATGCATATTCCGGTGACATATAACCGCTGAAAAAAAAACACAATGTTTTAGTTTTTTTCAAACATCATTCATAAATTGTTTACGATTTATAAATAATGTTTGTCAATATATATGTGTGTGTGTTTATGAAAATACTCATAAACCTGAACATAAAGAAGTATGAAAAATTAGTGTTTGAAACAAATGAAAGAGTTGAACTCATAGGAGATGTACACTCACAATGTCCCGACGATTCTTTGGGTGTTATCATCGGTTTGCTTGACACCAAAGATCCTGGCGGTTCCAAAATCCGAGATCTTAGGATTCGTCTCATCATCGAGAAGAATATTGCTTGCCTTAAGATCTCGGTGAATGATTCTGAGACGTGAGTCCTCATGCAGATATTGAAGTCCTCTTGTCGTCCCATTTACTATTTTCATACGCGTCTCCCAATCCAATTCCCTAGACTTTAAAGAATCTATATGTGCCCAAAACCAAACGTTGAGAAGTCAAAAGTAAAAAATATTCATAGTTATGGTTAAAAATTAAAAAGTTTTGAATAAATATATTCACCACGCACCAAAGAGTAACACATCAAGGCTCTTATTCGACATGTACTCGTAAATTAGGAGTTTTTCGTTCCCCTCAACACAGTATCCTAAAAGCCTCACCAAATTTTTGTGTTGAAGCTTTATTATCAAAACAACTTCATTTTTGAACTCTGTCAAACCTTGACTTGATTTCTTTGAAAGCCTTTTGATTGCCACATCTAACCCATTTGGTAGTTTTCCCTGACAGACGTATTTCAATCAAGTACTCTATTGTAAGACTGTAACCAAAATTTAAAATAGTTTTAGAACTACATGCGCCATGTGAATACTGTAGTAACTACTTGGTTAGAATTTTATCTAAACCACCTTATCTAATATACAAGCTCATAAGTACTAATCATATTGTTTCAAGTATTATTACCTTGTAGACTGGACCAAAACCGCCTTCTCCTAATTTGTATTCTTCAGAGAAAGCATTTGTTACCGCCATTATGTCATGTAGATTAAGGTAACTTATATGTTCTCCATCTTCATCAATTACGCCACCTTCTAATAACTCGCTGCTCTGTTTTTTGTCTGTAAAACGTCTTTCAGAAACTTGCGAATAAATCTTTGTTAACTGAAAAGTTTATGCAATGTTCCAATCTCACCTCTTTGTGTTATCTTTCCTCTTCTTCTTGAAGAAATGCAACTATAAAAACCAAGGGAAAATGCAGTAGCTGCGGCTAATGATGATAGTATAACGGGTAACACGATTCTTCTTACTCTAGGATCCTTGGTTTCTCCTGAGTACAAAATGAAGCTTAAAAAATATATTTCTATGCATTCATTCATTTCATTTTTTTTTTTAATTGAAAATGCACGCTAACCCTGGTTTGAAGCTGCAGGTGAGATGTTTGACGATGTAGGTGAGATGTCTGAAGCAGCAGGTGGGGTATTTGAAGCTGCAATTCTGAGAAAAAATGTATGTCCCTGATTTGCTTCGAGTTGTTGCAGATTGAAAGCATCTCTTGTCCAGATCATACACTTGTTGTCTTCATATGCGTAGGCCTCACAAGAACAATTAGCTAGGCAAACTGAGGCACACGTCGTATCAAGACTTGCTGTCGACATCAATGTTGTTGTTGGATCAGTGGCTAATTTCATGTTTTCAAGAGGAAGAAACATGTCATTTCCCTGATGCACACATTGAAGTTTTGTTTCCCTCATACAACCACCAGAGAAATCATTGGAGTCCTGACGAAATACTCGTTTGAACCTTGGAACACAGCTACATGGAGTAAGCTCTTCTGTTTCACTGCAAATCCCAAAAGATCCACAATAATTATAAACCGCACATCTGTTGTCTGGTTGAGACCATTTCACATCCCATGACTTGAAGTCTACACGCCAAACTTTAAGCATGAACCTCCCGGAAACATCCATGAACAAACGATATGTGCTATTCGGATCTATTGAATAAGTGATGTAAGAATCATCCATATTGAAACTCAAGTTAGTACTGGATTCTGGTAATTCCTTGAACATTTTGAGTTGATCATCCCATGGTCCACTCTGTAAGGAATTATTTCCTTTTCCTATTATGTGGTCTTATAGTATCCGTTTTCTATGGAATAATGTTATTCTTAATATATTTGGTAACCAATTAAATTGGTAACAAAGGAGTTTTTCCAAATCAATCTCTACTTTGATGGACGGTTGAGATTAAATCTTAAGGAAACCCTAAAGAGGAATTAGGTCCTCTCTCCGCCTATAAATATATGCTTTTAGTCCATCATAAAGGCATCCCAAATAAATCTCAGAAAGACAACACATAGAGAGTAAGTTCATAGGCAAGGGGAGAGAAACCTAATCACCTAACTAGAAGAGATCAGAACTTCAGGCAGCTGTTCATCAAGGAATCTCTACAACAATCAATGGAGGAGGTACTCCGCTAACCCTCCTTTATAATTCTGTCATGTGATTAATCATGTTGCTTAAAAGATCTTAGGGTTCATGTAAATTACACTTACATGTGGTATCAGAGCATGGTTATTAGCATATGGTTAATTCATTAAGTATGATAGAATTATAGATCTGAAAATTTTCGTGCATAATTCGGATTTTAGTATGATACAATTATAGATCTGAATGTATAAATCTATGTTTGAAAAATTCGTGCATAATTCGGGTTTCTCGAAAGTCCGTGCAAAATCCGGGCGCGTATAACTCGGGTCTGTGAATTAAGATTTTCTCAGATTAGAGTTTGTGCATAATTCGGGTACATGCGAATGAAAATTTTCGCTGGAAAAAGTTTGTACATAATTCGGATATATGTGAATGAAAAATTTTGCAGATAAAACTTCATGCATAATTTGGGTCTGTGTAAATTAATTTTCTTACCGATAAAAGTTCATGTACAAATTGGGTATCTGTGAATTAAAATTTATCACAGACAAATAATCCATAATGAAATATGTGCATGTAAAAGCCTGAGTGTTTGTGAATTATGAATTATGGTTTATCACAGACATAATATGTGCATAATTAATTAGGGAGTGCAAAATTCGTATGTATGTAAATTGTTTTTGCATATGAAAGTTCAAATAGAATTATTTTGTGCATAAATCGTGCAGTATCATTGATAATTCGTACATAATTATTTTGTGCATAATTCGTGCAAAATTATTATGTGCATAAGAAATTTGTGCAAAAACGATTTGTGCACAATCCGTGCTACAATCTGGTTTCTATAAAAGTGTATAGTTAGGGTTTGGATATCACCACAGTGACCTTACTTTATAATGATTTGCACATAGAAACTATTATGTAGATATATCTTTGATAATTAGTTACCCACAGGTAGATTATAAACTTTAGATATAATCAATGAATAATGAGGTTTTGTATTTGTGAAGATTAAGGATATCCACATATAACTTAGTCTAATTAATTCAATACATTACTCAATAACGTTTTGTGAAAATCATGATTTTATTGAGATTATGTTGTTATCCCACAGGAACATCATAATTTATTTTCATGTTTATTCAATATTTAAATTTTGTGTTGATTATGTTTTAAAACCTAATAAAACTTGTTGTATCTCTAAACTTAGAGCAATTTTTCTGGATCTTTCAATCCTTTATGAACCAATTTCCCATAATGTAATAGAAAAGTTGAGTTCATTTTAAGAATATTAGATATGGATTTAGTAACTCATTACGAGAAACTAAATTTTATAACGAAATCTAGTAGGATGAAAAGTTTCTCCATTAAAGAAATAAAAACAACTTAAATATAATGTTAATAATTATGATAACTTTTAGCAATATTAAATGTTTATTTCGATAGTTATTTAAACTACGGATAAACTAAAAGTTATAGACGAACAATTTGAGACTGCAAACAATCCCTTGTTGGGAAAACTTATGGCAAATCTCATAATTATGAAATATAATGGTATAAATTTATATGCATGAAACTTGCATTGCAATGACTAACCTTTAGATAAGTTGGATAATTTAGGAATTAGTGTGGATGATTAAATTTGTCCAAATTATCCTAAATATACCACCTCCTCATTATAGACTATTCCATATTTATTTCAACATCATTAATGAAACTTGGATGTTAAATGAATTGGTTAACAATTAGTACTGGAAGAGGTTATGCTTGATTATGAAGGTATTAAAGTTACCATTATACTGATGAAGCTGTACCTTAAGTTGGGAAAGCCATTAAGTCATGAAAGAGCACCACCCAAAAACTATTGACCATGATCCAATTAATAAGAAGATTCTGACAAAGAAAGATACTTATGCAGAACCTTGCAGAAAGTTATACACCTTTAAAGAAAAGATTGTTTGAAAAGAAAGCTAATCATATAGATTTCGTAAGGATTTGCAAACCTAATGTTGCTTATGCTTCTTCTTAAATGTTAGTGGATTAATAATCCGTGCAATTATACATGTCTCAAGTGCTATGCAGAAATTTCTTGTGACTAAGACAATCAACTTAAGTGAAACTACTTATAATGGAAACATAGACAATATGCTAGTTGAAAATATTGGCATTTTTTGTCTCATTATGAATATTGGATTTTATCTGAAATTTATTTCAGGTATTTATGCTCCACATATATTTTCTATTATTCGGTTTCAGTAAGTAAACTTGATTGGCTTATTAACAACTCATTGAGAGAGTTGTTTCATGTAATTTAGAACTCTAATGGAGTTAGTTCTGAAAAATCAGTTGATGGTCTTTAGGTTTGCCTGATCAACGTTATGATTATGAAACACATCTCATTCTGCATGACAATAATGAAATTAAAAGCAAAACATGTTCTAAAGACTCATATTTCTTGTGGCATAAAAGATTGGAACATATTTCCAGCAAAATAATTAGAAGATTGGTAAAAGATGGAGTCATTTTGAATCTTGATTTTACCAACTATAAAGAGTATATAGATTGCATTAAGGGTAAGCAAACTAAACACACTAAGAAAGAAGCCACAAGAAGTACACAGCTTATTCAAATCATACATACATATATTTGTGGACCTTTTGATGTTCCTTCTTTTGGAGGTGAAAAATATTTCATCACCTTTATTGATGATTATTCACGTTATTGTTATCTCTATCTATTGCATGGAAAAGTCTCAATTCGTGAATGTTATACAAATATTCATTACTGATGTTGAGAGACAATTAGATAGAATAGTGAAAATCATAATGTTAGATAGAGGTGAATTTTTGGTAGATATAATGAAACAGAACAACATTCTGGAGCTTCTGCCAAAATTTTCTAAAAATTAAGAATTGTTACTCTGTACACAACGCCTGGTTCTCCATGGCAGAATGGTGTAGCTGAAAGGCATAATTGTACTTATATGGGAATGGTTATATCCATGATGATTCAGGGTTACTTATCTATATCCTTGTGGATGGACGCATTATGTACTGCAGTCTATGTCTTGAACAGAGTTCCTAGCAAAGCAGTTCCAAAGACTCTTTTGAAAACTATAAAAGGCTGGAAATCTAGTCTTAAGCAAGAATTTATAATCCACATGAAAAAAAAAAAAAAAAATTGGATTTCAGAATGATCAGTGGTCACTTTATTGGTTATCCTGAGAAGTCCAAAGGATATATATTTTATTGTCCAACCCATATTATAAGAATAGTGGAAACCGATAATGCTAGATTCTATAAGAATGGCGAGATTAGTGGGAGTGATAAAGTTCAAGATGTGTTCATTTAGAAAATTATGATCGGGTTAATATTTCTCTGCCTTTATTTCTGAATATTACTGGAAATCATCTACTCCATGAAGAAAACATCGCTAATAATGATAATAAAGCACAAGAGGAACAAGCATTAAGAAGATCTATCTTTACGAGGATATCTGCTATTTCCGATGAGTATGTGCTTTATAAAGTAGAATCTGGAGAATTGAACATTAATTAAAGACCTGGTTTCTTATTCACAAGCCATTAAAGATGTTAATTCTGATAAATGGATTGATGCCATGAAGGATGAAATGAACTCTATGGCTAAAAATCAAGTCCTTGACATCGTTCAATTGCCTGAAGGACACAAACCAGTCGGGTGTAAGTGGATCTTTAAGACCAAACTTGACTGTAATGGCAACATTGAACGATATAAAGCTAGACTTGTAGCCAAAGGTTTTAATCAAAAAGAAGGTATCGATTATAATGAGACTTTTTCCCCTGTGTCAAGGAAGGACTCTCTTAGAATTATCATGGCAAAAGTAGCTGAGTATGATCTCGAGTTACATCAAATGGATGTGGAAACCGCCTTTTTGAATGGAGACTTAGAAGAAGAAGTCTATATGCGTCAACCTGAAGGCTTCATAGCCGAAGGTCAGGAAGACATGGTCTGCAAACTAAATAAATCAATTTATGGACTGAAACAAGCTTCGAGGCAATGGTATCTAAAGTTTGATGAAACCATTACGAAATTCGGTTTTAAAGAAAACATTGTAGATCCATGTATTTACCTCAAGATCAGTGGGAGTAAGTTCATATTTTTGATTCTGTATGTTGATGATATTTTACTGGCCAGCAGTGATCTTGGTCTATTACATGAGACTAAGAGTTATCTCTCTAAGAACTTCGAAATGAAAGATATGGGTGAGGCATCCTATGTGATAGGAATTGAGATATTCCGTGATAGATCACTTGGAATTTTAGGATTGTCTCAGAAAGCATATATTGATAAAGTTCTTGAGAGATTTGGCATGATGACGTGTTCTTCTGACATCGTTCCTATGCAGAAAGGGGACAAACTTGATCTTACGCAATGTCCTCGTACTGAAATGGAACGTCAAGAAATGAAAAAATACCCTTATGCATCTCTGGTGGGAAGTTTGTTGTATGCATAGGTTTGCACCAGACCTGATATTAGCCACGCAGTTGGTATGCTGGGTAGATTTCAGAGTAATCCAGGACTCGCGCATTGGCAAGCTGCAAAGAAAGTTTTTAGATACTTAAAAGGAACAAGAGACTACATGCTCACATACAGAAAATCAACACATCCACAGATGGTTGCTTATTCTGATTCAGATTTTGCTGGGTGTAAAGATACTAGACACTGTACTCTTGGCTATGTGTATCTCCTCTCTGGGGGGGCCATCTCATGGAAAAGCCAGAAGTCAAAGTTGATATACACATCCACTATGGAGGCTGAGTATGTGGCATGTTATGAGGCTTCTATTCAAGCAGCATGGTTGAAGAATTTTGTCTCTGAGTTTGGGGCCTTGAGTTTTGTTGACAAGCCTTTAACTCTTTACTGTGACAATGAAGCTGCAATCTTTTTCTCTAAGCATGATAGGATATCTAAGGGAGCCAAACACATGGACCTTAAATATCTATCACTGAAGCAAGATGTCAAAAGAGGAAAGATTGTCATTGAACACATAGGCACTAATGATATGGTTGCAGACATATTTACAAAAGGGCTACCTCCCAAGATCTTTCAAAAGCATGCTGAAAGTATGGGTCTTGCGGATAGTTCCTAATTATGTTGTTTGTTTTAATTAGCCTATTTTGACATTTATTTGAGCTCTTTTTATGACTTTTGCATCTTTTACATTCTGTTCCAATGTGCACAAACATTATTTGTTGTTGGATCTATGATAACAGAATAAGTCTTTATTTAAAGACATTAAATGGACCATTATGATAACTCCTACTTATGTTATGGTCTTAGCTAAGAAGGTAGTCAATGTAGTAGTACTTGGAAGGGATCATGTTGCTGAATGATATGCAACCGCCAAGACTCCCATTGATTACTAGATTAGTCAAGACACTTAGGATGACCAAATGAAAGAAATTAGTTATTACATATTATGCCGGCCTTATGATTCCTAAAAGAAAACATTAATTGATTTACTAACGACCAAGTGGGAGACTGTAAGGAATTATTTCCTTTTCCTATTATGTGGTCTTATAGTATCCGTTTTCTATGGAATAATGTTATTCTTAATATATTTGGTAACCAATTAAATTGGTAACAAAGGAGTTTTTCCAAATCAATCTCTACTTTGATGGACGGTTGAGATTAAATCTTAAGGAAACCCTAAAGAGGAATTAGGTCCTCTCTCCACCTATAAATATATGCCTTTAGTCCATCATAAAGGCATCCCAAATAAATCTCAGAAAGACAACACATAGAGAGTAAGTTCATAGGCAAGGGGAGAGAAACCTAATCACCTAACTAGAAGAGATCAGAACTTCAGGAAGCTGTTCATCAAGGAATCTCTACAACAATCAATGGAGGAGGTACTCCGCTAACCTTCCTTTATAATTCTGTCATGTGATTAATCATGTTGCTTAAAAGATCTTAGGGTTCATGTAAATTACACTTACACACTCGACGAATATGACTTAGTACCTGTCCAAACCGTGATGAGGGAATGTGCATTAAGGTTAACCTCAAGAGAGTATCGACCAGGTGATGGATCTATCAAACTCTCCCAAGAAGTGAGAATTTTACTTCCAAATTTGAGTTTAGCACCTGGAAGCCAAGTATCTGAGGGATGATCAAAGCTCTGCCACAACACATCTGCAGAAGAATTAGTCCCATGTCTTAAGATTAGATTACCACTATCAAGCAGAACAGCTTGAACATCCTTGCTTCTACTAGAATTAACACCAGTCGACCAAACTGTTTCATTGTAGATATAATCATAGAGAATTAAGTTCCCATCTACGATCTTTAATGAACAGTTATAAGATTCTATCTCTGGAGCAGGAGATTCTCGATTCCCAACCCAAACAACAGTCTGCGGAGAGATTTGCTTATACCACATGCCTATGTACAATCTATAGTTACCTGGAGCTGGAGCTGGGTTGAAGAGACCGAGTTCGAAAATATCACCACTCGAAACAATGGTCTGAACTCCTATAAGAGGTTGATTGGTAGATATAGTGTCAGTTGCACAAGAAACATCTGAAACTTGATAAGACAAGAACATCAAGACTCTCAAGTAGATGAATAACAAATTCTTCTTGCAAGTCTCCATGTTCGTATGACCGACCACAAGTTCGTTTGAAAGAGTCTTCTTGACCCTCGAGGAAATGTTAGAGAAACTCCTTTTTAACTTTCAAAAAAGCTTTAAATGCATTTTAAAAGTCCCCACTTGGCTCCTAACCTCGTTGACTCTATCTTTAAGCATGATAAATTGATGAGAATAAAAGAAATTATATTAAAGTGTCATGACAATTCAAAATTGCATTCTCTCTTATATATACATAAATGAAATAGATTTAAGTGTCCTAAAAGCAAAAGTGTCTATGATGGTTAAGTTTTGTTTCCTTAATCGTATTTCTTGTCTTCTTTTAGGTTATGTATGAGATGCTAAACTAGAGGAGAGAATCCATCGATGTGATACATTAGTGATGCAGAGACAACTTAGATAACGGTCTTCACTGGCCGATTTCTTGCGGAGGAAGAAACAGAACTGTCCGGGTCATAGCTCTGATAAGTCACCCATACCTTCACCGCTTGACGTTAAGAAGATTGAGCATGATCCTTAGCTCTGCTTGAGTGCTCTGTTTATTTGACTGATAAGAGTTTACGATGAGAATGATCACGTAATTTGAGGACTAAAATTAATCAAAGTAAAAACTTGATAGGACATCCAACAACTATTTATTATTGTATGTTTTCTAATGACAATAATATCATCGTTTACTCAACACGTTGGAGAACCACGTGAGCAGTTTATCAAACAGAGGATAGGAACAGTTTTACCAATCAAGTATTGTTATTATTCATCGTGCTTCCAGCTCTGTTTGCGTTGCTTCGTTTATAGAGAACACGTAGTCAGATGACGCTAACTGTTGGTTACCGTTCAATACGTTTGAGAAAGTTGGCTGTTTCGGAATCGGGAGAGTGGTATCGTTGCTCAACATATAAACGATTTGCGAAATCGTGGGTCTATCTTTAGGATGATCTTGAACACAAAGAAGTGCGATGTGAACACACCGCATCACTTCTTTTTCGGAATACGACCCACACAGTGCTTCATCTATAATGCTTACACCTTTTGTTTCGCACCAAGATTCCCATGCCTGAAGATGATCAAGGACATATATTTTGGGTTTGATCAAAGCTAATTTACTTCTTTAGTTAAGATAGATGTATAGTATAAAAACACTTACATAAGCGATAAGGCTGTGATTTTGGTCGTTATGAACAAACCTTGTCGCCTTTTTCCCTGATATGATCTCCAATAACAACACTCCGAAGCTATATATATCCGATTTCTCTGAAATCATCCCGCCTAGTGCATATTCCGGTGACATATAGCCGCTGTAATTAACCAGTGATGAAGAATTAATCCTAAGACTTCGAAGTAAACAGATAGGTCGTGATTGTTTTTTTTTTTATTGCGTATACATGTAGAAATATTATACCTACATACAACACAATGTCTTCGTTCTTTTAGACATCTTTCATAATTAAAAATCTGAAAAAAAAGGAATGAAAACCATAACCTTTACAGTCTACGTTTGTACCAATTTATAAACGATGGTTGATAGATACTAAATATGTGTGTATTGAAAAAAATACACATAAACATGTAGACGTGAACTTAAACTCAAAATGGCAGCGTTCGAAACAAGTGAAAACATATGTAGTTGTACACTTACAATGTCCCGACGATTCTTTGGGTGTTATCATCGATTTGCTTGACACCAAAGATCCTGGCGGTACCAAAATCCGAGATCTTAGGATTCATCTCATCGTCGAGAAGAATATTGCTTGTCTTAAGATCTCGGTGAATGATTCTGAGACGTGAGTCCTCATGCAGATATTGAAGTCCTCTTGTCGTCCCATTTACTATTTTCATACGCGTCTCCCAATCCAATTCCCTAGACTTTAAAGAATCTATATGTGCCCAAAAATCAGAACGTTGAGTAGTCACATATCAAAAGAATTCAAACTAATACTTATAGTTTCAAATTCAAAATTTAGTAGTTTTGATAAATATTTTCTCCACTCACCAAAGAGTAACATATCAAGGCTCTTATTCGACATATACTCGTAAATTAGGAGTTTCTCGTCGCCCTCAACACAATATCCTAAAAGCCTCACCAAGTTCTTGTGTTGAAGCTTTATGATCAAAACAACTTCATTCTTGAACTCTGTCAGACCCTGACTTGACTTTTTTGAAAGCCTTTTGATCGCCACATCTAACCCACTTGGTAGCTTCCCCTGACAGGCAAAATTGCTTATCAATCAGTTTCTTGATTGTAAGACTATAACCAGAATTTTAAACTAGTTCTATATATGAATTACAGGCGCCATGTGAAAACTGTAGTAAGTACTTGGGTTTTAACTTTATCTAAACCACAATATCTGATATACAAGCTCATGAGTACTAATCATATTGTTTCAAGTATATACAAGCTTATGAGTCATGAGTACTTATCTAATATAATATAACTTGGAACGTAAAAAAAAAAAAGCAGCTACAAATTTTACGTGAACTACAGGGTACACTATGTGAATATTGTAGTAACCGAGTAATTCCGAATCCCAAATTTGGATCCGGACTATAACTATTAGCTGAGGACTCTAGCCAAACCACATTATCAAGACATACAAGCTCATGAGTACAAATCATATTGTTTTCTTATTAGTACCTTGTAGACTGGACCAAAACCGCCTTCTCCTAACTTGTGTTGCTCAGAGAAAGCATTTGTTGCAGCCATTATGTCATGTAGATTTAAGTAACTTATATGTTCTCCATCATCATCGATTATGCCCCCTTCTAATAGCTCTTTGCTCTGTTTTTCGTCTGCGTAAAACACGTCTTTTATAAATTTTGTGAACAAATCTTGTTAAGTGAAAAGTTTATACAAAAAGCCAATCTCACCTCTTTGTGTTTTCTTTCTTCTTGTTCTTGAAGAAATGTAACAATACAAACTAAAGATAAATACAGCAGCTGCTAGTAGTGATGGTAGTAGAACAGGTAGAGCAATGCTTCTGCCTTTAGAATGTTTTGGTTCTCCTGAGTATAAGATTTTAATAAAGCTTAAATATATCTCAACGCATTCGTCACATTTGTTATTGAAAATGCGTACCCTGGTTTAGAGTTGCAGTTGAGATGTTCGAAGCGGCAAGTCTAAGAAAGAATGTATGTCCCTTATTTGCAGCGAGTTGCTGCAGATTGAAGGCGTTTCTTGTCCACATCAAACACTTGTTTCCGTCATACGCATAGGCCTCGCAAGAACAATTAGCTTGGCAAGCTGAAGCACAGGTCATAACGTTGGTTGATGTCAAGACCAATGTTATTGGATCAGTGGCTAATTTCTGATAGATTCTCGATAAATCTGACAATGAAACTGAATAATACTTGTATTGATTTGCTCTGAGAAATATAATAGAGAGTGAGAGATACAAATGCGTAACGGAATGTTAAACTGAGAGAGTGTGATCAACATAGATCACTCTTGAGCACATCACTCAAGATCTCTAGCACATCGCAAGAGAATCACAAACCCAGAATTAACATAATATCTTCAAGTGCCGTTGCAACAGCTAATATACTCGAAACAAGTCTAACCGCAAACTCTCCCTTTCTTCTCGAGCCTTCCATCACTTAAGCTCCGTTGACTCCTCAGCTGACGTGGCCTTTGACTTATTCTTGCGATAGTATGCTTGATGAATCTTATCAATACTCCCTCCCGGAGAAACAGCTTGTCCTCAAGCGTGAACTGAGGAAACAATTGAACAAACTCCTTCGATAACATCCACGAGTCTTCCACTGCAGGTCTGTCAAACCAGTGAACCAAAAATTCCCGAGCTCCCTCAGCAGTAAAGCGCACATCCACAATCTTCTCAGGAAATAAAAACTCATCTTCTACCAGTTCAGGAGGATCATAGTATTGTACCTTCTCATGATCTCCAATCACTGCCTTAAGCTGAGAAACATGAAATACATTGTGAATCTTTGCAGTCGAAGGTAGTTGTAAACGATAAGCCACTGCTCCAATGCGTTCCAAGACTTTAAATGGTCCAAAGTACTTTGCTGCAAGCTTCTGGCAAGAACGTTTAACCACTGACATTTGACGGTAAGGTTGAAGTTTGAGGTAAACCCAGTCACCTACTGCAAATACCACATCACGCCTATGTTTATCAGCTTGCTTCTTCATTAAGTCTTGAGCACGTTGTAGATTACCCCTAATATGAGTCAACATAAGGTCCCGTTCTCTTAGCTGAACTTCCAACTCCCAATTGTTTGTAGATCCTTGCTCAAAACCAATCAGAGCCGGCGGGTCTCTGCCGTATACCAACTTAAACGGAGTACTCTTAATAGCAGTGTGATAAGCTGTGTTATAAGAATACTCTGCCCAAGCTAAGTATTTAAACCACGTTCGAGGATAACTTGAGGCGAAACAGCGTAAGTAAGTTTCTAAACAACGGTTCAGGACCTCCGTCTGACCGTCGGTTTGGGGATGATACGCCGTGCTAAACTTGAGCTTAGTGCCTGCCAACCTAAACAACTCCTTCCACACACTTCCCACAAACACTCTGTCCCTATCAGACACAATCGACTGTGGAAACCCATGAAGCTTAACTACCTCCGAAACAAACTTCTGAGCTACGTCGAGTGCCTTGAACGGATGTTTCATTCCCAAAAAATGAGCTGCTTTACTTAGGCGATCCACCACAACCAATATCACATTGATACCACCAGAAGTAGGCAACCCCTCTATGAAATCCAAGGAAACATCTTCCCAAATTGCTTTTGGAATGGGTAATGGCTGCAACAATCCAGCGGGGGCAAAAGTTGAGTATTTGTGAGTTTGACAGGTAGAACACTCTGTAACATAACGCTTCACATCCTTGTACATCCCAGTCCACTGAAACAAAGCTTGAATCCGCTTAAGAGTCTTCAAAATTCCTGCGTGACCACCCATTTTGCTATCATGGAACTCATGCATAATCAGAGAACGGAATTTAGAGGACCGTGGAATCACTAAACGACGCTTGTACCATAGTCTACCCTCCACTATGTGATAATGCAAAGGACCAGTACCAGACTTCACCTGTTGTAGTACAGACTGTATGGCTTCATCAGAATCAATTTCTTTATAAAGGTCATGTAACTGTACCGCACAAGGAACCGTGAGTGCAACTAACGAAGCTTGCATCTGATGAGGAATCCTTGACAATCCATCTGCCACCTTGTTCTCTACACCTGGTTTGTAAACAATGTCCATATCAAAACCCAACAGTTTAGTCAGCCAACGTTGATACTCCATATTCACCTCCTTTTGTTCCAACAGAAACTTCAAGCTTCGCTGATCCGTGTGAACCTCAAATTTTCTTCCTAGCAAATAATGCTTCCATTTCAACACTGCCATCACTATAGCCATCAGTTCTCTCTCGTAAGCGGGTTTCAACTGTTCACGCGTTGTCAAACCATGACTGAAGTAAGCTAACGGTCTTTTATTCTGAATAAGAACTGCCCCAACTCCTGTACCGGAAGCATCTGTCTCTAAAATAAAGGTTTTTTCAAAATCAGGTAACCCCAATACTGGTACTGTTGACATTGCCTTCTTCAATCTGTTAAAAGCTTCTTCTGCTATCGGATTCCATTGGAAACTGTCCTTCTTCAACAACTCCGTTAGAGGCTTGGAAATTATCCCATAGTCTTTAACAAACTTTCTGTAGTATCCTGTCAGACCTAAAAACCCTCTCAATTGTTTGATATTAGTAGGTATAGGCCATTGTAACATCGCTTCTGTCTTCACTGTGTCAGTAGCAACACCCTCCTTTGAGATAATGTGTCCCAAATATTCAACACGAGCTGCACCAAATAAACATTTCTTTTGATTTGCGAATAGCAAATTGTCTTGTAGCAATTGCAAAACCATCCCCAAGTGTTTCGCGTGTTCCTCCAAGCTGCTACTGTATATCAAAATATCATCAAAAAACACAACAACAAACTTTCGCAAATATGGTTTGAATACTTTGTTCATCAAAGCCTGGAAGGTAGCCGGTGCGTTTGTAAGGCCAAAAGGCATTACTAAGAACTCGTAATGACCTTCCAAAGTACGAAAAGCTGTTTTCATGATGTCACTTTCCTTCATACGTATCTGATGATATCCTGAACGCAAGTCAATCTTCGAAAAAATTACTGCACCATTCAACTCATCAAGTAGTTGATCAATGACTGGAATGGGAAATTTATCCGGTACAGTTGCTCGATTCAATGCCCTGTAATCAACACAAAACCTCCAAGACAAGTCTTTCTTCTTAACCAATAGCACTGGGCTAGAGAATGGGCTATTACTGATACGAATAATACCCGATGCTAGCATTTCACCAACCATGCTCTCCATCACTTCTTTGGTGGCATGCGGGTACCTGTATGGACGAACAGTAATAGACTGTACCCCAGGTTTGAGGTTAATGCTATGCTCCTGACCCCTAATTGGTGGTAATCCCACAGGAAGTGCAAATACTGTCGAAAACTTCTCAACAATCCTGTTTATAATTGGATCAACACTCATATTGACAGTACAAACTTGCGCAGAACATAGCTCTGTCGTAGCATCCTGTAGTAGACATTGTTGAACTGGGGCTTCAAGAACCTTTCTTGACAACGGTGGATTATGTAAAGATGGATCTCCCCACAAGGTAACTCTTCTACCTTTATACATGAAGGACCATTCTTGTAGTTTCCAATCCACTTCACATTTTCCCAATGTCTCTAACCACTGAACTCCAAGAATTACATCCACTCCACCCACTTCGAGTGATATAAAATCACTGTCAAAAATTTCTCCTCCTAACTGGAATTGGACTCTCTTGCAGATACCAGAACCATGCACAGAAGTACCATTTCCCAACAACACTTCTAAACTTCCTGCTGCCTGTGGTTTCAGTTTAGCTTTACTAACCATTGAGGATGTAATAAAATTGTGTGAAGCTCCTGAATCCAACAGTACCACTACTTTACACTTGCCAATAAGGCCTACCATTTTTGTTGTCCTTGGAGAATGAAGACCGAGAAAAGAGTTAAGAGATAAGCATCTCACTTCGGAGTCTGAACTATCTCCCTGTTTCATCGATCTGCAACTCCTCAACCATCACTTCCAACTCTAATCCATCAACAACAGTCATTATTTGTAGCTCCTTCAAAGGACAGATATGACCACGAGAATATCGACCCTTACATTTAAAACAAATGCCTTTGCTTCTCATCGCATCTAACTCCTCCGATGTATGGCGTTGTCGTGGTTGATTACCCTGTTTCACCACATTTGTTTGTGCTGCACCACCAGTTAGCAACAAGGGTTTAGTTGTTTGATAAGTGGTAGGTGGACGAGAGATAAACTGCTTGTTGTGAACTGGGGGTCTGTTTTCTTTTTCACTGATTAATTGACAGAATGAACTAGACTCCATACGTAATACTGCTGCCTTCGATAATCAATCCCTTGAGGTTCTTTCATTTTAATCACTTCCTTCATCTCTTGTTTCAACCCGTTGTAAAAGATCTTTTCCAGATGGGAATCATCTAAACCAGGCACCTGAGCAGATAGATCCTCAAACTCAGTTACATAAGCTGCTACGGTACCAGTTTGTTTAATGGCAAATAGTCTATTGCCTGGATCAGCTTCAATTGACTCCGCAAAACGTAAGAACAACCTCCTCTTAAAGTCCTCCCAAGAACGAAACTCCCTACGGTTCATCTCCCAATTGAACCACTTCAAAACATCACCCTCCAAGCTCAATGCCACCATATCGAGCTTATCATAATCCGAGTAGCGACCAACACGAAAGAAGCGTTCCACTTTGGATAACCATTCATACGGTTGAGATCCATCAAAAACTGGCATATCTATCTTACGCAATAAGCTAGATCTATTCTCCAAAGGTAGATTCCGATCATCGTAACTACGCGGATAAGGATCAGAGGAATTTGTTACTCGTGGTGGTGGAGATGATAATTCAGGTTGCTCCGGTCGTTTCCCAAGTTGAGTTTCAACTCGCGACAAAGCGCTGAGCACCGATTGAAGCGTCGCATCCAATGATTGAATCTTATCTTCATGTTCCGTCTTCGATTGAACCAGTCGGTAGTAGCCACCGCGCAAAAATTGCATAAGGTTCTCCGTCGGACTATCGGAGAAGTTCTCCGGTTCCACCATCTCTGATTCCTTCGTCTCCGTCATCGCGATTTCAACAACCCAGTATCGCCGCACCAATGATAGATTCTCGATAAATCTGACAATGAAACTGAATAATACTTGTATTGATTTGCTCTGAGAAATATAATAGAGAGTGAGAGATACAAATGCGTAACGGAATGTTAAACTGAGAGAGTGTGATCAACATAGATCACTCTTGAGCACATCACTCAAGATCTCTAGCACATCGCAAGAGAATCACAAACCCAGAATTAACATAATATCTTCAAGTGCCGTTGCAACAGCTAATATACTCGAAACAAGTCTAACCGCAAACTCTCCCTTTCTTCTCGAGCCTTCCATCACTTAAGCTCCGTTGACTCCTCAGCTGACGTGGCCTTTGACTTATTCTTGCGATAGTATGCTTGATGAATCTTATCAATTTCTTGTTTTCAATAGGAAGAAATACGTCGTTTCCCTTGTCACATTGAAGATTGGTTTCCCTTGTACAACCATTAGAGTTTTCTCCAAATGCTTGTTTGAAACCAGGAACACATCTACAAGGCGTAAGGTTAACCGCTTCCACTTGTTTGTCGCAAATCCCAAACGATCCACAATAATTATAAATCTCACATCTATCTCTAGGTTGAGCCCATATCAACTTCCATAATTGGCTGCCTCTAACCCAAACATTCAGCACAAGCTGCCCTGAAACATCCATGGCCAAACGATAATATGTGCTATTCAGAGATGGCATTGAATAAGTGATGTAAGACTCATCCAGATTCCATACGAAACCCCCGACACTATTCAGTTCCACTTTTGGAAATCCATTGAAATTTTTAAGTTGATCATCCCATGGTCCACTCAAAGAATATGACTTAGATCCGTTCCAAACCGTGCTGAGGGAGTTTGAATGATGGTCATTTGAGAGAGTATAGACCCGGTGATGGATCTGTCAAGCCTTTCCAAGAAGTGAGAAGTTGGCTTCCCAATTTGAGTTTAGCGCCTGGAAGCCAAGTATCCGAGGGATGATCAAAACTCTGCCACAACACAGCTGCAGAAGAATTAGTCCCATCTCTCAGTACTAGATTGCCACTATCAAGCAGAACAGCTTGAACATCCTTGCTCCTACTAGAATTAACACCGGTCGACCAAATTGTTACGTTGGTGTAATTGCTATGGAGAATTAAATTTCCATTTGAGATCTTCAAAAACAAGCTCGAAACAGAAACTGGGATAGGAGATTCTCGATTAGCGACCCAAACAGTAGTCCGTGGAGAGATTTGCCTGTACCACATGCCTATGTAGAAGTTTCCAGAATCAATACCTGGAGTTGGGGTGAAGAGACCGAATTCGAAAATATCACTGTTGGAAATAAGCGTCCGAAATCCTGGAAGAGGTTGATCGGTAGAAATGGTGTCAGTTGCAGAATAAACATCTGAAACTTGAAAAGACAAAAACACTCCGTAGTATAATAATAATAGTAACAAATTCGTCTTGCAAGGCTCCATGTTCGTATGATATGACCACCACAAGTTCGTTTGAAGCATAAAAGATGTTTATATTCGTATTACACATCTTATTCCCAGTCGACAACCCTCTTCTTCTCCACAATAGTCAAATTGGTAACTTTCTTTGTTTCTAGAATGTTGGATCTTGGAAACTGTCTTTTTTGACCAGCGAGTCAACTTTTTACATTATGACTGACAAGATTTTTTTTAAAAAGTAGTTAGTTAAAGACTTAAAGAGCAATACTTGAGTTTTTTTTGTCATACAATCCATAGCCAATTGTTATGAACCTCTTTTATTGCTTGTGAATTAAGAAGGATAGAAATCTTAGCTCCCTCTTAACCCTAATTCTCTCATAGAGATTAAAGTTAATTCTTGGGATTTGGTTTTTTTAATCAATAAAAACCATTATATAGGCTTTGATACAACTTAATCAAAACCCTAGTAAAATATAGTAAATACTTTAACGTAGAATGGAAATTATTAAATAAAATGTCCTAACCGATGGACTAATCAACCTAACCATAGTCTTGTATATTACCCCACCCTTCGATTCGGAGATTGTCCTCAAGCTCCAACTCATGGTGTCCAAGCATCCACGTGGTAGTAGTGATTGTGGCATCACACCCAAGAGACGCAACAATTGTTGGTGGGTCATCATCGAATGATAATCTATGGCTGCCTCAAACACCCCATCTTTTTCTTTCGATATGTAACACTTACACATGGTAGAGAGCACCTCTATTTCTACAGTTTGTGGCTCCAGTTGCTTCGTCTCTGTAACTTCTAGCACCATCACCGCTTGTAAAGCCAAGCTCCCCCTCCACTACAAGAAAACAGCCCATTTCCGACTGCAGTAAGAGTCGTTAAGTAGTCGCTAATTTGCTGTTTACGACTCAGTTACGACTAAAACGTGTAGTCGTAAATCCTTAGTCGGTAAAAGAATTAGTCGTAAAAATAGTCGTTATTTAATGACTACTGTACGACAAAATTCCGTAGTCGTAAATAATAGTCGTAACAGAGTCGTAAACATTTACGACTACGATACGACAGAGTTACGATTAACCAGAAGTTATATAGTCAGTTGTAAAGGAGTCGCAGTGTAGTCGTAACATTTGAAGACTCGGTTACGACGGATTTACGACTAATCATGATATACAGTAATTTTGCTTGTAGTCGTAAAGTAGTCGTAACATACTTATTGATTTACGACTATTTGGCTACTATTCTATTATGCCCCAAATTACATTTGTTTAGCAATTAATGTTTTGTTGAAAACAAATTTATAAATGTTTTAAATTGAAATTGGTACCTGTTTCTCAAAATATTATGATTATGAAACCAATATTGTAAATAGAACAAAAACAAGATTGAGACAATAAAGTCATATTAACCATGTTTTATAATACAAACCAAAAGAGACAAATGCATACCAAGTTTCTCACAAGACAAATATACAAACCAAAAGAGACAAATGCATACCAAGTATACATGTGTCTCAACAAAAGAGACAAATTCAACAAAAGAGACAAGCTCAACAAAAGAGACAAGGTCATTAGTTAGGTCTATGAAGTTGGAGGGTGAGAAGTTAACCTAAAAAGCATCACTTTTTGAAGATGGAGAAGGAACCGGATTTGAAGGTGGAGCTGTTGCAGGAAGTGTGGTTGAGAGTGGCTTTGTGGTTGCTTCAGCTGATTGAGTCTTCATAAACTCTATAAAGGCTGAGTCAGTTTTGCACATGTACTTCTCCACTAAGGACAAATGCTCTAACTTGTCCTTCTGCTCAGCCACAGCTTTGAAATGTCGTGCTTCACGGGCAGCAAGCTATGCATCACGAGCAGCTACCTCTGCATCACGACGAGAATTATAAGCAGCCTGCTCTTCGATTTGACGTTGAGTTTCCCTCATTTGCTCTTGCAATGAATGAAACATTGCAGACTCTTGTTGTTGGTTTTCCTTGCCATTGAGAAGAGGTTGAAGAGTATGCTTAAGAATTCCAACTCCATACAGGTTTCCTCGTGAATCTTTTCTGAGTAGACTGCGAAAACAAAGAGAAAAACACTACATAAAGAGGTGTAGAAATCGAAAGATAATTCAATGTGGGTTGTGAAAAGTGATACTTTACCTGAATAAAGATGCTTGTGTAATCATTTGCTGTGAGCTCTGGAGGCTGTGAAGTATGTTCCCCAAGGTCAGACAACTTCTGCTGCAAGTTCTTCTCATAATTGAGAGAGATTTGCTCTGCTTTCCGGTCAACATAAGTACCATCTGGCTTGGTATGTGTCTTAATAAAAACCTCACCAAGACTCACTGGTCTTCCCAATTCCCTTTCCTGCAATGTTACAAAAGAATCAAGGGTTATGACATCATTTAAAGCTCCAAATGTAAAGAAAAACAAAATTTATGGGTATATAAAAGTTACTAACCATTTCGATATGGATTTGTTGATAAGACTTTGGCCCTGATAAGTGGACGTGAGGACCAAGACCACCACGATCAGATAATGCAAGGTGGACGTTCCGGTCTAGGAGTTCTGCAAAGATAAATGGAAGTAGTCGTTCCATAAAAACATGGCAGTCATGACTCTTCATGCCTGAAAACTTTCCATTTTCCATATCAACACAACTAGCTAGGTCTGACGAATAGCCATCAGGAAATTTCACCGAATATTTGACACATTCTAGTAAACTTGTTCTCGCTTCTTCTGTCAAAGTGTAGGGTGGGAAAGGAGCTTTACCATCACTATCAATATGTAGTTGTGGCCAAGAACAGAATTTTGTATATCCAATCTTGACATGATGTTGTCTTTTGATTTACCCTTCACACTCATAAGAGTATACATGATGTTATCCAAAAAGTTCTTCTCTGTATGCATCATATCAATATTGTGTCGAAGATTGAGGTCCCTCCAGTAAGGCAGCTCCCATAAGATGCTTAACTTATGCCAGTTGTGTTGCTTCCCATAGCCAGCAGTCTTCTTTTCATGACCATTTCCACCAACACCCTTGGTTTTTGGTGGTTTTACTTCAGCCAACCGCTCGTAATAAACTTGCTCACCGGTCAACGACTGAGGTGGATACTCTCTCGAAGCATCTTTTCCCTTGAGGAAGTCTTTCTTATTCCTCCTTAATGGATGACCGTGAGGAAGAAATCTTCGATGACAATCAAACCAACACACCTTCCTTCCATTAGGGAGATAAAACGACTTTGTATCTTCCATGCAAACTGGACAAGACAATTTTCCATGGGTTGTCCATCCTGATAACATGCCATACTGATGTTCATATATTTTACTGATATGTCTATATTTTGTCTCTCCTTAGCCTATTTTTATAATGCATTTAGCTAGGATAACTCATTGGTTTGCATCATTTTCTAGTTCTTTCTATACACTTTGCACGTCTAAGTAGTTCTTGCATCATCCTTGCATACATTGTGCATTTTGGAGTATTTCAGGTATTTAGGAGACGTTGGAAGTCATTCTCGTCCGAGCCATTGTCACCATCTCCGTTTCGTCCGAGCCATTGTCACCATCTCCGTTTCGTCCGAGCCATTGTCACCATCTCCGTTTCGTCCGAGCCATTGTCACCATCTCCGTCTCGTCCGAGCCATTTTCACCATCTCTGCTTCGTCCGAGCCATTGTCACCATCTCCGTTTCGTCCGAGCCATTGTCACCATCTCCGTTTCATCCGAGCCATCCGTTCGAGCCATCCCACTCGAGTGAGATTTAGCTTTTGACATCTTCATCAGAGTTGTAGGGAATTGAGTTATCTTTCCAACGCCGTTTATTTCTAGTCAATCAGAGGTGTGGTTCAAGAGTTATCATCGTTTTAGTGGATGCGTATACACCACGCTCGAGCCATGCTTCCCCGCCACGCACTCCAGCTTGTTTGATCGAGCCATGCTCTCCAGCATCCATCCGAGCCATGCTCCTCAGCCTTCTGTCCGAGTCATGATGACATTGCATTCCATTCGACGCACACGGACTCGATCGCACATGTCGGGAAGAAAGACGTTTGGTTTCACACGCTTCAGGAGATTACCGAACTGACGCTTTACCTTGTCGTTTTAAGTTTTAGGGCTTTCCATGTTGGACTGCTATATATACATTTTGTTAAGTCTTTGCAGAGACATCTTATCTTTTATCTCGTTTTCGTTCCCAGAAGGTTTCTGAACCTAGCCTCCAAAAAACGTTCTCAGACTTGTATTCCGATATCTTTGAGATTATTGAGATTTTGCATTTGATTCCTTCTACAAAGTTGTTCATCTTATTTTTATCTACCTAATAATGCTTGTTTCAATGATTTCTGTTTTTGCATCCTTGACTATGATTTTCGGATCTGAGTAGTGTGTTAGTTCTTGAGGATGAGATAGATTAGGTGGAGGATCTTAGGATGTAGAGTGTTTAAGCTTTGATTGTATGATTCCCTTCTGGACTAGAGTTAGAATTACTAGTTTCTCTCTGATCAATTGGAACTAGGTTCGAGACATTTCCGCACCCAAAAGGTGTTTGATGAAATGTCTGACCAACTAGTGCCAGAGACTTACGTTCCTAGCCTAAGAGATTAGTTGTCTAGGATGTTTGTTGACTTGAATGAACTTGTTTGTCATGCCTGCTCGACCACGTTTCTCTAGCGAGAGCTAGGTATGGAAGTGGTTGAGTCTGAGTAGCTTTTGCCAAGAGATTGGATTAGCTAAGTTGTGATGTTCATTGTTTAGGGATACTTTGCTTGTGGTATGTTAAACACTCCTTAGACTAGGATACTCCACCGACATCAATTACCCCATCCTTAGGACTTCTTTCTTTCTGTTTTTTATTACATTCCTGGAACTGTTTCGTTTGTTCATGCTTAGAATCGTTTGCGTTTTTATTCACTTTCGCTTCTTGTCATGCATTCTTGTTTCTAGTTTTGTGACTCACTTCCGTTTCGCATTTTGGTCATTCTAGGACTGTTAGATAAAAACACTCTTTGAATTGGCTTAACTTGTGACTTCTTGATTGCATCTTGAGTGATAGTAAACTTTCCCAACTGGATTGACACCTTAAGTATTACAACGCATAAGGTTAATTGAACCAACTAGGAGACAAAAAAAATCCTAGTATCATTTACCTTGTTTTCCCTTAGATTATTCACATCTTTTGCATCTTTTGCTATCCATTTAGGCCATTATTGTGTAGCTTTAGCACTAATCATGCATTAGAGTTTAGTTGCATTGCATTTGCATCTTTTCATGCATATTCAGGTGATTTAGGAGCTTAAGGAGCATGGAAGCAATGCTGAGGAGAAGTGAGCCAATCATGAAGGGAAAGCAAGAGAGTTAAGGCTGAAGAACCAAGGTCCAGAGTCCAACTCGACCGCACACTCGACCAGACACTGAGAATGCACGAGAGAAGCCAGCTCGACCTGCCACTCGACCGAGCACAGGTCGAGTTGACCGAGCCGTTGACTGTTTTGTCTTTTAGTGTTTTTAGGGCTTCCACCTCCTCTCCTATATAAAGCCTTGTACCTGCAGCCACCAAAGTGTGCAAATTTTTAGAGAGAGTCAGAAACCTAGTTTTTACTTTTTAAGGAATTATTCCTTTTGCTTTTTATTTTCTTAGATTTTGTACCTTTTTAAGAAAACTCTTAGATTCTTCAATATTGTTGGTTCCATAACTTTCAATATATTAAGAATTTGGGTTTGATTCCTTTTGCAACATTGTAGATCTTGTTCTTATCTTTCATTTGATGCAAGTTTCGAGATTTTCTGGGTTTATGACTTTGATGTTCATCATGAGTTGTTGTGAGTAGTTCTCTAGGACCTTGAGGATGGGTTAGGCTAGGCTATGTTTGAGGTTTGTTTGCTTTGGTCAAGCTTGATTGTTGTAGATCTCTTCTAGGCTAGATGTTCTTAATGCTGATCCTATATCTGAGAGGATAGGATCTGATTTCAAGCATCTTAGCATCACACCAATGTTTAAGGAGCATAAATAAGGCTAGATCTAGAGTTTACCATTAGGCTTGCTAAGAGATTAGAGGTCTTGTTTGGTTTGAGATGTATTGCTTAATACCTGCTTGTGTAGATTCTTTACTTTGTGAGAACAAGTCTAGAGATGCATAGGTTTGATTGATTCTTGCCATGAGAGTGGAAGAAGCTTGTCTTAGATTTATATGTCTAGAGATTAGCTCAAAGCTTTGCTTGAGATTTGTTGGCCAAAGTGTGATAACCTCATTCATTAGTCTAGCCCATGAATCCCTCCTCAAGGCCTTCTTTGTTTATTGATTTTAAAGTCTTAATCCTGTTGCTTGCTTGTTGTTTGATTCGTATTTGCATAGCTCTGTTTTTATTGTGTTGCTCTGTTTTCCGGATTTAACCAGCTCGACCTCTCACTCGACCTACACTCGGTCGAGTGCTTGCTCGAGTTCATCCCCAGAACTCTTGTTTATGATTTGTGATTGTCCTATTTCATTCCTGTTTCATTCCAGTTGCATTCATTTAGTTTTCAGTTCATTACCTGTCTTGCATTAGTTCATTAGTAGTAGTTTCTATTTCTGTTCTAGCTTCATTACTGTTGCAATCATTCAGTTTCATTTGCATTTAGTTCTTAGTTCTTGTAGTCTACTTTCTGCATCTTTACATTTTCATCTTAGGATTGTTAGTGACAAGCAATCTTTACATTTGTCTTAACTTAGATTCATATGCACATCTTAACTGTTCACAAACACTCATTTAGGATTGATACCTCTTATACTGCAACAGCATAAGGGGAATTGAAACACCCATCCATCATTCCATTCATATCACCATTGCATACATTCATCATCATTCATTCATCACCCACCATATAAATCTTGTTTCCATTTGGCGCCATTGCCCATTTGAGTGTGTTTTTGTGACATTTAGGATCCATATTAGTCTAAGATTAAGTTCGTTTATACACTTGAATCTTCTGTTGCTGGGTTGAAGTTCCATTTCAGGTACCACTCGACCAGTCACTCGACCACCACTCGACCGAGCAGTGATCGAGCACTTGATCGAGTCAGAAGCCGTCTCTATTTGGACACCACTTCCCAGTCGACTTGACCCCCCAGACGAGCCTGAGCTCAATTGTGAACCTGTTCGAGTCTGTACTCGCGTTTGTTGATGCACACAAGGTCTAAAGGGAAAGACAATCTTCAAAGGCCTATTGACAACATCCATAGGAAGCAAAAGGGTTTGGGAAATCAAAGAAGAAGGGTAGTTCAAGTTCAGCAAGAGGTTCCAGTGATCATGGCGCAACAAGCCAACCATGAGCAGAGACCTAGGCACATTGGTGCTGGAGATGCACCCAATACACACAACCAAAGGGCTGGAATTGTGCCTCCAACTGTAGCAAACAACAACTTTGAGATCAAAAGTGGACTGATCTCAATGATTCAAGCCAACAAGTTTCATGGGTTGCCAATGGAGGATCCACTAGATCACCTTGATGAGTTTGACAGAATTTGTGGTCTTACAAAGATCAATGGAGTGAGTGAAGATGGATTCAAGTTGAGGCTCTTCCCATTCTCACTTTGAGATAAGGCACACCTTTGGGAGAAGACTCTTCCTACTGGAGCAATAACCACATGGGATGCTTGCAAGAAGGCTTTCTTAGCCAAATTCTTCTCCAATGCAAGGACTGCTAGGTTGAGGAATGAGATTTCTGGGTTTGCTCAAAGGAACAATGAGAGCTTTTGTGAAGCTTGGGAGAGGTTCAAAGGATTTCAGACTCAATGTCCTCATCATGGCTTCAGCAATGAGTCACTCTTGAGTACCTTGTATAGAGGAGTGCTTTCCAAGATAAGAATGCTTCTTGACACAGCTTCTAATGGAAACTTCCTCAACAAGAATGTGGAAGAAGGCTGGGAATTAGTTGAGAACCTTGCTCAGTCAGATGGCAATTATAATGAAGATTATGATAGGACCATAAGGAGCTCCTCAACTGATCAAGAGGACAAGTATATGAAGGACTTGAAGATGGTCAATGAGAAACTTGACAAGATACTCCTAAGCTAGTCCAAGTCCATTCACTTCATTGGTGAAGAAGAAGCTCCAGTGGCTGAGTTTGCTGAGTTGTGATACATGCAAAACCAGGGAGGATTCAAAAGCTACAACCAAGGAGGTTTCAAGAACAACAATCTCTCTTATAGGAGTACCAATGTGGCTAACCCTCAAGACCAAGTCTATCCACCTCAACAGCCTCAACAGCAACAAAACTACATCCCCAAACAACAACATCAAGTGTTCCAGCCTCAGTTGTGTCCCCCACCAAGGTTTCAGACTAACCAAGGCCAAGAACAAGACTTAAGAGCAATGATGCAACAATTGTTGATTGGACAAACAAAAGGAAAGATTAAGGCAACAAACAGATTTGCTGAGTTGAACAGGAGGATATCAGATGTTTACAGTGACCTCCATGCCAAGTTTGACACACTTACTTCCAGGATTGTGACTATGGAGACACAACTAGCTAATGCCCAAAATAACAAAGGCAAGGCCATTATGCACTCTATAGAATCTGCTCATGCTATCAATCTACGAAGTGGAAGGGTTCTACCAACAAGAGAAGGAGCTTTGCCAGACACTGAGGACAGTGGTGATCAAGAAGGGGAGGGTTTTCAACAAGAAGAAACTCTGAATGAAAACTCCATCGAACTCGACCCACCACTCGACCACTCACTCGACCGAGTGTATGATCGAGCACCCGATCGAGCAGCCTCTCAAGAAAAAACCAAGCCAGTTGCTTCCAAGGAAAAAGAAGTCCGGTTCATTCCTCCTCCTTACAAGCCTCCACTACCTTTCCCAGGAAGATTTAAGAAGCAGATGGTTGAGAAATACAAAGCCTTGTTTGACAAACAAGTTAGGGAGATTGAACTTAGAATGCCTCTAATAGATGCATTTGTGATGATTCCTCCTTACCAGAAATTCTTGAAAGATGCTGTGATGGAAAGGATCAAAGAAGTTCAAGGGATGGTGATTCTTAGCCAAGAGTGCAGTGCCATCATCACAAAGCAAGTGAATCCTCAAAAGCTAAGGGATCCTGGTTCCTTTACTCTACCTTGCTCTATAGGCCCTATAACTTTCAACAAATGCCTATGTGATTTGGGAGCCTCAGTAAGCCTAATGCCTCTATCAGTTGCTAAGCGCCTAGGGTTTACAAGGTATAAGCCATGCAATATTTTTTTGATCTTGGCTGATAGATCAATAAGATTACCACATGGTGTTTTGGAGGATCTACCAGTTAGAGTTGGAGAAGTAGAAGTCCCAACAGACTTTGTAGTCTTGGAAATGGATGAAGAACCAAAGGATCCTTTGATACTAGGGAGACCTTTCCTAGCTACAGCAGGAGCAATAATTGATGTGAGACAAGGGAAGATTGATCTTAACTTGGGAGAGGACTTCAAAATGACATTTGACATTGTGGAGGCTATGAAGAAACCAACCATTGGAGGGCAAGTCTTTTGGACTGAAGAGATGGACAAACTATCAGAGGAATTGATGGAGGAACTAGCAGAACAAGATCACCTTAGAACTGTTTTAACCAAAAGTGGGGAGGAAGGATTCATTCATCAAGAAACCAAAGCTTATGAGGAGATATTGGACTCTTGTAGAAAATCAGACCACCCAGAGGTTTTTGAGGGATTACCAGCACAAAGAGAGGAAGTCTGGTCAGTTCAAATAGATACTTTGGATAGCTCGACCATCAACTCGAGCACACACTCGACCGAGCACCAGAGCCACTCGACCGAGTGAAACACCGAGTCCTACACAAATGATTGGTCCGAACTAAAGGCACCAAAAGTAGAGCTCAAACCTCTCCCATCTGGGCTAAGGTATGTTTTTCTAGGTAAGAACTCTACTTATCCTGTGATAGTAAATGCTAAGTTGAGTGAAAATGAACTTGATTTGCTAGTTGTAGAGCTAAGAAAGTATAGGAAAGCAATTGGTTATACTTTGGATGACATTCAAGGCCTTTCACCTAGTCTTTGCATGCATAGAATTTATCTTGAAAATGAATCCTACTCTAGTATTGAACCTCAAAGAAGGTTAAATCCCAACTTAAAGGAAGTAGTTAAAAAGGAGATCCTTAAGTTGCTTGATGTTGGTGTAATCTATCCTATCTCTGATAGTACTTGGGTTTCACCAGTTCATTGTGTCCCAAAAAAGGGAGGAATAACTGTGGTAAAGAATGATCAGGATGAATTAATTCCCACTAGAACCATTACAGGGCATAGATTGTGCATTGACTATAGAAAGCTTAATTCAGCTACTAGGAAATATCATTTTCCTCTTCCTTTCATTGATCAAATGTTGGAAAGATTAGCTAATCACACTCACTATTGTTTCTTGGATGGATATTCTGGATTTTTCCAAATTCCTATTCATCCCAATGATCAAGAGAAGACAACATTCACATGTCCATATGGTACTTTTGCTTATAGAAGGATGCCATTTGGATTATGTAATGCTCCAACAACTTTTCAAAGATGCATGATGTCTATCTTCTCTGATCTCATTGAGGATGTTGTGGAAGTTTTTATGGATGATTTCTCTGTCTATGGAGACTCCTTTCCTTCTTGTCTTGCTAATTTATGCAGGGTTTTAAAGAGATGTGAGGAGATAAATCTTGTTTTGAACTGGGAAAAGTGTCACTTCATGGTTGAAGAAGGGATAGTTCTTGGCCATAAGATTTCTGAAAAGGGGATTGAGGTTGATAAGGAAAAGATTGAAGTCATGGTTCAACTCCAACCACCAAAAACAGTCAAGGACATAAGAAGCTTTCTTGGGCATGCTGGGTTTTATAGGATATTCATCAAGGATTTCTCAAAGATAGCTAGGCCATTGACAAGGTTGCTATGTAAGGAGACTGAGTTCAACTTTGATGAAGATTGCTTGAAGGCTTTCAAGGAGATCAAAGCTGCTTTGATTTCAGCTCCAATAGTCCAAGTTCCAAACTGGGATCTTCCATTTGAGATTATGTGTGATGCTTCAGACTTTGCAGTAGGAGCAGTCCTAGGTCAGGAAAAAGATAAGAGGCTGCATGTGATTCACTATGCAAGTAGAACTTTGGATGAAACTCAAGGAAGATACTCAACAACAGAGAAAGAGCTCTTAGCAGTGGTATTTGCCTTTGAAAAGTTCAGAAGCTACTTAGTAGGGTCCAAGGTGATTGTGTACACTGACCATGCTGCTTTGAGGCACATCTACTCAAAGAAGGATACAAAACCAAGGTTGTTGAGATGAATTTCGCTTCTCCAAGAGTTTGACATGGAAATAGTTGATAAAAAAGGGATAGAGAATGGAGTAGCTGATCACTTGTATAGGATGAGGATAGAAGAGGAGATTTCAATTGATGATTCAATGCCTGAAGAGAAACTGACGCTGATTGGGTCAACACGGCTCCCCACTCGAACAGGCACCCGGCCGAGTATGTTTGGGTGCCCGATCGAGCAGGACGAGATGGAGGAGTGGATGGCACTTGAGAGTGAGGATCTGCCTTGGTATGCTGATATAGTCA
The DNA here is from genome assembly GCA_023657505.1 of Camelina hispida. Classification (NCBI taxonomy): domain Eukaryota; kingdom Viridiplantae; phylum Streptophyta; class Magnoliopsida; order Brassicales; family Brassicaceae; genus Camelina; species Camelina hispida. The sequence goes on along the minus strand of CP094636.1, from coordinate 7,197,129 downwards.
ATTACAAGGTGTGTAAAGAAGTCCCAGCAGACATGGACTCCTATAGGAAGAAGAAACTCCTCAAGGACATAAATGGATACTATTGGGATGAACCTTACTTATACAAGAGGGGATCAGATGGATTGTTTAGGAGGTGCATAGCAGAGAATGAGGTTGAAGGAGTGTTAGGACACTGCCATGGTTCTGCTTATGGAGGCCATTTTGCAACTTTCAAGACAGCCCAAAAAGTCTTACAAGCTGGTCTATGGTGGCCTACATTGTTCAAAGACACTCACAAGTTCATCACAAAGTGTGATGCTTGCCAAAGGATGGGGAACATCACAAGAAGGAATGAGATGCCTCAAAATCCAATTCTTGAAGTTGAGATATTTGATGTGTGGGGAATTGATTTCATGGGACCCTTTAATCCTCCTTCAAATGGGAATGCCTACATCTTAGTAGCAGTGGACTATGTCTCCAAATGGGTGGAAGCCATTGCTAGCCCCACTAATGATCACAAGGTAGTTCTTAAACTTTTCAAGAACATAATCTTTCCAAGGTATTGAATCCCTAGAGTTGTGATAAGTGATGGAGGATCACACTTCATCAATAAGATCTTTGAAGGAATGCTAAGGAAGTATGGAGTTAAGCACAAGGTATCTACAGCCTATCACCCTCAGACAAGTGGGCAAGTTGAGGTGTCAAACAAACAGATCAAGGCCATTCTATCAAGAATAGTAGGAGCAACAAGGAAGGATTGGTCTAGTAAACTTGATGAAACACTTTGGGCTTATAGAACAGCCTTCAAAACACCTATAGGAAGAACCCCATTCCAGCTTGTGTATGGAAAGTCTTGTCACCTTCCAGTTGAAATTGAATACAAGGCTCTATGGGCAATCAAACTTCTGAACCTGGATCTTGAAACAGCACAAGCTAAGAGAAGCCTTGATTTGCATGAACTTGAGGAGATCAGATTGGAGGCTTATGAAAACTCCAAAATCTACAAGGAGAGGACTAAGGCTTTCCATGATAAGAAGATTCTCATAAAGGACCTTAGGCCTGGAGACCAAGCCTTGCTTTACAATTCAAAACTCAAGTTATTCCCTGGGAAGTTGAAAAGTAGATGGGGAGGTCCTTTTGAAATAAAAGAGATTTTACCATATGGAGCTGTCACACTTCTCAACAAGGATGGTAGTGAGTTCACAGTTAATGGTCAGAGGGTTAAGAAGTATTTGGGAGAGAAGGAGACACATGAGAAGTGCTCAATACTTCTCATGGATGCCCCTCAAGCTTGAAGAGTCATAGAAGTCAAGCTTAGTGACTCTAAACAAGCTCACTAGGGAGGAAGTCCCTAAGGTATCTCTGTATATATTGCTTAGGATTTTGGTATTTTGACTTTTGTTTTGGTGTTTTCATGGTCAGGGAAGCAAGGGAGTCTAAACAGAAAAAGAGAGGGAGACACGCAGTCCAGCTCTACCCCCCCCCACTCGGACACGCACTCGACCGAGTCACGGTCGATCGCCATCGTCGAGCTGCCCTAAAGTCCATCTCCAAGCCACCAACAAGACCCCAACTACTCCTATGACAGCATGCAGATGGATGTGGACAACTTCTTCCACAATCCCTAAGGTACCAACATCACCTTCACTTGTAAATACCATTGCATTTGACATTGTGTTTTGTTTTGTTTTTCATCTTGAATCCTCTTACAAATTTCTTTCACACAGAGGACTGTGTGATTTAAGTTTGGGGGAGGGTTTGAGATAGCATTTGACATTGTATTTTGTGTTCTTATTTCAAATTTTTATCATCGTCATGTTAGCACTTGCATAAGCATCTAAGGCATAGAAAAACCATAAAAATTTGAAAATTTTTGAAAACAAATCTTCATAAAAAAGAGTGTTCATGTAGTTTGCATTGCATATTAGGATCTTGTTTAGCATGTTTCATGTAGGATTGTATAATATTTGCATTAGGGATCTATGATGAGTATTTCCTTGTTAGCTTGCTTAATTCACTAGACTAGGATCAATGCCTAAGTTAATAGTACTTTGATGCTAGTTGAGTAGTTAGAAGAATAAGATTGAACCAAGCCTTGAATTCTTGCATTGCATTTGGTCTAAATTGAAGCATGTTGTGATTTGAAACCATTTCCTACTTATAAGAACCTAATATTGACTTTTAATTATCAACTTGTGCATTGCTTTAAACTCATGGATACCATATACATATTTGGATCATCTTTCTCCTTTTTACCACTCTTGTTGATCCAAGTAGCTGATTAAATCATTAAGATCAGTTCCCTTACCCCTAAACCAAACCTTCTTTCAAGCCTTGTTTATTCTTGAGTGTGTGAGGCCTATTTTTGGGATTGAGCTTGGTAGAAAGTGTTAGGTTTGAACTGACAAGAGTAAGACCTTGTGTAGTTCTAGTTTGCATTTTTCAAACTAGATAGGGCTAGGTGGTTCACTTGTTGGGTTTGGGACTTGGCTGTTATGAAAAGAAAAGAAAGAAAAGAGAAAGAAAAAGGGTAGAGTCTTTAAAAGGAGATTGAGTTTAAATAAAATCTAGTGAAAGGATGGGAAGTAAAGATTATTGAAATTGGTTCTAGCCTAAGAAAGAGAAAAAGAAAGAAAAGGAAAGTCTAGCAAAATGCTTATATGTCTTAAGAATAAAAAGAAAAGAACCATAGCAAATAAGTAAGAATCCCCCATCCCACTAGAAAGATCAAATAAGAAAACATCTCCTAAGACTTGAAAACCAAAAGAGAAAAGGGTGAAAGAGAAAAGAAGAAGTAAAGGGTAGCACTAGGATCATTTGGGTTTAGATTGCTAGGATAAACACTTTGGGTACCTTTGGGTAGACAAGGTTTTATTCTTGTATGTGTCTAGGTGTTCTTACCTTTAGCATTCTTCTAAAGCTCAATCCATTTTCATGAGAGAACCTTGATATTGACAAGCCCCATTCTAAAAAGAGACCATCATTGTCTCTAAACCCTTTATTACCAAGCCAAATGAGTTTAAGCTTTGCATATAATTGATTCATGTTCTTGAATAATGAATGTTAAAGGAAATGGTTGATTTGAATGCATGTGGATGTCTTAGGCTCAAATCAATAAAGGTTGTGATATGCTTGTCTAAAGTCTTTAATTCCAGCTCATTCAACTTGCATCATAGTATTAGTAACTTGGACATTGATTCTAGATGGTCTATTTGCAAGCTTTAGGAGCTGAGATCCCACTTTCAAACCTCACTTACCTTCTTATGTCTTGCTTATTTGCTTGAGGGCAAGCAAAGACTAAGTTTGGGGCATGGGCGGATCTACGTTGAAAGGAAGGGGGTCAACTGACCCCCCTTAAATATATATATTTAATATTTTGGTTAATATCTCTAATGTATTGTTGGCTGATTTGGTAGAGAGTTTTGTTTTTGACCCCTTCAAATCCTGGATCGAGGTTATCGTTTGTTTCATTTTGTTACATTTTATTACTGTTTTTTTTTGCCATAACAGAAAGCTTACCTATTTAACATAGTTTATCATTCATTTTTTCTTTTTTCTTTTGATATTCACTAAATTTTGTATTTTTAAAGAAGTAAATAACATTATAATCACAAAATAATTACAAAAATAGTTGTAAAAACAATTAAAATTATTCAGATAAATTTTATTTATACGTATATATACTTTGTAGAGAAAACTATAATGGAAAAAAATTATAACTAATATAATTGACCCCGGTAAAAAAAATTCCTAGATTCGCCACTGGTTTGGGGGTGTTGGTGTTCATATATTTTACCTTGTTTTCCCTTAGATTATTCACATCTTTTGCATCTTTTGCTATCCATTTAGGCCATTATTGTGTAGCTTTAGCACTAATCATGCATTAGAGTTTAGTTGCATTGCATTTGCATCTTTTCATGCATATTCAGGTGATTTAGGAGCTTAAGGAGCATGGAAGCAATGCTGAGGAGAAGTGAGCCAATCATGAAGGGAAAGCAAGAGAGTTAAGGCTGAAGAACCAAGGTCCAGAGTCCAACTCGACCGCACACTCGACCAGACACTCGACCATGTGCTGAGGAGGACTCGACCGAGTGGAGAATGCACGAGAGAAGCCAGCTCGACCTGCCACTCGACCGAGCACAGGTCGAGTTGACCGAGCCGTTGACTATTTTGTCTTTTAGTGTTTTTAGGGCTTCCACCTCCTCTCCTATATAAAGCCTTGTACCTGCAGCCACCAAAGTGTGCAACTTTTTAGAGAGAGTCAGAAACCTAGTTTTTACTTTTTAAGGAATTATTCCTTTTGCTTTTTATTTTCTTAGATTTTGTACCTTTTTAAGAAAACTCTTAGATTCTTCAATATTGTTGGTTCCATAACTTTCAATATATTAAAAATTTGGGTTTGATTCCTTTTGCAACATTGTAGATCTTGTTCGTATCTTTCATTTGATGCAAGTTTCAAGATTTTCTGGATTTATGACTTTGATGTTTATCATGAGTTGTTGTGAGTAGTTCTCTAGGATCTTGAGGATGGGTTAGGCTAGGCTATGTTTGAGGTTTGTTTGCTTTGGTCAAGCTTAATTGTTGTAGATCTCTTCTAGGCTAGATTTTCTTAATGCTGATCCTATATCTGAGAGGGTAGGATCTGATTTCAAGCATCTTAGCATCACACCAATGTTTAAGGAGCATAGATAAGGCTAGATCTAGAGCTTACCATTAGGCTTGCTAAGAGATTAGAGGTCTTGTTTGGTTTGAGATGTATTGCTTAATGCCTGCTTGTGTAGATTCTTTACTTTGTGAGAACAAGTCTAGAGATGCATAGGTTTGATTGATTCTTGCCATGAGAGTGGAAGAAGCTTGTCTTAGATTTATATGTCTAGAGATTAGCTCAAAGCTTTGCTTGAGATTTGTTGGCCAAAGTGTGATAACCTCATTCATTAGTCTAGCCCATGAATCCCTCCTCAAGGCCTTCTTTGTTTATTGATTTTAAAGTCTTAATCCTGTTGCTTGCTTGTTGTTTGATTTGTATTTGCATTGCTCTGTTTTTATTGTGTTGCTCTGTTTTCCGGATTTAACCAGCTCGACCTCTCACTGGACCTACACTCGGTCGAGTGCTTGCTCGAGTTCATCCCCAGAACTCTTGTTTATGATTTGTGATTGTCCTGTTTCATTCCTGTTTCATTCCAGTTGCATTCATTTAGTTTTCAGTTCATTACCTGTCTTGCATTAGTTCTTCATTAGTAGTAGTTTCTATTTCTATTCTAGCTTCATTACTGTTGCAATCATTCAGTTTCATTTGCATTTAGTTCTTAGTTCTTGTAGTCTACTTTCTGCATCTTTACATTTTCATCTTAGGATTGTTAGTGACAAGCAATCTTTACATTTGTCTTAACTTAGATTCATATGCACATCTTAATTGTTCACAAACACTCATTTAGGATTGATACCTCTTATACTGCAACAACCTAAGGGGAATTGAAACACCCATCCATCATTCCATTCATATCACCATTGCATACATTCATCATCATTCATTCATCACCCACCATATAAATCTTGTTTCACATACGCCGAAAAGTCACTTATCGTCCACATTAGCGCTGCCTTTAGATTAAAATTTTCATTCAAGGAAACATCGTATGCATCGACTCCAGTAGACCACAACTCTTTTAACTCCTCAATCAAAGGTTGGAGGAAGATATCCAGACTAGCTCGCGGATGATTTGGCCCAGAATTCAAAATTGTAAGAAACAAGAACTCTTCGTTCATGCACATACCAGGAGGTAGATTGTATGGAGTCAAGATCACATGCCACAATGAATGATTACGAGACACGCCAAACGGATTGAACCCATCAGAGCATCATCCAAGATAAACGTTACGGGGTTCTTCTGTAAATCGAGGATTTTGTTCTTGAAAATATTTCCACTCCGCCGCATCTTAAGGATGACACATTTCTCCCTCCTTAGATTTGTGCTCAGCATGCCATCTCATCGCCGCCGCAGTCTTGTGGCTCTGGTACATCCTCTTCAATCTATCAGCAATAGGTAGATACCACATACGACTGTATGGTACTTTGGTTCTACGTCGGGGATCCTTTGGCTTCCATCTTTGAGCACCACAAAACAGACAAGTATTTTCCTTTTCGTCATCTTTCCAGAATATCATACAATTGTTAATACAAACATCAATTGTATAATATGGGAGACCTAAATTGCGCATTAATTTTTCCGTCTTGTAATGTGAACCCGTTGCCTGGTTTCCTTCTGGTAAATACTCATTCATAATTTCGCACACCGAATCCACTAACTTTTCACTCATATTATACTCTGCCTTATTTTGCATGACTCGAGCAGCTAACGATAATTGTGAGTGACCTTCATGGCAACCAACGTATAATGGATTTTTTGCGCCTTCTAACAAGTTGTAGAATTTCTTTGAATGATTACGTATTGGTTCTTCTACATTTTGAGAACTACCCTCATGATAGTTATCATCTAAACCCACATTATAACGAAATGCATCATTCACCATATCCACATATGGATTTTCTACTACATTACCAACATCTATATTATCCACTTCTTGATCACTACCAACATAACTTGTTCCTATATTCATATTGATTTCTTCCCCATGTTTATACCAAATATAATAATCAGGCATAAATCCATTGCTAAAAAGATGATTCCAAATTCTTTTTCCCGACATAAACTTATCGTTCTTACAACGACTACAAGGATAGTGGAACATACCCCCATTATTCTGTGCTAGAGATTGACTATTTGCAAATACTATGAATTGCTCCATCCCCGTTGTAAACTACATCGAAAAATCGCCCGTCACTTCATCGAACCTCTTATACATCCACTCTCGAAAATTACTATAATTGTAATTCCCAGACATTATACAAAAGTAATAGAAAATATTTTTTATTTTTTATTTTTTTGAAGTTTTTTTTTAATTTTCACAAATGTGTTTGTTTTTATCGAGTGAGAAGAGAAGAAATGGTGAGTGAAGAGAGAAGAAGTGGTGAAGCTGGTATATATAGGCAATTTTGGCGACTACCAAGTGACTATTAAAATTCAGTCGCATAATAAAAGTACACCAACCCCCCCAAACGAAAAAACATGATTTTTAATACCGGCAGTTTACGACTATTATACGACTACGTTACGACCCACAGAAAGTGTCGCATAATAGTCGCTAAATAACGACTACTAAGGGACAACCTGTACGACCCGCCGATATTGTCGTAATATAGTCGCCTAATTTGGTGACTTGTATGCGTCTACCGAGATAGTCGTAACTGAGGGACTATATAACGACAAGGTTACGACTGCGTTTATAATTCTATATATTAGTCCCAAAGTAGTCGTTAAATGGCGACTATTTTGACGACTACTGAATTTTGTCGCAATTTAGCGACTACGGTACGATCGTTTTTATTTAGTCGTAAAATAGTCGTAACGGAGTAACCAAATAGTCGCTAAATTTAGCGACTGAATAATAGTCGTAAAATGTAGTCGGCTATGGCCAGTTTTCTTGTAGTGCTCTGCTCCAGCTGGTCCTTACAAAGCTTCTCCATCGTCACAGCCGGTGTCGAAGTCATTCTCTTTCCCTCCTCTCTCCTCATGTGGTTTGGTTTCATCTTTGAAACCGGAACCACAACCAACACTGGGTCTGGTTTCGACGTCATCATCTCCACCACGGCTTGTTGTGTTGATTTCTTCCCTTGTGGCTCTGCAATTTTTGCTTCCATCAGAAGAAAAATATTTTTCAGTTCTGCCTTCAGTCCGGTCTTCATCTCCTCCAACATCTTCTTAAGCTCCTCAAATTGTGATGTCGACATCCCTCCGCCTCCCATTGAATCTGTCGGCTCTGATACCAAATTGTTATAAATCTCTTTTATTGCTTGTGAATTAAGAAGGATAGAAAGCTTAGCTCCCTCTTAACCCTAATTTTCTCTTAGAGATTAAGGTTAATTCTTGGGGCTTGGTCAAATAAAGACCATTATATAGGCTTTGATACAACTTAATCAAAATCCTAGTAAAATATAGTAAATGCTTTAACATAGAATGAGAATTATGAAAACCAAATTCATAAACTAAAGCACCAAAACTAATTGAATAAAATGTCCTAATCGATGGGCTAATCAACCTAACCGTAGTCATGTATCACCAATCCTATAATATGGGATAACGCAATTTATTGAAGTCAAACTCCACTAAAATTAATTGCAGATGTAGTGCTATAACCACTTCACTAAAGATATTCCCCTTTGGGTTTTCTGTTGACTTTTTTCATTTTAAGTTTTAACAAATGAAAATGCAATATGATATTTAGATAAAAATTAAAAATCAAATTAAGAAAACATATTAAAATAAAAATTATGAATAAAAATATTAATTTAGTTGAATCCAAACCGACAAATAATCTTGTTTAAGTAAAAAATTTAAACCATAATTCTCTTGTATAAACCCAAACCGACATATAAACTCGTTTACTATTATAAAATCTAAATCATAATTCTCATTTATAAATTCTAATTCTCATTTATAAATTCTAATTCTTATTTATAAATCCAAACTGACATATAATTTCAATCAATTGAAAAATCTAAATCCTAAATTCTCATTTATAAATCCACACCGACGTAAAATTTCGATTAATTAAAATTTGAAAATGCTTACCATGGATTGAAGCTGCATATAAGATATTTGAAGTTTCAAGTCCAAGAAAAATGTATGTCCCTTGCTCGTATCTTCTTTGAATTGTTGCAGATTGAGGACATCACTTGTCCATATCAAGCACATGTTTCCATCATTTGCGTAGGCTAGGCAAGGCAACTAAATAAGAAATCTGAGGCACAACTTTGGAACCTGACTTACTGTCAAGATCAGTGGATCAGTGGCTAATTTCATGTTTTCAAGAGGTTGAAAACAGTCATTTCCCTTTCGACATTCAGACAAGGTATTCCTTATACCACCACAACTACACGGCGGTAGCTCTTCTGTTTCGTTGCAAACCCCAAACGATCCACAATAATTTTAACTTGAACATCTCAATTTTTCATCTATATTTTTGGAAAGGTTTGGGCTTATTTTGTTTTTGTGCACCCAAACAATTAAATTACTATTCATCCTCTTGGAGGGAAATGTTACAAAAGAGGCAAAAGCCTTCAGAGTTTTCAATTTTGCTGCTACAAAAGCAAAGCAAAGCAAAAGGTAAAAGTAGATAGATAGATAGAGCAAAGCAAGTCTAACACTTAAGCAATAAACATCATTGCGGAGTCCTCGCACCTTGATAACACTAGAGCCAAGAAGTGAATTGACGCCTTGTACAACAAAAAACACACAAAGTGGTTTGTTGCACATGATTGAATCTGCAACAAAGGCAAACCAAACAATCCCAGAATTGGCTGTCAAAAGAGAGGTGAAAAAGCACCGATTTGATGAGCCGTTAAAAAACCACCAATAGAGAAACAGTTCTCTGTAGAACATCCTACCAGAACAATGGCTGGCCGTGCAACACAAGAGCCACAACATAAAAGCCATGGAATCAAGGATGCAGGTTGGACGAAGCTCTCCTTCAGGCGGAGAAAGAAGCCAAATATCTCTCCTGAACATAGAAAGGCAGAGATTGAATCAGAGGGGGCGCAGGGTCTTGATGCTTCAACACATAATCATCAACTACATAAACACTGGAGGAGGTTACGGTGAGCAAACACCGCCAAATTTGGGCTGATTCCGAACCAACAACAAAATTTGATAGTCTATTTTACTAGAACATATGGTGGTAATATGTTTACAATTTTAAACTATCACAGTATAATAATAACTAGATTAATACCCACCTACTCCGCATGATTGTTTTAGAAGTTTTTACTTAATACAAAAATATAGTTTGATTTTTTTTTTTAAATCATAATTCAATGTAAGTTGTCTGATATCAAGTAGCAAAATTATTAAAATTTCAGTGCAAGTTCTTATCTGTTTTTTCCCTATATTTATCACAACATTTTATTATTATTTTAATCAAACAATCTTAAGTAAAATACACAAACAACGTTGTTTTTACTTTTGTCGAATGAATCAGGAAAAACCAGAGGAAACAACTTGTAACGCCCCGACCGCCAACCTCTCAGTGGGCCCCATGTCCAATCCCAGTCCATGGGCCCACTTTCCTTAATGGACATCACATCCTCTCACTAGGCCCATGAGTCCATCCATACCCGACGGCCGGTTTGCTATGTTCAAGAGATTTTCAAGATTTTTTACCATCCCTACAAATCACCAGATGATCTTTCCCTGTGTTTTGTACTCACTCGCACATTCCAACAGTCACTTCCCTGAAGGTCACCCATCTTGACTCCACTCCAGCATAAGCATGCTTAACTGTGGAGTTCTCTCAGGACCTTTGAACAAAAAGATAAATGCACTTTGGTGACATAGGTGGCCAAATCAATTCTTTTAAACATCTCCGCAAGTCTCTGAAACTGGGGTATCACAATTCACCCCCACTAACAGATCGCAACATCTTCGTTGCGCACAAAGATCATCACCCCGACGGTGTGACCAAAGCTCTTTCTGGTTACCAAAGCTTAAGTTAATGTCCACGAAATAATGACCACGTAGTTTCATAAATCTTTTGTCTACAAAAATTTTAAGGTTGAAACTTTCCTACTTTATGGGTTTCAGTTAGATTCGTGCTAATTCATCTTCCATTCTGTTATTAATATCATCCATTCATTATATTTTTTTGGACATTTTGATCATATATATCCATATGGTCACAGTTTCCGGGATAAGCTTGGATGTTTCATAAAATATTTTGAAAAAATTGAAATCAAAATATTTTGATCTAAAAAATAATAAAATGTAGTTTGTTTGTTCAAGTTATAATATGGTTTCTACTAAAAAAAATATATTTAGTTTTAGCTAACTTTTGTTAATTTATGTCAGATTAAGTTAGATTTTAAGGTTTAGGGCTTAGAGTTTAGTGTTTAGGGTTTAGGGTTTAGAGTTTAGGGTTTAGGGTTAGGGGTTTAGAGTTTAGGATTTGCGGCTTAGGGTTTATGGCTTAGAGTTTAGGGTTTAGGTTTAGGTTTTAGAGAAGAAGGTTTACGGTTTAGAGTTTAGGGTTTAGGATTTGGAGATTAGGGTTTAGAATTGTGTTTTTGAATTTAGTGTTCAGGGTTTTTGAGCAACAATAAGAAGATTGAGTATGGATATGTTATATACCATATATACACAGACCATTACTCTGATAAGATCTAATGCATATATACATTTAAATCTGATTTGATGTAATATTTTTTTTGATGGTGCAAAGGAGGGAACAATACTTGATTTAGAGGTTAATGTTATGGAGGGAACATTGAAGAGAAGAAAGACAACATATGAAAATTGGTTGTTGATGCCACAAAGAAACTGACCAGGTCATTATCTCATGGACATCAACTTTCTGAATTTTTCATATACAATCTGCTCCATACAAATTAATGAACACGAGTTTTGAAGATGTTTAGAGACTGATACTGATACATAAAATGTTTTGAAATAATCTACAGAGGGTACTTAGATCCAGAGTATATGCGAAACGGACGTGTTTGTGTCAAATCTGATGTTTATGCCTTTGGAGTTACAATCTTGACGATCATTAGCAGAAGGAAGGTTTGGATTGTGGACGGAGACTCTTTAATCGAATATGTGAGTTTATTATATTAAAGTAAAAGTGTTTACCATAGTTAAGTGGTTCTTTAATCGTAGTTCTTGTCTTCTTTTTAGGTTATGAGATGCTGGAACAGAGGAGAAGCTACCGATGTGATCCATGAAATGATGAGAGAAGAAGAAAGAGAAGATTCGATAAGCGAAATCTTGAGATATATTCACATTGCTTTGTTATGTATCGATGAGGATGCAGAGACAAGGCCGAGTATTAACAAAGTTCTTCATTGGTTTAGTTGTTTCTCTTCTCCTTTGCAAAGGAAGAAACAAATCTTTCTTGGTCGCCGTCTCTATCTCCCGGTCATAGCTCTGTCATGTCACCTATATCTTCGCGTTAAGGATATTGAGCATGATCGTATAAGATTAGCACTGCCTGATTGCTCTGTATATTCGATTAATGAGAGTTTATAATGAGAATGATTATGTAATTTTCTGTTGCATTCTTGTGTCTGTGCCAAAATCCAGTGAAACTATATATGACAGATCTTGAATGTTACAAAATAATATATCATCTTTCAATAACACTCTAGAGAATCACGTGAGGAGTTTAACTAAATACACTTACCAAATGATACAGAGGATAGTAACATTTTTACCAACCAAGTACTGTTTATTATAATTATTCATCGTGCTTCCAGCTCTGTTTGTGTTGCTTCGTTTATAGAGAACACGTGGTCTGACGACGCTAACTGTTGGTTACCATTCAATACGTTTGAGAAAGTTGGCTGTTTCGGAATCGGGAGATTGTCATCGTTGCTCAACATATAAACGATTTGCGATATCGTTAGTCTATCGTTAGGATGATCTTGAACACAAAGAAGTGTGATGTGAACGCACCGCAACACTTCTTTCAAAGAATACGAATCACAAAGTGCTTCATCTATAATGCTTACACCTTTTGTTTCACACCAAGATTCCCATGCCTGAATTCGACCAAGAACATATATTTTGAGTTTGATAAAATCCAAGTGCTTTTTGACTATAGAGAAATGCTTTTGAGATAGAAATCACTTACATAAGCAATTATGCTGTGTTTTTGGTCGTTGTGAACAAATCTTGTCGCCTTTTTTCCCGATATGATCTCCAATAACAACACTCCAAAGCTATATATATCTGCTTTTTCTGAAATTATCCCCCCTAATGCATATTCCGGTGACATATAACCGCTGAAAAAAAAACACAATGTTTTAGTTGTTTTTCAAACATCATTCATAAACTGTACGTTTTGTGTTTACGATTTGTAAATAATGTTTGTCATGAAAATACTCATAAACATGAACAAAAAGAAGAATGAAAAATTAGTGTTCGAAACAAATGAAAGAGTTGAACTCATAGGAGATGTACACCCACAATGTCCCGACGATTCTTTGGGTGTTATCATCGGTTTGCTTGACACCAAAGATCCTGGCGGTTCCAAAATCCGAGATCTTAGGATTCATCTCATCATCGAGAAGAATATTGCTTGCCTTAAGATCTCGGTGAATGATTCTGAGACGTTAGTCCTCATGCAGATATTGAAGTCCTCTTGTCGTCCCATTTACTATTTTCATACGCGTCTTCCAATCCAATTTCCTAGACTTTAAAGAATCTATATATATATGTGCCCCAAAATTAACGAACGTTGAGAAGTCACATATCAAAAGAATTCAAACTAACACTTATGGTATCAAATTCAAAATTTAGTAGTTTTGCATAAATATATTCACCACTCACCAAAGAGTAACACATCAAGGCTCTTATTCGACATGTACTCGTAAATTAGGAGTTTTTCGTTCCCCTCAACACAGTATCCTAAAAGCCTCACCAAGTTCTTGTGTTGAAGCTTTATGATCAAAACAACTTCATTCTTGAACTCTGTCAAACCTTGACTTGAATATTTTGAAAGCCTTTTGATCGCCACATCTAACCCATTTGGTAGCTTTCCCTGACGGGCACATTTCAATCACTTACTTTATTATAAGACTCTAACCAAAATTTAAACTAGATCCATGAATTACAGGCGCCATGTGAATAATGTAGTAACTACTTGATTTAAAATTTTATCTAAACCACCTTATCTAATATACAAGCTCATAAGTACTAATCATATTGTTTCAAGTATTATTACCTTGTAGACTAGACCAAAACCGCCTTCTCCCAATTTATATTCTTCAGAGAAAGCACTTGTTACAGCCATTATGTCATGTAGATTAAGGCAACTTATATATTCTCCATCTTTATCAATTACGCCACCTTCTAATAACCTGCTGCTCTGTTTTTGGTCTGTAAAACGTCTTTCAGAAACTTGCGAAATAAATCTTGTTAAGTGAAAAGTTTATGCAAAAATCCAATCTCACCTCTTTGTGTTTTCTTTCTTCTTCTTGAAGAAATGCAACAATACAAACCAAGGGAAAATGCAGTAGCTGCGGCTAGTGATGATAGTACAACGGGTAAGACGATTCTTCTTACTTTAGGATCCTTGGTTTCTCCTGAGTACAAAATGAAACTTAAAAATATATTTTTATGCATTCATTCTTTTCATTTTTTTTATATTGAAAATGCACGCTAACCACATGCCTATGAACAATCTATAGTTACCTGGAGCTGGAGCTGGGTTGAAGAGACCGAGTTCGAAAATATCACCACTCGAAACAATGGTCTGAACTCCTTTAAGAGGTTGATTGGTAGAAATAGTGTCAGTTGCACAAGAAACATCTGAAACTTGATAAAACAAGAACATCAAGACTCTCAAGTAGATGAATAAGAAGTTCTTCTTGCAAGTCTCCATGTTCGTATGACCGACCACAAGTTCGTTTGAACGAGTCTTCTTGACCCACGAGGAAATATCCAGAGCAAGGAGGGACTATAATCGTTATTTTAACTAGTAGTCACTCCGTGTTATGCACATATTTAGTTTACAATGTTTTTGGATATTTTTTTGTGATTTTGGAGAAAGTTAGTTAAGACAATATTAATTAATTAAATAAAAATACCATGTGAGATTTGAGATATGAGGGTTAGTAAAATGTGTATATTTCTATATATAAGAAAATTGTAGTTAGAGCATATGGAAAATTTATTATTTAATTGGATAATAGATGCACTAATTTTTACTTCCTCTGTATCACAAATAGTGTCATTTTGATACATTTCACACAAATTAAGAAATATTTGAAGTATACATATATGCCCTTATTTTATGAGTAATTAATCATTTAAATTTAATAAAAAGAGCTTTGGGTTAAAGGGTAAAATAAGAAATTTGATGTAAAAAGTCACATTGGAAATGTAAAGTCACAATCTTTGTGAAACAAAGAAAAAAGTGTAGAATGACACTTTTTGTGAAAAAGAGGGAGTATATCAATTTCTATCTATTAGGTAAATATAATATATACTTCCTCTGGTTTTTTTACTTATCGTTTAAGGTTTTCTCACACATTTTTTTTTAAAAACTATTAAGTTATCTGTTTTATCCTTTATTGATATATTTTATAAATATTTCATTGGTCAAAACTTTAAAACAACAGGGAAAAACTGGAATATTCACAAAACATTTTCATGAAAATCTAAAACGATAACTAAATTAAAACATAGGGATTAATTTCATTGTTATAGGAGTCACATAAACTATGTGAGAGTTATAGATATGCAATCATTATATATTAATATATTTTCTTATATATGTAATATTACTAAATGTTATTATTAATCATTCATTGCATTACTATAAATTTTATGAAAGTTACAAAAATGAGAGTTATTACAAAATATGGGATTGATGAGATGGAATAGAAAAGTTAATAGAAAATGTGTCAGGTTTATAAAAATACATTATTGTGAATTAATAACTAAAATTGTCTATTGTGAATATATATCTATGAAATGGCATCTTAGCCAAACAAATCATGAATTTAAATATATATTCACTTCTCTCTTTAAACAGAAATATATAAGGTTATTTGTTTATCACAAAAAAATATATTCAATTCTCATTTAGTTATTTAGAAATTACATATTAAAATATACTTTAGTTTATTTTAAATAGATTGAAAATGAAATAAAATAATGTAATATCAAGATCATGTGAATTATTTATATTAAAATGTGGAAATAAAACAGCCAATTATTACTCGACATTATCCTATACAGCCAGATATATGTATATATATATATATATATATATATATTAGAATCTTATATCCTTAAACTATTTAATCATCAAATTATTTGTTAAGAGAAAAATTTATTATGTAAATTCAACTGAATAAATTTGTTATACTAAAAATTTAAAGAAACAAAATGACACTTGTGAAAGAAGAGAGCATCAAATGACAATCTTTTGAAGCTTGCCAAAAGAATTTAGTATTAGATGATATAATATAGTAAGTTTTCTTTCAGTTCTTACTCTAAGAATCTGACGCCCAACATCATTATATATTAAAATTCTTTTAAAATCAAATACACATACAATTATTTATTTTCTCTTATAAATATTTTAAAAGGATTGCATAAATCATCAAAAGATGAACAATAGTAAAAATAATTTACATTTTCGAAAAAAAATATTTAAGACATAGTAAGTTAATATTTCTTCTAAAATTAGGAACTTCCCCAAAACGGATAAACCAAACAACAATATTATTGTTACCGGTGTTTTGTTGTTTGTTGGAGATTGACTTGAGGATAGCATAGAAAGTAAATGTTTTAGTTTTCACAATAGTCTGAAAGAGGATGTGTTTGTATGGTAATATGTTATTTTTAGAAAACCAAACTTTATAGAATGTTTGAGCCTCCTATTTAAGAGAGAGAAAAGATTGAAATCAAATATTAATGATCATAAATTTGCAAGTGTTTCAAAATAATAAGTTAAAAATGAGAAGTAATATAAACTAAAATGAAAATAGAGAAAATAGTGGGTAGATATAAGACAATGCATAAAATGATGGTAGTATTTCAAATCAAAACATAACTGATTATGTTTATTTTGAAAATCCTCATATGAAAACTTATAAATTTTATGTAATTCAAAAATACCATGACGTTTGAAATAGTAAGTGTAAATCGAACAAAATAATTATAAAATTAGATTAAAAAGATCTCACAATCTTACGTAATTTTCCAGAAAGTAATCTGAAAAATTTAATTTTATATAAACAAATTTTTTAAAAGTTAAACTAACTTACTTAAATAACACCATCCCACCATCTTACTTAAATTTGATTCCGCTTGTGTCCGTGAATATTATATAAGATTCAAACACAGAAATTAAACCCAAGAATTCAAATCTATAAATTTAATTCAATGTTAGTTCTGAGATGAAACCAACCACACACTGATATAAGGTGGCTCTAGATTCTTGGGGTCTGCATGTGTTTCTGATTAAAGAAGGGAGGAAGTAAATGTTGATGGGTTTTTTTTGGTTTTATGGGTCTGTTTTTAATTAGGTCCAAACTATAGTTAATTAGGTTCAAAAAAAAAAATACAAGTATCAGAAATATATTAAGCCAAGTGTCATCTCCTTAGCAAAAGTTGAAAAAAACCTTCTCATATTATATGAGATGAAACCAACCACACACTGGTATAAGGTGGCTCTAGATTCTTGGGGTCTGCATGTGTTTCTGATTAAAGAAGGGAGGAAGTAAATGTTGATGGGTTTTTTTTGGTTTTATGGGTCTGTTGTTAATTAGGTCCAAACTATAGTTAATTAGGTTCCAAAAAAAAAAAAAATACAGGTGTCAGAAATATAGTAAGCCAAGTGTCATCTCCTTAGCAAAAGTTGAAAAAAACCTTCTCATATTATATAAGATGTTAGATAAATTTCTTTTTAAACTTTCAAAAAAGCTTTAGTTAATGCATTTTAAAAGTTCCCACTTGGCTTCTATAAGCATCATAAATTGATGGGAATAAATGTCTAAAAAGAAAATTTATATGAAACTCTCATGAAAATTACATATTTATTTATATATATAAATAAAATGGATTAAAGTTTTCTAAAATAAAATAAGTCTTAGGCAGATATTAAAAATTTAAAATCCTCTTATCGCATCATTCACTATTTTTATACGCGTCTCCCAATCCAATTTCCCTATATTCTAAAGAATCTATATGTGCCCAAAGGGGAAAAAAGCTTAAAAATACCTCATCTATTTTTTATTTGGAAGTTTAATACCTCGTCTTTTTTGGTTGGAAGAAAAATACCTCATTTAATTAAAACGTGTGATTTAATACTCAAACTAATAAATTTTGTTAGTTTCATACTTACGATTTTTTGACAAAAATAAAATTCCATTTTTACCCTTACTATATTAATTAATAATTAATTTTAAATGATTTGTATTAATTTATGAACAATTCTTGGATTCACCCCCACTTAATTAAGAAAACAAATTATTAAATAAAGAAACAAAATCTGTATATCATTCAATTTTAAAGTTATTAATTCTAAACATTATATTATGGTTTTTAATTATAATATGTAAATCTAAATTACTTTTTTATAAATCCAAACCGACATATAATTTTGTTTAATTATATAATTTAAACCCTAATCATTTTTTATAAACCCAAATAGAAATACAATATTGTTTAATTGTAAAATCTAAACCCTAACCACTCTGTTATAAACTCAAATCGACATATAATTTTTTAAAAATTTTAAAATCTAAATCCTAACCACTCTTTTATAAACCCAAACCGACATATAAATTTGTTTGATTGTAAAATCTAAATCCTAACCACTCTTTGTATACCCAAACCGACATATAATTTTGTTTAATTATAAAATCTAAACCCTAACCACTATTTTGTAAACCCAAACTGACATATAATTTTGTTTAATTGTAAAATGTAAACCCTAATCACTCTTTTATAAACCCAAGAATTTTTCTTAATTTATAGAATTATTTGAATTAAAATTAAGTTTATTTAATATTTCTTTTTATTAATTTTAATTCAAATAAAATAATAAATTAATACCATGTCATTTAAAATTAATTATTAATTGATATAGTAAGGGTAAAAACGGAATTTGATTTTTGTCAAAAAATCGTAAGTATGAAACTAACAAAATTTATTAGTTTGAGTATTAAATCACATGTTTTAATTAAATGAGGTATTTTTCTTCCAACCAAAAAAGACAAGGTATTAAACTTCCAAATAAAAAATAGATGAGGTATTTTTAAGCTTTTTTCCCGTGCCCAAAGTCAAAATGTTGAGATGTCATATATCAAAAGTTTTTAAACTAATATTTATGGTTTCTAATTTAGAATTTAGTAGTTTTGAATAAATATTTTCTCCACTCACCAAAGAGTAAAACATCAAAGCTCTTATTCGACATGTACTCGTAAATTTGGAGGTTCGCGTCGCCCTCAACACAATAAAAGCATTTGGTGAGGCTTTTAGGATATTGTGTTGAAGCTTTATTATCAAAACAACTTCATTCTTGGACTCCGTTAATCTTTGACTTTTGATCGCCACATCCATCCCTTTTTTTTTTGTCAATTGGATTTATGTTTATTGCATTAGAGAGTTACATATGATGACTTGAGAAAAGTCAAGGCCCATTTACCAAAAAATTTATGAACCCTAAACTAAATAGGCCAACTAAAAGCCCACTATCCCTTCCCTGGACTTTACAAAAGAATGATACTCCAATGAATTCATACGAGTGACTAGAGTCTAGAGAGAGTTAGCTTATACAAAAGAATCTACTCTCCCATTGAAAAATAAACCTGTTAACCATAACAGATGCTTCCCAGCAACATAAGAATGAAGCCTACCTTCCTCTGTCACACTTTTTGAAATGAGATTAGTTCATCTATTAGCTGATCCTAGTTCATTCACCAAAATCCATTCCATTCAACAAAGATAATTCTAATAAAATCTGCGTGGAATGATACATGAAGGATGGCCAAGCTTTTGGTCGGTTCACTGCCCCCACCAGCGCTGTATCCTCCGTTGCAAAAAATACTTTGTTCACTTTGTGGCTGACCATACTTTCAATAGCTCACAAAATGCAAATCAGTTGAGCTTCTTGCTTAGAATTCATATTTCCAACAGCTCTTCTACGGTGCAAAACCACCTTCTCTGTGGAGTCTCTTAAAACCCATGACCCTCCTGATAACAAGTTCCTTTTAGACCAAGATGTACCAATGTTACATTTTAGCCAGCCAACCGGAGGCGGTTTCCATTTGCTAGCTTTCCGATCCCTGGCGCACAAAATTATTTATTTATCCACCAAGTAATCAAGCTGAAATTTAAACTATCTCTGTGAACATTGTAGTCACTACCTTATCAATATAAACTTATCAATTAGTTTATTTTCTTAGAACTTTAGCTAAAATACATTATCTAATAATTAATATACAAGCTCAGTATATTGTTTCAAGTCTTATTACCTTGTAAACTGGACCAAAACCGCCTTCTCCTAATTGTTTTCCTCAGAGAAAGCATTTGTTGCAGCCATTAATTATGTCATTTATATTACTAGGAAACAAAACCGCGCGGTACTGCGCAGGAAATGAAGATCCGTAATATTTTGTGACAAAGTGAAACGAATTCTTTATCTTCATAAGATAATTGTCTTTAATTTTGATGAATGATTAGTTTGAAGTAATTGGTAATAGTTTTGTAAACAACGAATTGATATTTCTTTATCAACTTTGTTTGTTTTGTAACTTAAGATTACATATATTGATTATTTTTATGGTTTTAATTGATTAAAAAAATGGACTTCAGTCATTAATTTTATGTTGTAAATGTTACATCTTCTGAAGTTTAAGTTGTTTAATTAAAAAATTACAATTGAGTCTTTAAGTAAATAAAGTAATAAGTAAATATAATCAATTTATGAGCTATCACTATTATATTCTAGAAAAATACTAAGAGGGGGCTATTCAAATTATATTTATAAGGATTTGGTAAGATTTTAATATTTTAGAATTTTGGAAGATTTAGGAGATGTTTAGGAGATTTGATAGTGTTTTAGATGTTTTTATTTTTCTTTTTAGAAAATGAAATGTGATTGTATGAGATTTTATTAGTAAACTTTGTGTGATTTGAAAAAATTTTACAAAAAAAAATAAATCTATAGCAAAATATTTTAGAGAGAGAGAGAGAGAGAGAGAGAGAGAGAGAGAGACTTTGTGTGATTTGAAAAAATTTTACAAAAAAAAAAAATCTATAGCAAAATATTTTATTAATTAATCGCTTATTTGTGAAGTTGTAGGAGATGAAGACGTAAACAGAGAACTAAAACAGAATAAGAAAAAATCCATGTGATTTGACATTTCAATGGTTCTCTGTAGACAAGAAGAGAGAGAGAGAGAGAGAGAGAGAGAGAGAGAGAGAGAGAGAGAGAGAGAGAGAGAGAGAGAGAGAGAGAGAGAGAGAGAGAGAGAGAGAGAGAGAGAGAGAGAGAGAGAGAGAGAGAGAGAGAGAGAGAGAGAGAGAGAGAGAGAGAGAGAGAGAGAGAGAGAGAGAGAGAGAGAGAGAGAGAGAGAGAGAGAAGCAAACAAAAAAATAGAAACAAAGAGAAGCAAACTTGAATGTGACAAAAACCAAAACAGAGGAATCAAAGTATCGTGAATGAAAACAATCTTAAAAAAATATAGTATTGCATCTTCACCCCATATTCATAGCATCATTCCACATGTTTGCAGCTATATTTGCTCTCCAGGTATTAGCAAACACTCTTTGTTGTTCTTTAATACCATGAACCTGTTCTTGCTCATTATTCTCCTCATCATTTCTTTGATCAACATTAGTTTCTTTGAGAACATCTTCTTTTGGAGGAGACAAATCAGAACGACATTCTTTACGGAGATAATTATGCAAACCAATACACCCTCCTTGGTGTCGATCGATACCCACCCTCAAAACCGACAATTTGGTTCACGGATGTTACAAAATCTATTTTACATTTTTACTAGATCAAGATAGATAGATATAATGAATCCTACCCCAAAAAGAAAAAAGAGAGATAGATATAAAGAGCTCTATCTTAATTAATATACTTCATTAGTAGATTTTATTCCATATATCTTCATTAATCTTCATTCTCACATTGATAAATAATATACTTTGATATTTTTACCAACTAAGCTTTATGCTTCTGTTTACTATAAAATGTGAACCTCTTCACATAGTTTCGTACATGTTTGATTTAAACATCAAGAGCTCTCTACTTGCTTTCTCTTAATTCTCTAGCTTAATCAGTATCAAAGAAAAGGAAAAATGAAGAGCTCTATGCAGTTTATCTCTACACTCTTCTTCCTAGTCCTACATGTTGTCGGACCAGACATACAAATCTATCTTCCCATTAGCTATAAACAAATCTACTGAAATATACGAATTCTTTTGGTTATACTATTGAATTCTTATTGTTGATATAGTCTTATATAGGTGTGATGAAGATGGTTGAAGGACAACCCCTACTGTGCGAAACCCAAAAGTTTCTTGAGATTAGAAAATTGTTTGAGTCGTCCATTCCTACACAAACAAACATCGTGGTTACATTTACAAACTCTCTTTGTTGTCTAGAGAGTTTCACAATTGTGTGTTTTTCCTTAATTACCGTTTTCAGTGATATAGACTGGAGGGTTTCCATATCTATGTTTGATGTATTTCATCAAGCTTCTCATCCCTCTAGGCACTATGTACAACCATATCGAAGTTGCCGGTCCCAACATCAACAAAAATATTACAAGTTTAGAAAATTTGGAATTTGAATAACTAATTAAGTACGAGTCAAAAACGTTTTTTACCCTATCTCCAATTGCGGTTAAACCATTGAATGCTGAAATCGCCTATATATTAAAAGAGAATCAATTTGACCAAAAAGCTGACGTGCCATCATTACAGAGTTCAGTGCACTTTTTAGCTAAATAGCCTTAATTTTTCTAATTAATTATAGCTATGTGCCATTGTATTTATTTTTACGAAATTTAAAAAAATATCCTCCATAAACGAAAACCCCACACAGGCCTATCTTCACCTATAAATAATATTCTACTTAACACTCACCAGAGCAAACAGAAAAACTCCATCTTCAAATTTCATATGTCTTCTTTCGCGAAGCTTTACCTGAGTCAATTCTCATCATGGTTCAAACGTAATAGCCAATACCAATCATCTAAAAATATAATTTATGATGAACATCCTCTTTAGTTCGTGTATGATGTGGAGGAAAAACAGTGGCAGGAAAAAAAAAACAGGATTTTTTTTAGCAATTGGAAACCTTTATTCCATAAGTATTGAAAGTTTTATGATGATCAACTCGACAGTTTAATTTATTTACACATCCAACTCCTAACTAACAAGATCTATCTTACATTTGAACAGGTTTCAAAAGCTGTACTTCGTGAACCAAATGACCAGACACATAAGATCAAGATTTTGTTTCAGTATTTAAGCAAAGGAGACGGTTTACATAATCCCAGATAGATAATCAAAATAACTCATGAAGACTACAAAACTAATTCTTAGAAGAAATAAAGGATTTCATATGTATTAATAACTAAGAATAAGCACGATAGTGTGATTGCCATAATTTCATTTTTAATTGTATTACATTCGAATAATTTTTTTTTTTTTTTTAATATAATTAGATTTCAGCAGTTAATCAAGTACGAAGTTTTAGTTGGATATGATATTGAAGATATTCTAATCTTTCTATTCATCACATAAATTTTCGCCTTACACCAATAATTATATAATTACTAGATGAGGATCCGCCCGATGTGCGGGTTTAAAATTTTATAAATTAAATTAAATTTAACAAAAATATATTAAAATTTGTAATATGTTATTTATAAATTTTATTTTTGTAATAATACACTGATTTATATTCATTTATAAATCTTTTATGTATGTTATTAGAAAGTATATTTTTACACCTATATATACTCTATGTTACAAATATATTCTTTATCACCACCTAGAAAATGTATATATGAATACATTAAGCCAACTATTTTACTTTCACTTCTGCATAGTCTTTTAATTACTAAAATTGATGGCTCAAAAACATTTTGAAAAAAAAAAATATTGCATAATATACTAATCAATGATGTATCATCACAATAATGTATGACAACCATGGAAAAAACCTCGGCTCCGCCTTTATCCCTTATGGAAAGAACCTTGCGTCCAACCTCCTCCACCATGAAGAGAACATTGGCTCCGCCTTCCTCCCTTGGGGAGATAATCTTGCATCCAACCTCCTCCACCTTCCTCCCTTGGGGAGATAACCTTGGAGAGATAATCTTCTCCACCATAGAGAGAACCTCGGATCTGCCCTCCTCCTCTGTGGAGAGAACATGTTCATGTCTTTTTGCTATCTTAAAATGGCTTGCTCAAACAACCAATGAAATGAAAAAACCTTTTTCTAACGTCACAAAATCTTTAGGTAGTTACTAATATTAAATTTTCCATTGTATTCGTAGAAGTGTCTTTGACACACCATGATGTAGTCTCTGTCTCTGTAACACCTCAACCGCCACCTTGCTTAGTGAGCCCATATCCAGTCTCAGTCCATGGGCCCACCTTCCTGAGTGGGCCTTACATCTATTCCTGGCCCGTGGACCCACCCATATTCGATGGCTGGTTTATTACGTTTGAGAGGCTTTAAAAACTTGTTTATTGATCCTACAAATCAACAAATGATATTTATCTGCGTTTTTCCTCAATCTCACAGTTCCGACAATCACTTCGAGGAAGGTCGCCCATCATGAAGTTCTCTCAGAACTCTTGACCAAAAAAATAAGTGCATTTCGGTGACATATGTGGCAAAATTCATTCTTTTAAACCTTTCCGCAAACGTAGGTGTTACAGTCTTTAAGCTCCTATGGATCTACCAACAATGATTTATGTTTTTCCAATATATCTATCTATGTTTGTTGTAAACTTGTATTTGATTAGTCTATTTTATTCATTTATTAGGTTGATGAGCTTCTACTCGTTATCTCCCTTTGGGATTGAATGAATAACGGTAACAGTTATGTTTCCAAAAAAAAGTAGAATTTATGACCAACCAATCAAAGTTGATAAATTAGAAGAAAATTAATTTGACATAATTAAAAAAAAACAATAGAAAATTATAAGCACCATAATATATGAATCTCAAATAATTCAAAGATTAAAATATAAATTAAATAAAATAATCCTAAAAATACTACAATAAATTTTAAATTTCAGTATTAGGAAAGAAGACGCTATTAATCCTTTTTTGGGTCAACATTAAGTAACAGAAAATTTTGGTTTTAAAAAATAAGAAAAAATTTACATTTCCATTAAAAAATATTTTCCAATTAAACAAAATTGGAAGCAATGTTTTTGAATAAATTATTTAAATATCAGACAATCTGTGTTATATAGAAGTGAGTATTTACAAAATTTAGAATTAATATTAACTGTATATTTTCCTTAATCTCTTTTTCTATTTTTTGTAGAATTAATACCTTAAAATTAAAAATAAGTAAATTATATTATAATTTTGAATTTTATGAAAGATATACAGTATATATATATGTATTTATATATAATCCTTTATCCTATAATTCACAAGTCACCTGACCAATCAAATTCAGCCACATCAGATTTTTTTTATTTTCAATTTCAATTTTGAAAATAAACAAAAACAAATGTATACTAGATCGTGTCAAAAAAGTAGGAATCGTTTTTAAAAAAACAACAAACTGTAAATGCAGATTCTAGAACAACTCGCTGTGAGGAACAAGTCGTTTTGCCGAACAGAGCGTTGTGCCAATCAGGAAGCTGCATCAGATCACAGACGCCCGAGTTGCTGACATGGATATGTGAGCTGACGTGGAAAGACGTGAGTAGATGTGATGATGCGTCAAGGAAGGCTGTTGACGTGGTCTTGAAGATAGAGACAAGATTGTATTTGGAGATATGGAAAATATTCTCTGCGATAAATAAGGAAAGGAAAAGCTTGAGGAGCAAGCAGTTTCCGTTTGTCTGGAGATATGAAGAATATTCTCCGCAACAGTTAAGGAAAGGATAAGGCTGAGAAACAAGCAGTTTCCTTATCCCGTGATACTTGGAGATTCGCCTTCTAGGGTTTCTCAAATCGTGTATATATATTCTAGGAGTAGGCCACGAGCCAAGTTGAGCACTCTAGAATATTGATACAGTTGTAAACTTCAAGCCACAAAAATAAGGCTTAGAAGGGGTGTTCCCAGTTCTCTGTGACGTTAATCAGGGTGGTGATTAAGTGCGCAGAGAATTGTTTTTTTCTTTCTCTTAGATCTACTCTGGTGAGAGTTTAGATAGAAAAGAGAGAGGGTGAGTTTTAATCTCTTAGCTAAAAGAGAGAGGGTGAGTTTATTCTCTTAGATCTACACAGGTGTGTGTTTAGATAGAAAAGAGAAGAGAGGTCAGATTCATTCTTAGTCGGGTTCAATCCTATTGGGTAGAATAGGTTGAGTAAGGGCCGAGACAAAATTGTATCATTGTAAGAGATAAATTTTGTTAATAAGATTGAAGAGAAAGCATTGGCTTGGCGCGTTCCAAGTGTAAATCAGTGTGTTGTGTGTCTCTATACCTTTACAATTGGTATCAGAGCGGATGCCTGATAAAAGAATTGTTTATCTTTTCAACAGGTGAGATCTTGAGACGAGGTATGGAGAATCCACAACAGTTCGTTGATGAGAACAATCCGCTGATGCTTGATGCTGAGCATTATGATGATTGGAAAGCACAAATCAGACAGATGATCCAAAGTCGTGATATGGAAGCCTGGTTCGCTGTTGAAGATGGATGGTCACTTCCAACACTTGCGAACATGAGAGGAGAAACTGTAGTAAAGCCCTGTAAGCTGTGGACGGCTGAGGAGAAGTTAAAGGGAAAACAGAACGCTGAAGCGTTATCTACTATTTTTAGCTGCTTGCTGATGGATCTGTTTGCGATGGTACAAGAGTGTATGTCAGCGAAAGAAGCTTGAGATATTTTGGAAGCCTTCTTTGAGGAAACCAGTAGGGCTGAAGAAGGTATATAAGGATAAGAGGTTTGTCAAGGAATTTCTCAGGAGCTCATCACATGGATATCTTTCTCACAAATCTGATGACAAAGGTGCTTTAAGTTCGATGAACAGAAGGTTGATCAGTGTGTGAAATTAGTTCAGACAGATGAACTGCATATGAGAAAGAATGATCGAAGGCTGAGAAATCATTCACTCGAAGACTGTGGAAACTCAGACGTCTGTTCAAGGTAATGAGGAAGTACTGAGCAAGAAGCAGTTCAGAAGGCTAAGGAGTGTCACAAAATGTTCGAAGATGCATGCGAGTAAACTTCAAGAAGCGTGACATGAACCGTTATGTTTTGCACATTGTTCATGGTCAACAGATTGTTGTATTGAAGAACTATGGTTGTTCAGGGTACATGACTGTGAATCACGGAAGGCTATACGACTTTGAAGAAGGCTCAGCTAACAAGGTCACTTTTGGGGATGAAGTTGTAGGTTCAATCAGAGGCAAAGGTGTATCTCGAGGAAAAGACCAGCCCACTATGGAATCTTTCTACCTTGTCGATGGTCTAAAAGTCAATCTGATTAGCATCAGTCAGTTGTGTGACGAAGGTTTAGATGTTACATTCACCAAGCAAAGATGTCAGGTTATTGATGAGCGCGACAATATTTGAGTCCAAAGTCAGCGCTCTGATAATAGCTGTTATATATCGAAGTCGTCCAATCCACAAACAAAAGAGTTTAATCAGCAAAGTTCTATGATTTCTAGAGACATGATCTGAGAAGGAGTGTATTAACTAGTTGTTTGTCAAGTGTAAGTTGTAGCATTCAGAAAACTGTGAGAATCACTTCCATCAAGCTGCTGGAAGGATTCAGGAGGCAGAGTTGTTGTATCTGCTGCTATTACACAGAGTTGTTCAGATGCAGTTAGTGGCGTTGCATGTCAGAGCTTTGCCAATGGAGTTAAGTTGAAACATGGGTGAAGCTACAGAGGTTGTACTAGGTCTGTAGATGCTATTGCAGGTCAGTGCTTGGCTGATGAATTCATTGTGCTGAAGGAACTTTGTTGTTTATGGGTGACGATTGTGGAAAACAGAAGTTGGACAAGTTGGAAAAGTTGTGGAGCACAAGGCCCGATTGGTCGTACAAAGCTCTAAGGAGAGTTCGCTAGACACAACACATTCACTTCATCACGAGATGATGAAATATTCATATACTAATGCAAGTATGCCAAAGGCTTGATCAGTGCATATGAGTTACAGAGAAGTGGAGATGAAGCCACATCCATGATCGTAAAGGATCTGAAGAGATCTCGCTCTTTGAGTCATTGTGAAGGATCTGGTGGCCGTTGCCTTCTGAGAACAAATCTGACCTTCGCTACGCTCGAAGCTTGTCAAGGTACCTCGTTCTTTTTAAATATGAGGTTAATGCCTTGGGAACTTGTTTTCATCACCTGATGAAAATCAAACAATTGAGAACAGCGTACGGTACATTCTTAGACCTTGCATCAATGTTGTGTGATAATTGTTTGTTTGTTGATATTGTTGTAGATCATGTGTCACATACTAGAATTGCAATTATAGGATCCTGAATATTAGTTTATTCATAGGTTAGTTGTAGAGAAACTGATAAGTAATAGAACATCAGAGTATTGATTTGCGAATTGCTGATCTGTTTACAAAACCCTTGGACTTGGATCAACACATGATTCTGAGAAAAGTCATTGGTGTTTGTGGGATCTAAAATGTTCTGTGAGTTGTGTTGATCAGATACAGGACATGCATCATAACAGGCCATGGAATTCCTAGAATGTATAAAAGAGCAACACTCTGTCTAAATGAAGAGTCAGTGGAAAACAGCTGCCTGTCATGCCAATTCATATGGGGATCTCGTAAAACGTTGTCGTGAAGGAGGAGGTCAAAGAGCTGAGGAGTGGCATTATTATGCATTCCATTCTGAAAGACGTACCAGTTGTTTGTAATTAAAAAAAATGTGGCTGGTACGTCTGCAACAGAACCCTGAAGAATAATAACAAGGGAATGCATAAATATCTGCGGTTGAGAAGTCAAGTGATATCGCTGATAGAAATCAGGAGATTCAGCAGATGATCATTCATATTATCAAACTGTGAAGATCATTCATGCCTGTTGGATCTAAGCTCTAAGGTAGTGTATCATGACAAGTCAAAAAAAAAAAAAAAAAAATGACTTGATACACTCCTGTCAATGCACTCTCCAAAAATTCCAGCTGCCTACTTCACGTTGATGGTGAACCATGAGAATCAAAGGCATGCCAGAGCGAAAGACTAGCCACTGATCATAGAGATGTTCTTTGAAGATTCACAAAAGGTTGTGGTAGTTTTTGGTGAAGTCCTGAACAAGTGGTTGGCACACTTCACTAAACAGATCTCAAGGTATGAAATTCTCTTACTTTAAGAAGTTAAAAAAAAATTAATATAAAAGTACTCTTGATGGTCTATTGCTGTTCTGGTTCCCTCACTTCCTGTGATTAACAATGTTTGGATGTCTGAGGTTGTGTATAGAAGGCTGAAAAGAAAACAATGTGTTGTAGAATCAATGTTTTGTAGTTTAATTCATATGATTGATTGTTGAAACACGAGGCTGATTGTAAATATTGTTGATAAGAAATGTTTGTATGTTTTCAACAAGTGTGCACTGATGTGTGTGTTAAGTGTTTCAGGTTTAAGCTCATCTGTTTCAGCTTATAGGAATGATCATGACTCTCTAATAGGTAAACTCCAGAGAGCAGCAATGGATCAAGGGTCTAACATCTTGAGTGATGGATTGATCATGGAAGTAAGATCAAAGAGTTGCGTGTTCATCTAATTATTTGGGTGAAAATAAGTGTCCCATGAGTTCTGAAGGGTTAGAAGTAGCTGTTACTGCAACCTGGTTCAAGTTGTGAAAGGGCTTTAGAGAATTGTTGTTGAGTCATCATGCATCTGAGAACGATTCGAAAGACTGATACTCATTTTGTATTGATAAATGAGTATAGTGTCAGTTCCATGGCACGAATGAATGAAGCTACATGTACTGGAGGCTGATGAGTGCTCCTAGACAGAAGATTGTGCTTGCAAGTTGTTATTTCATGTGTGTACAACAGGTGGTTATTCATTAGAGTTCCATCTTTGATCAATGTACTTGATGCAAGGGACTGTTACCAGAAGATGGATTGTGCTACAAAGCAAGTGTCTATGTCCCACCAGCTGTTTGACGTGTGCATTATCGTCTCGCGGGGCTCCTTCAAAGGGATTTGACTCAAAACGATTCATATCCGTTGATGCTGCTCGAAGGTATGGTTTCTTTGCTTCTCGAACCATTGCTGCTGAGGGTTGCTATTCTCTGGAAGTAGATGATCCAACTAGGGAGCTGCTTGATCAAGCCGGTCAGCTGAAAACTGTCACTCAAATCGGGTCTTATGATTTTGATGGTGTCTATGAGTTCTGGGCAAATCTTCCAGCAATTAAAATTGAAGAGAACTCAGTTGATGTACTTGTCGAGATTGGGTGTATAAGTTTTCCCCAAGCCGCATTAATGCCTTGTTCAGTCTTCAGGCGGTTGATGTACGTGAACAAAGACTACAGACAGCTGCGATTATGGAGGAGGATCTTGCTCTCTTTCTATCTGGTGGCAAAGTGAAGACCTGCAAGCAGCTGGTGTCAACTGCAATCAAGGACCTGGTGATCAAGGATGTGCATAAGATATGCTGCAGCAACTGGTCTCCCACGGTGAACACAGGGTACATTTCAGCAAACAGAGCCATGGTGATCTACATGATCATGCACTGCACCCCGTTTGATTTTGGGAGAATGATCTATGATCAGATCATACAGCTGGGTCTGCAAGCTAAGTCAAAGCTTCGTCCACCGTTTCCCAGTCGTATTCATCAGCTCTTTGAAGCTTAGCGTCCTGTTCCGAGTCTTCAGCAACAAGACACGAAGATGACAAAGGGGAAGAAGACTGTGTCACGGCCTGCGGAATCGATCCTTCGTAGTAGTACATCTACATAAGTGTGTTGAAACTTCAGTGTC
This sequence comes from Camelina hispida, assembly GCA_023657505.1. Taxonomy (NCBI): domain Eukaryota; kingdom Viridiplantae; phylum Streptophyta; class Magnoliopsida; order Brassicales; family Brassicaceae; genus Camelina; species Camelina hispida. The sequence goes on along the minus strand of CP094636.1, from coordinate 7,166,411 downwards.
GTGGAGTCAACAAAAGAGGACATGTGATCATCTCCCCTTGATGACCTACAGGTGCATATGATTGTGATGAGACATGTTATCAGCAATGAAGACATAGGTGTGATACTCTTTGTTAGAATCATTGATACATCCACTGAAGAACGAACATTTGTGGTTGGGTTCACTGATGATGTATGAAGATGTTTGAAGCTGCTGGGCTTCTGAAAAACTGTGTGAGATTAAGCCTTACTTATCTAAAGGTATATGTGTTTTGTGGGGCTAATCTGTCAATTGTCAAGGGTTTGATCAAGATAGTGATTGTTCTTGTAAGGAACTGTGCATTTGGAGTCTCACAAGACTGATCAACACTCTATTTGATTATGGTGGAGTAACTGGCTAGACGGATATTAGACATGTGAGACTGATGATAGTTGAGTTAACAGATGATCATATGTTTGAGTTCCCTACAGATGACGAATTGGAGAAGTGATATGTGCTTAGCTCATCTGATTAGTGAAGCAGAAGTTTGAAAGCATAGATCATGATACACAAGATGCTGTTTTCCTGCAAAGCTTGTGTATGGTCACATCCACACTGTGATTCGACCAAAGTGCTATCTGCTGTTCGAATTCTCGGCTACCAGTGTCCTATTTCCCAACATCCAGTTGTGGTTGCAAGGATAGTCAACATGCCTACAAACAAGAAGCTGTTTCAATAGGCAACTTGACTGATCATGAAAGTGCTTAAGGATGCGAAGCACTGTTAGCAGGTAAGTGATTCCCATAACTCAGTATATTGTTGTGATACATATGTCTGTTTTTGACTTAGTTGATCACTCAAGCTGGGGAGAATGATTCTGGTTTTGTTTTTTGTTCAACGCCTAATGATAAGGAGTTCTATACTTATGGGGAGAATTCTTGAAGCTACTTGGTTTAGCGGGAGAATCATTGTTTATGGGGAGACTTAATTTATTAATTGGTTGATCTTAGGATGGTGGTGGTTATTGATCTTAGGTTGTTAATGATTGAGAATATGCCAATTGATTAAGTCTGGATTAGAGAATTATTAAGAACATGGTTTCCGCTGCAGCCCGCTGGGGTTTCTGATTGTTAGGTTCTTATGCATAATTCTGTTTGAACAAGCTGTTGGTTAATTTTGCTAGATAATGTCGATGTTTTGTCTAGTTGTTGCTTGTTCTGTTTTTGGCTTGTGTTTGTTGGAGTGTCTTTTCAGGTTGAACCGGAGAAATGCTTGAGTATCAAACTCAGTCAAAAGGGGAGATTGTAAATGCAGATTCTAGAACAACTCGCTGTGAGGAACAAGTCGTTTTGCCGAACAGAGCGTTGTGCCAATCAGAAGCTGCATCAGATCACGACGCCGAGTTGCTGACATGGATATGTGAGCTGACGTGGAAAGACGTGAGTAGATGTGATGATGCGTCAAGGAAGGCTGTTGACGTGGTCTTGAAGATAGAGACAAGATTGTATTTGGAGATATGGAAAATATTCTCTGCGATAAATAAGGAAAGGAAAAGCTTGAGGAGCAAGCAGTTTCCGTTTGTCTGGAGATATGAAGAATATTCTCCGCAGTTAAGGAAAGGATAAGGCTGAGAAACAAGCAGTTTCCTTATCCGTGATACTTGGAGATTCGCCTTCTAGGGTTTCTCAAATCGTGTATATATATTCTAGGAGTAGGCCACGAGCCAAGTTGAGCACTCTAGAATATTGATACAGTTGTAAACTTGAAGCCACAAAAATAAGGCTTAGAAGGGGTGTTCCCAGTTCTCTGTGACGTTAATCAGGGTGGTGATTAAGTGCGCAGAGAATTGTTTTTCTTTCTCTTAGATCTACTCTGGTGAGTTTAGATAGAAAAGAGAGAGGGTGAGTTTTAATCTCTTAGCTAAAAAGAGAGAGGGTGAGTTTATTCTCTTAGATCTACACAGGTGTGTGTTTAGATAGAAAAGAGAAGAGAGGTCAGATTCATTCTTAGTCGGGTTCAATCCTATTGGGTAGAATAGGTTGAGTAAGGGCCGAGACAAAATTGTATCATTGTAAGAGATAAATTTTGTTAATAAGATTGAAGAGAAAAGCATTGGCTTGGCGCGTTCCAAGTGTAAATCAGTGTGTTGTGTGTCTCTATACCTTTACACAAACCACAACAAATCACTTTTTGTTTATCTTCTTTAGTGCTTTCTCCATTACGACAAACACAACAGCTTAAAAAACTGTCCCTAATTTTACTCACACTAACAGCCCCACGTTCACGGCGGTTTACAACGGATCTTCTATATAAATCTAATTTTAGTTTGTTCTCTCATCAACTTTCTCCAAAAATCAAAAACTAAACACAAAAAAAAAAAAATCAGAACATCACAAAACCACTTTACAAGTCACTACCATCGGATTCACGGCCAACCACCTGAACTATACCCTCGGTTCGAACAACCACAACCTCCTCTGTTTTAATTGTCCGTGCTTGGCTCTTTGAGCATTTTCTACAACCGTAAGTCTCTTCTGTATCTTATCTATACACATTTTTCATAACAAAAAAATGCTGATTTGTTTTTGTAAACATGAATAGTTACCCAAAGGACTCTGATATGCTCATGCTAGCAAGGCAAACGGGTTTGAGCCACGGTCAGGTAACAGATGTTTGATTTGAAGATTGTTTATTTCTCTTCATAGTGTAGACTGTGTAGTTTATCTTTTAATTGTTGTGTGTTGTTATGTTTGTGCAGGAGTCTGTTATTCCTCAACTCAATTTTTAGAAATTAAAATGATCTGTTTTGGGGTTCATTTGGTGGTGAAGGAAAGATGAAGGGTTTGGCGAATACATGTTCAGCTCATGTATTCGATAAAGAAGAAAGAGGATGGCGAAAGAACGGTGGTGAGAGAAAGAAGAAGGGATGGACGACGGTGGAGCACATCGATACTCGGCGGCGTAAGTATATCTCCAACTGAGCAGAGAGGGTTTATCTTATCTCCTTTTCTTTAATTTTTCTAAAGTAAAAGAAAATGTTTTGTGGTTTGTGAAAAAAAAAAGATAGAAATTTTATACTTATAATTACAGTTCAAATATATAGTCTCAGAAATTGAATTAATATGAGCTTATGTGGTGTTGCATATAAGTTACACAAATCTTTGTCTTTAATTTATTACATTTACTTTTAGTAGTAACATAAAAAAATGAAAATATTCAACCAAAATATATTGTAAAATATTTTTAAAAATATTACTTTTTACTTAATAATTTACTTTTTTTGGTACAGTAACATCAAAATTTGCTAACATTCAACCAAATTATATTGTAAAATTACTTAAAGTTCTTTACTTTATTCTAAATTAATAATTAGTTATATATTTTATTACAAATAATAATTCTGTTATTTTATTTTATTACAAATATTAATTCTGTGCGTATGCACAGGTCATATACTAGTCTCCTTATAATTATTTAAAAAACTTTGTATTTTTTTTAATTCTCTAATTTTTGATTATTATCCTTTTATATTATTATTATTTTATTAAACAAAATATTGTGTTTTTGCTGTAATCAAAAGTTCCTCTTATTGAATATTAACTTGACACATGTCAAAATCTCATATTGATAACTTGACACATGTCAAAATCTTGTTAATGGCTAATTTCAAAACCCAACTTTATATAATAAGATATGGCTAAACATTCTGTAATTTTAAAAAGTTCTGAATTTTCAACAATAATTTTATAATTGATGATTTTAAAAATTCACCCTATCACCGTATCTCGGGAACAAATGCATACTAATTTGTTCTAAAACGAAAATATATCTATTTTGATGATTTTGTAAATCAATAGTTATGTATTTCATAATTTTGTAAATCAATAATCAGAATTATCACAATATTTCGTTTCCTAATTAACACCTAAATCCCCTTGGAAAACTACATAACTAACAGTCTATCAATTATATATTTCGATTAAGATTTTAATAACTTATTCCCCTAGATTATAGATGTAAATGACCTATGATTTGGTATTGTAATATTCTCCTAAATAAGTGTGAATCCTCTAAATGAATTCATAGTCTTTCCAATAAATCAGCACATAATAAAATCAAATATACTCCAAACCGAAATAATATCTATTATACAAAAATTTATCCATTATTTTCCGTTAAATAAGGAATTACGTATTAACAGCCTCACTCAATTAGAAATAAATTTTCAAAAAATGAAATATATGCACTTCAAAGTTCAAAATGAGTATTCAACTTGACATTTTAAATCATTTCTGTAAAAGTTACAAATCCTATGTTATTCAATCATGAATTTTAAAAAATCTCCTGAAATCCACTGTTATTGAACTGATGATTTAAAAATCTACTTTAAAATTCACTGTTATTCAAAACAGTTTGTGGATTTGGATTTTAATAAGTTTTAGAAATTCTGGAGGATTTGAGAGGATTTGTTTAGTTAAAAATACAGAAATCTAAATCTCATGGTTTTAGGTGAGATTTAAAAAATTTTTACCAATAAATCATATCAACTTCCCTAAAATCTATCAAAATTTCAAATTTTCTAAATCCCATAAAATTCTCCAAAATCATTGTTTCAATACACCCCTCTTAAAGTTTCACATTGTCTTTTACATTCAGATCGTCACTATTATATATTTAAAAACATATTTCTTTCTTAACATTTGATAGCATATTCATTTCATTTTTGTAATACAGTCAGTTGAGTTATCGTTTCATAAAGCGTCAATATTAAAAATTTATAGGAAAAGAATATAAAAATATAATATTTTATTACAAAGTACTACTGTTATATTATTTTACCGAATCCATCTCCTTATAAATTAAAACAACACTACAAATGTATAAGATAATACTGACCTACTATAAAAAAGAATGAAAAAGTGTAGGTTAAATAAATTAAATTATAACATCAAATTATATGAAATTAAATTTTAATAGGGATACTCCCGTGCAACGCACGGGTCCTCTACCTAGTTTTACAGTAAAGAAGATGAATTATTATCAGATTTTCATGACTAGGGTTTACGTGAGAGAGAAGTATAAGTTTACGTAGAGTGACGGTTCCAGAGTCAGAAATGGCGTCGTGTAGAAGAGTGCCGTTGTTCCTTGCGTAGTACGTTGTGTAGTGATTAATCCCTACAAAATCTAGAGAACCCTTCACCAAAGCAGACTGAGATTTCGTAAACAATGGTAATCTGCTTCTGACTCTGCTTCTCATCGAACTCGGGTAATCCCCAAACATCAACGGATCCAAAAACCTAATCAAGATCATATTAGATATATACAACTTGTCATTAATATAGATTATGGAACACAATAAGTCGTTTAAAAACATATATCTTTACCAGCCAAGTTGAAAGTCTTGAGCTCTTTGTGCAGCTTCAATGTCCTCTGTCTTGTTTGACTCCGGTTCGAACCACATTACATAAAACGCTATCCCTAACGGTTCTGCACTGCCTCTAAGCCGGCCGTGCTAATCATAAATATCGGATACGGTGGCGTATTGACTTACCCTGTACTTTTTCCTATAGATATCGGATACGGTGGCGTGAGTGAGAAGAACATTGTGACCGACAATGTAAGGTTCAGTGGATGAGTTTCCTGAACGACAAGTGAGCTTAAAAAGATTGGTGCAACGGCCTGGAGCTTGTAGGCCAACGTCATAGCCTTGTATCGCAAATGTTTGTGGTTCGTTGAATGTAAGCCAGTGCTTCACTCTATCTCCAAATCTCTGGAAACAAACCTCAGCATACGCTGCAAAATCATTTCCACAAAAATATTGCCGTCTGAAATTAGTTTCCGTCTATGTAATAGTTTTATTGAATGTTTAATTGTATGGATTATTACATGATTTGTGGGTTTAGCCAACCGAGGTACCGATCATGGAGGGCCTAAGGAAGGTCCCAATGGTATAGAGTCACGTACGGCTCGATCCCTACAATTATTTTGTTTATTACAAGTGGTCAAGTGGAACTCGACCAACAACAGTTTATTATATATATAAAAAACTGTTCATAATAATAGATGACGACATAGAATTTGAGATTATTATAAGACTTAGACCCTTAATATCATGCAACAATAAATAAATAAATAAAATACCTTTAGCAAGTAAAGCATCTATGAGTTTGTTGTAGTGATCGATTCCAGCTTCGTTTATTTGTCCCACGCCATCTGTAAACCATACATACATAGTATTATCATCACGCTTTGAGTTTTTAAAGATTTCATAATTTGTACTTATATAGTAACATTACATTACTCAATGTAACGTAGATTCTAAAACAAAACAAAACACAACAAGATTAGAAATAAATACTTGCAAAGATGCGGGACCAAGAAATGGAGAATCTGTAAGAATCCATTCCCATGTTCTTCATAAGTTATACATCTTCCTGCCATCACCATAATTTCAATTAATCAAAACCTCATTTATTAACTTGAGGACTGAAGTGTTTAGTCTTCACAATTAAGGAAACTGAAGACGTTTGTTACGTCTTGAGTTTTAACAGTTTCAGCGAGTATATGGAGAACGTTTCTAATTACTTTATCCCATCGTTTCAAGGTAGTTCTAACCATCTCCTTGCTTCACAGTTTGTTCTCCCTCGTTGGCTGCACCGTCTTCCCCGTCCGAAGCCTTCTTGATTTTTGTATTCTGTTTTTTAAGTTTTAATCAAATTTCAAATGTGAATGTTTTACTGTTCTGTGATGTAACCAAGTACCAGTCATATTATTGTATTAGTAATATACAATTTATCATGCTCGAGCCCTTTGAGATAAATATAATTTACCAAAACAAAAGATAGATCTTTTTATAAATTTACCAAAACAAAAGATAGATCTTTTTATATTGAATAACTGATATTAAACTATTACAGTATATGTATGATGTTATTTAGATATTTATAAAAGTAGAAATGTTTATATTGTATAATTATGATATTTTATTAATAAAATTTATAGAATTAACATTAATTTTGACAAAATTATAAGATAAGCCATAACTTTAAGAACAAAATAAATTGGTTTATTAAAAATAAAAAAGCTTACTCATGAAAAGTTAAATTTTAATAGTCAAACAAGTTTTTAAAAGCTTTTAGTACTATCTCTTTGTAGTCAAACAAACACATATATCCAAGAATATATCTTTCTTTCTTTGAAATATTTATATTATATTTCATATGGAAATATATCTTCACAAATTGATTTCCAGTGTATTCAAATACAGTTTTTATGCCCAGGCCTAACATTAACCTAAGGAGTTCCGAGTTACGATTCTATAAATAATTGTAAGCTAATTTTCTTTCAACCCCACAATATCGATAACATAATCTATTTTGTTTTCTACTGCCGCCCAGTATAACAACCTCTTTTGTATTTTTTTATCTTCTCTCTTTCCCAACGAAATCACTTTCCCAACGAAATCAGGTAAGACTCCAAATTTTTTTTTTCGTTACTATTATAGCGAGCATTCAATATTTGGATCTATCAGACTCTTCTCACTATCTTAAACGAGCATTCAATATATATATACTTGGATATAGATCTCTCTATTCGGCAAGAAAAAATAGATATCGTATATTGTATTATCTTTTTTTTCATGTATTTATTTGTAGTTTTGGTTATTTGTTTGTTTAATTATGTTAATTATTATACGCATGAAGCCATAAATCTCAAAGTGTTTCGATTTTTATTATACAAAAAGCATTTTCTTGTTTGGTTTTATGTAATTTATCAGTTATATGTTGTTTGTTTGCAGAAATGAATATTCCTGAAGTGGCGTTTGTTGTCTTGGTGCGACTTCCGTTGAAAAGCATTGCAAGATTCAGATCAGTGTGCAAAGAATGGAAAGATTTGATCGATTCAGACTTCTTCCGAGATCACTTCATCTCTTGCAACTCATCTTCTTCAATCTCGTGGTCAATCATTCAGATGCAACCTCACAAGCTGACACTTGAAATCGTGGGTCATCATGGATGCAAAACATGGGGACTTGCTCGTTCTCCCGGATCTTTTATGAGTTTCTTTGTCGAGAGAGCAATCAATAAGATACAAGTCTTGGCTTGCACCGATGGATTGGTCTTGGTTTACTTAGAAGCTGCCGATGATACTCCTATGTATTACGTTGGAAACCCTTTGTTTCAAGAGTGGTTTCGAGTCCCTCTCCCTCCTTTCCTCTCTTTGGAAGATCTTGAGAGATTCCGGCTGCATAAGCGTTTCAGCGACACTGGATTGGTTACGAAGATGCGGAGTGGTATCGTTATGAGTTACAAGGTAGTGTTGGTGATGAGTCACAGTGTTACTAAAGTCGGTTTTGCGATTTACTCATCTGACACAGGGAAGTGGGAAAATCGAAATGTGACGTGTCCTCTTCATCATTGCTGGTCTGACCACCGCAAGTCGATTGCTTTGAATGGGATACTTCACTGGTTTTCAAGTCTCATCTCTTCTTTTATGGCCTATGATTTCTATGGAGGTAATGTTGATGATGGGTGTCGTATGATATATTTCCCCGATAGTCGAAAAGATGATATGTTGGGGCGTTTTAGGAGAACAATTACAACCTCGGAAGGGTCGATTGTGTATTTCAACGAGTACCGTGAAAATGAAAATCGCACGTTACGGGTTTGGAGGCTGGTCAAGTACACTGATGGTCCTGAGGAGGCGTGGCAGCTGTTATGGGAAGTCAGCTTGGTCTCTATGATCGAGTTGTTAGGTATCGATTATTTCCCGGTGGTGATGCATCCTTTGAACTCTGAGATCATCTACCTGTGGTGCATGGACAAGAAAGGTATGGTCTTGTTTAACTTGAGGACACTAGCGTTTAGTCTTCACAAGGAAAACGAAGACGATAGCAAGTGTATGGATGGTTGCGTCTTGAGTTTTAACAGGTGTAGCGAGTATATGGAGAAAATAAGTGGCTACTTTTTCCCATTGTTGAACTATGTTCCTGACCATCCCCTCTTTTCACAGTATGTTCTCCCTCTTTGGTTGCACCGGCTCCCTCGTCCTCCACCTACTTAGTGTATAGCTATGTTTTGAGTTTATTTGTAATACAATTTTTCATGCATCCACTAAGACAAACATTTGCCATTATGTAAGGACGTGAACCTTTCTATTCAATTGAAACAATGATTCATAGGTGTTTTATATTCTATGTGGTCTATGTGTCATTCGGGTTAATAATAAAATTCAAGTTTATATTTAACATTGTGGATTCTAATATTAAAGACAACACCATAATGAATCGGTTTCCATTAATGTATTAGGATTTGGGTGCATTGATGACCCTCTTCCCTTCTCTTAATTAAATTATATAAGTGATATATATATATATATATATCTTATATAATAAGACAAGGTTTTCTTTAACTTCTTCTAAGAACATGACACCTGGCTAACTATATATCTGACACGTGTATTCATATGTTTTAAAACCATATATTTTCCTTCCAATTCTGGGCCCAAACCAATAACTTAAAATTCAAACCCAAATTCAACCTTCCATCTCAGATCAGTGACAACGCTTCAAACCGCGGTCGACGAAGGGTCCGTCAATGTTTACCTCACTAATAGGTTCGTGTTTATCTCTCTAACAGGTTCGTTTCTAAATCCAATTGGGTCTCCTCATTGCTTATGCTTCATTCCCAGTAAATCTCTAATTCAGCATAATCTCGGTGTTCTCCCTATGCTTTTATTTTCAATTTTCTTAAACTTTGATTTATTTGGTAAAATTCTCCTGTGCACCATAAAATTCTAATCCATTACAGACCCACCACCTATTTCAATCATATGTAACATTAGTGTGTATGCATCAATGTTTTCAAAAAGTTTGAAATCGAGTTTCTAAATTTTGTTTAAATAAATGTGTTAAGTTCCGAACCATACATATTTTTGAATTTATTTTTCAAAACCTTATATAATAAGACAAGGTTTTCTCTAACTTCTTCTAAAAACATGACACCTGGCTAACTATATATCTGACACGTGTATTCATATGTTTTAAAAAACCATCTATTTTCCTTCCAACTCTGGGCCCAAACCAATAACTTAAAATTCAAACCCAAATTCAACTTTCCATCTCAGATTAGTGACAACACTTCAAACCGCGGCCGACGAAGGGTCCGTCAATGTTTACCTCACTAACAGGTTCGTGTTTATCTCTCTAACAGGTTCGTTTCTAAATCCAGTTGGGTCTCCTCATTGCTTACGCTTCATTCCCAGTAAATCTCTAATTCAGCATAATCTCGGTGTTCTCCCTATGCTTTTATTTTCAATTCTCTTAAACTTTGATTTATTTGGTAAAATTCTCCTGTGCACCATAAAATTCTAATCCATTACAGACCCACCACCTATTTCAATCATATGTAACATTAGTGTGTATGCATCAACGTTTACAAAAAGTTTGAAATCGAGTTTCTAAATTTTGTTTAAATAAATGTGTTAAGTTCCGAACCATACATATTTTTGAATTTATTTTTCAAAAATTTGCTAAGATTCTCCCCATAAATTAGAATAATATGAAGCATTACTACCATTGGAATATTTGTATTACTTACTACAATCTTTAAGGATATCTCAGAATCCCATTATAAGAAAATCATGTGTTTCCCTCTTACGTTTTGCTCTGTTTGATAACGTAATAAAAATACCAAACGCCTATGATTTTATGGTCATTAACATTTGATTATAATCCCTGATTTCTCTCCCTAAAACATTGCATTAAGTTTCTTTTTAAATAACAACATTTCATGACAGCAATTTTCTCTGTTACACCATGGGCAAAACTAAATTATAATAACAATATTTTTAATATAGTTTATTTATTTATATCTTATATGGTGTATAATTTGCTTTTAAAAAAAAACAATTCACATTGTTACAAAAATTTACCTCTTCCAACTTTTTAGTTTTAACATATAATATATATTTCTAATGAAAGCATATACCATATAACTTAAAAATAAACTACTAATCAAACCAATTAAAAAAAATGTTTACATACTTTTAAAGTAAAAATTGAAACCAAGTTCATTTATGATAACTAATTTTAAAATATAGAATATGTACTAATAAATTTTTAAAAATACATTGTATTCAATAATCAAATATATTGTAATAAAAACTCAGATAAAAATAAAACTACTGATCAAACCAATTAAAAAAAAAGTTTTCATACTTTTAAAGTTAAATTAAAACCAAGTTAATTTTATATAGACTAATTTTAAAATATAGAATATGTACTACTATATTTAAAAAATCACATTGTATCCAATAATCATATATATTGTATTAAAGACAAAACTCAGATAAAATTAAATTGTATTTAATCTTACATAAGTTACCTTTTGATTATTTTTAAAACGTATGTACTAAAAGAAAAAAAAAATAGCATAACGGTTCATAACATAACCTTTAGTTTTAACATATACTCCCTCTGTTTCATAATAAATGTCATTTTGACACTTTGCACACAAATTAAGAAAACATATTAAAATATCTATTATACCCTTAAAATTGAATTTGTACTTGATATTCTTCAATGAGTATGAGGTTAAAGTTGGAAATTTATGCTTAATTTTACATTGAAAATCTAAAATGACACTTATTTTGAAACAAAAAAGTCAGGCTAGAATGACACAAACAGAAGGAGTAATTACGACCGACCTTTTTTTTTTTTAATAATAAATAATAAGTATAATTTAATAATTAGACTACAGCTAGTGGTCCAATATCCACTAGCCACCTAACCACAATCACAACCAACAGCGGAATAACAATACCAAAAACCAATAATAATATCCAATAAAATATAATAACCAATAGAATAATATCCAGTATTAATTCCAATCTTAAACTAATGATCCAAACAACATAAACCAGTGAACCAGCAATCCTAAGCAACATTCTAGGACTCAACTCTAGCAACCTAACAGAAGCTAGACAACCCAGCGATCCACTAAAACATCCTCCTCTTCATTGCCTTGATTCCACGTTCACACTTTGCCTTTACCTGCACCACAAACACATATTGCAATGCATGAGTATTTTATAAACACTCAGTAAGGCAATCCTCCCATCTACTGGGATATACACACAAGTAATAGAGTCTTCTCTAACCATAAAACAACAATCAATAAACAACAAACGACAAACCATGACAGTGCATCGACCGACACCAACAAGCATCGATCGACACACCAAGGGGTTGCATCGACCGACACAGAAGCTGCATCGACCGATGCAAGTCACACTTGCATCGATCGACAACCAATCTGCATCGACCGACAGCATGCTCGACATAACACGAAAAACCCTAGATTCTTACGCGCCGTCCTCGCACTTGCATCAACCGACGCAAGATATGCATAGAACGATGCAATGCCGAGCATCGTATTTCCCCGAAGCTTCTCGCCGGATCTTCGTTCCTACAACCACAAAACTCGATCCTAAGCAAGAAGAAAGCTTCCTAACGTCCATAGCATCAATCTAACAAGTCTAACATCAAACAACAAGCAGATTAAAGAGTTCTCTAGCTTAGATAAGCCATGGTCATGCACTTACCTTTGCCACAGAAGATTCTGAACCTCAAACAACCAAGATCAAGCTCCTAGGAAGCTCCTACAACAATCTCAGCTACAGATCTCACCAAGAAATGCCACAAATCTCCAGAAATCACCAAGAACACTCAAAAATCTTTTCTCTATTTCGTTTCCTCTCAAAAAGGCCAAACTCGCCGAATGAGACAAAAGTTGACTTAAGGGTTTTCCCTAACCCAAAGCAGCGTTTGACTTAAGTCAAACGGGAAATTGAACCAGCATCGACCGATGCTCCTACTGCCCACCAAACTTGATTTGTCCTCGAATCTCGAACAACCATCAGCCAAGGACTCCTGTGCAACCGTTTCCACGGCCCGCACTCCTCCGACTGATCTACAGAAGGTCACCTCTAGGCAATAGACTCACGCTCCAGGCGTCATTTGCTCTCGACTTTTGGACTTTCCTTTTTCTCATAGACCTAAACCTTGAGTTTCATTGGCTCCTCATCAGACCTAAGTCTGCATGCCAATGTTGGCTCCTCATCGGGCCTAAACCCGCATGCCATAATATATAAGGAAAAATCCAAACTCGTCTCTCGGGTCGTCACCCTACATCGCACCTCCGGACCGTCGTCCGAAGTCGATATACCAACAATACTCCAAAGCCACAAAGTCTCTGAATATGGCAGTACTAGGAGAACCTAAGTCCCCCAAGAGCCGCGAGCAAACAATTCTGAACACGTCTGAGTTCTATCCCTATCCAGGTTTCCTTCCCGTGGCTCGCGTAAAACATCTCAATGTCCTACCAACCACATATCCCCTCACTGGAATACCTCATGACCACACAAGGATCATATACATGCCACAAGGGCCGCCACTAAGGCCAAAAAAATGTCCTAAAGAGGACCGTCACCAAGGCCAAACAAAGTGTCCTAAAGAGGGCCGCTACCAAGGCCAAACAAATGTCCTAAAGAGTACCGCCACCAAAGCCAAACAAATGTCCTAAAGAGGATCACCACCAAGGCCAAACAAATGATGTCCTAAAGAGGACCGCCACCAAGGCCATATAAATGTCCTAAAGAGGACCGTCACAAAAACACTCTGGCTAAACAGCCCGTCACAAAGACCATATGTCCCGAAGGAGCGTCACAAAGACCATCTGTCTTGAAGGACCATCACAAAAACACTCTGGCTAAACAGCCCGCCACAAAGGCCACACAATTGGCTATACAGCCCGCCACAAAGGCCACGCAATTGGCTAAACAGCCCGCCACAAAGGCCACACAACGGCTAAACAGCCCGCCACAAGGCCACACAATGTCTAAAGACCGCCACACACAGGCACAATGACTCAAAGTCCGCCACTAAGGGCACACACAAGCCCCTCCAAGGCTCTCCACCACTAAAATGGACAAATTCTACTCCCGTAAAACTTTCCATATTTAGCACTTTCCATTTTTGGAAACTTTCCAGTTTTGGAAACTTCTATTTCAGGAAAACTTTCCTCAAAAACACCGCCTCATGGAAACTTTGTACCCCGAACACTACCTCATCTTGAAACAACAAAATAATCAAAAACCTAACAATACAAAACCTAACTTTTTAGAGTGGGGTTGGAGATGCTCTAAGAACCTAACAATTTATCACAAAATAATAAAATCCAAAATAACAAAACTTTGGGATTTAATTACTTCAATCAAAAAAGTTTCCTAAATGTTTTGTTTATTTTATTTTGCATCCAAACATTAAAACACATATATATAAACGAATAAATATTAAAAAAAAAAATCTTATTGAAAAAAATACATTTCAAAAATAGATTTATAAATTTAAAATATATCATAATTAATAAAAATAAGATTATGTATATCTCGCGCATCGCGCGAGCCTATTTCTAGTATATATATATGTATATGTTATGTCTATGCAATATTAAGAGGTGCTAACACGAACCATTACAACTCTTCAAAGGTGACTATATATACATGTATATATATGTGTGGCTGTTGAATCGTTACAACAACGGTTGTGTTCTCATAACGTGAAAAACACTACCAAACCAAATACACAACATAAAAGAGATTGTTGATCTTCTTCATCAAAGATCAAGTGTAAGCAATAAGGAGTAAGAGAAGAGAAAATCAATTACTGAAGACTTGGATCCATCATCAAGCATAGTATTATTATCACGCTTTGAGTTTTTAAAGCTTTCATACTTTGTACTTATATAGTAACATTACATTACTCAATGTAAAGTAGATTCTAAAACAAAACAAAATACAACAAGATTGGAAATACATACTTGGAAAGATGCGAGACCAAGAAATGGAGAATCTGTAAGCATCCATTCCCATGTTCTTCATAAGTTGTACATCTTCCTGCCATCACCATAATTTCAATTAATCAATACCTCATTTATTAACTTGAGGACTAAAGTGTCAAGTCTTCACAATTAAGGAAACTGAAGAATTTGTAAGTGTATGGATGGTTGCGTCTTGTGGAAAACGGTTCCAATTACTTTATCCCATCGTTCAATGTAGTTCTAACCATCTCCTTGCTTCACAGTTTGTTCTCCCTCGTTGGCTGCACCGTCTTCCCTGTCCAAAGCCTTCTTGATTTTTGTATTCTGTTTTTTAAGTTTTAATCAAATTTCAAATGTGAATGCTTTACTGTTCTGTGATGTAACCAAGTACCAGTCATATTATTGTATATTAGTAATATACAATTTATCATGCTCGAGCCCTTTGAGATAAATATAATTTACCAAAACAAAATCCTATATTATATTGAAGAATTGATATTAAACTATTACAGTATATCTGTATATGTATGATGTGATTTAGATATTTATAAAAGTAGAAATGTTTATATTGTATAATTATGATATTTTATTAATAACATTTATAGAATTTAATTAATTTTGACAAAATTATATCAAATGCCGTTGACTTTAAGAACAAAATAAATTTGTTTATTAAAAATAAAAAAGCTTACTCATGAAATGTTAAATTTTAAAGTCAAACAATTTTTTAAAAGCTTTTAATACTATATCTTTGTAGTCAAACAAATATATATATCCAAAAATATATCTTTCTTTCTTCGAAATAATTATACTATATTTCATATAGAAATATATCTTCATAAAATTGATTTCCAGTTTATTACATTTTTTTTTTAAATGAATAACAAAAAAAGAAGAAGACAAAAGTAAAAAGCCATAGTGAAATGTACTTTATCTTCAGTTACAATAGTATTGGATATAAAAAAGATGTATAAACCTAGGGTTGGGCATTCGGGTAACCCTTCGGATTTGGATATTACCCAATCGGGTTTGGGTAAACAGGTTTAGAAAAATATATTGGATATTTTTTAATATATGGATTTGGTTCGGTTCGGGTAGTATCGTGTTCGGGTTACAAATTTCAGAATCCGATTAGTACCAGAACTACCAACTACCTGAAAAAAATCTTTAAAGTCTATTAAATATAGCTAAACTTTAACTTATGTATCAGAATATTTTAGGTATTTTGATATTCAAAATTATAATTATAATTTTGGATAAATGAATTATATTAATGCTAAATATTATAAATATGTTTATATGTTTGGGTTTGATAGATACCCAAACTGGTATAAGGTATTATCCGACTATAACCCTAACCTATGTGTATTAGAAAATAGAACCCAATAGAGTTTTATAGTTAAACTCGTACCAAACCCGAACTCAATTTTTTGGTTTCGGTTTCGGCTTGACTTCGGATACGATTTTTTATGCCCAGACCTAATATTAAACCTAATGATTTTCGAGTTACGATTCTATAAATAATTGTAAGCTAATTTTCTTTCACCCCACAATATAGATAACATAATCTATTTTGATTTCTGCTGCCGCCTAGTATAACTGCCTCCTTTGTATTTTTTGTCTTCTCTCTTTCCCAAGGAAATCAGGTAAGATTCCAAATTTTTCTTTTTTTCAGTTACCATTATATCAAGCATTCAATATTTGGATCTATCAAACTCTTCTCACTATCTAAAACGAGCATTCAATATATATATACTTGAGGACACTAGCGTTTCACAAAGAAAACGAAGACGATAGCAAGTGTATGGATGGTTGCGTCTTGAGTTCTAACAGGTGTAGCGAGTATATAGAGAACATAAGTGGCTACTTTTTCCCATGGTTGAACTGTGTTCCTAACCATCTCCTCTTTTCACAGTATGTCTCCCTCTTTGGTTGCACCGGCTCCCTCGTCCTCCACCTACTTAGTGTGTAGCCATGTTTTGAGTTTATTTGTAATACAATTTTTCATGCATCCTCTAAGACAAACATTTACATCATTATGTAAGGACGTGAACCTTTCCTTTCTTTTTTTTATTTTTTTTTTTTTTTTTTTTTTTTTTTGTCAAAGGACGTGAACCTTTCTATACAATTGAAACAGTGATTCATAGGTATTTTATATTCTATGTGGCCTATGTGTCTTTCGGTTTGATAATAAAGTTGAAGTTTATATTTACCATTGTGGATTCCAATATTAAAGTTAACACCGTGAATCAGTTTCGATTAATGTATTAAAATTTGGGTGTATTTATAACCCTCTACCCTTTTTTTAATTATATTATATAAGTAATATATATATATATGTATATATTATGTCTATGAATTATTAATGGGTGCTAACACGAACCAGTACAATTCATCAAAGGTGACTATATATACATGTATATATATATGTGTGGCTGTTACAGCAACGGTTGTGTTATCATATAGTTCTCATATAACGTGAGAAACACTACCAAACCAAATACACAATAGAAAAAAGATTATTGATCTATCTTCTTCATGAGAGATTAAAAGTAAAATCAATAAAGAGTAAGAGAAGAGAAAATCAATTACTGAAGACTTGGATCCATCATCAAACATAATCAAGCAAGGGATCAAGGTTAGTGTTTCTTCTTCTCGTAGAAAGTGTTAATAGTTGAATTAGATCAAATCTAGATGATCTTTAGGATATATAGATTTCATAAATATAGAAATCTAAATTTATATTTGGTATCAGAGCCAACTAGATTTGTTTAATTCACCGTTAAATCGTTAATCAAACATATTGTATTTGTTTGATGGAGTGTTTAAGTTTTTCATTTATTCTGGTTATTTGTTTTGCATTCATGTACGAGTGCTTAACGTACAGAATAAATGAACTTCTTATTGTCGGTTACTCCATCTTTGTGAAAAGTCACGATCAAGTGTTTACAGGTTCGTAATCAATTCTGAAATTTTGGTGTGAATTAATCAACGTAACCGTACGTACAAGGCACGTATAGTATAACTGCCATATATTTCTTCTAAATTGTTTCATGCATGCATGAATGAACATGGTTTTTAAATTACTGTTTAATTCAGTTTGAATAATATTGTGTGTGCATGAAGATTCTCGTAGAATCATGTTGATAGTTTTCTGGGTTTTTGTCTTATTTGTAATAGAGAATATGACACCCACACTCACTTCTCACAAACAAATACCACCCACACCTACTTTCCACTCTCTCTATACTTTCTACCTGTAAAATTACATCTTATCCCTCAAAACTCTCTTCAGTCAATTTATTTTTACTTACCGATCTCACTTTCTTACCGATCTCACTTTTCAACTTATCCCTTTATTACAGATCTCAATTTTTTTTCCAATCAGTACATTTATTTTTTACAACCGTAAAAATACAAAATCCCAAATCCCCCAAAACCCTACATCTCCAATTCTCATCAACCCTAATTTTGCATTTCACAAATTTCGAATCCCTTGATTCCTACCACTCCTAAATTTTTTCCATTTGTTCCATTACCTCCATTTGCTCCGTTTTCCGTTTAACTTGCCGCCGGTAACCGCCTTTGGACATGGCAGAGCCCCATCGTTGCATCTCCAAATGTTCGGCCGATGAACCGTCATCTACAACTGTTGGTGATACTTCTGGAGAAAAATCTGCAGATTGGGATGATCGGCTCCCTCTCCGTCTGTTTGCAACTGACCGTTTCCCCGACGCTAGGTTGAATGTTTACTCACGACCTGATATCCTGACGACAGTCCACAATATTCTCAAAGGCACTCCCCAATTCGATACGATTCTGAGCTCAAGTCTGGGTTCTCCATTCCGGCTTCGTATTGGTGAGTCTCCTATCTCCTGCAAATTACTCCACGCTCTGCTATGTAGGCAGGTTCTGTCCAAAAAAAAGTACGAGCTGTGGACTGTATTCGGTGGATACCCTTTGAGGTTTTCTTTAGTTGAATTTGGTGTTGTAACTGGCCTTCAATGTGACGAATTTCCGGAAGATTACGACCCCAAAGACGACCCTGCTCCCGACCCTCATGATGAATGTTATTGGGACAAGTTGATTGGGGAAGATCGCAAGGCGACCCTAGGTGATGTGTCCACTATTTTTGAAGACCCTACTATCAAGGATTTTGATCGAAAGCTTCGGCTAGCGTTGCTACTCATAGTCGATGGTGTACTCATTGCCTCCAGCCAAACGAGCCGACCAACTTGGAAGTATGTTGAGATGCTTGAAGACATCGACTCGTTTCTAGCATTTCCTTGGGGCAGAGAATCCTTCTTGAAGACTATTTCCACTATGAGACCTGATCTCAAACCGCAATCCATACCAGTGGCTAAAAGACTTAAACGACAGGGCAAGGTTTAACCAACGGACCCCTTGAAGAGTTTCACGGAGAAGTTACAACAGAAGTCCTTCCGTTTGCATGGCTTCCCTCTTGCGCTTCAACTGCTCGCATATCGTAACATTTCTGCATTACGAGACAAGGTACCAAGTGCTGGTGACAGCCGCACT
This sequence comes from Camelina hispida, assembly GCA_023657505.1. NCBI lineage: Eukaryota > Viridiplantae > Streptophyta > Magnoliopsida > Brassicales > Brassicaceae > Camelina > Camelina hispida. The sequence goes on along the minus strand of CP094636.1, from coordinate 7,147,035 downwards.
TTCCTGGAATGGTATTCAGTTGGCCTACCAAAGAATAATTTACCTCTGACAGACGTCATAAGTGTTGAGCATTATCCAGATGTAAGTTGTCTTATGTACACATTATTAACTTGGATTACATTATCCACGTGGATACACACATTATGACATTTTGTCTATCACAACCGCATCTATTAGTTTTTCCGTTTTTGGAAGCTGTCCAACACGAAGGGATTGTTGAATCTGGTTGGAGAGAGTGGGACGATGAGATTAAAGACAAAAGAATTGCTTATATGGAAAGTCTCATTCAGGCAGGACATATCTTCACCATAAAGGAATGGCCAGGGGGTGATTGTTCTTTGCCTTTAATAACTTTACCAGATAAGAAGGGCAAAGGGCTTCACAGGAAGAATATTATTCCTAGGCAGAAAGAGATTTCTGCCAAACTTCGTGTCAATCAACCTTCTCCCAAGTCCAAATGCTCGAGTTCTAAGAGGCCCGTGTTATCTTCTCCAATACTGAGGATAATAGTTTCGCTGATTTCAAAGCTGCTGTAGAGAAAGAACTTAATTCTATTAGGGATGCGGTAGATAGTAAGTTTAAAAAGCTACAATTTGAGAACAGGAAACTATAGGCTCAGATTAACACCCTTCGATTCCGTAGGCGGTTAAGACTACCGCTAAGGCGCACCATTAGGAGGCCAGCATCCGTTTCTCCCTCTATTGTCAAGGAATCACCACCTCCCCCTGTCGCAGTCGATGAGTTTACCTGTCCAGAGAATGCAGCAGAGAATGTTACGGACGGGACGCCACCCCCAACTCCTCAACAATCTCCGACCAAAGTAGTAACTTCTCCTGACGATATCCTTCTTAACCAACACGACTGGGAACAATATGTCCACCCGTTTGGGACAACGATGTAGTTGTTTTCCATCATCCTGGAGCTAGTTTGAATGCATTGGTATTCATCTTAGTCAAATTATACAGGAACATTCCGCTGAAAACTGCTCGTCCCTATGAAAGATGTGATTCAGGATGATTCAGGATGTCCGGACTCTTGCCTCAATCCCATTTATGACACCGAGACTAAGGTTAGACACACTTGTACCTTTTATATCAAACTTCGAGTAGCTGACTTTTTGTTACCTAAACTACTTTTTGGAAAACAGCAATCCCCGATATATAACACCGTCACCAAACCTGTTCCTTTGGATGACCAATCGGTACATATCCCATATCTTTCCTTTTTCAACATTTACCCCAGTTTCCAAAACTTACACTGTCCATGTGGATACATTTTCAATATACATTTTCAACATTTACCCCAGTTTCCAAAACTTACACTGTCCATGTGGATACATTTTCAATATACAGGCTGCGACACATATTGATCAAAACGGAGTTAACTCCGCTGCTAATGCATCTCCACAACCCCTACAACCTTACAACAGCTTGTTACAGGGATTTATAGGGAACTCTAATGTCAATCCTCAATTGCCTGCTCCTAGTCTTGTCCTTGACGGTACACCTTCCGACAATATTGAGGTATCTATTCACCAAATTAATATACTTTCCGAGTAAGTCTCTATCCTCAACTATATCTCACTACTCAAACACTTGCTAACCTTGACGCAGAAAATTGACGCTGATAATGTGTTGGAAGCCACTCCCCTAACGTTAATTGAGGTAAGCAATTCCGTTTATTTCCTATCATTCTTATCCTATCCACATGGACACCTCACTTAGGCCAGTTGTTTAGGAACAACTTTAATGTATCCACATGGATATGCATCATCAATTTGTTACCTTTTTCTTGCAGGACACCAATGTTGACATTGACAGAGCTTGTGCCGATGAGGTACCGCAGACAAATATTACTTCAAAATCAATTTGTTAACTTTCACAATTTTACCTCATAGTTATTTAATTTCCCCAACTTGCTTTATTAGGATTATGGCCGTGAGTCCCCCATACAACCTAACGAATCCGACAGCGAAGCCACCGAGGTATTCCATCATTCTCTACTTTTCGTGTAAAACCCTAACCTCATAATATTTTACTTTCATTTTCAAATCAAACCATAACAAACTAACCACGTGGTTACTAACCTTTCTTCTCGATTACAATCCAATAGAGTACACCACAAAAATCCGTTCATGTCTACCCAAAATAAAACCATATCCATAAAAACAAGATGAAACAGATACCTAATATATTTTCTAAGATAGCAATGTAACCAACAGTGTTCCCAATTACATCCACAAAAAACAGCAAATCAGGACACATCCAATTGACTACAATTCGCTCCTAATCCGGTTAGCTTCACCCCAAGAATAACCCAAAAAACAGTGCTCTCCCACACTACCGCCCAACTGTCTACCTTCATCCTCATGGCAACGGGTTCGAACAACTTGTTCGATTGTGTCCCGTCTCTTTGCACCTACCACAATGATTAACTTTTGTTTTCACGAGTCCATTACTCTGCAAACAACATAACATATCCAAAAAAACATGGCACGTTACACAAATGTTTATGTGGATACCAACACCACACATTAAAAAAAGGATTTCTCACATATTAAGCCCACTTACACGAAATTCACCAACAGAAGGAATCCTACTCTCTTTTGGACGGCCAGCTGGACGTCGCGCCTTAGGAGGGTATAAAACACGGTTCTTTATTTCAACAGGAACTTCAGCATCACACATCTCAGGATTAATTATCCCTTCGTAAGTCCTTCTCCATGTTTCTGCCTTGTAACAGTCACCCACCAAAATTCCATAAGGGATGCCTTGCGTATCAGCTGATAACAATGCATGCCCGCATGGTATTTTCAACCTATCGTACTGCTTACAAGAACACTGCTTCATATCAAGCAAAACCTGATGCTTTCCATTCAATAAACCAACCACTTCATAACTCCAACTAGATAGACTGCCTACTTTGCTACCACAAACACCAACCACGTTCTTCTGCATCTGTTTATCAACCTCTGGTGTAGTCAATCCTTTATGCTTCTCAGCTTTCTTGCGCCTCGCACTAAACCACCTACTTAACATCGCACGAATGTACTTAAGTATTTCAATAATATAACAAGATCTACCCTTTCCTAACACATTGTTCAAAGACTCTACAATGTTGGATGTCATCAAATTGTAACGGTTCCCTTGGAAATAAGCCCTACTCCAATGAGCAGGTCCAATTTTATCCAGAAAAGCAGCACATTTGGCGTTTTTAGCTTTGATTTCTCTATAGATTTTGAGGTAACCAGTTACCTTATAGGCAAACGCTGCATTCGTCACAAGTTTTGCAAGTCCTTTACTATGAAACTTCGCATTAACATTCCGGGCTAGATGTACTATGCAAGCTCCATGATGTGACAAAGGAAACACCCTCTTCTTCGCGGTGTATATTGAGCTGCACCTATCTAAAATTATGGTTAGGCTTAGGGATGTTAAAAGTGGGTTAAAACCCATTGGGTACCTGACTCAGGCTCTTACTATCAGCAACGATTTGTTCTAATTTCTCAAAAAATCAAGTCCATAAGTTTTCGTTCTCGATGTGCACAACAGCAAAAGCAAGCGGAAACACCTGGAAATTAGCATCTTGTCCACTCGCGGTCAAAAGAACTCCATTATAGTTCCGATTCAAATGAGTCCCATCCACAACAATAACACGCCTAAGCTTCTTAAAACCTTCTATGGAAGCCCCAAAAGCCAAAAACATATACAAAAACCTTTCTCTACCATCTTCAACCACTTCAGTTTTAATATTGGTTATAGTACTAGGATTTGCTTCTTTTAAAACATGGAGATAACAGGGAAGATCCTCGTAAGACTCATCATCAGGACCAAATATTCCTTCCAACATTTGCGGTAGGACGCATCGACCCTCAATTCTTCTAATACCATTTGCTGGAGATCCAAAGGAGCCGGTCCTTTAGTAGGATCACTGAACTTCGATCTGTACACTGCTGCAATCACCTTCGAGGTCGCTTTATTTAGGTAATTTGTCCTAGTCTCTATTGGGCATGTGTGTTCTAGATTAGCTTACCTGATCACATAGTACCCGGATTCTTTCATTTCACAAGCTAGTACCCTCCAGTCACATCTCTCTCCAGAACAACTAACTACAAACGACTCTTTCTTCGTCGTCGTCTGCGTGAAGTGAAACATGTTCTTGATGGCGTATATAGCTAAAGCTATCTGGCAATCCTCTTTGTTTGCAAACACCTTACCCTTATAGATACCTTTCCCATCATCCTCATAATCAAGATCCGGTATTTCAGACCTAACATACTCTGTGTCGTCAAACAGAGGAGGAATATCAAACTCCTCGTCATCTATATCTTCTAGCCTGCGACCATCCAGTGCAGTTCCAACTCCCTGACCACGACCACCTGACCACGTAGTTACATCAACATATTCGCCATCAACTACTCCGACCTGTTCCAGACCACCAGTTGTCCTCACTTTATTCTCCTCTTTTAAATGAACAGCTCCGTTAACTAACACAGTGTGATCAAAACAGGAGTTTGTGTTACACATAACCTCTACCACGTTCACCCGACCAAACTGATCGCCAATGAACTTCCCCCAAAACTCTTTATCATATCTCCTTGGGCTCACAACTACATCGGTTAATACAGATTCTTCTTCTTCGTCTACATCTTCAAAACAATCTTCCAATCCGTCAAATTTTTCAACACAGCCTAATTGTGTACTTGTCATCCCACGACCAAACCCATCTTCTACACCCTTACTGCCCTTCATCTTCCCCTCAATTTCTGCCAACTCAGCCATATATTCTTCATCAACCTGGCTTGTTTCAAAAACAAATGGCTTTGAACCGGCTGTTGATGCTTCCCCTAAAAACCCTTCTTCACTACCACTGTTACTAAGCCCAAACGAAGAACCCAAACTACGTCTCTTCCGACTTTCCTCTCTGCAATCGGAATCCTCAGCGTCGTTACCCATTCCTCTCTTCTTAACCTCCTCAAATGTTACAAATAAATTCAACCCACGGTTCTGACTAAGCATCTGAATATATTACTCAAGTCCTAAATTCGTTGTCACAAGCACCGGAGGCGTCCTCACCCCCGTCGTCAAATCCATAAACGTTGGTATGCAGTAACTCAGATTAGCCTTCTTCTCCACCAAACCGAATTCACCAACGACAGAAACTTCTAACTCTCCTAACGTTATGGTCTAAGACAGTGGAACAACATGCAAGAGAAGTTTATTGTCAACTTTGAATCCCCAAACGCCGTCGTCATAACAGCTCCAGCTACCGGATATTACCACACAGAAACTCGGATCTTCACCCTGCATTACAAATCAAAGGAAAATATCACACCCATCCACGAACATCAAACAGAGTTGCATTTATACGACCTTCCACACAACATAAACCCTACCTGCGCAGCCATGTTTCGTTCACAGGGACCTACATTCAACTTATGTCTCTTATCCACAAACAATCTTCAAATCTAATAAGGAGCACACATCCAACGGTGGAGAACAAAGAGAGGTAAGTAAGGTAAGTTTTAAGTAGAGAAAGAGAGGTAAGTTGTTAGTAAGGGCAAAAATGTAAAAGGAATATGGCCACATAAGGCAAAAACTTGAGAAAGTATAGCATGAGTGGAAAGTGGGTTTTAGTGGAAGAACTCACCCCCAAAGTGGGTTTTCGTGACATTTTCCCATTTATTTTTACTTACCGATCTTACTTTCTTACCGATCTCACTTTTCAACTTATCCCTTTATTACCGATCTCAATTTTTTTTCCAATCAGTACATTTATTTTTTACAACCGTAAAAAATACAAAATCCCAAATCCCCCAAAACCCTACATCCCCAATTTTCATCAACTCTAATTTTGCATTTCACGAATTTCGAATCCCTTGATTCCTACCACTCCTAAATTTGTTCCGTTTGTACCATTACCTCCATTTGTTCCGTTTTCCGTTTAACTTGCCGCTGGTAACCGCCTTCGGACATGGTAGAGCCCGTCGTCGCATCTCCAAATGTTCGGCCGATGAACCGTCATCTACAACTGTTGGTGATACTTCTGGAGAAAAATCTGCAGATTGGGATGATCGGCTCCCTCTCCATCTGTTTGCAACTGACCGTTTCCCTGACGCTAGGTTGAATGTTTACTCATGACCTGATATCTTGACGACAGTCCACAATGTTTTCAAAGGCACTCCCTAATTCGATACGATTCTGAGCTCAAGTCTGGGTTCTCTATTCCGGCTTCGTATTGGTGAGTTTACTATCTCCTGTAAATTACTCCACGCTCTGCTATGTAGGCAGGTTCTGTCCAAAAAATGGTACGAGCTGTGGACTGTATTCGGTGGATACCCTTTGAGGTTTTCTTTAGTTGAATTTGGTGTTGTAACTGGCCTTCAATGTGACGAATTTCCAGAAGATTACGACCCCAAAGACGACCCTGCTATCAAGGATTTTGATCAGAAGCTTCGGCTAGCGTTGCTACTCATAGTCGATGGTGTACTCATTGCCTCCAGCCAAACGAGCCGACAAACTTGGAAAAATGTTGGGATGCTTGAAGTCATCGACTCGTTCCTAGCATTTCCTTGGGGCAGAGAATCCTTCTTGAAGACTATTTCCACTATGAGACATAATCTCAGACCGCAATCCATACCAGTGGCTAAAAGACTTAAACGGCAGGGCAAGGTTCAACCAACGGACCCCTTGAAGAGTTTCACGGAGAAGTTACAACAGAAGTCCTTCCGTTTGCATGGCTTCCCTCTTGCGCTTTAACTACTTGCATATCGTAACATTTCTGGATTACGAGACAAGGTACCAGGTGCTGGTGACAGCCCACATTCCTGGAATGGTATTCAGTTGGCCTACCAAAGAATAATTTACCTCTGACAGACGTCATAAGTGTTGAGCATTATCCAGATGTAAGTTGTCTTATGTACACATTATTAACTTGGATTACATTATCCACGTGGATACACACATTATCACATTTTGTCTATCACAACCGCAGCTATTAGTTTTTCCGTTTTTGGAAGTTGTCCAACACGAAGGGATTGTTGAATCTGGTTGGGGAGAGTGGGACGATGAGATTAAAGACAAAAGGATTGCTTATATGGAATGTCTCATTCAGGCAGGACATATCTTCACCAAAAAGGAATGGCCAGGGGGTGATTGTTCTTTGCCTTTAATAACTTTACCAGATAAGAAGGGCACAGGGCTTCACAGGAAGCACATTATTCCTAGGCGGAAAGAGATTTCTGCCAAACTTCGTGTCAATGAACCTTCTCCCAAGTCCAAATGCTCGAGTTCTAAGAGGCCCCGTGTTATCTTCTCCAATACTGAGTATAATGGTTTCGCTGATTTCAAAGCTGCAGTAAAGAAAGAACTTAATTCTATTAGGGATGCGGCAGATAGTAAGTTTAAAAAGTTACAATCTGAGAACAGGAAACTACAAGCTCAGATTAACACCCATCGATTCCGTAGGCGGTTAAGACTACCGCTAAGGCGCACCATTAGGAGGCCAGCATCCGTTTCTCCCTCTATTGTCAAGGAATCACCACCTCCCCCTGTCGCAGTCAATGAGTTTACCTGTCCAGAGAATGCAGCAGAGAATGTTACGGTCGGGACGCAACCCCCAACTCCTCAACAATCTCCGACCAAAGCAGTAACGTCTCCTAACGATATCCTTCTTAACCAACATAACTGGGAACAATATGTCCACCCGTTTGGGACAATGGTATGTAGTTGTTTTCCATCATCCTGGAGCTAGTTTGAATGCATTGGTATTCATCTTAGTCAAATTATACAGGAACATTCCGTTGAAAACTGCTCGTCCCCTATGAAAGATGTGATTCAGGATGATTCAGGATGTCCTCAATCCCATTTATGACACCGAGACTAAGGTTAGACACACTTGTACCTTTTATATCAAACTTCGAGTAGCTTCCTTTTTGTTACCTAAACTACTTTTTGGAAAACAGCAATCCCCGGTATATTACACCGTCACCAAGCCTGTTCCCTTGGATGACCAATCGGTACATATCCCATATCTTTCCTTTTTCAACATTTACCCCAGTTTCAAAAACTTACACTGTCCATGTGGATACATTTTCAATATACATTTTCAATATACATTTTCAACATTTACCCCAGTTTCCAAAACTTACACTGTCCATGTGGATACATTTTCAATATACAGGCTGCGACACATATTGATCAAAACGGAGTTAACTCCGCTGCTAATGCATCTCCACAACCCCTACAACCTTACAACAGCTTGTTACAGGGATTTATAGGGAACTCTAATGTCAATCCTCAATTGCCTGCTCCTAGTCTTGTCCTTGACGGTACACCTTCCGACAATATTGAGGTATCTATTCACCAAATTAATATACTTTCCGAGTAAGTCTCTATCCTCAACTATATCTCACTTCTCAAACACTTGCTAACGTTGACGCAGAAATTTGACGCTGATAATGTGTTGGAAGCCACTCCCCTAACGTTAATTGAGGTAAGCAATTCCGTTTATTTCCTATCATTCTTATCCTATCCACATGGACACCTCACTTAGGCTAGTTCTTTAGGAACAACTTTAATGTATCCACATGGATATGGATCATCAATTCATTACCTTTTTCTTGCAGGACACCAATGTTGACATTGACAGAGCTTGTGCCGATGAGGTACCGCAGACAAATATTACTTCAAAATCAATTTGTTAACTTTCACAATTTTACCTCTTAGTTATTTAATTTCCCCAACTTGCTTTATTAGTATGATGGCCGTGAGTCCCCCATACAACCTAACGAATCCGACAGCGAAGCCACCGAGGTATTCCACCCTTCTCTACTTTTCGTGTAAAACCCTAACCTTAGAATATTTTACTTTCATTTTCAAATCAAACCATAACAAACTAACCACGTGGTTACTAACCTTTCTTCTCGATTACAATCCAATAGAGTACACCACAAAAATCCGTTCATGTCTACCCAAAATAAATCCATATCCATAAAAACAAGATGGAATGGATACCTAATATATTTTCTTAGATAGCAATGTAACCAACAGTGTTCCCAATTACATCCACAAAAAACAGCAAATCAGGACACGTCCAATTGACTACTATTCGCTCCTAATCCGGTTAGCTTCACCCCAAGAATAACCCAAAAAACAGTGCTCTCCCACACTACCGCCCAACTGTCTACCTTCATCCTCATGGCAACGGGTTCGAACAACTTGTTCGATTGTGTCCCGTCTCTTTGCCCCTACCACAACGATTAACTTTTGTTTTCACGAGTCCATTACTTTGCAAACAACATAACATATCCAAAAAAACCTGGCACGTTATACAAATGTTTATGTGGATACCAACACAACACATTAAAAAAAGGATTTCTCACATATTAAGCCCACTTACACGAAATTCACCAACAGAAGGAATCCTACTCTCTTTTGGACGGCCAGCTGGACGTCGCGCCTTAGGAGGGTATAAAGCACGGTTCTTTATTTCAACAGGAACTTCAGCATCACATATCTCAGGATTAATTATCCCTTCGTAAGTCCTTCTCCATGTTTCTGTCTTGTAACAGTCACCCACCAAAGTCCCATAAGGGATGCCTTGCGTATCAGCTGCTATCAATGCATGCCCGCATGGTATTTTCAGCCTATCGTACTGCTTACAAGAACACTGCTTCATCTCAAGCAAAACATGATGCTTTCCATTCAATAAACCAACCACTTCATAACTCCAACTAGATAGACTGCCTACTTTGCTATCATTCTTATCCTATCCACATGGACACCTCACTTAGGCTAGTTCTTTAGGAACAACTTTAATGTATCCACATGGATATGCATCATCAATTCGTTACCTTTTTTTTGCAGGACACCAATGTTGACATTGACAGAGCTTGTGCCGATGAGGTACCGCAGACAAATATTACTTCAAAATCAGTTTGTTAACTTTCACAATTTTACCTCATAGTTATTTAATTTCCCCAACTTGCTTTATTAGGATGATGGCCGTGAGTCCCCCATACAACCTAACGAATCCGACAGCGAAGCCACCGAGGTATCCCATCCTTCTCTACTTTTCATCGAATCCCTGCCTAGTTTTTTGCTGCCTAATAGTTTGCTGAAAATGAAATTTTCATCACCTCACCTCACAGACCCTGTTGATGTCAGTGATTCTTCGCCAGCCAAACCTACACAAAAGGGTGTTCTCTCGGGACCAGAAGAGACCCTTCTCTCGGCTGTTTTGCGGATTCCTACACCTTCACCGTCCCATCTACCTGACCTTCTACTCATTATCGACAAAGATTTAGCATCCTTCATGAAAAAATCTCTGAAATCATGCCCAAACACGTAACTTTCTACACATCCTATGCCGTTTTTTAGTCTAACAATATCGGACCAATGAGCTAACCGTGGATACCATTTTCAAAACCTCCAGGGTACACATAACCAAAAGTGGATACCCAATTGACAACTTGTTTTTCAAACAGTTAGCGAAGCCTCAGAATTGGGTTAGTACATTGGTAAGTATTTCCTATCTACCAAAATCTGAACTCGATTTTAGTTAATCTATACTTACACATTATTTTCACCCTCTTTTCACAGCATATGGAGGTTTTAGTGGATTTTCTACAAAAAAAGCTGCAAAAAGTCCTAGTCATTGAACGCTCTATCTTCCTCTCACCCTGGCTTGGGAACTACTTACAAGGGAAGTATCCTTCCTTCTGTCAAGCAAAAGTGAAGGCCTGAGTCAAGTGGGACAATAAGCTAAAACGTAAAACCTATGGTTCTCCTTCAGAGTGGTTTGTGGATTGGAACACGATATATATTCCGATGATTTGGGACAATTCTCACTGGGTTGGCTTAGTCATTAACCTCTCCAATTGGAGCATAGAAATCCTCGATCCTAATGTCAGTCTATACAACGACGCTAAGGTTGCCACCTATATAGCCCCGTTCAAAGAGCAGCTGCCATACCTTATTTCAAAACTTTGCACACCGCCTTCAACTCAAGATCATGGCTGCACTCCATTCACTTGGTCGAGGGTCCAGGACATTTACGTCAATGAGAGATGTGGTGATTGTGGTCCCCTTGCCATGAAGTTGCTAGAGATCGTCGCAACTGGATTTGGTCCAGAACTCATGTCTCAGATCACCGACCAAATCGTCAATGATATCAGGTCACAATACGCGTTGGACATCTATAAGGAATATGTCGCACACATCTACTCCACCTAGTTTAAAACTTTTTTTCGCTCCCTCTGTTAGGTTTCTCTCTGTATGTTTGTATCATCCCGTACTTTTAGCGACCTGTATCCTTGAACTTCTCTATCCGTATGCTTATCTACATTTGGATATCGTTACTATTTAACGACCTCAAATATTATCTACAAAGCAACAAAGCAAACTTTACCTACAATAACCCCTCACAGTTATTCCCGGTATCCAAATGGACATGTTTTTGTGGATTCCGGGATAATTGACAAGTACGATTGCTCAGCTCATGTACACTATCTATTCGCGGCTTAGTATTTATCCATAACATATATCCATAACCATATCATATATCCACGTATATCCACGTGGTCAGACATCTGTGGATATTATTACTACTTAACCAGTTAGCAGTTTTCACTAGACCTAAAACTTAATTTACAATGCAGTTTTCATTAACAGCCCGTATCCAAATTTACATGTTGTTGTGGTAAACCTGAACAAATATATGTTTTTTAAAACAACTACGATCAGCTCCCCCACTTTGTTGATTCCAGAGTGTAGATTTAAAAAATGGTGTCGCTGTCTCCGTATCCATATCATATCCCAAACCTGGACTTTAGATCCTCTTTATATCCACTTGGTCAATCGCTTTCCGGTGAATAAAACTTGAACTTTGATCGATGATAGGACTTGTACGTTAAATGTTATTGGGTCCCAATGTTATTTGTTTAAAAAATTACCCAACATATACGGATAAACAAAAACCCTAAGCCCTAAACCCTACCCCCTAGAACCGAAAGCCTAAACCCTAAACCCTAAACTCTATACCCTAAAACCAACACCCTAGACCCAACACCCTCTAAACCCTAAACCCTAAACCCTAAACCCTAAACCCTAAAAACTAAACCCTAACCCCTAAACCTTAACCCTACCCCATGAACCCTTAACAGTAAACCCTAAAACATTGTGTGGAAATAATTGATGCAAAAATCTCCCAACTCAATGAAATATTGTGTCAGGAAGTTGAAGTTTTGGTGGGAGAACTGCAAAGGCTTGAGGAGATGCGAGAATTGGCGGCCGCCGATGCAGCAGAGTGTCGGGTTCCTCCTCCAATTGATTGGTTGAAGCTGAAAGTGAAATTCAATGATGAGTAGTGTTATGTCATGTCTTTATGTACTCGTTTTAAATTTCGAACTCTCTAATCCACGTTCTTTCTCACCACATCCTCACAATTTATAACATTGTTTCCGTTTTTAATTCACCTTTCCTCCTTTTTCACGGAAATTATACAATCCCTAGTAAGCAAGCACCAAATGGATACACGTACATGTCAACCGTCCATGTGGACATATATATTTGGATACAGTTACATACATATCCATGTGGACACGTACAATTAGCCCCCGTTACCCTATACTTCACTCATCATATGGTCTAACATTTAAGAAATAACTTGTCGAGAAGATCATAAAACAAATAAACACAGAATCCACTAAAAAAAAATAGAAAAAAAATAAGGGATTGGATTACATTTCCAGACCACAACAACATCTCCTAACAGTCCACAGCCACCAACCATATTACAACCTTAACGTAAACCATATTACAACCTTAACGTAAAACATAAGAATATGTTTCTGTCAGCTAGAAGTGGAAATGATGAGAACATTCTGACAAATGATTCTTAGGAGTCTTCGCTCCTGCACAACGGGACATATAGGACGACCCACTTTACACTTTGTCTTCGGTGGTGCTAATTTATGATCCACCATTACTGAAGGTACATCACTTGATCCGCCATCCACATATGAGAGAGACCAGTTTTGAGCACTATAACAACCTCGGACGAAATCTCCGTAAACAAGTCCCTTGTTTTTATTCGCCCACATTGCATACGGACTGCCGTGTTCAAGACATTTGGAAAAGAAGAAATAGTATTTCGAGTGTAAATTTGACCACAACACGAGATCTTCGGACTTTTCGAGTCGCACGGTTGCAAGACATTCCTTAGAGTAAACAACATTCAAACCTTGTTTACCAGCAATTAACAAGTTCTTCAACGCGTCCACACCATCTTCAGCCAAAAAAACAGCAACTTTGGCAAGCAGCTTGGGTGGCATGTCAAACTCGGTTTTGGAAGCAACCTGAATAGATTTAATGTGGCGTATATTAAAGTTAATTAGTAAGATGAATGTTATTCCCCAAGAACTAAAACGGAACTTACTATAACAGATTCCTCATAGCGCTGTGTATTTGCCATGACCAACAACAAATAATTTTGCTTCCACAAAGTTCGTGTCGCCTATGGAGGTTCATAAGCTTTAACCACAGTCAGAACTTTAGGTAGGTCTGATTTTACAGATGTGTACACCAGCTGAATTTAATTTGGGCACCACTTTAAAAAATATTTTTTGGCACACAATACATCGTCCACGTGGATACGAACTTTGTTCTTGTAACCTTTCAAAATCCATGTGGTTAAAACCATGTGGATACCTAGTTCCGAGTACTGGTGTTTTCCGCTGGATAAATGCTTTCCGTACACCATTTTTTTAAGATTTTTCAGAACTTTAAACGTGTAATCAGTATTCCCTCTCTCTCGTTACTGTCTGCTCTGTTACCTACCCATTAAATGCTCCTTCAAAAGCACTGTCGTGATGTAACATTTTTGCGCCTACAACCGTAGGCTCACTGTTGTCTTCCTTAGACTACTCCGTCTGTTTGCTCAGCTTTTAAAGATGTCTACACCAACTGCAATAATTTCTACACGACCATTACTCTTCTAACAAATAATCGATAAGAACTTTTATGACCACAATATACTGTCCACGTGGATTTATTTACTTAGCCCGTTGTTTGCTATTAAGGTTGTATCTTCCTAATCATGCAGAATTGAACATTATCTGCTATCCACTTAGATGCTTAGGAATAAAGTTCCCCCTGGATACGTCCGCGTGGTTAGGTTTTTTGAAGTCATTTACAGTTACTATTTAGGGCTACGTGTTAGTGATTTCGTTGACTGATTCTATATAACCAGAGTATCTATCTGTTATGAGATAGCTGAAAATGATTCCGACGTACAAAATTGTCTGTGAAAACTGCTCTCAGGGAAAATGCGGACATGGCCGAATTTTACCTAAAAGACATTTCCCTTGTCCGCACAGTGCACTGACACCGTGACTGAACACCAACCAGCGGAAGAACCTACCACCGAACCTCTTGTTCGCCTGAATCCTGAGGTTTGTTTCATTCTTTTTACAGTACGAATCCAGCTAGATTTTTAATCACTGGTAAATCTAATATTTATACTTGTCGCTATTACAGATCCCAACACGTAAAGATCTACACTTCCCAGCACCAATTCTGTCAAAAATTGTCAGCTGCGTAGCTCAAGATGGCATCAAACATTTGAGGAACTGGCTTGTCGCAGGGCGTGCAGGTAGAGTAGCAGTTCACTCGTTGGACACACTTTCATCAGTTAGGTTGGATCGCCATTCCAAATTCGTTAAGTGGTCAAGACCGGATTTTGTGTACTATGATTTTTTTGGGATGTGTTTATACGCTAAAAATCCTTACGCTTTGTATATGAAAAGTTTATTCTTAGCTTTCCAATGCTGTGATCTGAAAGAGGTTGTCGCTTTGGTGAGTACCATTAAACATGTGCACCCAGTTGCTGAGTTGTTGTGGATTATGTTGAAGAGCTGCGAAGGGACGTTGGATTCGGATTGTTACTGGACCTACAAAAAAAAGTATCGTTTTGGTGATGTTGATAGGATGGCTGACTCTCTAATGTACCACATTTGCAGCATGCGGCCAAAGCGATGGGGGACTTATTCTAATACTTGGCGCTTTGAAGATGTGCCAAGGTGCGGTAATAAACACGCAGCGTTCGGGGAATTCAGTGGGGAAAGGTGTATCGACTGTATCTTCTACTATCTATCGAGAGATATAATGCTTCTGTCTTAGATATAATGTTTGTATGTTGCATTTAAATCCGCTCAAACTCCTGTCCTATAAGATCTGCTTAAGATTTGCTACTCTAATATGAATCTTACTTTTAGCATTTGAATCTTCTTAAATCAGTTGACCATCTAATGATGTTCACTTTAACTCGACTCAAACAAGAGTATCTACATACATATCCACAGCAAACCTATCCACAAGCTATTCCAGGTTATCTCTACCCACCTTTACACACCTATCCACAAGCTATCTCTACCTACATTTCCTAAAAAGACAAAGGTTTCTATCCACGGGGTAATTGTAGGTGTCTATAGTAACAGGGTAATTGTAGGTAAAGGTTGCTTTGTAGTTTTGTACATTCCGTCGGCCAGATAAGAAATGGCTATCTGTCCACTTGGATACTAAATATGTGGATTACAATTACAAAGATCATACATCGTTGAGTTTACTTCCTTGACACAATATTCCACAAACTGTTAAAGTTAAAAGTTGGAAACAACTTTCACCAAAAAAAAAAAAAAAAGTTGGAAACAACAGCATAATAGGGTTAACGATACTTAGTAAATCCAGACAACAAGTCTTAACCGTAGCAAAATATAAATTACATAGCAAAATGTGGTAGAAAACAGCAAACCCTACTTAAGAAGCTTCTTAAACATGAAATCCCTTCCATCAATCTGCGTTGAGACGAACAGCCATTTCCGACCAATCAATCGGAGTAGGAACACCACACTGCTTTGCGTCGTCCGCAGCAACAACTCTCATCGCCTCTATCTTCTTGTGCTCTGCCTCGAAGTCCATAAGTTGTTGTGCCAATATTTCATTCAGTTGGGAGAGTTTGGCGTCAATTAAATCGACTTGATGCTTCAGGGCGGTAGACTCTTCCTTCTTCTTCATATGATCTTTAATCATATGAAGAATATCTTTGAAGCGCTCAGCCGCCTCCGCCTCAGCCACGGCTCTTGTCTGACTGAAGGCTTCGCTCACGGCCAGAAGAGCTTCCTCCTTCCACTCAAAGTCAGCTTCCCGTTTTGGGCGTTTGCTGGAACTCTCCCCGGCAATGGTCAACGGGCGTGTTGCTTCGTCTTCCCACTCTGACATGGGTTTTGAACGTTTCCTTGAACTCTCTCCCGCCAAAGCTCGACTCTCTAAAGGAAGAAATAGATGGATTTGAGAGTTTATTTATAGTTGAAATGATTGAAGAGAAGGGAACATTTCACCGCTTTAAGAGGGAGAAGGGAACGTATTCAGAGACCCAAACGACAAGAGAAGCCAACATTTCACAAATAACCTCCAGATATCGGAACGACACCTAGGAATTCGAAACGGTAGAAGGAGATATGGAAAGGATGCACTGAATATCGATGTTCATGTACACAAAATGTCAACCACGTGGATAGTAATATCCTAGCTGTTTTAAACAACGTGTACATCATCAAAACTGATTAATGCTATTTGTATCCACAAACTAGTAATCCACGGACTATGTGTAAGTTATCTTCTTAATTTATGTTCAATTGTCCTTCCAATCACATTCAAATGTGTACACACCTGATAAACAAAACTCTAACACTTACTAATTCATAGAAAAGTATGAGTTTGATCACGTCTATTCGTAAATTTGCAACCAAAGTTTTAGATTTATCATCAATAAAATGAGTTTAGTTAAAGCAGCCACAGAAATTCACCCTCATTACAATAACTTAGGATAAATACACATTATCTTTAGCTAGGTAAAAGTATATACACTCCATGCATCTCTCCCCGTTCGCTTCTTTAAGAGCTTTGTGTTCCCACAAGCACTCTGGGAAATCTTCAAAATACCAGGTCTTCTGGTATGTGCTTTTTCTTTGAGGTCCGATAAAGTAGATGTGGTACATCAAAGAGTCTGCCAGTTTGCCTGCTTCA
This sequence comes from Camelina hispida, assembly GCA_023657505.1. Lineage (NCBI taxonomy): Eukaryota > Viridiplantae > Streptophyta > Magnoliopsida > Brassicales > Brassicaceae > Camelina > Camelina hispida. Next base: position 7,129,951 of record CP094636.1, on the reverse strand, counting down.
GCAAATCCATACTTCTTCTTAAACTTCCAGTACACATCCATATTTAGAATGCCAGCGCAGCTGCTCAACATTATCCACAATAGTTCAGCCACTGGGTATAGACTCTTGACCGTACCGACCAATTCGATTGCCTCATTCAATTGAATACATTGAAACGCTAAGAACAAGCTTCTCACATACAAAGCATACGGATTCTTCTGGTTTAGACACCTTACAAAGAAACCATAGAAGACATGCGAAGGCCTTGACCATGTCACAAACAATGGATCTCAGTTCAACTTTACCGACGAAAGCGTCTCGGGGGAAAAAACAGCTACTATGCCCTCGCGACCAGCGAGTATCCAGTTTTTCAGCGCCATCGGACCATCTTCAGATACCAAACTCACGATTTTGGCAAGTATAGGGGCTGGGATGTGAAGATCTCTTCGCGGAGGTAACTACAAAAAAATCCAAAAAAAAGGGGCTTACATAACATATTGATTCGGAGATCTGGAACAGTATATGTAAGAAAACGAACCTGTAACTTAAGTTGCTCAATAGCTGCGCTGATTGACTCCTCTTCATTTTTTGGTCACATATCCTTGTCAAAGCACCGACAGGGCGAGGGTCATGTCTACGGCTAATCAAACGTTTAGCAGCGTCGGCGGTGTAGTATGTTGGAACCATGTTCTCCTTTTCTTTGTACTCTGTTTGCGAGACCTTACGTGTTCCTTATAAAGCTGATTCTCCTCATTCAAACTAATCCACATGGATAATGTTTACGTCCTATACTACTTGCTACCAAAAAAAACGTCGCCGATGTACATTGGGACGACATTACAATTTACATTTTTTATGTTAGTACGTTTTTAGACAAAAAACTTAACTATCCACCTTATATTAACCACATGGATATATTTTTCATATACCATATGGATATATACTTGGGTCCCTATATAGTTTCCTAATCATCTAAATCCACAACAAACCATCCATGTGTTCAATACATTCATTATATTAGGTACCTGTAGCTAATAAATACGTGGACAGTAATTAACAAAGGAACTACACTATATTATCTAAATTGATTGAAGACCTACTAGTAAACTGTCTAAAAAAAGCGTAATACGGTTCATGTATACAATACATATCTCCGAAACGACAGACCACATGTGCACGACAGTTGACCATGTGGTTATAGGCTTCATGGATAAAATCTACAAGTCTTAAGTAACCCTAACAATTACTGTACCTCTATATAAAGATTTTCAACCTGTTTACGCCCCCTTCCACGACTAAAGAAGCAAAACATTTACTTCTGCTGATGGCCAATCTTGAGCGTCATGAGGTTTATCTTAACGTAAGTTTCGTTTCACTTCATTTCATCCTTATTTGTCCACTAACAATGAGAAACACTTATTTAGATAAACAAAACTCTCAGGTCGAATCCAATTCAGACTTTCTCATGCCCACCGACTTACTAGCCAAAGTAGCTTTAATTCTGGGTGAAGATGGTGTGGAGGCTTTGAAGAACTTGCTACTCTCTGAAAAACAAGGTTTGGAAGCTGTTTATTCCCAGGAATGTCTCTCTACGGTCCGCCTAGATAAGTCGAAAGATCTTTTGTGGTGGTCAATGCGACACTCAAAATACTACTGCTTCTTCTCTAAATGTCTTCAAACCGTCAATCCGTATGCACTGTGGGCGACTAATAACAAGGGACTTGCTTACGGAGATCTACTCAATGCTTATTCTTCTTCCCAAATCTCTTCTCTCCCATATGTAGAGGGAGGATCCACTCCGGTAAAATGAGTCATGGCTTTCCATAAATTATCACCACCGCAGAGGAAGTTTAGAGATAAACGTCGTAGATGCCCCCGTTGTGCACGACCAAACACTACCACGCATCATTTCACAAATGAACCGGCATGTCCTCATCCTTTCCACCTCTAAGCGTTCAATTTTGCAACTTCCCTAATCTGACAACTGTCGTTACTTTCAAATAATTCTCTTCTATCATTATTGATGTTAAAATATCGAATTGTTGACACGGTATCGAATATATAATCCATTTCACGTTAACAACGTCATTACATTAATGTTTACTGCAACACCGTTTATACTACCTCCAATTGATATTGCCAATGTATCCATCCCATGCCTTATTTAATTCTAGGTTGTCCACATAGAATTGTTCTCGGTTAGCTAGTAAATACATCCATCAATATTTACACGATATCCAAATAGAAGGTACCTTCGTTTTTTGGATAACTAACAAATACATCCACGTTTCAATATCCACATGGATTATTCTTTATTGTTATCCACATTTTAATATCCACATGGATTATATTATGTCTTTACAAGTAGATATGGAATACTTACACGGTATCAACATTTTACACGAAAATGGCTGTTCTGAAATGTGGATATCTGTTCATCTCGATTACATCAACAGGTATCCATATTTCAATATACACATGGATTTTATTATGTGGACAGAACTCCATTTACATGTAACCCCTTACCTCAAATTATTTTACTTTCATTTACTTTTTTCTTTTTTAAGGTATTTACGTGTAAGGTATTTACAGAAAGGTTTTTTACTTTCATTTACTTTCATTTACGTGTAACCCCTTACCTCAAATGTGGACAGAACTCGAAAAGTTATTTCTTAAATGTTGACCATATGATGAGTGAAGTTTAGGGTAACGGGGGTGAATTGTACGTGTCCACACGGATATGTATGTAACAGTATCCAAATATATATATCCACATGGACGGTGTTTTGTATGTCTACCCATTATGGTGTTTGCTAAAGAGGGACTGTATAATTTCCGTGAAACTGGTGGAAAGATATCCAAATAATTTGCATCTGTTGTGGATACACCTATTTGACATATATACATGTCCACATGGATACGTTTATAAGAGTTTTCAATTAAACGTGTCCACATGTCAAAATGGCAGGTGTCCACATGTATACGTATCTTATAGCATCCAAACCGTAAAATTCACCATGACTTTAATGATTGAGAATAAAATGGAATATAAGTAAATTAAAAACGTATATCAATGTTAGAAATAGTGCGGATGTTGTGAGAAAGAACGTGGTTTACAGTGTACGAAAAAAAAACAACTTAAAAACATGAGATAAATCTATTAATTCTTCAATTAAGCTTCAACTTTCGACCAATCGATTGGAGGAGGAACCCGACACCCTGCGTAATCGGCGTCCGCCACTTCTCGCAACTCCTCAAGACTCTGCAACTCTCCCACCCTTCAATTTCCAGAGACATGATTTCATTAAGTTGAGAGATTTTTGCATCGATGGTTTCCACTTGATGAAGGAGGGCTGCTTTCTCTTCCTTTTTCTTAAAATGATCCTCCATCATATGAATTATTGCCATGTAGTGATCCCTAGTCTCCGCCTCAGTCACCTCTCGTGTCTTAGTTAGCGCGGCTCGCATGGCCTCCAGAACCTCCCCTTCCCATTCGAAATCATCATTCCTTTTGGGGCGTTTACTCAAACTGGCTCCTGCGGTTGGCTCCTCTGCGAGGCCATTGCTGCACTCTTGAAATGATATTGTTGCTTGAAGGAAACACAATAGTTTCGGTCGACAATGGGAGGAGTTTTATAGGGGTCATGATCAAACAGGCACATAAGGAGAATGAGACGATTGAATGCATATAGACAGATCCAATCGATACAAAAAATTATCGGGAATCGAAACGATACAACGTTTCCGAGTCATTTATAGTTTTAAAACGATGACAACGTTTCTACTTCAATCCCCACTTGCTATTGGTTGGGTTATGCTAATTAGGTACAAATCTGAAATAATCTAAATTTTTGGTTCGGATAACCTTTTCACGGTTAACCTACTTGTCTACAACAGTATGCATCTTAACATAAACCTGAACGACAGATAACAGTAACAGTAAAATTAATATCCCCTGTACACCCAACTATCATGTAAATGACATTATCCACATTAATACAATCCCTATGGATACATTAACATCAAGATTTAGACCTATCTAATATGCACCAGCGGCTATCTACGTGGATAGAATATGTGACATGGTAGACTAACACAAACATCCACGTTTTAATATCCACACGGATTATATTCTGTTATTCTCCACATTTTTAATATCCACATGGATTATATCATGTCTGTCAGTCCGCATAATATAATCCATGTGGATATTAAAACGTGGATATCTGTTCAATATACACATGCATTCTATTATGTGGACAGAACTCACATTTTCGTGTAAAACCCTAACTTCAGAATATTCTACTTTCATTTTCAAATCAAACCATAACAAACTAACCACGTGGTTACTAACCTTTCTTCTCGATTACAATCCAATAGAGTACACCACAAAAATCCGTTCATGTCTACCCAAAATAAAACCATATCCATAAAAATAAGATGAAATGGATACCTAATGTATTTTCTAAGATAGCAATGTGACCTACAGTGTTCCCAATTACATCCACAAAAAACAGCAAATCAGGACACATCCAATTGACTACTATCCGCTCCTAATCCGGTTAGCTTCACCCCAAGAATAACCCAAAAAACAGTGCTCTCCCACACTACCGCCCAACAGTTCCTCATGGCAACGGGTTCGAACAACTTGTTCGATTGTGTACCGTCTCTTTGCACCTACCACAACGATTAACTTTTGTTTTCGCGAGTCCATTACTCTGCAAACAACATAACATATCCAAAAAAAACCTGGCACGTTACACAAATGTTTATGTGGATACCAACACCACACATTAAAAAAAGGATTTCTCACATATTAAGCCCACTTACACGAAATTCACCAACAGAAGGAATCCTACTCTCTTTTGGACGGCCAGTTGGACGTCGCACCTTAGGAGGGTATAAAAAACGGTTCTTTCAACAGGAACTTCAGCATCACACATCTCAGGATTAATTATCCCTTCTTAAGTCCTTCTCCATGTTTCTGTCTTGTAACAGTCACCCACCAAAGTCCCATAAGGGATGCCTTGCGTATCAGCTGCTATCAATGCATGCCCACATGGTATTTTCAGCCTATCGTACTGCTTACAAGAACACTGCTTCATATCAAGCAAAACATGATGCTTTCCATTCAATAAACCAACCACTTAATAACTCCAACTAGATAGACTGCCTACTTTGCTACCACAAACACCAACTACGTTCTTCTGCATCTGTTTATCAACCTCCGGGGTAGTCAACCCTCTATGCTTCTCAGCTTTCTTGCACCTCGCAGTAAACCACCTACTTAACATCGCACAAATGTACTTAACTAGTTCAATAATATGACAGGATCTACCCTTTCCTAACACATTGTTCAAAGACTCTGCAATGTTGGATGTCATCAAATTGTAACGGTTCCTTGGAAATAAGCCCTACTCCAATGAGCAGCTCCAATTTATCCAGAAAAGCAGCACATTTGGCGTTTTTAGCTCTGATTTGTCTATAGATTTCGAGGTAACCAGTTACCTTATAGGCAAACGCTGCATTCGTCACAAGTTTTGCAAGTCCTTTACTATGAAACTTCGCATTAACATTCCGAGCTAGATGTACTATGCAAGCTCCATGATGTGACAAAGGAAGCACCCTCTTCTTCGCGGTGTATATTGAGCTGCATCTATCTGAAATTATGGTCAGGCTCTTACTATCAGCAACGATTCTTTCTAATTTCTCAAAAAACCAAGTCCATGAGTCTTCGTTCTCACTGTCCACAACAGCAAAAGCAAGCGGAAACACCTAGAAATTAGCATCTTGTCCACTCGCGGTCAAAAGAACTTCATTATACTTTCCATTCAAATGAGTCTCATCCACAACAATAACACGCCTAAGCTTCTTAAAACCTTCTATGGAAGCCCCGAAAGCCAAAAACGTATACAAAAACCTTTCTCTACCATCTTCAACCACTTCAGTTTTAATATCGGTTATAGTACCAGGATTCGCTTCTTTTAAAACATGGAGATGACAAGGAAGATCCTCGTAAGACTCATCATCAGGACCAAATATTCCTTCCAAAGCCTTCCCCTTTGCCCTCCAACATTTGCGGTAGGACGCATCAACCCTCAATTCTTCTAATACCATCTGCTGGAGATCCAAAGGAGCCGGTCCTTTAGTAGGATCACTGAACTTCGATCTGTACACTGCTGCAATCACCTTCGAGGTCGCTTTCTTTAGGTAATTGGTCCTAGTCTCTATTGGGCATGTGTGTTCTAGATTAGCTTTCCTGATCACATAGTACACAGATTCTTTCAATTCACAAGCTAGTACCCTCCAGTCACACCTCTGTCCAGAACAACTAACTACAAACGACTCTTTCTTCGTCGTCGTCTGCGTGAAGTGAAACCTGTTCTTGATGGCGTATATAGCTAAAGCTATCTGGCAATCCTCTTTGTTTGCAAACACCTTACCCTTATAGATACCTTTCCCATCATCCTCATAATCAAGATCCGATATTTCAGACCTAACATACTCTGTATCGTCAAACAGAGGAGGAATATCAAACTCCTCTTCATCTATATCTTCTAGCCTGCAACCATCCAGTGCAGTTCCAACTCCCTGACCACGACCACCTGACCACGTGGTTACATCAACATATTCGCCATCAACTACTCCGACCTGTTCCAGACCACCAGTTGTCCTCACTTTATTCTCCTCTTTTAAAGGAACAGCTCCGTTAACTAACACAGTGTGATCAAAACAGGAGTTTGTGTTACACATAACCTCCACCACGTTCATCCGACCAAACTGATGGCCAATGAAATTCCCCCAAAACTCTTTATCATAGCTCCTTGGGCTCACAGCTACATCGGTTAATACAGATTCTTCTTCTTCGTCTACATCTTCAAAACTATCTTCCAATCCGTCAAATTTTTCAACACAACCTAATTGTGTACTTGTCATCCCACGACCAAACCCATCTTCTACACCCTTACTGCCCTTCATCTTCCCCTCAATTTCTGCCAACTCAGCCATATATCCTTCATCAACCTGGCTTGTTTCAAAAACAAATAGCTTCGAACCGGCTTTCGATGCTTCCCTTAAAAACCCTTCTTCACTACCGCTGTTACTAAGCCCAAACGAAGAACCCGAACTACGTCTCTTCCAACTTTCCTCTCTGCAATCGGAATCCTCAGCGTCGTTACCCATTCCTCTCTTCTTAACCTCCTCAAATGTTACAAATAAATTCAACCCACGGTTCTGACTAAGCATCTGAATATAATACTCAAGTCCTAAATTCGTTGTCACAACCACCGGAGGCGTCCTCACCCCCGTCGTCAAATCCATAAACGTTGGTATGCAGTAACTCAGATTAGCCTTCTTCTCCACCAAACCGAATTCACCAATGACAGAAACTTCTAACTCTCCTAACGTTGTGGTCGATGACAGTGGAACAACACGCGAGAGAAGTTTATTGTCAACTTTGAATCCCCAAACGCCGTCGTCAGAACAGCTCCAGCTACCGGATATTACCACACAGAAACTCGGATCTTCACCCTGCATTACAAATCAAAGGAAAATATCACACCCATCCACGAACATCAAACAGAGTTGCATTTATACGACCCTATCCACACAACATAAACCCTACCTGCGCAGCCATGTTTCGTTCACGGGGAAACAAACCCTACATTCAACTTATGTCTCTTATCCACAAACAACCTTCAAATCTAATAAGGAGCACACATCCAACGGTGGAGAACAAAGAGAGGTAAGTAAGGTAAGTTTTAAGTAGAGAAAGAAAGGTAAGTTGTTAGTAAGGGCAAAAATGTAAAAGGAATATGGCCACATAAGGCAAAAACTTGAGAAAGTATAGCATGAGTGGAAAGTCGGTTTTGGTGGAAGAACTCACCCCCAAAGTGGGTTTTCGTGACATTTTCCCTTTGTAATAACACACTAAGGTGGAAAGAATCTGGGTCATTCGTGATTAGAATATATTATTATGAAATCATATGTTTAAGTTGATCAGATTATCAAAAGATGCATCGTCTGCTTAAGTGTGCAATTAGAGTTCTTATATCTTAATAATTTCTGGGTTTCTTCAGCTGCAATATTTTTTAATAATCAGGTAATTTTTGTGTTATGTAATATTAACACAATATAAAATAATTTATACCATTAAATAATTTTTTTTTTAATGTTTATATTGTGTATAACTTGTTAGTCATCAAAGTGACCTTGTTATACTACATAGATATTAAATTTTTAAAAATTGATTAATTGATCATAATTAAAAAGATGCTAAAAGATGACATAAAAGTTTTGATTGATCAATTATTTTATTATATTCTTGGAGATCACCCAAGGGTGGATCATTGAATATAATTAATAATATGAAAAGAATCCATCGTTTCCAATACAGTCAATAATATGTATACCTAAAGCTAACAAATTTCTTTGATTAATATGTGATTAGATTAATTATAAAATTATAAATTTAGCATTGTTAAAAGTGTTTTTGTTTAAATATGTTATTTAAGTTCATGCATTAAATTTATGTTAGGTCTTAAGAGGCTCTGTAAAAGTGTCAATGCACTAACAGAGTAATAGGTAAGCATGTTTAAATGTTTGCAGCTTCTTCAAACTTGTATCCATCTGTTAACTCTGTCGTAAAGTTCAATGGGCTGAACTACGGTGAATGGTCCGATCAGGTCCGTTTTGCATTGGGTATAATGGCTTTGGACTCTACAATACTAACAGATGATGAACCTGCAACCATTACAGGAGATAGCTCCGAAACTGAAAAATGTCATTATGATATTTGGGAGCGATCTAACAGCCTGAGTTTGAACCTTATGAAAATGACGATGGCAGAAAATGTTAAGCCATCTATGCCTAAGATAGAGAAAGCAAGGGGATTCATAGAGAAAATTTAGGAGTGTCCACAATCTGATTTGGATGACAAGTCGATTGTAGGAAGTCTCATGAATGAGCTTACTACGAAAAGGCCTGACTGGTCTCAGCCAATTCTAACTTAGCAGCAAGGTTGTCAAGCTTGGGAATGAAAGTTCATGAGAATTTCTTGGTCCAATTCATTATGAGCTCTCTACCTTTTGAGTTAGCCAGTTCCAGGTGAATTACAACAGCATTAAAGATAAATGGTAATTACAACACAAACATTTGCACCATTATGTAAAGACGTGAACCTTTCTATTCAATTGAAACAGTGATTCATAGGTGTTTTAGTAGCACAAAATAAGCTAACCATTAATGACTTAGTGAAATGAGGATGTTTAATAAGATATGTAGAGATTTAGTATGTTTCTTAAACAATATAGAAAAAGTAGTACGTTCAACTATTTCAAATAGGGAAAGTAGTTGAAACAAGTATTTTTCTATGGTGGTGATGATGTATGCAATGGTGAGATATGAATGGATGGATGGTAAGGTATCTCAATTCCCCTTATGCAGTTGCAGTATAAGAGGTGTCAATCCTAAATGAGTGTTTGTGAACAATTTAGACATGCATATGAGACTAAGTCAAGCCAAATGTAAAGGATGTTTGTCACTAACAACCCTATGATGAAAATGTAAAGTGCAGAAAGTAAAACTACAAGAACTAGATGCTAAATGTAAATGGAACAGAATGATTGTAACAGTTATGAAGCAAAAACAGAAATAGAAACTACTGCAATGCAAGAAATGAACTAATGCAAAGCAAGTAATGAACAGGAAGCTAAATGAATGCAACAGAAATGAAACAGGAATGAAACAGGACAACTACAAAGCATAAACACAAGTTCTGGGGATGAACTCGAGCAAGCACTCGATCGAGTGTAGATCGAGTGCAGGGTCGAGCTGGACTAAACGTAGAAACAGAGCAACACAATAAAAACAGAGCAATGCAAAAACGAATCAACCAACAAGCAAGCAACAGGATTAAGACTAAAAAATCTATAAACAAAGAAGGTCTTGAGGAGGGATTCATGGGCTGAACTAATCATTGTGGTTATCTAACTTGGTCAACAAACCTCAAACAACTTGAGCTAATCTCTAGACATATTATTCTAAGACATGTTTAATCCACTCTCATGGCAAGAAACAATCAAACCTATGTATTTCTATACTTGTTCTCACATAGTAAAGAATCTACACAAGCAGGCATTAAGCAATACATCTCATACCAAACAAGACCTCTAATCTCTTAGCAAGCCTAATGGTAAGCTCTAGATCTAGCCTTATCTATGCTCCTTAGACATTGATGTGATGCTAAGATGCTTGAAATCAAACCCTACCTTCTCAGATATAGGATCAGCATTAAGAACATCTAGCCTAGAAGAGATCTACAACAATCAAGCTTGACCAAATCAAACATACCACAAGATCAATCCAGCCTAACCCATCCTCAAGATCCTAGAGAACTACTCACAAGAACACATGATGAACAAAGTCAAAAACCCAGAAAAATACGAAACTTGCATCACTAGAAAGATAAAGCAAAGGTCTACAATATTGGAGAAAGAATCAAACTCAAATTCTCAATATTAAGAAAGTTATGAAACCAACAATATTGAAGAATTTAGTCTTCTTCTCTTAAAACAAGTACAAGATCTAAGAAAAATAAAAGTGCAAAAGGAATAATTCCCAAAAGGGTAAATACTAGGTCTAGAGAATATCTAAAAAGCTAGACTCTTGGTGGCTGCTGGGTACAAGGTCTTTAAATAGAAAAAGTAGTGGAAGCCCTAAAAATGCTAAAAGACAAAATAGCTAGGCGGCTCGGCCAACTCGACCCGGTGCTCGGTCGAGTGACCGGTCGAGTTGGCTTCTCTCGTGCAGCTTCCACTCGGTCGAGTCCCTCTCTGCACACGGTCGAGTGTCTGGTCGAGTGTGGGGTCGAGTGGGACTCCGGACCTTGGTTCTTCAGCCTTAACTCTCTTGCTTTCCCTTCATGTTTGCTTCACTTCTCCTCAGCATTGCTTCCATGCTCCTTAAGCTCCAAAATCACATGTTTATGCATGAAAAAATGCAAATGCAATGCAACTATACTCTAATGCATGATTAGTCCTAAAGCTATGCAATAATGGTCAAAATGGATAGCAAAAGATACAAAAGATGCAAATAAACTAAGGGAAAACATGGTAAAATATATGAACATCAACACCCCCAAACTTAGTCTTTGCTTGTCCTCAAGCAAATAAACAAGACATAAGAAGGTAGGTGAGGTTTGAAAGTGGGATCTCAGCTCCTAAAGCTTGCAAATAGACCATCTAGAATCAATGTCCAAGTTACTAGTACTATGATGCAAGTTGAATGAGCTGTACTTAAAGACTTTAGACAAGCATATCACAACCTTTATTGATTTGAGCCTTAGAAATCCACATGCATTCAAATCAACCATTTCCTTTAACATTCATTAATCAAGAACATGAATCAATTCTATGCAATGCTTAAACTCATTTGACTTGGAGGTAAAGGCTTTGAGACAATGATGGTCTCTTTTTAGAGTGGGGCTTGTCAATATCAAGGTTCTCTCATGAAAATGGATTGAGCTTTAGAAGAATGCTAAAGGTAAGATCACTTAGACACATACAAGAACAAAACCTTGTCTACCCAAAGGCCCCCAAAGAATTCATCCTATCAATCTAAACCCAAATGATCCTAGTGCTACCCTTTAACTCCTTCTTTTCTCTTTCACCCTTTTCTCTTTTGGTTTTCAAGTCTTAGGAGATATTTCTTATTTGATATTTCTAGTGGGATGGGGGATTCTTACTTATTTGCTATGGTTCTCTTTTCTTCTTAGTCTTAAGACATACAAGCTTTTTGCTAGACTTTTCTCTTCTTTCTTTTCTTTTCTTTAACTAGAACCAACTTCAATGATTTTTTTACTTTCCATCCTTTCACTAGACTTTGCTTAAACACACTCTCCTCTTAAAGACTCTACCCTTTTTCTTTCTCTTTTTCCTCTTTTCTTTTCATAACAGCCAAGTACCAAACCCAACAAGTGAACCACCTAGTCCTATCTAGTTTGAAAAATGCAAACTAGAACTACACAAGGCTTTACTCTTGTCAGTTCAAACCTAACACTTTCTACCAAGCTCAATCCTAAAAATAGGCCTCACACACACAAGAATAAACATGGCTTGAAAGAAGGGTTCGTTTAGGGGTAGGAGAACTGATTCTTAATGAGGAAATCAGCTACTTGGATCAACAAGAGTGGTAAAAAGGAGAAAGATGATCCAAGTATGTATATGGTATCCATGAGTTTAAAGCAATGCACACATTGATAATTATAAGTCAATATTAGGTTCTTATAAGTAGGAAATAGTGTCAAATCACAACATGTTTCAATTTAGACCAAATGCAATGCAGAAATTCAAGGCTTGATTAAATCTTATACTTCTAACTACTCAACTAGCATCAAAGTACTATTAACTTGGGCATTGATCCTAGTCTAGTGAATTAAGCAAGTCTACAAGGCAAAACTCATCATAGATCCCTAATGCAAACAAAATCCTAATATGCAATGCAAACTACATGAACACTCTTTTTTTTATAAAGATTTTTGCAAAAAAATTTCAAATTTTTAGGGTTTTTTCTATGTCTTAGATGCTATGCAAATACTAATATGAGGATGCTAAAAAATTGAAATAAGAATACAAAACACAATGTCAAATGCTATCTCAAACCCTCCCCCAAACTTAAATCACACAGTCCTCTGTGTGAAAGAAATTTGTAAGAGGATTCAAGACCAAAAACAAAACACAATTTCAAATGCAATGATATTTACAAGTGAATGTGATAGTGATACCTCAAGGGTTGTGGAAGAAGTTGTCCACATCCACTTGCATGCTGTCAAAGGAGTAGGTGAGGGCTTGTTGGTGACTTGGAGGTGGAGATTGGGGCAGCTCGACGATGGCGATCGACCGTGACTCGGTCGAGTGCATGCTCGAGTGGGGGGGTTGAGCTGGACCGCGTGTGTCCCTCTCTTCTTCTGTTTAGACTCCCTTGCTTCCCTGACCACGAAAACACCAAAACAAAAATCAAAATACCAAAAATTCTAAGCAATATAAACAGAGATACCTTAGGGACTTCCTCCCTAGTGAGCTTGTTTAGAGTCACTAAGCTTGACTTCTATAGCTCTTCAAGCTTGGTTTGGAGACCAAGGAGGTGATGAAATCCCCCCTGGTTCTACTTGATAACCTTGGTGTTCCTTCTTGATCACTACTTCCTTAACAATTGAACCATATTTCTTCTTAAACTTGAGTCTTGGTCTTGCCTTCTTCAAAGACCTTTTGTTAAGCTGCACTTGAAGATCCTCCACTAAGCCAGTCAACCTTTGAACTGAATCCTTAAGTTTTTCAACAGTCTTGTCTTTAGTCCTAGGGTCCTCTTCATTCTTAGAATATTCACAACTAGCTTTTTCTCTATCACAAAGTGCTGACCTTCAATAGTAGGTTGATATGTTGAATCCTTGATGTCAAACTTCATAGTGAACTCTTCAGTTAGGTGGAGCTTGATGGTTCCCATCTTGACATCAATTACAGCCCTAACTATGGCTAAGAATGGTCTCCCCAAGATGAGAGGATCTTCTGGCTCTTGATCTATATTCATGATCACAAAATCAGTTGGAATCATAGCCTCCCCTATCTTGACCATAGAGTTTTCAATTACTCCAACCACATCCCTCTTTGATCCATCTGCTAAACCAATATAGAGATTGCTAGGCTTAAAATGTTCATACCCCAACTTCTCATCAACTGAGTATGGCATTAAACTCACTGAAGCTCCCAAGTCACATAGACACTTGTTGAAGTGCATATAGCTGATGGGACAAGGTAGGGCAAATGACCCTGGATCTTCAAGTTTTGTTGGGATAATAGCTTTCCCAACCTCATTCAAGTCCTTCATGTCTTGTTCTTGAGCTTTTTGCTTGGATAATTCAAGAAGCATTTCCTTGAGGAAGGGATGTTGAGCATATTTTTCCAAAGGAGGTCCTCTCTCTTCCTCTTTCTTCTCAATGACAACCTCTTGTTGAATGGCCATCACCTTTTTCTTCTCAAGTGCTTCATTTTCTTGTAAAGCCATGGCTTCCTTCTCTTGTTGCAAAGCCAACTCTTCCCTTTTCTCAATAATTTCCCTGAGTTCCCTCAGCTTTTGTGCCTTGAAACGTCCTGGGAAAGGCAGAGGTGGTTTGTAGGCATGAGGAATATATTTAGCAGGCTTAACAGCTTCAGAATCTTCAGCTCGATCGACCACTCGATCAGGCACTCGGTCGAGTGCTGGCTCGAGCACCTGGTCGAGTGCAATGCCGGATTCAGTTTGCTTTGCACAATCTTCACTCTGGGCTTCAAGAAATGACCAATCCTCCCCAGCTTGGACTCCACTGTCCTCAGTGACAGCTTCTTCATAGAGATTAATAGCTTTAGCTGTGCACTCCCATGGGTTTGGAATAGCTTTTTCAAGAAGTTGGTTTGGCATAGGAGCTGAAGTAGAAGCAATGGAGCTCTCCATGTACTTGACTTTAGAGTTCAGGGCATTAGAATAGGAATCCAACGTTTCGTTCAGCTCAGAAAACTGTTGTGCTACCTCTATCTGCCCAGTTGCTTGCCCAAGTAAAAGTTGTTGCATCATAACTCTTAAGTCAGGTTCTTGGGCTTGTGAGGTCTGAAACATTGGAGGGTGACACCATTGAGCCTGGAATCCGGGTTGATGTTGCCATGGTACAGAAAGGAACATACTGCTGTGAAACATGATGACTGACTCTGACAGGCACTCGGTCGAGCACAGGCTCGAGTTGAAGGTCGAGTCAACGGAGATGTGAAGTCTATTTGAATCCGGCTTCTAGCTCGAGCAAGTAATCACAGACAAGCAGTAGAAGAATCAAGATCAGTAGCGAATAAGTGGATAAACGAACTTAATCTTAGACTTCTATTGATCCTAATTGTCACAAAAACACACTCAAATGGGCAACGGCGCCAAATTGAAACACATATGTTTATATTATGGATGATGAATGCAATGGTGAGATATGAATGGATGGATGGTAAGGTGTTTCAATTCCCCTTATGCAGTTGCAGTATAAGAGGTGTCAATCCTAAATGAGTGTTTGTGAACAATTAAGACATGCATATGAGACTAAGTCAAGCCAAATGTAAAGGATGTTTGTCACTAACAATCCTATGATGAAAATGTAAAGTGCAGAAAGTAAAACTACAAGAACTAGATGCTAAATATAAATGGAACAGAATTATTGTAACAGTTATGAAGCAAGAACAGAAATAGAAACTACTGTAATGCAAGAAATGAACTAATGCAAAGCAAGTAATGAACATGAAGCTAAATGAATGCAACAGAAATGAAACAGGACAACTACAAAGCATAAACACAAGTTCTGGGGATGAACTCGAGCAAGCACTCGATCGAGTGTAGATCGAGTGCAGGGTTGAGCTGGACTAAACGTAGAAACAGAGCAACACAATAAAAACAGAACAATGCAAAAACGAATCAAACAACAAGCAAGCAACAGGATTAAGACTAAAAAATCATTAAACAAAGAAGGTTCTGAGGAGGGATTCATGGGCTGAACTAATCATTGTGGTTATCTAACTTGGTCAACAAACCTCAAACAACTTGAGCTAATCTCTAGACATATTATTCTAAGACATGTTTAATCCACTCTCATGGCAAGAAACAATCAAACCTATGCATTTCTAGACTTGTTCTCACATAGTAAAGAATCTACACAAGCAGGCATTAAGCAATATATCTCATACCAAACAAGACCTCTAATCTCTTAGCAAGCCTAATGGTAAGCTCTAGATCTAGCCTTATCTATGCTCCTTAGACATTGGTGTGATGCTAAGATGCTTGAAATCAAACCCTACCTTCTCAGATATAGGATCAGCATTAAGAACATCTAGCCTAGAAGAGATCTACAACAATCAAGCTTGACCAAATCAAACATACCACAAGATCAATCCAGCTTAACCCATCCTCAAGATCCTAGAGAACTACTCACAAGAACACATGATGAACAAAGTCAAAAACCCAGAAAAATACGAAACTTGCATCATTAGAAAGATAAAGCAAACATCTACAATATTGGAGAAAGAATCAAACTGAAATTCTCAATATTAAGAAAGTTATGAAACCAACAATATTGAAGAATTTAGTCTTTTTCTCTTAAAACAAGTACAAGATCTAAGAAAAATAAAAATGCAAAAAAAATAATTCCCAAAAGGGTAAATACTAGGTCTAGAGAATATCTAAAAAGCTGGACTCTTGGTGGCTGCTGAGTAAAAGGTCTTTAAATAGAAAAAGTAGTGGAAGCCCTAAAAATGCTAAAAGACAAAATAGCTAGGCGGCTCGGCCAACTCGACCCGGTGCTCGGTCGAGTTGGCTTCTCTCGTGCAGCTTCCACTCGGTCGAGTCCCTCTCTGCATACGGTCGAGTGTCTGGTCGAGTGTGGGGTCGAGTGGGACTCTGGACCTTGGTTCTTCAGCCTTAACTCTCTTGCTTTCCCTTCATGTTTGCTTCACTTCTCCTCAGCATTGCTTCCATGCTCCTTAAGCTCCAAAATCACCTGTTTATGCATGAAAAGATGCAAATGCAATGCAACTATACTCTAATGCATGATTAGTCCTAAAGCTATGCAATAACGGTCAAAATGGATAGCAAAAGATACAAAAGATGCAAATAAACTAAGAGAAAACATGGTAAAATATATGAACATCAGTAGTCATATTGCACTGTTCTACTTGTTTTAGAGAAAAGATTTGTGTGTGTTGGGGGAGAGAGAAAGAAAAATAATAATTTTTTTTTCATACATCTCCTCTTGTATACTTATTCAAATATTTTGTAATAAATTTTATTTTTATTTTTTTCAGATACAAAAAAAACTAATTTTTTTTCTTTATAATTTGACATGCATTTTGTTTTAGTAATTTTAAATATATTTTATGTCACAAGTGATGTATATGATTGTTCTATATACATTTATTGTTGGATGGTTTTTAATCTGTACATGTTTATTGCTGGATTGTTTTGAATTGTACACGTTTATGGCTTGATGATTTTAAACATAAACCTGATTTCAAGTAAAAGTTATCTAAAACATTTATTATATATCAATTCTAACAAAAAATCTGTATAATTAAAACTTTTCATCCATAAACGTGTACAGATCAAAGCAATCCAGCAATAAACGTGTCTCTCCACCTGAGTTCAAATCATAGTTGTATAAAGAAGAAATGAAACCAGTCGAAGGCATGAACATGTGGTCTTCCACGGTAAGCCACCTAACCGTTTCCACATTTTCATGCATTGCATTGGTTTCATCTCTTCCTTATACAATAGACGCCACCAAATATTATACTATTATGAATAATTTAATTTCTTTGTTCAAAAAAAAAAGAGTAATTTAATTTTAATTCATCACTAAGAGTCTAAGATATATATACATGTACTCAAAACTAGCTTTACTTTACAATATATGGCTACTAAGCTTTGGTCGATAAAATTGACACTTTTATATTTTTTATTATTAAATATTTTTATATAATATAATTGACATGTATTGATATCTTAATGATAAAACTGACACATGTCACGATCTTGTTAATAAGTAATTTTGAAACCAAACTTTATATCATAACATTAGATAATTCTAATTTTCTCCATCGTCATTGATTATGTTTTTACGGATTTTACTAGCGACCATAAGATAAAGATGTTTACAATTTTAAGCGATGACAATATTGTAATAATTAATGATGATTTGTAAAATACACTAATACTTATAAAAAAAGTTAGAAAATAAGCAAACAATAAGAAAAAGATAAGCTTCAAAAAAAGCAATAAAAAAATATAATATATATATATATATATATATAACAAATATATATGTCAAACTTTATAAACCTTATAAATCTTATATAAACGTAAGAATGGTCTAGATAAGGTTTAACGGATTTTTGATCGTTGAGTTTCCGGAGATTATGAGATTAAGCTTGAAAGAGTTATGTCAACTGACCTCATCTAAAATTTCGTGTTGAATGTATCTTGATTCTTGTTCTATTACTACTCGATCAATGAAGATACGTACTATACTAGACAAATAGTTAACTTTTTACCCAAACAATTTTTAAAATGTTTTTTTAACAATTAGTGAATGATCCGAAGACGTGAGTCCTCAAGCAAATATTGAATGATTCATACGCTTTTCACTCAATTCCCTACACTTTAAAGAGTCTATATTTCCAAAAAAAAAACGAAAGAAATAAACTAGTACTTTGGTTTCAAATTCATACTTTAGTAGTTTTGACTATATATCATTTTTTTCAATTTTTGCTAAGGAGATGACACTTGACATGTTATCTATCTAACACCTGTCTTATTTTGTTATTTAGACCTAATTAACTAAATTCATTTTTACTTTGGACCTAAGTAACTACTGGCCCATAAAACAAAAAAATACTCTCAACATTTCCTTTTTTTCCTTTTTCAATAAGAACCACTTGTAGGCCCCTTTTGATCTAAAGCCACTATTTATCAGTTTGTAGGCCCCTTCTGATGATAATTTATTATAAAATGATAAATATGGGTTTCAATCTTATGTATGATTTAAGGGTAAAAAACGATTCTAGGTTATGTTAGATTGTGGGATGTTTATGTGTTCTCAAAATTCTCTTATCAGTTCATAAATTTTTGGCTCAAAGTTTAAATTTTGGATTTCTATTCCTGCTTAGTTTCTGGTGTTCAATCTTATATAATCTAATGGTGGGATGTTTTCCGTAAATAATTTCATAATTGCTTACTCATTATTTCTTATTAGATCTTACCAATTCTTTTTCCTTAAAAGTAGAATTCATTCCATTTTCCATAAAATTATAATTCAAACCCTAATTACTCTCCCAAATTTTCAGTCATTATTATTTAATTTCAGTCATTAGGTTCCTATGAAGAATTATATTATTTTTATATAATTTTAATAGGTATTCTTGAATAATTTTTTAAAAAAATTTCAGATTATCATGTTTGTTGTTCGCATTAATACTACAAAGAAAAAAATTATGTGAAAATATTTGACAAATTTATTTATTCATTAGAGTGTTAATGTATGACTTTCCTACTCTCCATGGGCCGGTCTGATAATTTTGGATGCCATACGCCAATGTTTTTTTAAAAATCCTTTTTATTATTGTAAATAAAATTATAAAAATAGTAATATAAAATAATATTTTCAGTATTTCCATATTGTAGTTCATTTTGGTTGCTGACATTTTTCTTTGTCTTTTCAATGTTTTCATGTTCATTTAAACATTTATACAAAAATAAACATCATATTGCCTAATAACTCATTATTGTTTTAAAACTTTTCGAATATGGAAACTCTTTTTATAAGAGTTTCAAATTTGTTTTCCTAAATTAAATTTTACTGTAAATCTCAGTAACAACAAGTTTAATTAACATTAATCTAATGCTCATTCACCAACAATTCAAAAGATTAAATATGTTTTTATATAAAATTAATAAAATTTCATCCGCAAATTGGATATATTTACATGAATAATATATTGTTTTCTTATATAAAACTTGAACTTCTAAATTTTTTCGAACGTATAAAAAAATTTAATAATAACTGAACTTATAAATTATTTATTTTTTATTTTTTTCTTACATAAAAGACCTAAAATTTTGACCTAAAATATGCCCAAGAAAAATTGATGCCATAATCATTGGCTTCACTTGCTTGGCCTATGGGTAGGACCTTGAACCATGTTTAATTTTTACTTTAGGTTGTTGTGTTTGTTGGTTGTGTTAATATTACTACATATGAAAAGAAATAAACTATCATAATTTAATATGTTGAACATGTTAGGTTTTGTTCCTTTTTTTTTTTTGGTCAACCGTTGGGTCACAATAGGCTGGCCCATTAGCCAAATACCTACAATCGTAAGGAGCGGGACTCGATCCCTGGTGTGATAGTGCCTTGTGCGTTAAGGACTTACCATTGGCCACTGCACTAAGGTCACTTCACGTTTTGTTTCTTTCTTATATTTTAAAATCTCTATTTTTTTTTCTTTTGAGCATTCATGTGGTAAAACAGGCTAAAACTTCTTCTTATTAGATGATGCATATGAGTCTCTCCATTGTAAATTTAGTTTCTTATTAGTCTTCATCCTTCAGAAAAAAAAAACGTATTCTAAGCTATTATAAGAGACCGAAAATTGTATGTTACTATCATATACTTAAAAAACCATGTTGTTAAGCTTGTGATGTCTTTTTATCTCATGATACGATATGAGTTGCATTTTTCTATACTATATCTGATTAATTTGACTTCTATAGTTTTGAGTAGTATATGCTAATTGTATATTGGTATCATATATTTTTAAGAATCTTAGTATATCGCATTTTTAAAAATACCCCTTTTCCTGTGTCACTTTTCAATAATACCCTTTCATGTTGTTCATTTTCAAAAATAATCATTTTTATGTATAAAATATCTACATTCTAAATTTAACTCCAAATACTAAACCTTAACCTATCAAAACTGTATCATAAATGTAAAATTGAGAACCCAGACCTAAAAAAAATTCTAAAATTAATTTAACATATTGTAATTTGTGTAAAAGAGGGTAAAAATGAAAATGTTCAAAAAGGAGTATCTCAAAAAAAAATATTTCTAACAAATTCCCATTTACAAAGAGGTTCCTAAATTTCTCTACATTAGAAGAATAATATTATATGATGAAAAATTCAATGAGTCTCTCACCAATGCACATGCTCTAATATGTATTGAAAATTTAAAGGGAGAAAAAACTATAAACACTCTATGCAATCAAAAATTTCTCCATGTGTTGAAATACACTAATACTATATATAAAAGGAAAACTCAAGTAACATCAAACAAATGAACCCAAAAGTAATAATATGATCAGTATATTTCTAAAATCACAAAAATAATCAGTGGTAAGTAAACAAATAAAAACTAATAATCTCCAAATTGCTAAAATTGAATAACAATGTAAGCTAAATTTGTGCGTAGCACAGAATGACTTCTAGTATATATATATATATATATATAGTGGCGGAGGTAGAGAAGCATTAGGGGTGTCATATGACACCCATGAAATTATAAATTTTGGCTTAGCTTTTAATAAAATAATTAATTGCACATGTCTAATCAACCTGTTGACACCCCCCTGAAATTTTGTTGACACCCTTCAAATAAAAATATAACTCTGGCTACTCTATGATTTTTTCATATCTCGTTTTCTATTAAGTTTTTTTCTATAATTTTAAGACATTAACATATGAACATTCGACTTTTTTGACAAAATTTTAATCGATTGTATATTTGTATGGTTAAACATAACTATAGGTTGATTAAATCATTAAACGGCAAAAACATAATTACTCTAAAACTTGGACTCTTCCTCTTCCATCTTATCTTTACAATGTTTAAAGTATGAGTGAGCTTGGAATTTATATTTTAATGAACTTTTGTAGTAACATTGTTTTAATATAACCTTTTCTTTAAAAAAAAATATAATGACACCCATAAATAATTTTTCTTGCTCCGCCACTGTATATATATATATATATATATATCACCATTCACCAAAGAGTTGAGTGGTGAAGCTTTATTATCAAATTAGGAGTTTCTCGTTGCCCTAAACACATTAATATCCTACAAGCCTCATCAAATTCTTGTGCTGAAGCTTTATTATCAAAACGACTTCATTCCCTAAGCTCTGCCAGACCTTGACTTGGTTTTTTGAAATCCTTTCGATAGCCACATCCATCCCATTTGGTATAGCTTTCCGTGACGGTCAAAATCACTTATCAGTCACTTTCTTTTTTGTAACATCTTCAACTCCACCATATTTTTCCCTGTAAATTATAATTATAGAGGCGTAACACAATGTTTTTTTCCTTTAGCATGCTTTGTTTCCCCTGAATAGAAAATGAAGCTTAAATATATCTCGATGTTTTCTTTTTTTTGAAAATGCTTATTCTGGATTGAAGCTACAGATCTAAGGAAAAATGTGTGTTCCTTGCTGCCATTTGCATCGAATTGTTGGAGATTAAAGGCATTTGTTCTCCACATCAGACACTTTTCGCCATCATATGCATAGGCCGAGTTGTTGTAACAGGATTTGCTGCCAAGACCAATGTTGTTGTTGAATCAGTGGCTAATTTCATATTCCAATAGGAAGGAAATTGTCGTTTCCTTTGCAACATTGAAATTTGGTTTCCCTTTCACAACCACCAGAGAAGTCAAGTCATGGTGACATGGTTAATTGATTGTCTGAAACCAGGAACACATTTACAAGGCATCTGGTCTTTGGTTTTCATTGAAAATCGCAAACGATTCACAAGAATTAAAAACCGCACATCTATCTCTTGGTTGAGACCATATCACACCCCACATCTGGATCTCAACTAACAAAACGTGTAGCATGAACTGCCCCGTAACATCCATTACCAAACGATATGTGGTATAGTTCTCTACTGAATAATATAGTTTTATATGAAAGATTAAGAACAAAAGTTTAAAGAATAACTCTCTTTATTAGCTCAAAGAAAATACCTCAAAACTTAAAGCTCTCACAAACTCTCAAACTTAATCTCTCTTAGGTTTTGCTACATCTCAGCATCCCCTATATATATAAGCTCTTAAGTATATTCTCCTAATCTTACATGGAAAACTTTCTTATTCCTATTACATTTAGATATCTCCTAAATATAATCCCAATTTCCATTTCTCTTTGATTAGCTTGATCTCCAAGCTTTACTTCAAGCTTACACCAACATACTCCTCCTTAAGCTTGAACTCCAAAGCTGCCAAGTCTTTAACTCCCATGAGTTCCCTCATTTCCTTAAACTTGATTCTCCCTAATGCTTTTGTAAGAATGTCTGCCTTTTGGTTGATGCCTGCAACATGTTACACCTCTACTTGTCCATTTTCAACACATTCTCTTATGAAGTGATATCGCTGGTGAATATGCTTACTACGTCCATGGAACATTGGATTCTTCGTCAATGCAATCGCTGATTCATTATCAATTCGAATGGGAATTTTCTCAACCGAACCGCCAGTGATTTCTGGTAACAACTCCTGCAACCAAATTGCTTGTTTAACAGCTTCAGTTTCCGCCGTATACTCAGCTTCACAAGACGACATAGCCACAACGTCTTGCTTTCTAGAACACCATGTGATCGGACTGCTCCCAAAATAGAAGATATGTCCATAAGTACTTCTTCCATCAGTTTGATCACCTTTATGAGTAGCGTCACTGTAACCAATAAGCTTTGGCACCCTCGATCTTTCATATGATAGTCCCAAGCCTACAGTTCCTCTTAAGTACCTCAAGCACTGCTTCAATGCTGCACCGTGTGACAACCTTGGACTCTGCATATATCTTGACAAGATTCCCACACAATACGAGAGGCCCGGTCTAGTGTGAAGTAAATATCGAAGACACCCTACTCTCTTGCGATAAACCGTTGCACCAATCTGTTTCTCATCCTCTGCCTTTGATAACATCAGCTCTGTTTCCATCGGTGTGTGAACTAAATTGCAGTTTTGTAGACCAGCATCCTCCAAGATCTTCAATGCATAACCCGATTGATCAAGTGTGATTCCCCTTTGATGTTGCCTTACTTGAATTCCAAGATAGTATGACAACTTACCAAGATCGCTCATGTCAAATGATATGCTCAAATTTACCCTAGAGCTACTCTCTCAAATTAAGAGGTCAATGCAGTACTTAGGGGTCGAATTCCACAAGGACTCAAGACTACACAATAAATTATAGAGTTTTATAATTATGCTAAACAAATTGATTTAAATAAAGAAAAGCAATGCAAAATATTAAATAAAAACTGTTGTAAATTCAATAGATCAAAAAGCTAGGCCTAGGGAATTTCTCAGGAAATTATGAAAAATTAGATCAAGAAATAAATAGGATTCAAGCACTTAAAAACAGATCTATAACTCTAAACACTTTTGTAAATTAAGTCAGTTCTCACTGCAAATAATATCTAAATTTAAAACCAGAAAATCCAAATCTCTTTGTAAAATTCTAGGTTGAAAATCAGCAATAAAATCAGGTTTAGATAAGTTCACAAAATTATTAAATCAAATCTCTTTGCAAGAAATAATTTTGCTCATCAAAAGGTTCTATCAAGAAAACAATTATATTCTCATATCAATCAATAATCCTAAGATCTAAATCCAGATGACTAATCAAAGATCTAGCATTAAGAACAACCTATGATGAAGATCTAGAAAGATAAAGAATCCTACATAAACAGATCTAACAATTCATAAAATCCCTGTGAAAAACCCTAAACCTAACAAGCAAACTACTCAGACATATTCAATGAAGAACAAAGCATCTTTTCTGAATAATAAGCAATTGAAATTAAAAAGAGTAATAAGGAGTTCAAGAAATTCTTCTCTCAAAGCAGATCTCTCTCTCCAATAGCTCTCAAAAATCTCTCAGGGTTGCAGGAAAAAAAATAAAACTTTCTAGAATAAAACTTAAGGGTTTTGAAAACCTAAAAACTATATATATATGTCCTAAAACACGTCAGGGACTCATGTTGCAATTTTGGAAGACTTTCGGGCAGAATTGTAAAACTTCCAATTTTGTGATTCTTCATCGGCTGAACCATGGTGTCGATCGATGCTCCCAATCTGGGTGTCGATCGATGCTACCTCTCTGTTCTGCCTCCAAGTTGATTTCCTTTGGTTAAATGCTCCAGAATCATCCAAATTGCTCCATTTTGCTCCTTTCATGCTAAAAACCTGTAAAGACTCAAAACCAATCTAGAAACAAATGAAAAGACTCTAAAAGACTCCTTATATCATGGTTAAAAACCACAAAAACCATGATATATCATCAAACATTGATGACATCTCCTCCTTGAACCTCTTAATGATATCTAGACTTGTTCCTGTAACAAACAAGTCATCAACGTACACTCCTACAATCAAGAGGTCACTACCAGAACTCTTTCTGTAAACCGAAGGTTCCTTTGAACATCGAACAAAACCAAACTCCAGGAGAATTCGATTTAGCTTGTTGTTCCAGCACCTAGGTGCCTGCTTTAGACCATACAGAGCCTTATTGAGTCTATAAACTTTCTCCTCTGCTCCTTTCTTCACGAATCCTTCTGGCTGACTTACATGTACTAACTCCTCAAGCTCACAATGTAGAAAAGCCGTTTTAACGTCTAAATGATGTATCTCCCAACCACTAGAAGCAGCTAGATTAAAAAGAAGTCTGATTGTTTCTATCCTTGCTACTGGAGCAAACACTTCCTCAAAGTCCACACCATGTTTTTGGACGTAACCCTTTGCTACTAGACGAGCTTTATACTTATTGATGCTCCCATCCGAGTTCCTTTTGATCTTGAAGACCCACTTCAATCCAATCGGCTTTGATCCTATAGGTAGATCTAAGAGATCCCAGACTTTAAACCTCTCAATAGATTCAAGTTCTTCCTCACAAGCTCGTCTCCACTCTATAGACTCTCATGCATCTTCATAAGACCTTGGTTCATTGTTTAGACATAGTAATGCTAGTTCCCTTCTTCTACTGCAATCTGAAAAAAAACATAGTCTTCTAGGTACTTAGGTTTGGTTCGGTGTCTCTTTTCTGTAATTTCAGGTATCCTTGCAGGAAATCTTCTACATGCCTAGTCTCGCTGTCCGATGTTTCACCAGTTTGCTCATCCTCTCCGGTTTCCTCACTATCAGAGATCACTTTAACAATATCATTGTTCTCAAGTGACTCACCATTTGTACTATCTCCTTGATGATGACTACTTATTCCATCAATCGTGAACTCAAAATTCTCATCTTCTTCATCACTAAGATTGTTTCTACTCCAATTCCAGCCTTTGTTTTCATCAAAAACAACATCACGACTAAAAACAATCTTCCTTGTTTCTGCATCAAGCAACCGATAGGCCTTGGAACCCGGTTCAGTTCCCAGATGAACAAGAACTCGAGATATGTCGTCTAACTTCTTCAAGTGTGCTCTTTCTGCTTTAGCATATGCAATACATCCGAATACTCTTATATGTCCAACTGAAGGTTTTCTTCCTCGATAGCACTCATATGGAGTTTGATCCTTAAGTGATCTTGTCACAACTCTGTTTAGCAAGTAAGTCGAATGTCTTACAGCCTCTCCCCACAAGTAATTTGGCATCTTCATGTGCTTTAGAATGCTTCTCGCCATTTCCATGAGTGTCCTGTTGCGTCGTTCCACCAATCCATTCTGCTGCGGAGTATACGGAGCTGTCAAATGTCGAGTGATTCCAGAGTCTTCGCAAAAGACATTGAAATCAAGAGATACAAACTCTCCTCCTCTATTAGTTCTAAATGTTTGTATTCTTTCCTCTGTTTCCTTT
The DNA here is from genome assembly GCA_023657505.1 of Camelina hispida. NCBI lineage: Eukaryota > Viridiplantae > Streptophyta > Magnoliopsida > Brassicales > Brassicaceae > Camelina > Camelina hispida. The sequence continues at coordinate 7,103,569 of CP094636.1, read as the reverse complement.
TCAACCATAGCTTTGAACCTCTTAAAATTCAGTAGTGCCTCGCTTTTCTCCTTTAGTAGAACAGTCCACATGTATCGAGAATAATCATCGATGAGAACAAAGATATATCTACTTCCAGCACTTGTAGATGGTGTTATAGGACCACAGAGATCTCCATGTATTAATCCCAGCTTCTTTGTTGCTCGAAAAACAGTCTCACACCTGCGTAGGTTGTTTTCCAAGCAAGCATGAACCACAAATCTCTTTTGCAAGAGATTTCTTCGGACCACCAATCACATGTTCACTAGTGAACATACTCGACAAGGTAATGTGTCCCATTCTAGCATACCACTTACTTGATTCACTTGTAGCTGTGAGGTTCAAACAAGCATTGTTCGTTAAACCCATGTTCACCTTATACAACCGATTCTTGGTTCGCTCTGTTTTTACTAGCAGATTTCCTTCTTGGTCGCACATAGTGAGATGTTCTCCTTTCAAACGTACTTCACAGCCAGCCTCTGTAGCCTGTCCTAGGCTTATGATATTGGTTCGTAAATTGGGGATAAAGTATACTTCTGACATTACTCTTGGCTTCCCATACGAATCAATGAATGCAATCGTCCCTTTTCCTTTGATATCATTTTTCGAGTCATCTCCGAATCTTACCTTTCCCGTAACTGAGTGATCAAGTGTATCAAAGTATCTTTGATCTCCAGTCATATGATTACTTGCACCATTGTCAAGAAGCCACACATTACTTCCAACCGTATTTGCTTCAAACTTACTTGGTATGCAACGTTCTTCGTTTAAGTAGACAACCTCATGTATCATGAGATGATCTGCTTCTTCTGCGTCCTTCTGTTCAACCTCCTTATGTTATGTTAGACCAAGTTTAAGCAATCTATCAGGACATTGGGAAGCAAAGTGACCTACTTTGTCATAACGGAAGCAGGTGACTTGCGACGGATCTCTCCAACTACTACGGCCACGTCCTCAACCTCTAGAATTTCTTCCACCACGTCCTCTTCCTCTATAGTCTCCACTGTAATCACGGCTTTGTGGTTCAAAGTTAGCATACATCAGCTTGCCTTGGTCTTCTTCGGCATCTTCTTCCTCAGAGATGTGTTCCTCGTAAGCCTTTAGCCTACCAACAATGTCTTCGAAACTCACAGTATTAAGATCTAATACTTGTTCAAGTGAAGCAACCATATGTATAAATTTCTTCCGTGGGAGACTCTTCAAAAACTTTTTAACAAGTTTCGGTTCTTCTATGATTTCTCCAAGAGAGGCAGTTTTCGAAGAAATCTGAGAAATCTTCTCAGCAAAGTTATCGATCTTCTCTGTTTCTTTCATCTTGAGCCTATCAAATTCAGCCATTAGAGTTTGTAGCCGAGCTTCTTTGACCCTCTCAGCTCCTACATGTCGAGTTTGAATTGTATCCCAGACCTTCTTTGCTATGTTCAAACCTCCAACCTGCAGAATCAGTGCCTCTGGTATAGATTGCAGGATCAAAGCTATGGCCAGATTGTTCTTATCACCATCGGTTGACTCAGCTTCAATCACTTCCCAGACCTTATTGACCTTAAGCACATAGCTCATCTTTATCGCCCAAACCGTGTAGTTAGTTGTGTTGAGCATAGGACATGAGACTGAGGACGAGGCTCCTCCTTCTTTCGGTTTATCTCCTGCGACCGCAAGTTGCTTATCTTTAGTATCCATACTTCCGTCTCCTGTCATCTCTTTCTCACAGAACCCTGATCTTCTTTATGCTCTGATACCAAATATAGTTTTATACGAAAGATTAAGAACAAAAGTTTAAAGAATAACTCCCTTTATTAGCTCAAAGAAAATACCTCAAAACTTTAAGCTCTCACAAACTTTCAAACTTAATCTCTCTTAGGTTTTGCTACATCTCAGCATCCCCTATATATATAAGCTCTTAAGTATATTCTCCTAATCTTAAATGGAAAACTTTCTTATTCCTATTACATTTAGATATTTCCTAAATATAATTCCAATTTCCATTTCTCTTTGATTAGCTTGATCTCCAAGCTTTACTTCAAGCTTACACCAACAAATAAGTGATGTAAGACTCCTCCAGATTCAACTTGAAAACCAAGGAATTAGTCTCATCATTGGCGCATAGACGCTTCACTTCTGTTGCTGCGACGCTAACCCAGTGATTCCAGAGACTCCGAACCTTTCTTCTTCTTCACAACTCCCAATTGGTAACCTTCTCTCCTTATTGACCAGCGACTCAACTCTTACGTTCTGAGTTCTGACCGACGAGAAGTCAACTCTTACCGTTGGGAGTTAACAACAGATCACACATATAAAATAATAAAATTAACTCTTTCCATTTTGTTACAAATTTTGAACCGTTTCACTATTGATTACGATATTTCAACACCTAGTAAAATTGATTTTATCAATCTACATCAACATGCGATGGTCAAATTAGTTTTTTTCTTCTTAATCTTTTTTCATTTACAATAATTTTAATCTCAATTAATTCATAATGATGTGTGGACTAACATTTTCACCAAAATGTATCTTGAGAGTACTAAGTAGTCCGATAGATAATTTGTTACTTTAACCAATTCATACTAGATTAATCAACTAACAGATAGTTTTAACTTCAGTCAAAGTTTAAACCGGACTATACTCTCTAACTGATCTAGTCAACACCGGATCATACGGATACATTTTAGGCAACGGAACAAAAAATGTGACCACAATTTGGCAAACACATTTTAGGCAAAACGGCAGCTAAAAGTGTGACCACAATTTGGCAAGAACCGAACATCTTATCTACTTGTTTCGTAAAAAGTAAACGGTACACGGTGCGTAGTTATCCAAAAAACCGAACGGGAGAAACACATAACACATTAAAGCCACGTCTAAGCTATATATAGTCTAAACGACACATGCTACCTCATGCAGTAAATAAGCTGGACGCCACGTGTCACTCTCAGTCTCATCTGTTCACAGAGATCTTTGGAGTAAGAAGAAGTCTAGAAATAGAAGTAACCTTCTTCTAAACTCGTATATATAGTTATCTAACCCAACACGCAACAAAAAGAGAAAGAAAAGAAAAAGAAAAAAATAACCCTAAATTACCGGTAGAAAAAAAAAAGCTAAACCGAAAGCGAAAGCTTGAAATCTTTTTTTCGTGGTTTCAAAGTTAACAAGTTTTTGATTACCAACACGCAAGAATAGCGTGAGATCTTGATTAATAGAGTTGTCTCTGTAACTTATAATTATTGTATTATTCTTCAATCTTGTGGTTCTGCAAATTTTGAATACTTGAAAACAAGCAGGGATGTGTAGTTTGGCGACAAATCTTTTACTACCGTCGACGATGAAACCAGTTTTTCCACAGAGACAGAGCAGTACTAGCTCACTCTGTGTTACCACTAGAAGATCCAAGATGAATAACAGATCTAGTGTTCCTGTAAGAATCTCAAACACTCTGTTTTCAAAGTTCGTATTTTGTTAACATTTTCATTATTTGTTTAATTTAGATACGTTTCTATGTAAATCTATTACTAATTCTGTACTATTTTAGGATTAGTAACAAAAGGGAAAACTTCGATTGGTTTAGTTTGATTACTCTGTTTTTAGGGTTTATCTCTTTACGTTACGACTTGTTTGAATCTAAAATTTAATGAAGTGATGATTTGGTAATTTACGATATTTTGAATGGATAAGGTTGCAAGATTGTTTGGACCGGCGATTTTTGAAGCCTCCAAATTGAAAGTATTATTCTTAGGAGTTGATGAGAAGAAGCATCCAGCTAAGCTCCCAAGAACTTACACTCTAACTCACAGTGACATAACCGCTAAATTAACTTTAGCTATATCTCAATCCATCAACAATTCTCAGGTAATCATAAATTCTCCCCTTGTTTACAAGGTATATAGGATTTTTAGAGTTCAGCAATCTAGGAGACTAATGGAAAATTTTGCTTTTGTGGGTGATCACTAGTTGCAAGGATGGGCAAATAGGTTGTTCCGCGACGAAGTTGTGGCCGAGTGGAAGAAAGTGAAAGGTAAAATGTCGCTCCACGTTCATTGCCATATTAGCGGAGGCCACTTCCTCTTGAATCTCATCGCGAAGCTTCGGTACTACATCTTTTGTAAAGAATTACCGGTGGTAAGTTTGCGCAATCTTTATGGTAATAGTCTAGTGGTTAATGTCATGTATAAGTTTTGCCACTATGAATTTTAAATGGCCAGAATAAGATTCATATTCTATATGGTCTTTCACAACGTGGTCTACTAATAATAGTGACCTATCTGCTATGTAACAAACTAACAACAAGGTCAATTAATAACAGTGACCTATATGGTTTGTAACAACGTGGTCTATTAATAATAGTGAGCTATTGCTTTATACTTTTATAGGTATTGAAAGCTTTTGTCCACGGAGATGGGAACTTGCTAACAAGCTACCCCGAGCTACAAGAATCTCCTGTTTGGGTTTATTTTCATTCTAACATCCCGGAGTACAACAAGGTCGAATGTTGGGGTCCGCTTTGGGAGGCCACGTCACAGCACCATCATGACGGAAATAGAACCCGTAAAAAGAATGAAACTCTACCGGAGCTACCTTGTCCTGATGAGTGCAAATGTTGCTTTCCGAGTGTTAGCACGATCCCGTGGTCTCATCGTCATTATCAACATAGCAAATCTGTAGCGGATGAGAATCTCGCGGATGGCATGTTGGGAAATTTTGGACCTAAGGCTGAGAAATCAAAATGATAGATAGCATATCAATGTGTATTTTGTTTTTATTTGGTGGTTTGGAAAGTGGGGACATGACAGTTTGTTTGTTCGGTGTAATTAAATTGGGAATAAACAATTGTATCCTAAGTCTTGGTTAGTTGCATTAGATACTTCTTTTGAGGTGAATAGTTGCATTAGACCCACCCACCCGCGATACATGTCTTTTGATTGTATGGTTATGAATAGTAGCATTTCGTATCAAGTCACGAGAAGACACCCTCTCATTTTATGGACAATTTTTATTATCTGTATTGCCTCTACAATTCTGAGAGAGAGAAAAGATGTGTAGCCTTATGGCAAACTTGTTTCTCCCAGCAAATTTGAAACAAGATTTTTCAGACAGAGAGAGAAGCAGCTCAATTCCTTCAACCACTAGAAGTACCAAGAAGAAGAAGCAATCTATGTTTCCTGTAATAGTTTCATTCTTCTCTCTGAGAAATGTGTTCAAATCTCTGTTTCTAGAAAACTAATCGTAGTGAACATATTCTAATTGTCGTATCTACATTAAATGCTAATGCTATTTTACTTTGCATCTGGCTTTTTTGTTTCTTTTGGTGTGGTGAAGGTTGCAAGATTATTCGGACAGGCGGTTTTCGAAGCTTCTAAACTTAATGTCGTGTTCTTAGGAGTTGATGAGAAGAAGCATCCCTCAAAGCTCCCAAGAACTTACACTCTCACTCACAGTGACATCAGCTCGAACTTAACTTTGGCTATCTCTCAATCTATCAATGATTCTCAGGTAACTATATATCCACCGTTTAACATATGTATACACATTCCAATTAAAGTTAAGTGTTTGAAGTTTAGAGTTTTGCGTCTGATGTATTGTTTTTTTTCCTGGTTGTGCCAGTTGCAAGGATGGACAAACAAATTTTACCGGGACGAAGTGGTTGCCGAGTGGAGGAAGGTGAAAAGTAAAATGTCGCTTCACGTTCATTGTCACATTAGCGGCGATCATTTTCTTTTGGACCTCACTGCAAAACTTCGTTACTTCATATTTTGCAAGGAATTACCAATGGTAATTTTTTTTAACCGAACTTTAGTCTACGCGATTATCGACTTCTTACCAATGGTTCGATTTATGTTAGGTGTTAAACGCTTTTGTCTATGGAGATGAAAACATGTTAAACAATTACCCTGAGCTGCATAAAGCTTGTGTTTGGGTTTATTTCCATTCAAACATCCCCGAGTACAACAAAGTCGAATGTTGGGGTCCGCTATGTGAGGCTACCTCGCGTGGTGATTGTAAGACTGAGACGTGTGAAGTCCTACCGGAACCTCCTTGTCTTGATAAGTGCAGCTGTTGCTTTCCGATGGACAGCACGATCTCGTGGTCTTCTCACTCTCATGGCAGCCAAGGTCATGAAGAGGATGAAGATGTAGCTACGGCCGGAGAGAATCTTGTGACTGAGCACACGTATAATCGTAGTAAAAGAGAATAGTAATACAACATAGATGTATCCTTCGATACTGGAGTAAATAATAACAAGGCGCGACTCAAACTATTTACGTCGTGTGCAAGATATCCATAAATGTATATTTTATGTTTTACGGTCTTTGTGCTATAATATACTCTACGAGATTACAACTATATGTGAATCTACTCTACATATACATGTATTTAATCCGTGTGTTGATCATTTATGAAGGCTACAACAGTACAACTATATGTGAATTTAACGTCGTAGATATATTAACATTTGAATTTAGATATATTAACATTTCGTACATCTTTTGTGAAGAATGTAAACATAAAACATCTATAGATTATTGTGGATACAAGGAGTTTTCGAAACTTTATTGCACATTATTATGTTAGGAGGAAACAAAAAAAAAACCTGAATTGATTGTACATAATTACATATATGGAGGCATCGATACATGCAAAAACGTGAGGGAAATATTATGTGGTGAGGCAAAGACTAGTCTTTTTTTTTTTTTGTCTCACCAACTGATCGATCACGATGTATGGTTTATAAGGGCTATATTAATCCAACCCTTGATAGATTATCGGCTTGAGGGATAGATGTGGAGCCAGTATGTCTTCTATGTGGCTCTCATCCTAAAAGCCAAAATCATCTGTTCTTTGAGTGCCAATTTTCCAGCTCTATTTGGGATAGTGTGACTCATAACATGGGTCTGTCAAATATCCCTCACTCTTGGGACCAAATTCTTCTCTGGCTACCTACAGCTACGTCGGCTATGATTAATTGGCTTTCCCTCTATCAAGTTTGGCAAGAAAGGAATTTTTGAGTTGTGGAAAGTGCGTAACCTTCGGTATCATCAAGGTTTGTCCCTGCCTCATGTTACCATTACTAGGAAAATCTTGCTGGTCATGAAAAACAAAGCAAGTGCTCTCAAGAATTTGGGATCCAGGGCTATATTAATATATATATATATATATATATATACATACCCAAAAAACTTAAAAAATTAGGAATACACCTGCCGTTATTGTAAATTTTAGTTATCATGTCTCTCATCAACTAAGTTGGAAAAAAATGTTCTTTACACAGTATTACAAATTCTTTAGCAATATAATAAAACTAGATTCGGACATGCACATACGTGCAGAGTTATTTTTTGCATAATTTTTTAAATAATTAGAATTTTTTTATATAAACCTCTACTTAGACGTGCATAAATGATATATATAAGAAAAAATTAAGATATAATTTAGATACGTGATATTACGTGTATATTATTCACATATTTAACCTAGATGTATATATTTTGGAATGAGATACTCGTCTTGTCATGTATACGTAAAAAAATTTTGTTTCATAACCGTTCTTTTTTTAAAATAATTTTATGTTCGACTATATTTATTATAATAGATTTAGACCGAATATTCGTATTCTCTGTTTATAAATTTAATTTTTATTAACTTTAAATATTTATCTGGTATAACATACATAATTATTTGAATGCATAGCAGTTTGATATTTGGTTTAGTTTCACTTTCGAACAGACACAAGTGAATGATGATTTTTTAAATATCAATAAAAAAAGACAACTAAATAGAAAGACAATGAGAGAAAGTGATCTTGTCCTTACACATGATAAAAATTAAACCATAACCATATTTTGGACCATAGCCGTTTATAATATTTAGAAACCTTAACTGTTAATCATAAAGATATAGTTAAATTTATATTAATTGTAACCATTAGTTTACCATAATCATATCATAACCGTTGGTCAACCGGATAGTTAAAGTACAAATTTTTTACCGTAACTATTTTTAAGATATAATAAATATACTAATAATTATTTATTTAATATGAATAGTATGATATATAGATATCCGATTACACTGAAAGAGCATATCAATTGAAAATAAATAATATTAACCATATCATATCATCAAATAATATTAAATGTATCATATCGTCAAATAATCACAACCGTATATAACTATAACCTATAGTTAATAAACCGTAACCCGTGTTCATGCCTACTTGTCCATACCCATCCCGTTGCATATCATAGAATTTTCAGATGACCTAAATATAATTGTCAAGCGATCAAACCCATCTAATATGTCTGATTGCAACTTTTAAATTTTTTGACCCAAAAAAACTTTATTCCTCATAATTCACATTAGTAAATAGTATGTTCGCATATGTTCTGCTTCAATTCTTGTTCCCCAAATTCTCGTCCCGTATTTTTTCATACATGAATATACCCACAAAAAATTCTCATAATCTGATTATTATGAAACTACTTTGAACGATTTACTAAAATATAATAAATCTGTTGTTTGATCTTTTTCTTAATATGTAAATTGGGTCTGTTTGGCAACATGGATATTTGATATGATTTTTTTAAACCCTTAAGTGTATTCCCCAATTAATAGTATAGATTTTCTTCAATTATTGAATGAAATATTCCTTACTTATACTAATGACAATTTAATGTAAATCCCCTATATGTTGACTGATCTTCGATTTTTTTACCATTAGAGCCTTATAAAATTATTAGAAAGGTAACCTTATTTATATTTTTGAAGATATGATTTTAAATATTTTTTTTACATCTCTTAATATAGTTATATTATTATATTACAATACATAATAAAATTAATTTAATTTCGAAAACATGTAGGGGATAATATTTATTAATTTATATGAGCAAAATATTGTGTATATAAATAAATTGAATATCAGTGACAGTTGACAAAATATATATATACTAGATTAGGACCTGCGGTGTACCGCGGGGCAAAATTATTTATAATTAAAAAATTAAAATTATAAATTGTATTTGTTGGTTAAATATATTATAATTATATAATAATTGTTAAATAAACTATATAATACCGCAATATATTTTTTATATATAATATTTATTTAAATTTAATTAGATATGTCTATTTTCTGATACTGACAGTGTTAACAAAATAATAAAATGATATATAGCGGGACAGATTTTAATTTATATAAATATCGATAAAATCTGTCCCGCTATATAACCCCGTCTCGAAATATTTTAACTCACACTGTATCATCTTAACTTTTAATATTTATTTTGTATCTACGGTATAATATTTATCATAAAAAATTTAAATTTTTTTCATATTTAAACTTTTAAAAATCTTTAAAATAAAGAACCGGAGTAAAATAAATAAAAGTTTTTAAAGTTTGAATGCCTGATAAATCAAGGGTCTACTCATTTTTATTCAGAATCATTTTGGCAATTGAGAATATCATTAATGTTGTAGTTATTGCAATGTAATTTTCCGGAAATTTTGTCTACAAATTTATTTTCCGGAAATTTTGTCTAAATTATTAGCAAAAGAGTATATTTTCGAAGGTCCTACGAAATTTTAGACATCGTTTTGTCTACAACCTAAATAAATGGAGACCATTATATTATGAATTATCAAGAGACCCATACAATACTAAGAGGTCCATATAAAATTGCTAGAGGTCTGATAGAATTAATTGCATTAGTAGCATTAATTACAAAAAGTTTCCTTATTAGTATTTTTGAGCAAAAACTGCTGCAAAAATACTAGTATAGATATATATAGCAGTGGCAGTTTTATGTAATTTATAGAATACTAAGGGTGAATAATAAATTGGGTGCGAAACTCTCTGACGATGACACGTCAGCTTTTACTTCAGAATGTTTCTCTTTTAATATATAGGGGATAAATGCTGGATTAACATGTTCCTTTTATATGTTAGATTAACATGACAACAAAAGATGTATATATCAACAAGTTTATAAATTTATCGTGTTAAATCATATTGTATCGGAATAAGTATATATTTTGTGTGATAAATTCATTTTTTTTTTGTCAAACACATTACTTAATTAAAATACTTAGTTACAATTACAAAGGCCTCTTAGGGCATGTTTTGCCAGTGCATCCGCTTGGGAATTATCGAGTCTAGAGATGTAAGAGAAGCTACACAGATCTAAACGATCCGAGAGAGAGTGGGAATCATATAGAAACCCGCAGAGTTCCTTTGGAGAGGTTTTCCGATTGAGTGCTTGGACTAGCATCTGCGAGTCTGAAGCAAAAGAGATCTTGTTGAAACCCGATTCAGTGGCAACTCCCAAAGCCATGAGAGTTGCTAGTGCTTCGGCCATCAACGGTGATTGGATGTGGGTCGCCGTAGCTTCACCCTGGAGGATGATGTCGCCTGCATGGTCTTTGAAGACCCATCCACATCCCGTATTCCCATTGACCTGCCAGGCTGCATCCGTGAAGCAGGTAACCGGGTTCTCAAAAGTTTGATTCGGTCGCCGTCTAAAGATCAGGGATCCGGGGTGAGCTAATCTTAGATTGGCTTGGGTCTGTTGGGCTTCCTGCCATTCTTTCGCTCGTACGATGGCTAGGGAGATAATTCCAGCAGGTTGGATTTGGATCTTCTCAAAGAGCAAACGGTTTCGAGCTGTGCAGAGGGTCCAAATGATCCAGGGTGCCAGGGGACCATTCGCTATTCCCGTTGGAGGGAGACATAGGAACTTTGATGTTTTGCTAAGCCCTGTTTTGAACAAAGGGGTTAGATCAGAGTTAAATTGATCTTTAAAGGGTACCTGTTTCCAAACCTTCACAGCAAAAGGACAGTAGAAGAATAAATGCGTTTCAGTTTCTGGTCTTCCGCAGTGTTGGCAGGCGGAGGTAGAAGTGATTTGTCTGGTTTGTAAGTTCTGGCCTACAGGGAGGGCGCTTTGTGAGGCTTTCCAGAGAAGAATTTTTAACTTTGGTGAGCATTTAAGGTTCCAGATCTCCTTCTTCCATTGAAACTGGTTTTCGGTGCTTTGTGGTACATATGCTGGTGGTGGGTTCTGATTACGGTTTTTCTGTTGTAGGGCTTCGTAGTATCCTGATTTGGCAGAGTAGATTCCACCGGAGTTTGGGAGCCATGCCCAAGAGTCCGGTCCGCCTTTTTTACTTGGTTTCAGATTGAGGATGTTCTCTTCGTAAAAGGGAAGGATTCTTTTAATCAAGGGGATATTCCATTCTTTAGATTGGGGGAGAAGTAAGTCTGCAACTCGCAGCTGTTGGTCCTCTTTCTGAGGGGGTCCGAGGGGGGAGAAGGGCTGGTCTAACGAGAGCCAAGGGGTTCCCCATATCTGTGTTGCTTCACCGGTTCCTATTAACTTTCTCAGGTTCGTCTTTAGTAATTCTCGACCTATGCAAATGCTCCTCCACCCGTGTGATGCATGGTTTGGGACAGTACTCTCTAAGAAAGATGAGTTTTTACAATATTTGCCTAATTCATATGTATATAGAAAAACGCATTCTATGGTGCGACAGTCGTCTATCCGTCTTTTTGAATGTGTAATTCGTACATGCCTCCAATTCTCCGTTTCAATATGCTGTTTCTTTCTAGTTAATCCATTTCTTTAGATTTTCACATATATTATGAAACATACTAAAAGTTAGTTTACAAACGCATTATTTTTTGTGATGTGCAATTTTTTATAACTCTAAATCAAATAGTATTCTGATAGCCAAAGGAATATGTAATATTCACTTCCCTTATGTGTATAGGATTGACTTGGAGAACATTCTTGTATATGTGTATATATTGTATCAATAATGAATAGAGAGAGGCAACTCAAATTACCAAGCAACATGGTATCAAAGCCTCTCTAAACCTAATATCAAAAAAAAAAAAAAAAAACAGCCGCCTCTCTCTCTCTCTCTCTTTCAACCCCTCTTCGTCTCCGTCTTCTTCCTCGATCTCACACCACCTATCGCTTCTATTCTTCTTCCTCTTCTTTTCTTCTTCTTCTTTTCTTCTTCTTCTTTCTCTCACATCTCACACGTTCATTCACTATGGCTCAACCCATTGACAAAGTTTTCACAGTCACCCACATCAAGTCTCACATCCCTCTTGTCCTTGACATGCAGAAGATGAACTATGATGCATGGCCTGAATTGTTTGAAACCCATTGCTATAGTTTTGGCGTTTACGGCCACTTTGACGGCACGTCTACACCAGCTAACGATGCCGACGTCGCATGGAAGGAGCGCGATGGCATAGTCAAAATGTGGATCTACGGCACCATCTCATCCTCTCTCCTCGACACGATTCTGAAGACTCGCAGCAGTGCTCGTGATATCTGGATCTCCATCGAGAATCTGTTCTGCGACAATAAGGAGGCACGCGCAATCCAGCTCGACAACGATCTTCGCTCGCTCACCATCGGCGACATGTCTGATGGCGAACTTTACCACTACGAGACCAGCAGCCGGACTTCTTGGACCTTCTCCACAGCAACCTACGGCAACACCACCACCGCCGGTTCCAACAAACCTTAATGCCGCTTTTGGCACTATGACTCTCCAAGATCCTACCGACGCGAGTTGGTACATGGACACCGGTGCTACGTCCCATCTCACGGCACAGCCAGGTACCCTACATTCCCTTTTTAATTCGAGCTCGTCCCCATCGGTTCTAGTGGGTAATGGATCTTCTATTCCAACAACTGCCATTGGTCATTCTTTCTTGTCCTTTAAAACTCGTCCCCTCCATCTTTGTAATGTGCTTGTTTGTCCCTCCATAATTAAAAACCTCATCTCTGTTCGCCAATTCACTATAGATAATTATGTGACTGTGGAATTTGACCCTTTTGGTTTTTGCATTAAGGATTACAATACTCGGATCCAGCTGCTCCGATGTAATAGTGACAGACCCCTTTACTCCGTCAATTCACCACCATCGGCCACCACCACTGCACAAGCCATGATAACAACGGTTCCCGACTCTACCTTGTGGCACCGTTGTTTAGGACATTTGGGAAACACATTGGTTCAATTTCTTATTTCTTCTCGTTTAATAAATTGTTCTAAGATTGATATGTCTCTTTGTCATGCATGTCAATTGGGGAAACACACTAGATTACCTTTTGATTCAATTATTTCTTCTATTTCTGCACCTTTTGAGATTATTCATTCTGATGTCTGGACTTCACCAGTTTCTAGCATCGGTGGAATAAAATACTATGTTATTTATCTTGACCATTTCACTCATTTTCTTTGGGTTTTTCCTATTCGAAACAAATCCGATGTTTTCTCAACGTTCTTAACGTTTCAGGCTTATGTCTCTACCCATTTTGGCCGCAACATTAAGTTCTTACAATGCGATAATGGTGGTGAATATCAAAATCGTCAATTCCTCAGTCACTTATCTAATAATGGCATAATCCCTCGATTCTCTTGCCCATACACATCTCAACAAAACGGTAAAGCTGAACGTACTCTTCGCACCCTTAACAATTTTGTCCGCTCTCTTCTATTTCAAGCATGCATGCCTACCACATTTTGGGTCGAAGCACTCATGATGGCGGCTCATCTCTTCAACATCCTCCCATCCTCCGCCATCAACAATGAAATACCGTTCACCAAGCTTTTCCGAAAACCACCCACATACAGTCATCTTCGCGTCTTCGGCTGTCTATGCTACCCAAACCATCTCCCCATTACATCTCATAAGCTTGATACCCGCTCCTCAGCGTGTGTCTTCCTTGGGTATCCGTCTAATCATAAGGGGTACCGGTGCTTAGACCTATCAACTCACAAGGTAATCATTTCTCGACATGTTATCTTTGATGAGTCTAGTTTTCCTTTCTCAACTCTCCCCCAACCCATCTCTTCACCACCACCCGAAACACATCCTCCAGTCACCTTGTCTCCACTCTTTCGCCAAACATCTCCACCACAAACACCACTTCCAGAACCTCTCCCACCTCCTACTCAGCCACCACCACCCACCCAACCAGTCAATCCGCCGCATCCACCTCCGGTCTGTCACTCCATGACGACCCATAGCCGGAGCGGCATCACTAAACCACGACAACCTCTCTCACTTCACACTGATATTATTTCTCCTCTTCCTTCCTCCTACCTAAAAGCCTTAGAAGATCCTAACTGGACTGGCGCCATGCATGAGGAACATGCAGCTCAAATTAAAAAGGAAACGTGGGATTTAGTACCCTTTCCCAAAGACACTAATATCGTGTGTTCAATGTGGTTATTTAGGCATAAGTTTGATGCAGATGGAAAACTATCACGATACAAGGCGCGCTTGGTTGCAAACGGTAAATCACAAGAGGTGGGCATTGATTGTGATGAGACGTTCAGCCCCGTTGTGAAGCCCGCCACGATTCGACTTGTGTTGGAACTCTCTCTTACTCGCAACTGGCCTATTCATCAACTCGACGTCAAAAACGCCTTCCTCAACGGCACACTCGATGAAACCGTCTACATGCATCAACCGCCAGGATTTCATTATCCCGACAAGCCCGACCATGTTTGCCTCCTCAAACGTTCCATTTACGGTCTCAAACAGTCACCGCATGCATGGAATCAAAGGTTTGCTCAATATGCGTGTCGTGTTGGTTTTGTCCAAAGCAAGTCTGATCCCTCATTGTTCACCTACCACAACAAACATGGCACCGCCTATCTCTTACTCTACATCGATGACATTGGGCTTACTGCCTCGTCCAATACGCTTCTCCAAGCTCTCATCTCCTCTCTTCGCAATGAATTCGACATGACGGACTCCGGTGACCTTCATTACTTCCTCGGCATTTCCATCAAACGGAACTCCTCCGGCCTTTTCCTCTCGCAACAAAACTATGCAGCTGACATACTTCACCGGGCCAATATGACCAACTGCAACTCATGCACCACTCCAGCGGATCCCCGGTCTAAGCTTGCAGCAGACACCGGACCTGCGGTTCACAACCCAACACTTTATCGTAGTCTTGCCGGAGCCCTCCAATACTTAACGTTCACACGACCGGATATCTCTTACGCCGTCCAACAAGTCTGTCTCTTCATGCACGACCCGCGCGAACCTCACCTCCATGCACTCAAACACATTTTGCGCTATCTCAAAGGTACTTTGGACCACGGCCTCCAACTATATCCGACACAACCTTCCGGCTTGATCGCATACACCGACGCTGATTGGCGGGCTGTCCTTCTACACGATGATCGACTTCGGGATACTGTATTTTCCATGGTGACAATCTTATTTCTTGGTCATCCAAACGCCAACACACCGTCTCACGTTCAAGCGCCGAAGCCGAATACCGTGGAGTCGCCAATGTCGTTGCCGAGACCTCATGGATCCGTAATCTTCTTCTGTAACTTCATTACCCGCTCTTTAAAGCCACTTTAGTCTACTGTGACAATATCAGTGCCGTCTACCTCTCCACTAATCCGGTCCAACACCAACGAACTAAACATGTCGAGATCGACCTCCACTTCGTTCGTGAACGTGTTGCTCTCGGGACTGTTTGTGTTCTCCATGTCCTCTTATCTCATCAATATGCTGATATATTCACCAAAGGACTTCCTACCAATCTCTTCACCGAGTTCCGCTCCAGCCTCATCATCATCCGAGACGACGCTAAGACTGCGGGGAGTGATAGCCAAAGGAATATGTAATATTCACTTCCCTTATGTATATAGGATTTACTTGGAGAACATTCTTGTATATGTGTATATATTGTATCAATAATGAATAGAGAGAGGCAACTCACATTACCAAGCAACATATGCAAATATTCTTTTGAAGTTTATAATTCATCAATAAATATTGCATAGAGAAAAGAAAAAAATATTCTTTTTTTTTCCAAAAAATGGATTGATAAAAAACCAAATAGAGTATAAGACTTTTCAGGTAAATGCAGGCGAAAGAACGATTTTCACTTTTTGTATTATCAATATTAAACAAAATTATTTAATTAAAAACACTTTGGAATTTCTATGTGAAACTTGGAAGCAATAAGCATAGATCGACATCACGCACGCTGGATTTTCTATGTCTTGGAGGCAATAAGGGGTTGATCAACATCATAATTCTAATAAATCAAAATCGTTTTGGTCCTGGAGGTTCAATACTATTTGTTACTAGGACCACACCTTAACGTGGAAATAATTGAACTTAGATTAGTAAGCGAGCTTTGTCCAATAAAAAAAATAAAAATAAAATAGTAAGAGACTAAATAGACAAAACCAATCATCAAATATTAGATGGTGGTCCTTATAACATTTAATTCTGGGCAAGGAGAAATCTACATCTCCCATTCTCCTTGCTGTAGATAAAAGTTTATATAAAAAATAATATATACAGAAAAAAAGAATTCAATCTATACATGGGAAAAAAGAAAAAGAAAAAAGAACCTAAAGAAACCCAGATCACACAAAAAAAAAAAAAGCTCTCATCGTTAATATGACATTTTAGTTGCTTCAAGTAATTTTTGCATATTCATAAGAAAAGACTTCACAAAATCTTTGGGAGGTTTGGCTATTGACTTGAACTGAAGCAAAGACTTGTTCAAAACATAAACCATTGTTAATTCAAATGCTTCTGGTTTGGTATATGCCTTCGGTTAGACTTACTCCTTGTAACCAGTTATGAAACTCCATCAGTGCTCCTTATAACATTTAACTCTGGGTAAGGAGAAATCTACATCTTACATTCTCCTTGCCGTAGATAAAAGTTTATAAAAGAAAAATCATATATACAGAAAAAAAGAATTCAATCTATACATGGGGAAAAAAATAAAAAAACCTTCAGAAACCGATCACACAAAAAAAAAAAGGTCTCATCGGTAATATGACATTTTAGTTGCTTCAACTAATTTTTGCATATTCATAAGAAAATGACTTCACAAAATCTCTGGGAGGTTTGGTTAGGAGGACTAAACTAATCCGGCTGTGAATTAACTTCTTCTTTTATTCACCGGAGGAGATTAGAATAAAAACTATAATCATGTCAAGATTTCACCGGATTGTTGTTCTACCAAAAGATGATGCTCCGATTTCGCTTTCCCTGTTCTGAGATTTCGGGGAAGGGAAGACATTCCAGAATCTAAGGGTTTCATCTCCTGCTCCTGTCACAATAGTCTGCCACACAAATACAAGAAGAGTGTTTTGATGCAGATGACAGACAACAGAATAAATGAGAACACAAAAGTATGAGATTGTGTAATGAGGAGAAATAAAAGACTAACCTGTCCATCGGGTGAGGCTGCAAGGTACAGAACGCGGAACGTGTGACCAGTGAGAGTTGCCAACTGTAAGAGTAACAGTTTCAATCATTAAAATCCCAAAAATTTCGCAATGAAGAAAAAGAAACCAAGATGAAGAACAAAGAATTCTTACTTTAGACATGGTTGGATATTTCCAAACGACGATTTGGTTCTGGGAATATCCGTGTGTGCTCACAAGCTCATTCACGTTCTTAGACCACATCAGATTACACACCTGCGTGTATTAAGACGACTAATTAGATACTATAAAACTGCGATGTGAAATGTTGGTCGTTTATTCAAAGTCAGCATAACTGGGCTTACCTGACTGTTGGTGTCTACGCAACTTAAATGAGTGTTTGTCGTCGTGTTCCAGAAGCGGATACATCTATCAGCAGTGCCGCCACCGGATGCAAGAAGCCCGTAAACATGTGGTGACCAGGCAATGGCTTTCACTGCTGCGGCATGTTCACAGTATTTCAAAACCGGTTGTGTTGAATGTTGGTTCCATACAAAAAGCTGCAAAGATCTTAGAATCATTACCCATGCTTATAAAGATATGTTTGTTTCAGACACAAAATGAAGATGTATATTTACCTTATTGTCATTTCCGCCTGATGCTAACTCGCGATTGTCAAAAGACCATTTGAGTCCACATACTTCGGATTTGTGACCTTTTAGCTTACTGACATGATCTTCTTGAGACCTTATGTCCCTATGAAGTATACTCTTGTCTCTACTACCAGAAGACAGAAGTGATGAGCTCCATGCCAAGGCTCCAACTCTTAGACGATGACCTTCCATTGTTCTTATGCTCTTGCATCGTACCGCATCCCAAATCTGGTAACAGAAAGCAGTAAGCGTAAGTTCTCCACAGAAAGATCATGACTCCTTCCTCATATCTAAAGACAAATATCCATCTTAACCATCGAGGATCAAGTTAATGCAGCCAATATGATTCGATGAACTAAACTAGTTAGTGCATTCCTGTTAAACAACATCCTCAAGGACTAATCACATCTTTTAATTCAACCTAGTCTCCCGAATAGATCCCTTCCAGAATCAAGAGGTCAAAAGGTAATGTATATACAGGCGTGTATAGACTTAAATAATCAAATTTGTCTTGATTATCTAACCTGTACTTTTCCGCTACTAGTCCCAATCGCCAAATGTGTTCCACGTAGTGACCAACCCACAGAGCAAACACTGTCATCTACCCCAAGATCGCATAACTTAGTTACCTGCAAATAGCAAAAAGAGATTCACACCACAAAAGACACTATTTAAGACAAGAATGAAGCAGAAGTTACAAATTAGAAAGAAAAAGAAAAGGAAAAAAAAATAACTCACCTTGCTACTACAAGCATTCCACAAATACACGCAGTTACCTAAGCCTACTGCAAGAACATTTTGTGCGGACCAATCTACGAGATTCAAGTAAAAATCATCTTGTAGAGCCGGCGCATCCAATACCTAAAAACAACAAGAAGCCTCAACTCTCATCAACAGGGCAAATGAAACATAAAGGACAGACATTGCTAATCAAACTGAATAAAGAGTAGACACTACGTTTCCCTAAACAAACAATCCAGTCCCCACTATCCAACAACTTCACAATGATCTCAAGAGTCTCATAATACACAATTTCAGACAAAAAGATGAAATGTGGCAAACACAATCAAGAAACACAAGTCTCAAAAACCTGAAATCCACCAAACAATACACAAATCCGTCCAAGAAAGTACAATCTAAAAACCCTAAATTCAACCCACAAACCCTAGAAACCCTAAGAAACCCCCAAAGACCAAAAGAAGAAGAAGCAAACACTCACCTTATAAGGAGACCTAAGAATCTTCCTCGGCGACTTAACAGGACCAGGGCTAACACCAGGAGCCTCATCAGAACCAAAAGGCGAATACAAGTCCAAAGACCTCTGCGTCTCCGTCTTAAACCTAAAAATATTCCGCGACGGAGAAAACCCATTAACGACATCGCTTTTCTCCGGCGTCACCGGACCAAAAAGCGCCGTTTTCAAAAGACTCGCGTATGAACCAGCCGCGTCTTCTTTCCCATCCTTCTTCTTCGGCGAAGAAGATGCGAGATCGAAAAGAGCGAAATTGGAACCAGATCTACTGGGGATAAACCTATCTGAGTAAATAGGCTTCGAAGGAGAGTGGTAATGGTTTGAATCGATTAAACGGTTGATTCGAGACTCGAGTGAGACCGTCGGTCGATTCATCGACGGTGGAAGATTCAGCTGAGAATCTATCTTCTTCTCCGGTGTTGATTCATCTTCTTCCATGGCTGATTTGAATCTCTTACTGTTTCTTTCCTCCAGATTTGCGATTTTGGGTTGAGAAAATAAAAAAAAATGAAACCTTTCTGTTTTTTTTTTTCTTCACTAAAGCTTTTTTTTTTTCTTTCCCGGGAAAATTGTTGAGGGAAACAGAAAACGTCAAGTGAAATGGTGCGAAAATAAGGGGCAGATCAGGTGTGGTAGGGTTTATCGTAGTTTTAGACTATCATCTTTGTCTGTTGTCTTATTGGACCTTTTAGTTGGGCTTTAATCTCGTTTCAATAAGCTTTGGCCCAATAATTACGTAGGATTTTTTTTTTTCATTGAATTACGCAGGATTTAATCTACTTCTATTTAAAAGTACATTGTTTTGGTCATTATCATTCTTATCTTTTTTTTTTTTTTTTTTTTTTTTTTTTTTTTTTAATTTAATCACTATTTTACACATATTTGAAAAATACTTAAGTCAACAGATAGTAAAAATGAATTTCCCCACCAAAAAAACTTTTCTCAAAAATTTTCCCGCAAAAAAATTTATAAAAGGTTTAATAAGGCTTTAATAAGATTTTTAAAAGATTTATAACGTTTTATAAAACATTTAGAAAGTTTTAATAAGTAGAAAATTTATAAAAACATTACAAAAACTCACAAAACTTTATAAAAACTTTATAAAAGCCATATATAACATAGGGATTACCTGGTTAATGGCTTAAAAAAAATATATACTTTCTCTAGCTGTTTTATTTTTAGATATAGATAGTTTAGTTTATGTTATGAAACATAATACTGAAAATAATGATAAATATGATTATTTTACAAAAATGTGATGTTGTATAAGAGCTTCTTCAACGGTGCCTCTTAGCAGACCTCTTATGTTAAAATTGGGCCAAAAAAAAATCAAAAACACAGAAAAAAATAAGAGGCAGTTCTAATTTCGGATCAATAAGAAGTGCCTCTTATTGATACGTGTCAGCTTCTTGTTTGATGATGTTTTAATACTTAAAAAAAAATTATATCGACTCATTTTCTTTTTCCTTCTCTCTCTCTTTCCCGATAATATCTCTGCAAGGCGAGATCGACCTTCTCTGCTTAATCGGAAGAGATGGATGGTTATCTGAGGTGATCGGACGTTTTATCATTATCTCCACTGTCGCCGAGTGTCAACGTCGACTGTGGTGCAGCTAATCGGCCAGTCGATTCATGTTAAATGGTGAGTCTCCTTCACCAAACTTGGGTAATTCAGTGAACTCTTTATTATGAGTGAGACTATAGATTCGTCTTCTGGGTCTTCTTCATCTGAGTAATTTAAAATTAGTTATCAATTGGATTGTAATCTAGTTGATTGATTTTACTGTCGATACTTCAAAGTTGAAGCCTTTCTAATTTATAAAATCAGGGTTCTCTTTTGTCTCGCTATAGATAAGCGAAGATAGTGGTGGTGGTGGATCGAGGTTATGGGTAATTAGGTTTCGTGATTAAAAGTTTGTTACTCGTTTCTATATAATTGGGAGTTTCTGTGAGTGACTTTGTGGGTTTTTGTGTAATGCAGTGAGAGCTAACTTTGAGTTCTTAAAGAAACTTGGCGTTGATTGAATGATTGCTGGTGTTTCCATGACAGAGATATAGCACCTGATGGTAGTACACTTGAGGTAATAACTCCAGCTTCTTACATTGTGCGATTGAAACTACAGTTGGCTTTATTGCTTTGTGTTAAAGACCGTATATGATATTTGGTCCTTGGACCTTGTAATTCTTTTGCAGCTTGCATCCTCGGATCAGTTTGGTCAGGGAGACCATGGTAGACTTGTTATCAGTTTGGTCGGGTCAACAAATGGCAACAACTAGAGAATTCTAGCAGGTTAGTTTCTTTTGTTACTTAATTTTGTTTAATTCACTGCATCCAACTACTTAATTTTGCTTCCAACCGGATTAGCTAATAACGAAAAAATAAGAATTTTCACCATTGAAGAAAGGTCTTGTCAGATTAGGTAAGCGGTAAGTCTTGTATTGATTGTGTTGTGTTAGTTGGTTGTTCAATGCTTGTGTTTATGGTGTGTGTTCAATGCTTGGTAGTTTAGGTGAAAACTTTACTTTCACATTGATTGCTACTAACACAAACCAAATCGTTTTTAACCAAACCCTCACATTGATTAATACTAACACGAGACCCTTTAACAATATCTTCTCTTCTCCTTCTAACACACACAGAAAAAACGATATGGATTCATATGGTTCCATGAATCCATATACTAACTCTCCTGGCTACATGGATCTCCTACATAGCCAAGGAGAAACCCACAGTCTGGACTCCAATCCGTACGACAGTGTTTCACCAAGTATTGAGGTTGGTGCATCACAAGTCCCTGTTTTTAGTAGCCAATACGCTGGTGCTTCAAGTCAAGGTGGAAACACACAACCCGAGCGTAGATCAAGAAATACATGGACACCAGCAGATGATGTTGTGCTCATTAGTTCCTGGCTTAACACAAGCAAGGATCCAGTGATTTCAAATCAGCAAAAACGTGGAACCTTTTGGTCATGGATTGCAAAGTATTATGCAGCAAGTCTGAAGGTTGCAGGTCGACCACATATAGCGGCAAGTCATTGTAAGCAGAGGTGGGGGAAGATAAATGATATAGTTTGCAAGTTTGTTGGGTGCTATGAGGCTGCCACAAAGCAGAAATCAAGTGGACAAAATGAGGATGATGTGTTGAAGCTGGCATATGAAATCTACTTCAATGACCACCAGGTGAGGTTCACCTTGGAGCATGCTTGGCGAGAGCTTAGGTTTGATCAGAAATGGTGTGCTTCTTCATCTACTAAACCCGCTGGAACCCCAAAAAGAAGAAAATGCAAAGATGGTTCTGCACAGTCCTCAAGCTCGATGCCACAAGACCATGAAGCCGATGAATGTATGACTCGACCTCCTGGTGTTAAGGCGTCGAAGGAAAAATCCAAAAAGAAAGTTGAGTCGACCGTTGAGGGAGAAGGGAAGGCTTTCTTAGAGTTTCAGGTCAGCAAAGTTCAGAGGATGCTTGAACTAAAGTTGAGTCGACCGTTGAGGGAGAAGGGAAGGCTTTTTTGGTATGTGTTTGATCTTTTTTGTTGCATTATTGGACCCATTTTACAGGAAATCAAATGCAGGCAAGGATCATGGAGAAGGCTGTTGACAATGAGGACATCAAGTGGGCATTATTGTTTCTCGTGACAAACCCTTCAAGATCAGTGTGAATTATTTGTTTTTTTTTGGCTATATGCAACTATGTCATCCCCGTGAGAAACGAGTTGTACTAGTTCTCCTTTTGTTATTTACTTAGCCACACCACTACTTTTTAACAAGTTTTGTTTTTTCCCTCCTTATACCACAAACTTCATTCTCTATGTTCTCCCCGTGACAATTGCAATATTTATGGACCACATATTTGCAACGATTGTAGACCGCAAAGTTTTCTATAAAACTGACATAGTTTGGCACAACAAATTTCACAACCATTTTGCTTTTACAAATCAACACACTCAATATTTTCTTTCACTTTTACAAATCAAACACTCTCCAAAAAATGGCATCATCTTCCCATGATCATATAGATGACACCATTGATGAATGCATTGATAATGTATGCAATCAAATTTACGATCAAGCGATGGAAAATATTTTAAGTTACAATGGTGGTCATCAAGAAGCAACGAAGCCAAAGAAAAAGCGGGTACATATTGAAAGAAATCGTGAAGAAGGACACGACCGCTTGTGGAATGATTATTTTTGTGAAAATCCAACATACTCTCCACGAATGTTTCGTCGTCGTTTTAGAATGAACAAGCCCTTGTTCATGCGCATTGTTGATCGACTCTCAAGTGAAATGTCATTCTTTCAACAAAGACGAGATGCTACTGGAAGGTTTGGTCTCTCTCCAATACAGAAGTGTACATCAGCAATTCGTATGATGGCATATGGGTGTGCATCTGACGCGTTTGATGAATACCTTCGGCTTGCTGAAACCACTGGGATTTCATGCTTGGAAAATTTTGTTCAAGGAATCATAAATGTTTTTGGAGATGAGTACCTAAGGAGACCCACACCAGCGGATCTTCAACGGCTACTCGATATTGGAGAGATGCGCGGATTTCCCGGGATGATAGGAAGCATCGACTGTATGCATTGGGAGTGGAAGAATTGCCCAACCGCATGGAAAGGTCAATATACACGTGGATCTGGAAAGCCAACCATCGTTTTAGAGGCTGTAGCGTCACAAGATCTCTGGATATGGCATGCGTTTTTTGGACCTCCAGGTACATTAAACGATATTAATGTTCTTGATCGCTCACCAGTTTTTGACGATATTTTACAAGGTCGTGCTCCTAAGGTGAATTATACTGTTAACGGGCACCGGTATAAATTGGCCTACTATCTCACCGATGGCATTTATCCAAAATGGGCTAATTTTATCCAATCTATTCCCCTTCCACAAACTCAAAAGGCATCCTTATTTGCTACATATCAAGAAGCTGTTCGTAAAGATGTTGAACGTGCTTTTGGAGTCTTGCAAGCTCGATTCCATATAGTAAAAAACCCGGCTCTCATCCATGAAAAGAAAAAGTTGGAAAGATAATGAGAGCGTGTATTATACTACACAATATGATAGTAGAAGATGAACGTGATGGGTACACGTAGTTTAATGTTGCAGAATTCGAACAAACACAATCAAACAGAACTTTACATGTGGACTACACACTTCATACTGCGAGGCTTTCAAACATTACTGAGATGATGATCACGCGAAATGACGTTCGTGATAAAAGAACAAATGAACGCTTGCATGATGATTTGATTGAACATATATGGCAAAAGTTTGGCACACATCAAAGTTACAATCAGGATTACAACTAATCTATTATCCCATTTATGGTTTGTATTCCTATTTTTACTATGCTTTTATAATTTGTAAGTTTTAAAATTAATGTTTAAAATTTCTGAAATGCTATTATTTCTCATTTTTATACAATTTAAAATATTTAAACATTCAAAGTAATTATGTTTTACTTAAAATATTTTCATTTCATAAATAATATTTTTGACAAATATTTTTTTTTTAAAATTAAGAACCCCAATAAGAACTTCACCATTGGAGGAGCAAACTTTTAATTACCCAATTACTAGTTCTTATTTCCATAAAGTACAAAATCTATTCTTAAAAAAATTAAAAACCTCACAATAACAACCTTACCGTTGGAGAAGCTCTAAAGTGTCAAAGTGGTTGCTTATTGATATTTTGAATACTCTTCAACAAAATGACATCTATCTACCTTTTTTGTAAAGCCTACACCCACTAACATAAGAGCATGTGTAGTAGGGGAACCCCTCTAAGTCTCTCAAATATATTGTTTTGAAAAGATTTAATTTTGTTTATGTTTGGTTACAAATTAAAATTAGAAAAAAATGAAAAACCAATCATAGAAAGACATGTGTAAGATGAATCTCTAAAAAAGTTCTCGAAGTCTCTCCAATGAGAAATTCACTTTTTTCTCTTTCATTATTTTAATTATTTATAATTTTTTTGTGAGTGAGAGACTCACTCTAAGAGCATGTCAACTGGGAATGCTTTAAGGGTTGCTTTATATTTTTGTACCTTAAAAATAAATCTAAAACCTCCAAAATAGATCATTTCTCGCAGAATCGTTTCCCAATATAGGATCGGAAGCAACGCTCAAGACACGCAACGTGTCAAATTTTGGTTGGTTTATGTGTAAATAGAAAACATACTTTTTTTTTCCATTTTTTGCTTTCAATATTTCTATCTCTTCTCTCTCGACAGAACTGACTACAGAATCAATCGATTCATCCGCCGCAGGCGCAAGGCTATCACCATCCACAGATGGTCGAAGAAGTTCAAACCCTTTGGATTGGTGATTTGCAGTGTTGGGTCGACTAGAATTACCTCACTTCCTACTTCTCCCAAACCAGCAAGGTAACACCTCTTAATCTCTCTGGTTCCTCAGAGCCCCCTTATAATTATTTGGTTTCATCTTAACGATCTTGATACGCACAAATCTTTGCTCTGCTTATCATCTCTTCTCGATTTAGATAGGTTTAAAGGTCTTTGCTTTTGTTTTGGTTCAATTATGATTTTGTTATGTTGTGTTCTCCTTCTTCCATGTTCTTCAATTGCATAATACATTACAAATTTTATTTGAAACTCTCTTTGATGTTTTGATTCATACTTCGTAATTGACTAATTGTTGTGACCAGTTTACTGGATTTGGTAGTACATCCTCTGACTAATTATGAGGACTCTATCTGGCCAATAACCTGCGTCCCTGATATTATACGCTCTCAACTCATCTATCTCCCTTGCTCTCAGGTCTCAACTTTAGAGTCTTACCGACTCGCTATCGGGCCTCAGCACTCAAGCTACGGTATCCGGGAAGTCTAATCTTGCTCTCGAAGTATCACCCTACAACGCGCCTTCGGATCGTCAACCGAAGTCGATATACCAATTATACCCTCAGGCCACAAAGTCCTTCGAGATAACGATACACAGGAATCTAACCGTCTCTCATGAGTTGTTCGAGATCTCATATCTCTAGAGAAATAATTTTGAGCTCGACCGAGTACCACGCTGAACAGAACTACCTCTATGGCTCTCACAGGAACATCGCAAGGCCAACACTCGCCACAAAGCCACAAAGACGTCACAAAAGACCCTAAACACGCCACAAAGACCACAGGAACGTCCCGCATGACTGCCACCAAGGCCACAAAAATGCTCAAAAGGACCGCCACAAATGCCACCTGGACCGCCACCATGGTATCTGGCTTCACTAAGGCCACCACCAAGGTATTCAGCATCACAAAGACCACTACCCCTGACAGGCGTCACCAAGAACTTTGTCACCAAGACCACCGTCAGGGTACAAAACTTCACTAAGAACACTACCAATGACAAGTGTAAGTAAGATCTTTATCACTAAGACCACAGTCAGGGTACAAAACGTCACTAAGACCCCTATCAAGGCACAAGCGTCAACAAGACCACTCAATGCCACGATGCAAAACGTCACTAAGACCGCCACCCAGGCACTCATCTCGCAGGATCACCACAAAGATCACCACACTTCCCATAAAGCTTTCTATTTTTAGAAATTTTTTTATTTATGGAAACTTTCTATTTATCGGAACTTTACGTTTATAGAAAACCGAGCTATTTCCTTTTTCATGACAACTGTAGTCAAATAAAGAAATACACATCTTATTAATCATAAAATGTCATAATGGTTACAACCTCAACGAAAATACATAATGAAAAATAAGATACAACGGCACTAAGCCAACATCACGCATCCCGAGTACCACCTCATCCCGGTACTTAGTCGCATAGCCAACCACCCTTAAGGGACAAGTATCAAGAGAGATGGACTGGAATACTCTGTCCCCTCCAACCGCGATCTTTAAACCATCACGACATTGGGACCGAGGTTAGGTAAGCTCAAGCCTCGACCTGCTTCTCGAACCACTTCTTGTACCTTGCCTTCATCCTCGCCTCTGGCTCCCAAGTCTGCTCCTCAACACCATCACAGTCTCATAGGACTCTCATCAAAAGAATTTTCTTCTTCCGAAGTTCCTTGACTCTCCTCTCGAGAACCCTCACCGGTCTCGTCTCCAAGGTCATGATAGGCTGAAGAACCTCAGGAATCTTAGAAAACAACTGATCATCCTTGCAGAGACACTTCCGCAACATAGACACATGAAAAACCTTGTGAAACATGCGCATAACATCAGGCAACTCCAGCCTATATGCCACCAGTCCCACCGGCTCAATCACCATTAATGAACCAATATACCTCAGACAGACTCAACTTAGTCTTTGTCAATGACCTGTTCGGACCCCGCAACGTGGCCATCTTGAGGTACACTTTGTCTCCCACCTGAAAATCAAGATCTCTCCTCCTCTTATCGGCACAACTCCTCTGTTGATCCTGAACTTCCTTCATGTTCTGCTTCAGAACCCGAATCTTCTCCGAGGTCTCCTGAAAAAAATCTTGAACCATATATGCTCCTCTCTCCCACCTGAAACCAGTATAACGGTGTACGACATGACTTCCCATACAACGCCTCATAAGGAGCCATCCCAATACTCGCCATGTAACTGTTGCTGTAAGAAAACTCTACCAAGCTCAGGTGATCTGCCCAATGGCAACCCCAATCCAACAGACACATCCTCAGCAAATCCTCCAGCATCTAGATCGTCCTCTATGACTGCCCATCTGTATGGGGGTTATAAGATGTACTCAAATGCACCTTAGTGACCATCTCTGCCTGAAATGTCTTCAAGAACACCGAAGTGAACTTGGAATCTCTATCAGACACTATACTCGCTAGCAACCCGTACAACCTGACTATCTCCTTCACATACTTCTTAGCCAAAAATGCTGCTTTGTCAGTCTTCTTGATGGCCAGAAAATATGATGACTTAGACAACCGGTCCACAATGACCTAAATTGCATATAGGTCCGAGACACTAGCAAACCTACCACAAAATACATCGTGATCATGCTCCACTTCCACTCTGGAATGGGAAGACTCTTCAGCAAACCGCCCGGAACCTAATGCGCAGCCTTCACTAGATGGCAGAAATCGCACCTTGCAACCCAACTAGCTACATCCTTCTTCATCCTGACAAAGTGATAGTACCGCTTGAGATACCGGTACATCTTAGTTTCTCCTGGATGAATAGAGAACATGCTCGCATGATCCCTCAAGATCTCCTGACTCAACTCCTCATCCTTGGGCACACAGATCCGATCGTGCACAAGTATCGTACCATTAGCAGAGACCTGATACTCTGAATCAACAGCTCTAGAGGCATTCACCAGCCCTGCATCCTTCTCCTGAGTTAACCGCACTCTGCTCAGAAGATCTGTTCTATCAGCCGCCTCCAAACCCAACGGCTCTTGAGAGGTAGCACACAACCTCAACGCACTGATCTCTCCTACCAGAGACTAGATGTCCTGCTCCTGAACCGAAGCCGCCCGCTTCCCACTCAAAGCATCTACAACCAAGTTACCCTTACCAGAGTGGTAGGCAATCTCCATATTATAATCCGCCACTAGCTCAATCCACCGCCTCTGCCTCATCAGCTCGGGCTGAGTAAATATATACTTCAGGCTCTTATAATTTGCAAACACCTGTACCTTTGCACCATAAAGATAAAATCTCCAAATCTTCAGAGAGAAGACTACAACAACCATCTCCAGATCATGAGTATGGTAATTTTCCTCATGCTTCTGCAACTGCCGTGAAGTGTAGGCAATCACCTTCCCATGTTGCATCAACACACACCCCAAACCTACTCTAGATGCATCTGTATAAACCACATAGGGCTCTCCTTCAGGCTTGCAAAACCCTCCTCGCACTCCTGTGACCAAACAAAAGGAATATCCTTGCCTGTCAACTTAGTCATCGGTCATGTCCTGCTCGCAAAACCCTGCACAAACTACTGTAGTAACCTGCTAATCCGAGAAAACTCCTGATCTCCGTGGCATTATGCGGTTTAGGCAAATCCCTAATGGTCTAAATTTTTTCTTGGTCTATAGAAACTCCTCTTGTAGACACAATGTGACCTAGAAAACCCATCTCCCGCTACCAGAAACTACACTTGCTCAACTTAGCATATAACTTGTGCTCACGCAGCTTCTCCAGAACTGCTCTTAGATGCACTGCATGCTCCTCATGAATCTTAAAATAGACCAGGATGTCGTGAATAAAAATGATGACATACACGTCCAGAAACTCCTGAAATATGCTGTTCATCAATCTCATAAACGCTGATAGCGCGTTAGTCAACCCAAAAGGCATCACCATAAACTCATAATACCCATAGCTCGTCCTGAATGCAGTCTTCCTCACATCATGCTCATCTATCAGAATCTGATGATAACCAGACGCCAGATCAATCTTGGAGAACCAAGTAGTACATCTCAACTGATCCAACAACTCATCAATCCTCGGAAGAGTGTACTTGTTCTTCACAGTGACCCGATTCAGACCCCTATAATCAATGCACAAACGAAAACTGCTGTCCTTCTTCTTAACGAACAACACCGGTGCTCCCCACGGTGATAAACTAGGACGGATGAATCCCTTGTCCAAAAGTTCCTCCAGCTGCTTCTTCAGCTCTGCCATCTCTGTTGGAGCCATTCTGTAAGGCGCCTTGGATAACGACGTCATCCCCATTTCCAGCTCAATCGTGAAAGGAACAGACCGAGAAGGTGGTAATCCCTGCAACGACTGGACCACATCCTTAAACTCCTTAACAACCTGAATACCTCTAACCGTAGACTGCCCCACTGACTCCGACATTGATAGAGTAACCAAATGAGCCTCACATCCTTCTCAATCATCTTCCCAGCCTGCAAGGCCGAGATCACGAGACTCTGCGCAAATATCAACTTCCCTTCAGGATGCTCAAAGTCCACTCTACCCTGATGACAATCAAGGTGAACCATATGACGATGTAACCAATCCATCTCCAGGATAACATCATACAACTCCACTGGACTGATAAGAAATTCCGCTGGCCACGACTCCCCTACGATTTGAATATCAACTCCTCTGGTCCGTCCAAGGACTCTCATAAACTTGCCTCCCGTAACTCTAACCACTCCCACTCGCTCTCCGGGATCTCTTCTTATATTAGCCCTCTCCGCGCACCCCGTAGTAATGAAGATATGGGTAGCTCCAGAATCAAACATAACATGGCACCTAAACCCGCCCACCAACAATGTCCCTACACAAACCTCATATACTGAGAACCTCACTTTATCACAGAGAAAACATAAAATCTGAACTTACTGAAATTCACAAAGTCTGGGTACCAGAAATTATACATGTGATTGCCCCGACACTGGTGCCACCAGTCTCCACTATCGTGTACACCTGTGGCGCCTGCTCAATCCGTTCCACCTGCTGCACTCATGGCTGCACTTCAAGCTGAGACGTCACTACCGCCATCTGCTGTAACTTGGGACACTTGGACTTAATATGCCCAGACTCCCTATAGTGATAGCAAACCCCAAACCACTATTTGAGCTGCCGGCGTGGCACTCCTCTGGGGACATCTCGCTACCTTGTAATTCATGCTCCCACACCCGTAGCACCCATAACCACTCGACCTCTGCTTATCCTCCCACTTCCTATTGGTTTCCTGAGCAGGCCTGCCGCCCTTGTCGGAATATCTAGGATGCTGAGCCTTCCTAGGCTAAACTACTTGACTAACTGTCACTGCCTGTGCCCGAATATCCTCCTAAACATCTGTCGCAGTCTCAACCATCTCTGCACGTGTAGCATAGCTCTGCCCTCTACAGTGGACCCTCAAATTATCACGAAGGGCCTTCATAAACCTCCTAATCTGTGTGTCCTCGGACTCCATCGCCCGACCCCCATATATCAGAAGTCG
Source organism: Camelina hispida (assembly GCA_023657505.1). Taxonomy (NCBI): domain Eukaryota; kingdom Viridiplantae; phylum Streptophyta; class Magnoliopsida; order Brassicales; family Brassicaceae; genus Camelina; species Camelina hispida. Next base: position 7,072,544 of record CP094636.1, on the reverse strand, counting down.
ATTGAATTCCACGTCTAGCTCCCGCACTGACCACATCCCCTGAGATAACTGAAGCAACTGCACCTCCAACCGGTCTAGTGTCTCACGGGGAAAATACTTGCGGTTGAACTCCTCCACAAAATCAGCCCAAGTCATCTCCCTCTGCACCCTCCTAGCAGCCACTGATATCCACAACACGTGTGCATCACCAATCAGGTTGTCGACCCCTATGTTCACCCAAAACTCCTAAGGACATATGAGAGACTGAAAGTTACGTTACACTCTCGCCATCCACGCATCTGCAGCGGTAGGGTGAAAACCACCCGAAAACTGCTCAGTATTGATGTTGCCCATCTCCCTCAGCGTATTGACACAATGAGAATGAGCTCATGCATCCGTAGCCACTGGCTGCTGCACCTCCACCGCCATTAGCGGTACTACCTAAGCCTAAGCTGGTACAACTCCCGACAACCGCTCTAATAGTTGTGTCAACAAGCTTGCCAGGTCAACACCTCCTCCAGGGGCCCCACCTGCTGGGACTCCCGCACCCAGAACCCTAACATCACTGAACAACCCAGCACCGACACCGCCTACACCGACTCTCTCAGCGCCTACGATCCTATCAGTACTTCCACCGGCCACACTCATGAACCCCTTCCAGAAGCCCTGCAACTCGCCAACACCCTCAGCTGTCATACTCTGATCCATGATATCACTAACCGCTGGGCCTCTGCCCCTACCACGACTACGACCACATCCGTGTCCATGACCACCAACCGCACAACCTCTAGCCATTCGCACTACCATGAACAGAAGGCTAAGCAAGCAATCTAACAGTACCCAAGACATAACTCACCGTGGAATCACACTGTAAGCTCAAAGAGGATGTTCTAGGACTCCATGCTACACATAATTGACTAAATCACATAATCAATCAAGCATGCAATTCCTAAACATAAACAACAGAAACCTAGTGAACCCGAACCTAGAACAGTAAGGGCTCTGATACCAAACTGAAACAATCCGACCCATTTTTTTTAATATTCATTAACTAGTTGTCCCATACCCACTAGCCACCTAACCACATTCAAACCAAACAACGAAAATAACCAAAAGATACCATTAAAATAATAACCATTAAATAATAAACCAATAAACCAATAACAATAATAACCCAACAAGCAGAATCATAAAACATCAAACCAGCAACCTAGCAATGTTGTAATGATCCAACTCTAACAACCTTACATAAGTTAAACCACATCAACGAGCCACTAGAACATCCTCCTCTTCATCGCCTTGATTCCACGATCACACTTTGTCTTTACCTGCACCACCACACATATGAGATGCGTGAAAATTTTATAAACACTTAGTGCAGCAATCCTCCCATCTACTGTGCTATACACACAAGCAGTTGAGATAACTCTAACCATCAAACAACAATCAACAAACAAAACAAGACAACTGCATAGACCGACACCAACCAATTCATCAACCGACACCAACTGGGTTGCATCGATCGATGCAAGACTCACCTGCATCGACCGACACTAACACTGCATCGAGCGACACTAGCACTGCATCGACCGATGCATTCTCGACATTTCATGAAATCCCTAGTTGCATCGACCGACACCTCAACATGGCATCAACCGATGCTCCTAGGTCAATTCGCGCTGTCCTCGCATTGCATCGATTGACGCACATGCCAAGCATCTTCTTCCCCAAAGCTCCTCGCCGGATCTCCGTTCCTAAACCACCAAAACACGATCCAATGCCACAAAGAAGCCTCTCAAAGCCTCAAGTGACACATAAACACTTTAACAAGCCAAGGAATCAACAACATAACACATAAACACGAAAATTAGAGAAATCTTAAGCTTAGATAAGTCATGGTCATGCACTCACCTTTGCCGAAGAAAATTTTGACTTAAAACCGACAGATCTACACTCCTAGCAAGCCCCTACAACGATCCCAACTACATGTCTCTCCAAGAACAGCCACAAATCTCTCAAAAATTCACCAACACCTCAAGAACATCTTCGCTCTAAAAACAGCTAAACTCGGCTAAAACCACAAACTTCTCTTTAATTACGCGACTTAAGGGTTTCCTAACCCAAATCACAGCGTTTAACTTACTCGCTTCGCGACCAAACTGGCCTTGCATCGATCGATGTTACAGGTTCACGGGTGTTACACCTTAGAGGCATCACTCTCTTGAGGCAACCGAACTGTACTTAGAGGGTCTGATCTATGTGCTGCGTCCAAACCTAATGGCTCTTGTGAGATAGCATACAACCTTAGGGTTCTAATTTCACTAACCAACGACTTCATAACCTGCTCTTGAGCTAACGCCGCCCGCTTCCTACTCAGAGCATCTGCAACCAAATTAGTTTTACCGGGGTTGTAAGCTATATCCAGATCAGAGTCTACAACTAATTTCATCCAGCGCTTATGTCTCAAATTCAACTCAGGCTGAGTGAAAATATACTTCAGGCTCTTATTATCTATATACACATGTACCTTTCCGCCATAAAAATAAAACCTCTAGATATTTAAAGCAAAATCACAGCTGCCATCTTCAAGTCATGAGTAGGATAATGGCCCTCATGCTTCCACAATTGCCGCGAAACATAGGCAATAACCTTCTCCTGCTGCATCAATACACACCCCAAACCAACTCAAGAAGAATTTGTATACACCACGTATGACTTATACTGCTCCAACAATGTCAATACTTGTGTACTAGTCAACATCTGCTTTAGGCTTGCGAAAGCCCCCTCACACTCCGATGACCATGATATGTTCAAATTTACTCTAGTATTAAGAGATCATTGTAGTATTTAGGGATCAAATTCACGAGGACTCTAAACTCACACAATAGATTTAATAGTCTTTTAATTATGCTAAACAGAAATATTGTAATTAAATTGCAGAAGTAAAGAGTTCTGAATCTCTCTGAAGAAGCCTTGATTCTTCTCTCAAAAGTTGCAGGGTAAATAAAGAATAGGTCTAAACAATGACCTAAAAATCCAATATATAGTATAAAACACGACTTGGGCCTTAATTGCAAATATAGATAATTTTAGGGCCGAATTGGGAAATCCTCAGAACTTCAAAAAGATGCACAATTCAATTGCCGTCAGAATGATGTGTAGCTTGACAACAGGGGTTGCATAAATCGGTGCTCTACACCAATTTTGGTCTCCAAGTTCGATTCTGCTGCATAGCTCTTCTAGATGCTCCAAAGTGCTCCAAATCACTCATAAATGCTCTATTTCGTGCCAAATAGCTCATAGTCCTACAAAGACTCAAAAAGACCCTAAAGAGCAAATCAAAAGACTCTAAAAGCACACTTATGTCATGGTTAAAACCTGTAAAAACTATGATATATCAACTCCCCCAGACTTAGTCTTTGCTTGTCCTCAAGCAAAACAGCACCTCAACCTGAAAAAAGAGGTTTGAAAACGTGGAAATCACTCAACCGCATGAAACTGCCCTTCGTACTCTTCATCGTGTTGACCCTTAGAACTTACTTCATATACCATGTCAATGAGATGCATCAACATTCTTTAGTCAAATCCCACAATCCTTTGGAATCTCTGGTCTTACAATTGTTATTTCATTACATAGGTTTAAACAAATAAAGGTGACTTCTTACCATGGAAATATCGATCATTGGAATATGGACTCTCTTTTTGCCAAGACATTCTTCATAAATCTCCTTTCTTCTCTCTTTTCTCACTTTCAGGGGTCCATTCTCCCTAATTTTCTAGGGTATGATTTTTTTTATCAACCCCTTGCTATATTTTGTCTCTATGCAGGTTTCCATGAGATTCGAAGTATGCACGGATTTACACGGCATCCCTTGGCTCACTTATATCGTCATTTTGTTTCTGATCTTTCTCTTCTTTTTTTTAGAGTATTGAAGGGAAGAGAGAGGGGACACATACTTGTAAAGAAGTGCAATGTCTTGTATGGCTCAAAGTAGAAGTCTAGTCCATTGTATTCCAACTCCAAAGGTAAGAGATCAAGTCCATTTAAAATCCTGATAAAAGTAGATATAACGTTAGTTCAACCAGATATCCATCAAAGAACAAAAACCATGAGCTAGAATCAAAGAACAGTAACTGCCCCCCCCTGTAACGACCCGGAACCTCGGTAACGGAATTACCGAGAGTTTCCGAGAAATCAGTGCCGAGAGTGCTGAGAAATCAGTGCCGAGAGTGCTGAGAAATCAGTGCCGAGAGTGCCAGAAATCAGTGCCGAGAGTGCCAAAGAATCAGTGTCGAGAATGACCGAGAAACGGTACCAAGAAAGACCGAGAGTCAGTATCGAGAGTTACCGAGAACTAGAGCCGAGAGATACCGATACTTAATATCGAGGAATACCGGTAACCAGTGTCGAGGAATGCCGATACTTGGTATCGAGGATTGTCGAAAGAATGCGGTAGCCAGCGATGATAGAGTCCGACGGTAGAACCCGATAAGTTATGGGGACTGGGTATGGAAATGGAGAGTTCGAGACTACTGAAGTAGTGAACAGACGTTTGAACTGAAGAAATGGAATCCCAAGTTTACAGTGATCAGATCATTCAGGCTTGCAAGTTTCTGGATGAAAATTGGGGATCTTTGGTTCTGGCGAAATGGGTCTGTAAATTATCGAAGAAAGAGGTGAGAGGTTTCGGTACTTAGTCCGAGAGACAGTCTGAGTAAAATAGGAATGAAAGTCCTAGTGATAGTGATAGTGATAGTCATAGTATAGTGATAGTGATAGTGAAGCGATAGTGATAGTGAAGTGATAGTGATAGTGAAGTGAACTATCCGGAAATGGTTGCATCGGTGATCGATGGACCGGGCCGATGGACAAGGTGGCATGGACTGGACGATGGGCCGATAGAGGGCCTAAAGGACTCGGTATCTTGCGGAGATTTAAGCCGACTCACGGGTAAGGAAACCCGAGAGAAATGGAAACTCGCGGTAAATGGAAGGGTGATCGGATAAGGATAGATGCGAGAATTATGGGAAGTTATGGGCAGTGAGAGTTATCGTTCTATGGCAACTTAGGGCGGTTCGTGGATCCTATATAAGGGATAAAACCCTTAGAATTTCTCTAGTTTCGCATAAGTATCTGAGAGCCGCCGCAAGAGAGAAAGAGGAGAGTTTCCGTCGAGCTTAAACCGAGAGAGAGATCCTAAGCCCAGAGTCAAGAAAGGAACGGTAAGTGTCCTTCCACCTTGATCCGTCGATGGTTATGGAATATATCTCGGATACTAATTGTATCAATCTGTCCGTGTAGAAGCGGGGATCAGATCCGAGCATAGAAACCGAGAGTTCAACACCTTAGGTCGATACCGAAGGTGAGTGCGTGACTGTTGCCGAGTTCCATGGTTGATTCTCTTGACCTGTGGTTTATTTGGTCTTATTGATTGCTTGTCTTTATGGTTATGGTTTGTATTGCAATATGAATGATGGTTGGTCTAAGCGATTTAGGCGACTATCCTATGGAATTTGATTGACTTGCGTGACTTGATTGGAATATACCCTGTGTTAGTTTGAGATCGTTGAACTGAGCCTAGTGAGACGGGATGACCGCTCCACTAAGTAAACTTTGTTTGCTTACGCCTCCTTTTAATGGACGCATGAAAAGATAGGTCCGATGATCGGGATTTTAGTGGCTGATCAGCTTGTGTGACAGTGGCTGATCAGCTTGTGTGACCGACACCAATGCAGAGCATTGTTTTCCTGGGATCACCAGCATGAATCTCTGTCTCCATTCGCCTCTCACTTGACCAAGGCATCCAAAAGAGCGAAACCAAACCATAGAGACACGAAAGTCACACAAACATTCAAGAGAATCAATCACACAACTCATAGAAACACAAAACAGAGAATCTCATGCTTAGATCAGCCATGATCATGCACTCACCTCTTAAACAGGAAGTTTCAAACCAAAAAATGACGAACCAACATCACAGGAAGCCTCCAGCACGTTCCTATCCTCAGATCACCACTCCACAGGAACATATCTCTCAAAAAGTAGCTTACAACTCTTAGGAGCACTTACATAACATTTCTCTTTCTTTTCTCCCTAAGAACGATAATGAGTGGCTACAGAACCCTCAACCCGACCTTTTCCCTTAAATATCCCAGTTTAGGGCTTCCCAAACCCAACTGACTGAACCGGAAAATAATGTTTTCAACCGACACCTTCCTTAATATCGATCGAAACCCATCCCAAAACCATGGAAAATAGTTTGCGGATGTTACGATTCTCCCCCACCAACATAGATTTGTCCTCCATTCTCAAATAATCATCGGCCAAGGACTCCCGTGCAACTATCTCTGCGGCCCGCACTTCTTTTGACCGATCCAGGAAGGTTACCTCCAGACGATAGACTCACGTTCCGGATATTATTTGCTCTCAACTTTTAGACTTTCCTTACTAATTGTTCTCAACCTTGAGTTTTTATTGGCTCCTCATCAGGCCTTAGTCTGCATGCCATAGTATTGGCTCATCATCTGGCATAAGCCCGCATACCATATAAATATAAAACAAATCCAATATTCTTCTCTCGGGCTGCCACCCTACAGCGCACGTCCGGATCGTCATCCGAAGTCGATTTACCTATCATAATATCAAGTCACAAAGTCTCAGAATTGGTACTAGAACAACTAAATCTCTCCAAAGATTCGTTCAGGACAACCTGTCCTTGGAGCAAACAATTATGAACACATCTGAGTCCTATCTCCTGATTAGGTCTCCGTCATGTGGCTCGCGTAAAACATCACAATGTCTTACTAACCACATATTTCCTCACTGGAATACCTCATGACCACACAAGGATAACCAAAATGCCACAAAATCCGCCACTAAGGCCAACAAATGTCCTAAACAGGACCGCCACCAAGGCTAAACAAATGTCTAAACAGACCTCTACCAAGACCAAACAAATATCCTAAAGAAGACCGTCAATAAGGCCAAACAAAAATCCTAAAGAAGACCGTCAATAAGGCCAAACAATTGTCCTAACAATGACCGCCACCAAGGCCACACATCCCGAAAGACCATCACAAAGACCACACATCCAGCAGGACCGTCACGAAGACCACATATCCCAACAGACCGCCTAAATAGGCCACACATTCTGAAGGATCGTCACAAAGATGATATGTCTATATTTTGTCTCTCCTTAGCATGTATTTATCATGCATTTAGCTATGATAACTCATTATTTTGCATCATTTTTAGTCTTTTTTGCATAGAATGCATACTTAGGTAGTTCTGCATAAATTATGCACTGCATTGTGCGTTTTAGAGTATTTCAGGTATTCAGGAGAAGTCTAGACTGTTGGAGCCGAATGAAGCGTTAGCACCACTCCCAGGACTCAAGTCAGGACTCACGTCATGCGACTCCAGACATGTGACTCCAGGATTCAAGTCATACGACTCGAGACATGCAACTCGATCGACGCTCCTAGGACTCACGTCATGTGACTCCAGACATGCGACTCCAGGATTCACGTCATGCAACTCCAGACATGCGGCTCGACCGACGATCCCAAGAGAGACAACATCCGCACTCGACCCATAACAACTTGAATGGATGTCATCCCACTCGACCCACCATGCCTGGAAGAGATGGCATTTGACTCAACCGACCATGCCAGACATGCGACTAGAACGACCTGTCTCGCAAACTTCAGAAGATTCCCGACCCGCCTCTCTATCTTGTTGTTTTATGTTTTAGGACTTTCCATCTTTTGCTATAAATACTCTCTTAAGTCTTTACCCAAGGGATATTGTTTTTACCTTAAGGTTTATCTGTAGCCACCTAAAACGTTTTTCAGATTTTGTAATCCACATATCTCTGAATTTATTTGGTTTTTGCATTGGATTTCTTCTAGAAAGTTGTTCATCTCATTTTTGTCTATCTGATTATGCTTGATTTAATGTTTTCTCAGTTTGTATTCTTGGTGATGATGATTTCGGGATCTGAGTAGTGTTAGAGTTTTGAGGATGGGATAGATTAGGGGGAGAATCTTAGTATATAGGGTGTTTAAGTTAAGATTCGTATGATTCTCTTCTGGACTAGAGTTAGAAATACTAGTTTCTCTCTGATCAATTGGAACTAGGTCTTAGAAATTTCTGCACCCAAAAGGTGTTTGATGAAATGTCTGACCAACTAGTGTCAGAGACTTACATTCCTAGCCTAAGAGATTAGTTGTCTAGGGTGTTTGTTAACGTAAGTGAACTTGTTTGTCATGTCTCCTTGATCATATTTTTCTAGCGAGAGCTAGGTTTGGAAGTGGTTGAGTCTGAGTAGCTTATGTCAAGAGATTGGATTAGCTAAGTTGTGATGTTCATTGTCTAGGGATAGTTTTCTTGTGGCATGTTAAACACTCTGTAGACTAGGAGACTCTTCCAACATCAATTACTCCCATCCTTAGGACTTCTATCTTTCTGATTGTTATTGCATTCATGAGACAGTTTATGTTCTTATTGTTCAGTTCATGCTTAGACTTGTTTCTGCTTTTACTTATTCATGTTCGCTTCTTGTCATGCATGTTCGTTTCTAGTTATGTAGTTCATTTTTGTTTTGCATTCTGATCATTCTAGGATTGTTAGATATAAAACCACTCTTTGAATTGGCTTATTTTGTGATTGCTTGATTGCATCTTGAGTGATAGCATCATCCCATTTGGATTGACACCTTTAGTACTACAACAACATAAGGTTAATTGAACCTGCTAGGATAGACATACAAAAATCTTAGTATCAAAGGACCATACATCCCGAAAGACCGCCTAAACAAGCAACAATGGCTAAAGAGCCCGCCACAAAGGCCACATAATTGGCTAAAGGGACCGCCATAAAGGCTGCACAATGTCTTAAAAGACGGCCACAAGGGCTACACAATGACTTAAAAGTCCGCCACGATGGCCACACATGCGCCACCAAGGCCCACAACCACTAAAAATGGACAAATTCGAACTCGCATAAAAATTTACATTTTTAGAACTTTTCACTTTTGGAAACTTTCCACTTCTAGGAACAAGCTTCACTTAAAACATGTATCCCAAACACCATCTCATCTTGGTACTTAGACCAACCACCCCTAGGCGACCAAGTATCAAGAGAGATGGGATGGAATACACCATTCCGCTTCAGCCACAGACTCCACCTCACCAACAACCAAAACGACAACTGGGACCAAGGTTAGACATGCTCAAGCCTTGGCCTGCTTCTCAAACCACTTCTTGAACCTTGCCTCATCCTCGCCTCTGGCTCCCTTGTATGCTCCTGAACACCATCACAGTCCCAGAAGACTCTCATCAAAGGAACCTTCTTCCCCTAAAGTTCTTTGACTCTCCTCTCGAGAACCCTCACTGATCTCGCCTCCAAAGTAATGTTGGGCTGAAGATCTTCAGCAATCTTAGCCCACAACTGATACTCCTCGTGAAGACACTTGCGCAATATCGACACATGGAAGACCTTGTAGAATGCACGCATAACATTAGGCAACTCCAGCCTATATATAACCGGTCCCATCCCCTCAACCCCTATGAACGGGCCCATGTACCTTGGACTCGGCTTAGTCTCTTACAATGACCTGTTTAGACCCTACAACATGTCCATCTTGAGGTACACTCTATCAACCACATGAAACTCAAGATCATTCCTCCTCTTATCAGCATAACTCTCCTGCTGATCTAGAGCCTCCTTCGTGCTCAGCTTCAGAACCCGAATCTTCTGCAAGGTCTCCTGAACAAATCTGCACCATATATGCTCCTCTCTCCCACCTGAGTCCAGCATTATGGTGTACGACATGACCTCCCGTACAATGCCTCATAAGGAGTCATCCCAATACTCGCCTGGTATATGTTGTTGTAAGAAAACTCTACCAAGCTTAGATGATCAGACCAGTGACCACTCTGATCCAGCACACACATCCTTAACAAATCCTACAAAGTCTGGATCGTCCTCTCTGACTTCCCATTCTCTAGAGATGATAGGTTTTACTCATATGCACTTTAGTATCCATCTCTACCTGAAACGCACTCCAAAACACCAAAGTGAACTTGAATCCCTGTCATACACAATACTAGCAGGAACACCATGCAATCTGACTATCTCCTTCACATATCCCCCATAATCTTCCTCATGGCCAGAAAATATGCCAACTTAGTCAACTGGTCCACAATGACTCAAATCGTATCAAAAGTATGAGACAGTGGCAATCCTAACTTAAAATCCATCGTGATCATGTCCCACTTTGAAACAACCCGACCTTTTTTTTTAACTATATAAAATTAAATATCCCATAATATCTAATTATAACCAACCAACAACCCATCATACATAGCGGAAGACACATCAAACCAACTCCCATATACTACAACACAATACCAATCATAACCGATATAAACCAACAACCTAGCATGCTACTAAACCAGGTTCCAACAACATAAATATAGAGAACAACAACACAAAACCGAGACCCTAGATCATCTTCATCCTCATCGCCATGATTCCACGATCATACTTTGCCTTTACCTGCATCACAAACAACAATTAAGACGCATGAGTATTATCACAAATACTCAGTAAGAAATTCTCCCATCTACTGAGCTATACACACAAGCAATTGAGAATCTCCAATCAACAAACAACAAATAACAATCAAACCAGGCAACAAACGAAGTTCAGACGCTGTTGAAGGATGGTGTCGGACGACACTAGGAGAGTGTCGGACGACACTAGGAGAGTGTCGACATTATCTGAAAACCCTAGTTCGCGTCGATCCACACCTTTACATGGCATCGATCGATGCTCGTTAGGTTTCTCACACCATCCTTGCATTTGTGCCGACTGACACAGTCTTTGTAATTGTAATTCTAGCATGCGTCAAATTTCATACGAGAAGAACAACTATTATAGAAATTGCATTAATTTAAAGTTGATAAATACATATATAACATAGCGGCAATACTGATTAACTAGTTATTGTAATTTTTTTTTCTCTAGCTGCTTTATTTTTAGATATAAATAGTTTATTGTATGTTTTGAAACATAATACTGAAAATAATGGCAAATATGATTTTTTTTGGCAAAAATGTGATGTTGTATAAAGTGTCAAAGTGATTGCTTTATTGATGTTTCGAAACTCTTCATCAAAGATGACATCTCTACATTTTCATCGTTGATGTACCTGTAAAATTTTCAAAACACATGTAAAACTATTAAACATAACATTGATTTATAAATAATTATAAATATCCTATATATCATCCTGATCTAGAGATAAACTTACATGACAAAATAAAACCTAGAAGAGTCAAAAACAAAACGTTTGTCTTCATTTTAATAGAAATTCAATAATGACTTAGAGTATGTATATCAGATAAATTTGCTAATCGTGTAAAGTATATGTTTGTTTTCAAGTACTTCAATTTTATAGGGTTACATTTATAGGTTCTGTACATAAATATGTTACAAGGTGTTAATGCTCTAAGCGACGTTTTAATTTGTTGTAATTCTATATTAACATTTTTGCAGCAGTTTTAACAAAGAAGGCTTGGAGTTACGAAGTATTTACATCTCATGCCATTGTAATTAAGACATTATAAAATAAAAATTTGAAATAAGTAAAAATCGGGTATGGAAATAAATGTTTTCCTAAAATGTCTGAACAAAATCAATTTCTATTTTACTTTTTAATTACAAGTTTTAAATGTTTTAATGAAAAAAAAAACTATAATATCTTACCTTTTTCAATGTCGATTTTCCATAATTTGTTTAGCAAATTTATTTGCAAAGATTTTGCAAAATACTAACTGATTTCTATCATACATGTTTTGCTTTTATAAGTTGTTTAATGTTTTCTATGTTAAAATGGATAGAGCAATTGCTGTCAAAATAGATAGAACTAACAGAATGGTATATGTTTTTTTGACTAAAAAAGATGTGTCATTTATAGAGTTATGATGTCAAATACAAATATATCGTGTTAAACAATTTAAATATTAAGTACATCAATTTTAGTTCTATATGAGTAATATCAAAAATGTATTTACATCTCATGCCATTGTAATTAAGACATTTATAAAATTAAAATTTCAAATAAGTAAAAATCAGGTATGGAAATAAATGTTTTACTAAAATGTCTGAACAAAATCAATTTTTATTTTCCTTTTTAATTACAAGTTTTAAATGTTTTAATGAAAAAAGAAATTATAATATCTTACCTTTTTCAATGTCGATTTTCCATAATTGTTTAGCAAATTTATTTGCAAAGATTTTGCAAAATGCTAACTGATTTCTATCATACATGTTTTGCTTTTATAAGTTGTTTAATGTTTTCTAATAGGTAGTAACCCGTGCTACAGCACGGGAAAAATATTTTTATATAAATTTTAAATTTGTAAAATGACTAAAAATTATATTAATCCGGTGCTATAGTACATGTGCATTAGTGTTACTTTATAACGGGAAACACGTCACAGTCCCACCCCATCACTCACGTTCAAACCCATCTCCTCTCGTCCTATCTCATCCCGTCTCATCTTTTATCGTCTCATCCAGTATGGTCTCGTCCCGTCTCGTCTTATACCCGTCAGAATTTTTTATCTTATGTTCTGTTCCTTTTAAATAATTACTCCTTAGACAAATTTTTACTAAAAGAGATTGTGTAAGAAATTTAGATGGGATACCAGAGTTCTAAGTTGAATATTTTTCTATTTAGTTAGTTGAAATTTTCAAAAAAAATTATAATTTTTAAAAATTATATAATTGTTTTCAAAAACACTAAAATTCTCAAAGTGTTCTTACCAAAGTGATTAATTACGTGTTGCATAGTCAATCCTTATCCAAATTAGTGAAAGCTTGATACTTAAACTTTTAATATCTTGAATTATTCCAGCGATAGAAATATCAATCTGTTCATCATTCAATATCTTTGTGAGTGTTTCATTGTCTCCTTCAAATTCAACAGTTGTTAGTCCTCTAATCCATGTCTGTTGTACCGCGACTAGAAGTGCTTTTGCTTCTGCTTCAAGAGCTGATGATACCCTGCCTGTTTTTGATGCTCCCCATCCTAAGGATACGCCATTATGTTCTCTGAGTATCCAACCACTTTTGGACTCATTTGTATTATTGTCGAAAGCAGCATCATAGTTACATTTTGTGTAAGGTGTCATTGGATGCGTCCACATACTTATTGATCTTGCCCTTTGAATGTTATTTTTGTTCGGTGTTTTCTCCAGGAGTCTGAGCCATTCCCATATATCTGCCATTCCCGTATATCTGATTGTTCCCGGTTTATCCTGAATGCCTTCAAATATGAATGTATTTTGACTCTTCCAAATATGCCATAATTGCCAAAATGGATGATATCTATTGTTTAGGGAATTGGTTTTATCACTGTGATATCCAAGTAAATCCTCAATGAAGCATTCAACATTTGTGTAATTGATAGCAAAAAGAGAAGTAGGCAAATTAGTTTGTAACCAAATCGATTCAGCAAAAGGACATGAAAAGAGGATATGTTCTATTGTTTCATCTGCTTGAAGGCATCTTGGACAAATTGGGTCCAGGTTAATACCACGGCTCTTCAAACGTGTAAGTGTTGGCAAAGATTGGGATATAACACGCCAAAGGAAGTGTTTCAGTTTCGGTAAAATGTTAAGTCTCTATATCTTCTGCTTTAAGATAACTGATCCATAAGGAATTGGTGGAAGTCCATTGGGGTGATTTGGATCATGCATGGTTAACCAGTAACCAGAACGTACTGTATAGCTTCCCGATTTATTATAGTGCCATATGACTTTGTCTGGATTTGGGGTGCGTGTTAGATAAGTATTGAGGATGTGTTCTTGGTCGTTTTCTTGTATTTCATTTCTAATTTTTCCCGTATTCCAAAAACGATAATCGACATTTTTGCATATGAAGTCCCCAAGATTAGATTCTGAGTTTGTTATCAAACTACACGCAGGCTTTGGTGGATGAGCTGCAATCACATTATCAATACCTATTCGAATGCTTTTTCCGTCACCAATAGTATAACGGCACCCGAGTTTAATCACTTTTAACCCTTCAAGAATTGAAGCCCACCCATATGATTGGTTAGCTCGCTGGCGTGCATCAAGAATGCACTCATCCCTATAATATCTACTTTTATAAACCTTTGCAAACAAAGAGTTTGGGTGCTGTAGTAATCGTCATGCTAACTTAGCAAGTAAAACGTCATTGAATTTTTCTAGATCCTTGAAACCCAATCCACCCTCAGATTTTGGATGCTGAAGACGCTTCCAAGCTATCCATGGGAGTCCTCTGTTTTGATTGCCCTTTTCCCACCAAAAGTTTTGTAAAATGCTATCTATCTCTGATATTATGCCTTGAGGGAGTTTAAAACATAACATTGAATAAACAGGCATTGCCATTGCCACCGTTTTGATAAGTATCTCTTTACCAGCAGGTGAAAGGTGACGTCCTCGCCAAGTAGATTTTCGTTCTTTTACTTTGTCAATGATGTAACGAAACATTTCGATCTTTTGTCTGCCAAACTGTTCTGGGAGGCCAAAATATTTGCCTCCTCCCCCATGATTTGGTATCTGTAAAATTTTCTTCAACCTGTTCTGTAGTTGTCCTGGTACTCTTGAGCCAAATGTAATGAGTGATTTGTTAGTCTTTATCTTTTGGCCTGAGTAATATTCATAAACCTCAATGGCGTCTTTTATTGCTTTGCAATTTCTAGCATCGGCTTTGCAAAAGTATAAAGAGTCATCAGCAAATTGTAAATGGGTAATAGGTGGGACTCCGTTTCCTATTCTCACACCACGTATATCACCATCTTTCACTCTCATATTAATCAAATGACTAATTATATCAGCACAGAGTATGAATAAATAGGGTGATAATGGATCTCCTTGTCGAATTCCTCTTTCAGGAACAACCATTCCATGTGGGATGCCATTGATTAAGATAGAATAGTTTACAGACCGAACAGAAGCCATAATCCATTGGATCCATTTTTTGAAAAGCCAAATAGCTGCATTGTTGTTTCTAAAAAGTCTCATTCCACCCTATCATAAGCTTTAGTTACATCTGTTTTAATGGCCATATAGTTTTGGGATACTCTTTTTCTTGATTTTAAAGAATGCATAACTTCATGTGCAATCATGATATTGTCAGTGACCAATCTCCCAGGTATGAATGCAGCTTGAGTATTAGAAACAATGGAATCAAGATGCTTTTTAAGCCTATTAACAAGACATTTGGAGATAATCTTGTATAAAACATTGCGTAGTGCAATAGGTCTATATTCTGAAAGCATTGCAGCATCGGTTGTCTTTGGTATAAGACATATATTAGTATGATTTTTGGATGACTTCATGTAAGCAGTCTCAAAAAATCTTTTACTTCCTTTGTGATGTCCGGACCTATAATTCCCCAATATTCTTTAAAGAACCGAGCTGTAAGACCATCTGGTCCAGGAGCTCTATCATAACCAATATAGGAAAGGGCTTCATATATCTCTTCAATGGTAAAGTCTTTTGTTAGGTCGGCATTGATATCTGGAGTTACTGTTGCTGGAAAGTCACCGAAGTCTATTGGCGAGACTGGTATTCTGCTTGATGTGTAAACAGAGGAAAAATATTTTTGTGCGTGTTCACCAATGCTCTGATCGCCACTGTAGATATTGTCATCTGCATCTTTGATGAAGGATATTAAATTTTTGGCATATCGAATTTTGGTACTTGCGTGAAAGTAACCAGTATTTCGATCCCCACATTGTAGCCATCTCTTTCTGCTCTTTGTGTGCCAATAATACTCTTCATCTTTGTATGCCCTGCTTAGTTCATCTTGAAGTCTAGGTATGTGCCTTCGATGGTACCTATTAGTGCTTTCCATGGCTTTATTAAGCTCCTTTTGATAAAATTCTATCCTCTTTGCCGAGTTGAGATTAGCATCATGTTTTCTTCTGGCCATCAGTCGTCTGCAGGAAGTTATTTGGTCGCATATTGAAAAATAACTTTGCTTCTTACACTGGTTCCATCCTTTTTCGACAGTTTGAGCAAAATTTTCTATTTTTGTGAGACGTCTATCAAAACGAAAAGGTTTGGTTGTAGTTTGTTGAATTGGATCAATGTTAGTGAGAATAGGTTTGTGATCTGATCCATTGAATTTAAGAAACTCTGCTTCTGCATTTGGGAACAAAACCCCCCATTCCGAGTTGATCATCACTCGATCCAAACAGCATTTTATGGTATAATTGTGTCTCTCCCCCACCCAGGAGAACTTATCCCCTTTGGCTTTCAAATCACCTAGATCACATGCGGCTATCATGTGGTTGAAACTACGGAATGTCCACGCATCTCTTGGAGGTCCACCAACCATCTCAGAGTTTCCTCTTATTTCATTAAAATCGCCTGCAATCATCCAAGGACCTGAACGAGTAGTACCAAGATGTTCAAGACAATCCCAAAAGAAATGGCGTAAACTTGGATTTGGGTTACCATATACACCTGAAAAATAAAAGTCACTATTATTATAGTTAATGTGCGAGTCAATAATACGTTCATCTTGATACAGAGTAGATAACTTTACATCATCAGCCCACATCAAGGCTAAACCACCACTCCGACCACGGGGGGGGGTTCAGTTACAACATTATTATAGCCTAAAACAGAAGCAAAGTTGCAAACTACATTACTAGCGTTTAGAGTTTCACATAAAAACAAGACATGTGGTTTTAATATTCTACATAAGCGTTTTAATCTAGATTGTGTCAGCGGCGCACAGATCCCCTGACAGTTCCAGGAGACGACTCTCATGGAGGCTCTGAGGGAACCGGCCCCCTCGCAGCTCTGTCCATACAGTTTTTGATGCTTGAAGAAGCTTCCCACTCAGCCTTACTCCTCTTAATCTGACACAGGACCGTCAGATCGTCATCAGCTTCACATTGTTGGTAGTAGTACTCAACTTCATCACTCTTACGCTTTCTCGACATTGATTGTGTAGCCTGCTCATCAGTAGGTTGCGAGCTTTTTCTGTTAAACTTCATCAGTAAGTAACGGAGTCGCTCTGCAGTGAGTTCCGTGTCTTCAAAGACACTTGGAGAGGAGGAATCATCAGACTCTGTTATTAGAAATTCCTTGTCTTGTGGATCCCTTTGCAATCCGGGGATATAGCCATCAGGGTAGAGGTCTTGAGTGTTTGTCTCTTCACCGTCTGGAAGGTCAGGGAATTGGCCAGGATGTGGATAATACTCATGCGGGTCAATGTTTTCTGCATCGTCATCATCTCCTGGTGGATTATCATTTGGGGGGTCGTCATTTGGAGGATCATCAAAGGAGAGGGGGAATTCTTTTGCTTCGTGAGTTAAGGCACCACATTTAGAACAAAAGTTCTTAAGCCTTTCATAATAGAACTTGAAAATTGTATTCTCACCGCCAGCAAACTGAAAGTTTCTCATAAAACGCAGAGGCTGGTCGCAATTCCAGTTAACACAAATTCTCACGAATTCAACCAGATTTGCAGTTTCATCGAAATCAATCGCCTCCACAGGGCCAATTTTAGAGCCGGTGTAATCCACCAATGCAGTAGTGAGATATTGGACGGGAATGCCACGCACCTGGATCCAGAATGGAATGAATTTCAGAGTTTCATCCGTTATATTTGGGTACCAACGTTGAACCGACACCATCCATTCGTTAAAAGACCATGGGCCGCGACGGAGTACAAGATTGAGGGTTTCCTCTGATTTGAAGATGAAAAGAGCTTTACCCTCGCCCAGAATATTGCCACGGCATTGGTTAGCAAATCCCCAGATTTTTGGCATTTGGCCTAAAATTACCCTCAGACTCTGCTTTTTTGGATTCAGCACTGAGACGATTAAGGAGAATCTGTTTGTGTTGGCAGCGTGGCCACATAGTTCCGGTGGTAATGAGATTGGAGCATCCGCAATACCCAGATCCAGATTCTGAAGATTCTTGCGAAGATTGTCACTCATTTTCGATTGTTTCGTGTACTGGGTTTTCCAATAACAATGGAAAAGTGATCGAATCCCATTGATCAAAGGGGTGTATATATAGTGTTTGGCCCATGGCGGTTTTTGGTGGCGGTTATCAAAAGAGAGAATCAAGGAAAAGAAACTGTCAACAGATAACTGTAACAGACAACAACCGCCAATCCAAAGCCAAAACCTGTTTTTGTTTGTCGGAAAAAGACACCAATTCGGAGAAGGGGGTGGGCGAAGAAGAAGAAATTGGGGATCGCCCATAAAATCGCCCTCAGAACGAAAACTCATGTTTTTTTTTTGCTTTTAGAGATATGCACACGTGTGAACATAAAAAAAGATGTACTGCCAAATTTGCGATTCAATATCGAATAAGCTCATATAGCATGCGTCAAATTTCATACGAGAAAAACAACTAAAACAAACTATTATAGAAATTGCATTAATTTAAAATTGATAAATACATATACAACATAGCGGCTGTACCGATCAATTAGTTATTTTTTTTTTTTCATTTTCTCTAACTGCTTTATTTTTAGATATAAATAGTTTATTGTATGTTTTGAAACATAATACTGAAAATAATTGGCAAATATGATTTTTTAGCAAAAATGTGATGTTGTATAAAGTGTCAAAGTGATTGCGTTATTTATGTTTAGAAACTCTTCATCAAAGATGACATCTCTACAGATATCTACCTTTTTCATAAAGTCTAGGTACACCAACATAACGCGTTTTTATTTGTCATCCCATTTCTTATTCTTTTCATCTAGTATGTGAACATAACATATATTTCTAGTCACTTACATATCACCTAGTGATTTTGTTACACTACAATATTCGGTGTCTTATTTTCAAATGCTTTAATCTTGTTAGTGTTTGATTTATACAAAAAGGTTTCAACATGAACAAATTCAGCCAAAAACATTTTAAATAGAACTTTGGCTTAACTCATTGCTCTTGCCATTTCTACTTCTATTTCATGAAATTCGATCCAGTTTTCTGTGTAGGGTAAGTGATGTTCATATATTTTACCATGTTTTCCCTTAGTTTATTCACATATTTTGCATCTTTTGCTATCCATTTTGACCATTATTGTGTAGCTGTAGCACTAATCATGCATTAGAGTTTAGTTGCATTGCATTTGCATCTTTTCATGCATAATCAGGTGATTTTGGAGCTTAAGGAGCATGGAAGCAATGCTGAGGAGAAGTGAGGCAATCATGAAGGAAAAGCAAGAGAGTTAAGGCTGAAGAACCAAGGTCCAGAGTCCGACCCCACACTCGACCAGACACTCGACCGTGTGCAGAGAGGGACTCGACCGAGTGGAGGAAGGAGAAGAAAAGCCAACTCGACCAGCCACTCGACCGAGCACAGGGTCGAGTTGACCGAGCCGTTGACTATTTTGTCTTTTAGTATTTTTAGGGCTTCCACTCCCTCTCCTATATAAAGCCTTGTACCTGCAGCCACCAAAGAGTCCAGCTTTTTAGAATAGTCAGAAACCTAGTTTTTACCCTTTTGGGAATTATTCCTTTTGCACTTTTATTTTTCTTAGATCTTGTACTCTTTTAAGAGAGAAAACATAAGATTCTTGGATTTTGTTGGTTTCATAACTTTCAAGATATTAAGAATTCGTGTTTGATTCCTTCTTGAGTATTATAGATCTTTGTTTTATCTTTCATTTGATGCAAGTTTCAGTATTTTCTGGGTTTATGACTTTGATGTTCATCATGTGTTCTTGTGAGTAGTAGCTTAGGATCTTGAGGATGGGTTAGGCTGGACTGTGTTTGAGGTTTGTTTGCTTTGGTCAAGCTTGATTGTGGTAGAATCTCTTCTAGGCTAGATGTTCTTAATGCTAATCCTGAACTGAGAGGTTAGGGTTTGATTTCAAGCATCTTAGCATCACACCAATGTTTAAGGAGCATAGATAAGGCTAGATCTAGAGCTTACCATTATGCTTACTAAGAGATTAGAGGTCTTGTTTGGTATGAGACATATTGCTTAATGCCTGCTTGTGTAGATTCTTTTCTTTGTGAGAACAAGTCTAGAGATGCATGAGTTTGATTGTTTCTTGCCATGAGAGTGGATTAAACTTGTCTTAGATTTGTATGTCTAGAGATTAGCTCAAAGTTTGCTTGAGATTTATTGGCCAAAGTGTGATAACCTCATTCATTAGTCCAGCCCATGAATCCCTCCTCAAGGCCTTCCTTGTTTATTGATTTTAAGTCTTAATCGTGCTGTTTGATTGTTGTTTGATTCGTTCTTGTGTTGCTCTGTTTTTCTTGCATTGCTCTGTTTCACGGATTTTCTAGCTCGACCCTGCACTCGATCTACACTCGATCGAGTGCTTGCTCGAGTTCATCCTCAGAACTCTTGTTTATGATTTGTAGTTGTCCTGTCTTATCTCTTGTTTCATTCTGGTTGCATTTCTGTTGCATTTACTTATTGTCCTGTTCATTCTTGTCTTGCATTAGTTCATTAGTATAGTTTCTATTTCTGTTCTAAGCTTTATTTTAGTGACAATCATTCTGTTCCATTTACATTCAGCATATAGTTCTAGTAGTTTTACTTTCTATTCTTTACATTTCATTAATAGGATTGTTAGTGACAAACATCCTTTGCATATTTGGCTTAACTTAGGCTCATATACACATCTTGATTGTTCACAACTCTCAGATTGGATTGACACCTCTTGTACTACAATTGCATAAGAGGAATTGAAATACCCTGCCATCCATTCATTTCATATCTCACTATTGCATACATTCATCAATCCATACCACCAACATATTGTGTTTCAGTAAGTTGCAATTAGATACCTCTCAATGCTGATCCATCCTAAAAACTCTAATATATTTTTTCTCGAAATCATAAGAACCCGAATGCATTTTTTGTTTTGTTATATTTACCATATTTTCGAAACTCTTTAAGGTTGTAAAATATTGTGTAGATATGTACAATTAAGTTACTTAAACTCCTAAATATGTTTCTAAAAGTATTTAAAATATTTTTATTATTTGATTTAAGTAATGATGTGTTTTCTTTTTAAGAATGCTTACCACTTAAGGTTCGAAATGATAATTCACTACTTTAATATAAAAACATGGAAGTATATTAAAATTTTAATATAATTTCTGTCAAAGTATATTTATTAATTTTGAAGTCAAATTACATTTTCTTAATCTTTGTACATTTTAGTGAGAGAGCAACGGCATGTAACTGTTCCTCTAACCTCCCTACATTTACCATAAGCTCTATCTCTTCTCTGACAAGCCCTATTGCAGTCATAACATAAAGCTCTAAAGCCAAACATGCGCAATTGTCCAGGATGTATATAGTCACCCAGATTAAAATCTATAGGAGAGGTCGCTGCTGAATTGATAGGATATATTCTCGCTTCTGAATTAAAAGATTTTATAGTCGTTGATGTACCTGTAAAATGTTCAAAACATATGTAAAACTATTAAACATAACATTGATTTATAAATAATTATAAATATCATCCTGATTTAGACATAAACTTACATGACGAAATAAAAACTAGAAGAGTCAAAAACAAAACGTTTGTCTTCATTTTAATATAAATTCAATAATGACTTAGAGTAAGTATATCAAATAAATTTGCTAATCGTGTAAAATTTATGTGTGTTTTCAAGTACTTAAATTTATAGGGTCATATTTATAGGTTCTGTATATATACATATATGTTACAAGGTGTTAATGCTCTAAGCGACGTTTTAATTTGTTGTAAATGATAATTAAAACTGAAGAAAAAACCATTATGTTTTAAATTTGGCTTTTGTTTCTAAAGTAGAATCGTAACTTCTTGCTAACATCATATCCATTTTTTTTTTTAAGTTTGATTCTCAGGTAAAAATCATAATGTTTATTTTACCATATTTAGCTAAATTATTTATTGTTATATTATTGTTCTACCTAAATTAGTCATTTCTATTGAAATTTGGTTCTATAGAATTTGTTATTTTATTATGCACACTTGCGAACATAAAAAATATGTACCGCCAGATTTGCGATTCAATATCGAATAATCTCATATATAATTGTAATTCTAGCATGCGTCAAATTTCATACAAGGAAAACAACTAAAACAGACTATTATAGAAATGTCATTAATTTAAAATTGATAAATACATATATAACATAGCGGCAGTACTGATTAATTAGTTATTGTTTTTTTTTATTTTTTCATTTTCTCTAGCTGCTTTATTTTTAGATATAAATAGTTTATTGTATGTTTTGAAACATAATATTGAAAATAATGGCAAATATGATTTTTAACAAAAATGTGATGTTGTATAAATTGTCAAAGTGGTTGATTTATTGATGTTTAGAAAACTTTTCATCAAAGATGACATCTGTAACATCTGCAAACCAAAATATGAATTTTGGGGATGGGTGTCGATCGATACCAAGGGTGGTGTCGGTCGACACTAATTTCTGGCTCGACCAGATTGATTTAACTGTCGATTAGGGTTGGTTTTGTTTGAAGAAACCATATAACCAGGTTATTTAAGTGGAAGGTCGACGAAAAGGGTTTTGGGAAGTTGTTTTTGTCGCCGTTCAACAGTTTTGAGAGAGAAAAAGAGAGAAAGAAGTGTTCTTGAGAGTTTGGTGATTTTTGGGAAGATTGCTGGCTTTTCTTGAGAGATCTGAAGCTAGGAGGATGTTGGAAACTTGCTAGGAGGGTTAGATTCGTCGTTGTTGGTCTGAAACTTCCTGCAAAGAGGTGAGTGCATGACCATGACTTATCTATGCTAAGATCTCTATTTTTATGTGATTTTGTGCTTGTGTGATTGTTTCATTTTGTGTTCTCTATGGTTTTTCGTTGCTGCTATGGCTGGGTTTTGCTTATGAGGATGCATGGATTGGATGGGAGAAGCTTGGAGGCGAGATTCAAAGTTTCTGTTCGAAGGAAATCGATGCTCGGCATCAGTGTCGATCAACACCAGTTGGAGCGTCATTTGACACCAACGCGAGGACGATTCGATAACTTTGGCGAGTGTTGATCAACACCATGTGGAGTTGTCGGTCGACACAAACTAGGGTTTTCGGGGATGTCGAGCATGGTGTCGGTCGACACCAGTTGTGGTGTCGGTCGACACCTGATTGCCAGTGTTGGTCGACACCAGTTGTGGTGTTGGTCGACACCTGATTGCCCGTGTCGGTCAACACCCTTCCTTAGATGCGACGGTTGATGCGATGTATATTGTCTGGTTTGTTTTATTGTTTGTTGCTTATGGAATGAAGAGATCTTATTGCTTGTGTGTATAGCCCAGTAGATGGGAGGATTGTCTTATAGAGTTTTTAAAAAATACTCATGTATCTCAATTTGTGTTTGTGGTGCAGGTAAAGGCAATGTGTGATCGTGGAATCAAGACAATGAAGATGAGTATGTTCTAGTGGCTCAAGTGGTTGTTGTGTGGCTTCTGTTAGGTTGGTAGAGTTGAGTCAATAGGATGTGGTTTAGGTTGCTGGTTCTATGATTCGTGTTGTTTGGATTATTGGTTATGTGTTATGAATTATTATTGGTTTTATTATTTATTGGTTATTTATTTAATGATATCTTTTGGTTATTTCTGCTGTTGGTTGAGTGTGGTTAGATGGCTATTGGGTATGATATCACTAGTTTATTATTATTATTATTATTATTTTTAAAAAATGGTTCAGGTCGTTTCAACACCTCTACAAATATCTACCTTTTTTTATAAAGTCTAAGTACACCAACATATCGCGTTTTTATTTGTCATCCCATCTCTTATTTTTTTCTTTTAGTATGTGAACATAACATATATTTCTAGTCACTTACATATAACCTAGTGATTTTGTTCCTCTACAAGATTCAGTGTCTTATTTTCAAGTGCTTTAATTTTATAGTGTTTGATTTATACAAAAAGGCTTCAACATGAACAAATTCAGCTAAAGACATTTTAAAAAGAACGTTGACTTTATTCATTGCTCTTGCCATTTCTACTTCTATTTCATGAAACTCAATCAATTTTTCTGTGTAGGGTAAGTTGCAATTAGATACCTTTCAATGTTAATCCATCCTAGAAACTGTAATAATTTTTGTCGAAATCATAAGAAACCGAATGCATTTTTAGTTTCACTATATTTGAAACAACTCTTCCCATTTTTTCTTTTTATATATCATAAATCTCTAGTGGTCCCATATCCACTAACAACCTAACATTAATCAACAACAGCGGATAACCAACAATACCATTAAACCAATAGAAATCCAACAATGAATAATCCAATAAACCAACAAAATCAATAACCAAATTCCAACATCCTACAATATTCTAGTGACTCAACACTAGCAACCTAACACTAGCTAGACCACAATCAATCAAGCTTCTGGAACACATTTCTCTTCAACGCTTTGATTCCACGTTCACACTTTGCCATTACCTGCACCACAAACACAATTTGAGATGCATGAGTATTGTCATAATCACTCAGTGAGACAATCCTCCCATCTACTAGACTATACACACAAGCAACTGAGATTCCAATGTTAAACAAGCAACAAACAAACAGAAACAAACCAGGGGAAAAAGTGTCAACCGCCTGCTGAAAACATTGGTGTCGACTGACACTGACTATTGCTGCCTCTCAATGTCGACCGACACGCCTCCTTGGTGTCGACCGAAACTGCTCTTCAGTGTCGACCGACACCCCTCCTCGACCCAAAAACCTTGAATCCGACACTCGCCAAGTCTCTGCACCGTATCTTGGTGTTGACCGAAACCACCCACCTGGTGTCGATCGACACCGACTCTGCAGACACGTTCTGGTCAAAGCCGAAAGTCGAATCTCCGCTTCTATCCATCTCGAATCCGTCCAAAACTCGACCTGAAGCCACAGTAAGCTATAGGAATCAAGTAGCTACCACAACAAGCAAGAAAAACACCACAAACAAGCAAAACAAAGGAGATCTCAGGCTTAGATCTGCCATGGTCATGCACTCACCTATTTTGCAGAAATTTTCTGACCAAAAACCAACGAATCCAACCCTTAGAAAGCTTATGCTTCGTTCCTAGCAACAGTTCTCCCCTCCACAGCAACAGATCTCAGAAAACCAGCCAAGAAACACCAAAAAATCTCAAGAACACTCTCTTATTCTCCTTCTCACTCTATGGGAACGACAAAAACTAAGGAGGCAACAAAAATAATTTTTCCTTCTCCCTATATGTCGATTTCCCCCTTAGATACGTCGGTTAGGGATTTTAATTTAACCAAATCGGACCAAATCGACAATTAAAATCAACCCGATCGAACCAGAATTTGTTGGTGTCGATCAACTCTCTCTTGTGAGTCAATTGACACCCACCCCCAAAGAGACTACTTGGCTCGCGGATGTTACAATTCTCCCCCACCAACAAAGACTCAAATCTCGCAGCACCTTCCATCCGCCAAGGACCTCCGTGCAACAGTCAACACGGCCTGCACGTCCTCTGACCTGACTGGACATCGTCAGCAAGGGTTTCCCGTGTAACTGTCGCAACTGCCCCCACACCTCTATCTAAACCCTCAGGGTCTCCCTATAGCCAATATACTCACATCCTAGACGTTAATGCTCAAACTCAATGTTTTCC
The DNA here is from genome assembly GCA_023657505.1 of Camelina hispida. Classification (NCBI taxonomy): domain Eukaryota; kingdom Viridiplantae; phylum Streptophyta; class Magnoliopsida; order Brassicales; family Brassicaceae; genus Camelina; species Camelina hispida. The sequence continues at coordinate 7,046,923 of CP094636.1, read as the reverse complement.
CTGTCCGCGGTCACAACCAACGAATCATTTCGGCTCGCTATCAGGCTAATCGCCTTAAGCTACCACCTCCAGGAAGTCACTCACTCCCCCTCTCTCAGGTTGCAACATTCGAGACATACTGGCTCACAACTATGGTCCAAGGAGTCTCAAAATCCCGCTCTTGGGTCATCACAATAAAGCACGCTCTCGGATCGTCATCCAAAGCAAACATATCACTCCCACTCTGTGGCCACAAAGTCCATCGAGTTATCAGTATCGCATGAGTTGGTCCCACATGATGTGAGTGGAATTTCACTCCAAATCTTTTACCTGAAAAGACCACACGACGACTGAAAGTGCACAGTTAATCAATGTAGTATTTTAGGATCGATCCCACAGAGAGTAATAGCTAATACGAATTGAATTAAAAGAGAAAGAACTATGGCTAAGACTAAATAAGAGATTGGGGGTTTGGTTTTCCTAATATCTATTGCAAGTAAATAAAAGTGGTTAAAACCTATAAGACTATGGCGTTGGGCGTTTTGAGAGTCATCTCAGCGTTTTCATGGTTCTAAGCAATATTAAGTTTCAAGATCTAACAAGTAAATACTAATTTCGGTCTAGGTTCTCAACTACGAAACACTAATGAACTAACAGCTATTATCATAGAATAAAAGTCTAAAGTCTTCATACTTTGTTACTCAACTTACGCAGGCAACGTCGCATGTCAACTAGCTAGTGAAACAAGTTCGATACATTCACCAAACTCCGCAACTCAACTTACGCAGGTTACGACGCAAGGTTTCAGTATAACACTTGTTTGGAGAAGTAGGATAACGCGGTTAGCGTTCCCGTTCTCTAGATCAGCACTTGGTGATCAATCCAAGCACATGCATTAAGATAAAGATGTCCCAAAATAACTCTAATATAGAACCGAAAATAAGATCTCACAACCTAATTGAAGCGAACCATAAATTCCCCTTGAATCACTCCATAAAACCCAAAAAAGTAAACTACTCGCTCATGATGCAAAGAAACGACATTGATATTATAAAGTATATCATCAAAAACGAATCAATAAACAAAAGGGGTTCAAAGGAAACTTCTCTACTTGTCACAAAAGTAACTTAATCCCAAAAACAATGAAAGTATGAGAGGATTGAGTAGAAAGAGAGATGGCAGATCTTCAAGGGTATCGAGAGGGACGAGAGGTTGCGGCTGCTTCTCTGGTCGTGGCTAGGGCTGCTCCCAGAGCCGGCGCCGAGAATAAATGGGCTGCAAGCAAAAAAAAATTTTAGGCCAACAAATTAATGAAAAAACAGAAAACTGCAAAACAGGTGACAGTGAAACTCGAACTCAGTACCTCAACAACAATACCTACACCCTTGACCAACTGAGCTAAAGAAAATTTTTGAGAAATTGAAGGGCGAAATTTTACTTATCCCAAAAACGGCCACAAGTACATGCTTGGCTTGCTTGGCCTCAACGCCGGCTCTGGCTGCTCCAAGAGCTGTTGATGATGCACCCCTTGAAACCTTAGGTCTTGAAGAGTACTTATAGGGTTTGTCTTGGATTAAAGTTTGTAAGGGTAAAAGAGTATTTTCTTCTTGAGTGCAAGGCAAGGGGTGGCGAAAGAGGCTTCTGGACCGTGGTGGAGGCTTGGACCGGGCCACCGTGATGGTTTATGTTCAGGCCTTCAATAAAAGCCCATCGGCTAGATGGTTCTCCTTACCCCAGTTTATAACAGTCTCGGTAAATCGGGCATATCTTCTGGATGGCTGAATGGATTGACTTGATTCCACTTCAAGGAGAAATATGACTCTTCCAGCTTTCCACAGACACAAACATGATATAATTTGAGTTCAGGAAGTTCTTTAAAAGTGGACCGTACTGTAAAGCTCTGAATCTATCTCCAAACATGTTTTTCTTGTCTTTTGGTCATTTTTGCTATAAAACCTGTAAAACCTTCTTGAAACCAAAATACTTGATGATAGACATTTTCTACCTGAAATCTCATCAAAATCTTCCTAAATGCATATGAAAATATAGCTAATATGGGTAAAATAATGATGTTATCACCACATGGCCTTGAGCAAACAAGTCTGATGCCATCGAGTATCTCCCGACTAGATCTACCTTAACACTTTCCATTTCTGGAACTTCCATTTTTAGAAATTTCTATTTTTAGAAACTTTTCACTATTAGCAGTGCGCTTCACGAAATCTCATATCCCGAACACACCTCATCTTGGTACTTAGTCGCACAACCAACCACCCCTAAGCGACCAAGTATCAAGAGAGATGCGATGGAATACTTCATTCTGCTCCAGCCACGAACTTCACTGCTCCAATATCTACAACAGCAACTGGGACCAGGGTAGACTAGTTCAAGCCACGACCAGCTTCTCAAACACTTCTTGAACCTTGCCTTCATCCTCGCCTTTGGCTTCCAAGTCTGCTCCTCAACACCATCATAGTCCCACAAGACTATCATCAAAGAAATTTTCTTCCGCCAAAGTTCCTTGACCCTCCTCTCGAGAACCCTCACTGGCCTTGCCTCCAAAGTTGTTTGGCTGAAGATCCTCATGAATCTTAGCCAACACCTGATAATCATTGTGAAGACACTTCCTCAGCATTGACACATGGAACACCATCTGGAACGCACGCATGACATCAGGCAACTCCAGCCTATATGCCACTGGTCCACCCGCTCAACTACTCTTAACGGACCCATGTCTTTTGGACTCAACTTAGTCTCAGTCAATGACCTGTTCGGACCCCGCAACATTGCCATCTTGAGGTACACTCTATCACCCACCTTAAACTCATGATCCTTCCTCCTCTTATCAGCATAACCCCTCCGCCGATCCTGAGCCTCCTTCATGTTAGCTTCAGAACCCGGATCTTCTCCGAGGTCTCCTAAACAAAGTCTGCACCATATATTCTTCTCTCGCCCACCTGAGACCAACATAGCGGTGTACGACATGGCCTCCCATACAATGCCTTATAAGGAGTGATCCCAATACTCGTCTGGTAGCTATTGTTGTAAGCAAACTCCACCAAGCTCAAGTGATCTGCCCAATGATGACCCCAATCCAGCACGCACATCCTCAGCAAATCCTCCAAAATCTGGATCGTCCGCTCCGACTGACCGTCTGTCTGAGGATGATAGGTTGTACTCATTTGCATCTTTGTGCCCATCTCTGCCCGAAATTCTCTCCAGAACATGAAAGTAAAATTGGAATCTCTGTCAAACACAATACTGGTAGGCACACAATGCAATCTGACTATCTCTGATGAGACCCTCGTATCGGCCGTACCACGGTACGACCGTTGGTACCAATGTCCAGCAGCTAGTGTAGGGGAAAGGGATCTGGTCCAAGACATCAATGTGGCATCAACAAGCTTCCAAGGATCATCAAGGGATCAAGGCAAGGTCATCTAATGGGCGTTTCCAATGGATATCTACCCAACAAAGCCAAGCTCCAACCTTTACACCAAGATTTCATGGCATGCACCACCAATGAAGAACCTTGGGAGCGACCAGCTCTTGGGAAGCTTGTCATGTGTGTCTTCACCATCACGCTAGCGTGAAGGCACCCCTAAGTCATTAGAAGAAACTGTACTCTTTTTCCTACTTTGGGGTTGTCCTAAGTGGGTTTACCGAAGGGGTTTTGACGAGGCAGCGAGCTCTAGTGCATCTCCACTTTGTCTCACTTGGCTCATGCCTTGGAACTGTTCATTGACATGCTAGGAGCCAAGGAGGTGAAGATCCTATCTGCCACGCCCAACCAATGACATGTCATTCCGATCTCCTTCCTTTCCTTTAGTTCTTCTTGAACCTTCTTTTGACCGTTGATGGTCTTTGCTTTGGGTTTACATTTGTTTTTGCTTTTAAAGCCATGTGTGTTTCTTAGCTACTTGCCACGTGGTTCGGGTTTAAGTGATCCCTTATGTAAGCTTGTCTATATAAAGGCATAGATCCTCAGATATAAAGGTTCGACTTGAAATGGAGTTGCATGTATATGTTAACGTTGATAGCCAAAAAAGGGCACATGCAGCTAGTTACTCCCCGGCAACGGCTCCAAAAATCTTTGATGTGTGTTGAATTTCACTCCAAATCTTTTACCTGAAAAGACCACACGACGACTGAAAGTGCACAGTTAGTCAATGTAGTATTTTAGGATCGATCCTACAGAGAGTAATAGCTAACACAAATTGAATTAAAAGAGAAAGAACTATGGCTAATACTAAATAAGAGATTGGGGTTTTGGTTTTCCTAATATCTATTGCAAATAAAGAAAGTGTAAATAAAAGCGGTTTAAAACTATAAGAACAAGGCGTTGGGTGTTTTGGGAGTCATCTCAGGGTTTTCATGGTTCTAAGCAATATTAAGTGTAAGATCTAACAATTAACTACTAATTTCGTTCTAGGTTCTCAACTACGAAACACTAATGAACTAACAAGCTATTTTCATAGAATGAAAGTCTAAAGTCTTTATACTCCGTTACTCAACTCACACAGGCAACGACGCATGTCAACCAGCTAGTAAAACAAGTTTGATACATTAACCAAACTCCGCAACTCAACTTACGCAGGTTACGACGCGAGGTTTCTATATAACACTAGTTCGGAGAAGTAAGAATTCGCGGTAACGCTCCCGTTCTCTAGATCAGCACTTAGTGATCAATCCAAGCACATGCATTATGATAAAGATGTCCCAAAAGAACTCTAATATACAACCAAAAATAAGATCTAACTACCTAATTGAAGCGAACCATGAATTCTCCTTGAATCATCCCATAAAACCTGACAAAGTAAACTACTCGCTCATGATGCAAAGAAACGACATTGATATTACAAAGTATAGCATCAAAAACGAATCAAATGACAAAAAAAGGTTTCAAAGGAAAATTCTCTAGTTGTCACAAAAGTAACTTGATCCCAAAAGCAATGAAAGTATGAAAGAGATTAGAAAGAGTAGAGATTGGTGACTTCAGCGATGGCTTCTAAGAGGAGCTGAGAGAGGACGAGCTTCGATGGCTGTAGAGAATTAAGAGGCACAAAGGAAGCACACCGGAGGCACACTTGAAACCCTAGGTCTTGAAGATTATTTATAGGGTTTTGTCTTGTATTAGGGTTTGTAAGGGTAAAAACATATTTTCTTCTTGACTGCAGGATAAGGGGAGGCGTAGGAGGCTTCTGGACCGTGGTGGAGGCTTGGACTTGGCCGCAGTGATGGTCGCTGGTCAGGCCTTCAATAAAAGCTCATCGGCTAGATGGTTCTTCTTACGATGGTTTATACCACGTCTCGGTAAATCGGGCATAACTTCCGGATGGCTGGATGGATTGACTTCAATCCACTTCGAGAATAAATATAACTCTCTCAGCTTTACATATACACCAAGCACGTCAAAATGTGAGTTCTATAAGTTCTTCAAAAGTGGTCCGAACGGTAAAGCTCTGAATCTGTCCTGAAACGTATTTTCTTTGTCTTTTGGTCTTTTTTTTTTCTACAAAACCTGTGAAATCTTCTTGAAACCTAAAATACTTGATAATAGACATCAAAACCTTGAAATCATAATAAACTCTTCCTAAATGCATATAAAAACTATAGCTAATATGAGTAAATTAATGATGTTATCAGACTTGAAATGGAGTTACATGTATATGTTGACGTTGATAGCCAAAAAAGGGCACATGCGGGTATGTCTATAAGTTTGTTTAATTACAAAAGGTGCTAACCAAGTAGCCCGAAACAACATAAAGGGCGGTACAATACTCTTAGTAACTCATTTTGTAAACAGTTAATTAATTAATTCCACATATTATGTCTCCTAAACAATAAAGATCTTACAAGTTACACAATCCAACATAAATAGAAAAAAACCAAGTTCAATTAACACTACAATTGGAAAACATCATATCAAGAAGGACGATCTACCTAATTAAGTTTGTTGTTACTTGTTAGTGTACTTAGTATTATCAAATCTTGGAACCGTTCTTGTTCTCGAAGCATTAGGATTAGCTTTAACCTGACCCACCATTGAAACCTGAAGTGCTTCTTCTTCATAAGCTCTCCTCTCCATCTCCTCTCTCATCGCTTTCTTCTTCCCTTTCACTACCATCGCCACCACCAATAACTCTAACAGAAACGCTCCAATTATTGACCCAATCAGACTCTCCAGTCCCCACCGCCACTTTCCACCGGCTCAATCTCCCTCCGCCTACTTCATTCACGGCAGGAGACGACGGTGCCACGGCACCACCACCACTTTCGTGAGCTCTTGTCTTGTTCCCAAGCAAACGTAGGCTGAAACTTGCTCTCTAAACGTTATGTTACCGTTACTTGTGAAGCAAGCACACATTAGAGATGAGTTCTGTTTCGTGTTAGGTTTAGGGTCACCGCTTGCCTTGCTGCTCAAGAATTTGATCAAAATAGTGTTTTGCTCCGTTCCCATTACGTTAATCTCAAAAGGGTTCATAGGCACACCGTCCGGGTTAGAATTGTTAGCCAATAAACCGTGAACCGGAGACACGAGCTGGTAATTGTAACCGGTTAAGTTATAACGATGGAGAAGAGAGATCGCTGAGGCATGGTTGAGACGAGACGTAAGTCTTCGACTTCGAGACTGTGTTGCACTTATTCTCCAGAAACACATGCCGAGGTAAAATAATTGCTTTATGCCCTTCATTTTATTTTTCGCATAAACAGTGTTGGCAGAGTTTATGAATCTTAGAGAAAACTTGGGTGAGAAAAATAAAACAATCTCTTGATTTCTCTGAACTTGCAAGGTTAGGTTTTTTTTTTTTTTTTTTTTTTTTTTAAACTTATTTGTAATGGGAGCAATTTAATTTCCTATTCCGTAGATGTTTCTCGATCGTTAGATGTTTCAAAACCTAAATATGAAATCTGTTTACTAGCAAGCTATGATTCTAGAAGACATAAAACTGCAAAAACCGGTTGATTTGGTCTCAGGTCGAGTGGCTCAGATTATTTGCGAGCAACAGAGTTCGGGTAACTAATCTTTTCTCAACCTTGACTTTAAGGAAAAACATGAATCTTGGTCACTCTTTCTTACAAAACTTTTGAGAAGCTGAAATGTTGTGTTCATTTTCTTCTTTTTTTTTCCAGTAGCTACAGTGGTTTTCAGCAAACTACCAACTTCGAACTAGCAAACAACATCTTCAGAAGCTAACCGGCAGAGTTGATTCACTGCATGGCTGTTTCATTAAGTTGGTCTCTGCTGCAAAGTTCCATAATGTTGGCATTAGTTCTCATAAAGAAGTATACACGTGGGGATTTGGAAGGGGTGGCCGGCTTGGACATCCTGAATTTTATATTCACATGTATGTATTGTTGTTAATACTCTAATATGGTGACTTGAGAAGCTTATTTGCTTTCAACACGTGTGCTATTTGTGTCATCCTGCAGTTTCACGTTGAAGTTGAAGTAGTCGATAAGGTGAAACCAAAGAGACCTCTACCACCATCGCCAAAGCCACAACCACCACCATCATCTCAAAGAGCAGTGCAACCTCCTACTGAGGATGTTCCTGCAACTTCCGCTTGACATATCATTTCTCTCATCACTTGACCACTCAAAACTAAGTTAAACCCTTAAACAAATAGAAAAAATAATGTACTACGTATTGTCGTGTTGATATTTTTGAAGTTAGTATATTTGAACCTAAGGTTATAGTAACTCTTGATTCTGGTATTGGTTACTGCGTTCTCTTAACATGTTCAATCTGATTTTCTGGTTTGATGAATTCATAATATAGACTTGATTTAATAAATTAAGAATTGTTGCTTCTTTTACCATATTTTATTTAACAAGTAATGTGGACTAATATAAAATTTTTTAGCAAAATCTTCAATAGAAAAAACAAATATGAAAACTAAAAACAAAATCCCTAGTGTGTGGATTAATAAACGTTACCACAAAAAAAAAAAAAAAAAAAAAGAACAACAACACTAGTAATAACTTGATTGGTAAGTTTGATATGACATAACAAATAAAGAACAATTCTTAATTTATTCCACAATATATCAATATATGATTATCTTCTATTTTTTAAAACATAGAACAACATTGAAATTAATATATATATATATATATATCTTATTATATAAAATTGGGATTTGAAAGTTAGTTATTAACAAGATTTTGACATGTGTCAAGTTATCAAAATCTCAGATTGTGACATGTGTAAAAGTTAATATTTAATAGGAGAAATTTGATTACAACAAAAATAACATATTTTGTTTTAAAAAATATTAATAATGTAAAAAAGATAATTATCAAAAATTACAGAATTTATAAAAATACAAAGTTTTTTAAAATAATTGTAAGAAGATTATATATATATATATATATATATATATTTCAGAAAATTCGAAATTATAATATTATTTAATTTTATGTTATTCAAAAACACTGCTTTCAACTTTGTTTAATTGGAAATTTTTTTAATGAGAAGATTAATTTTTCTTATTTTTTTAAACCAAAATTTTCTCCTGCTTACTCCTTTTTCAGTTGGGAATAGGTAAGATTAATATGTTGACCCAAAAAATTTAATATATGTGTCTACTTTTCTTAATACTGTATTTTAAAATTTATTGTAGTATTTATAGATTATTTTATTTAATTTATATCTTCATATTTGAATTATTGGGATTCATATATTACCATGCTTATAATATTCTATCGTTTCTTTAGTTATGTCATTAATTTTCTTCTAATTTCTCAACCTTGATTGGTTGGTCATAAACCCTTCTTTATTTTGCAAACATAATTCTTACCATTATTCATTCAATCACAAAGGGAGATAACGATTAGAAACTCATCAACCTAATTGATGGATAAAATAGGCTAATCAATCACAAGCTTACAACAAACATAGATACATAGATTGGAAAAACATAAATCGTTGTTGATAGATTCATATGAGCTCAAAGACTATGACACTCTGGTTTGCGAAAAAAATTAAAAGAATTGATTTTGGCTAGATATGTCACCAAAATGCACTTATTTTTTTGGTCAAGGGTCCTGAGAGAATTTCATGATGGGTGAGGACAAAACACAGGAAAATATCATTTGTCGATTTGTAGAATCGGTAAGCCTTCCCAGATGTAACAAACTGGTCATCGAATATGGTTGGGTCCACGAACCGGAAATAGATGTAGGGCCCACTTAGGAAGGTGAGCCCATGGACTGAGAGTGGACATGGGCTCACTAATCAAGGTGGCGGTGGAGGCGTTACAGAGACAGAGGCTACATCATGGTGTATCAAAGATACTTCCACGAATACATTAGGAAATTTAACATTAGTTACTATCAAAAAAATTTATGACGTTACAAAAAAGGTTTTTACTTTCATTGGTTGTTGGAGCAAGCCATTTTGAGATAACAAAAAGATTTGGACATGTTCTCTCTACACAGGAGGAGGACAGAGCCGAGGTCTCTCTATGGTGTAGAAGGTTGGACACAAAGTTATCTCTCCAAAGGAGGAAGGTGGAGGAGGTTTGACGCAAGGTTATCTCCTCAAGTAAGGAAGGCGTAGCCAAGGTTCTCTCCATGTTGGAGGAGGTTGGACGCAAGGTTCTCTCCATAAGAGATGAGGACGGAGCTGAGGTTTTCTCCATGGTAGTCATACACTATCGTGATGATACATCATTGATTAGTATATTATGTAATATATGTTTTATTGAAATGTTTTTTGAGCCAACAATTTTAGTTATTAAAAACTATGCAGAAGTGGAAGTAAAATAGTTGGCTTAAGTGTTCATACATATATTTTGTAGGTGGGTAGATATATTTGTAACATAGAATATATTTAGGTGTAAAAAAATATATTTTAATGGTAACATACATAAAAGATTTGTAAATGGATATAAATCAGTGTCTTATAACAAAAATAAAATTTATAAAAAACGTACAACAAATTTTAATATAATTTATTAAAATTTAAACACGCACATCGGACGGGTCTCATCTAGTATATATATGTTTTAGCAAAAATGTGTATCCCATAGCATGCTATGAGGAAACCTAATTATGTATTATTTTTTATATTATAAGATTAGTCTGCACTTTTATATATAACAATAACGGTGAATGGTTTCTCGCAATATAAACGGTAATTCAAATATTCAAACTACCATTACCATATCAATTACCCAAATATATAAAAGAAGGAAAAAAAAAAAGAAAAAGATAATTAATCCATGTGTAATACTCTTATAAATATAGTATGAAACTTGTGAACATTTTTCTGTGAATGGAGGGGACAAAAATCTAAAATTCCAATGAAAGTGATATCTTCTCATCACGAACTCTAGTTCGGTCTATCAACAGGACAATGGACTCCACCTCCTCCGGGATGGATCAAGTGCAACTTTGACAGTGGAGTTATTCAGGACAGGGCAGATTTTACACAAATACATGAACTATTCAGGGTTATTGAGAGACGAGGGAGGCCAAGTACATTTATTAGGGTATGCAAAGCTTCAACCCTCTTGTTCATTTTTCGGGTTGAAACTCTCGGTTTTTTTTTTTAATATACCCGATCGGTTTATCCGTTCAGCCACCAAAATGCTACCATATTGACTCGGCGCCAACACCGAAATGTTGGACTACCACACTGCTTAACCCTAAGTTTGAAATGTTTTCCAACTAATACCTGGAAATAGATCGGTCGCCTGCATTTTTAACTACGAGGTAAACCAACTCGACTGAAGCCCAACTAACAGACTTTCAAATAAGATGTTGTTAACAGCAGAGAGGATGCTCGAATTTGGGATATGGGAGTTTCACCCTTTTATCCATGATGGCCCTACTACTCGCCCACCACCTCTTGGGCAAATTTTATGCATAATAAACGGAAAAAAATATTGGCGAGTAAAATAGAATTAGAAAGTAACCAAATTATCTAAATTTTAAATTGATTCTTAAAACAAACACAATTTTTTTGTGTACACGCTATATGAGCTCTGCTAGATGCTAATTAAGTGCATACTCAATTGCATATCATTTTAACACAAAATCAATTTGTACTATGGGTTAATAATTTAAAATTCGAAATGGCCAATAAGACCCAAATTTAAATAGATAAAAATGACCTTAACCAATTGAGCACACTCCAGATTTAATAAATTGTTTTTAACCAAATTTAAAATATCACAATAAGAAAATAAATTCAGGAAAAATAGCAAACATAAGAAGAGTAGTAACATAAGGTTTACCTTAATTTATAACCAGTCACACTTGCCTTTAAGTTAAAGCTTTTAATATAACAATAACAAAACATACGTCCAAACGAAACCAAAAACATTTGAAATCAGAGCAATAGATGATAACAACAACGACAAAAAAAAAAAAACCCAAAGTATAATATTCGAGTATCTGAATATGGGAAAATACAATCAAAATATGACTAAACAAATACAAAACAAATGTACATACAATAATAAATTTTGAAAATATAAAATCAAATAGCAAAACGTTTTTTTTGTGCAATGATTGGTTTCATCAGAGCATCTCCAATAGTCCTCTAATTTTGCTTTTATAATAGAGGAACTCTATAATAGAAGTGTGTTTTACTCCAATGGTCTTCTATTCTCACCTCTAAAATAGACATTGCTATTTTTTCCTCTATTTATAGAGGAACCCTATTTTTTTTTTACGAAGATTCCTCTATAAATAGAGGAATCTCTATTTCAGAGGCGAGAATAGAGAACCATTGGAGTAAAACTCACCTCTATTATAGAGTTCCTTTATTATAGAGGAAAAAATAGGGAAAACCATTGGAGATGGTCTGAGGAAACTTAAGTTTGGGACAAGTCCTTTACAACAAGTGCCAATGCCTCTTTAACCAGTGAATCGGCTAAGAAGTTAGCAGAACAAAGAACAAAAGAAAACGAACAGTTGGTGAAAGTGACCTTAGTGCAGTGGCCAAATATAAGTCCTTAATGCACAAGACACTATTACACCAGGGATCGAGTCCCGCCGCCTACAAATGTAGGGATTAGGCTAATGGGCCGGCCTGTTGTGGCCCAATGGTTGACAAAAAAAAAATGAACAGTTGGTGAAAGTGTTTAATAGATAAAGGATATCGTAATGAATCCCGTGGATCTCCTTTGCATAAAGATACAAGTTGAATGTTTTGACCAGCTGGGCTAAATCAGTAGCAAAATTAACTTTGGTGAAGCCAAGAAATCGAGCATGGGAGATGGCATGTAACATCGCCAGCGCTTCGGCCATCAGTGGGGATGAGACATTCTCCGTAGAACCCAAACCTTGGGAAATCTCCGATCTTGATTGGTCAGAAAAAGTCTAGCCAAGACCCGCTTGCATGTCTGGTCGCCAAGCTGCATATGTGTTACATCTAATGGTAAGCATATCCATCTGTATCATGGTCTCTGCTACGGGAGGGACCTGTGGCAAGATAACAAGAGATTGTGCCATACTCCATTCCTTTTCTTTGGTTATTTCTTGAGTAACAGCCTCCTTCGGTTGAATATGTCGCTCTTGGAAGACTCTTTGGTTTCTCGCTGACCATAAGAACCAGAAGATCCATGGGGCTAGTGGGACATCGACCAATCCTACTGGTGGAAGGCAGAGTAAGGTTTTGGTGGCTACAAAGCCAGATCTGAAGTCTTGGATCTGAGTGGGGAGAACGAGGAGCTAGATCAGCAGGTTTTGCCTGATATGGATCGATATGGGCATGTAAAGAAGAGGTGTAAGATTATTTCCTCCGAGCCGCAAGAGCTACAAACGGCGTTAATGATGATGTTTTGATGTCGAAGGTTATGTCCCACTAGTAAGGCGTTTTGGAGTGCCTTCCAAAGGAGGAGTTTTGTTTTGGGGGGGGGGGCATTTCAGGTTCCAGAGTTTTGCCTTCCAGTTAAAATCATCATTGGGTTAATCTCCTGCAGGGGTAGCTTCTTCATCGTTTAAAGCTTCATAATACCCAGATCTCGTGGAGTCGACTCCCAAAGTTGTGGGTAGCCATGCCCAAGAATCCAAACCTCCCTTCTTACTAGGACGCAGGGTTAGGATCTCTTTCTCATAATTTGGTAAAGTATCTCTTATCTTTTCCTTGTCCCACACATACTGACCTGTTTGCATTAGGTGTGCCACTTTATCATGGTGGGCAAATTTTGTGGCTGGACCGATGGGCATAAGAGGTTTCTTAACCGAGAGCCATGGGGTGGATTCTCCATTACCTATCAGCTTACCAAGATGAGGCTTGAGAAAATCTCTGCCTATGCAGATGCTTATCCATCAATGCGACGCCGAATTTGGCACTTTACATTGGCGGAAGTGCGTATCTGGGCAATATTTTCCCAAAAGTACTCTTCTTAACAGGCAGTTTGGTTTGGTAAGGATTCTCCAAGTGACTTTTGCTAGTAGTGCGTCATTAAACTTTTGGATATCCCTGAAGTCCAGTCCCCCGTTGCTTACAGCCTATGTCATTTTCTTCCATGATACCCAACACATCTTTTTCTTCTCTGTGTTGGCATCCCACCAGAATCTTGTCAATGCAGATTGGATGCGTTTGCACAATGACAGTAGAATTTTGAAGCATGTCATTGTGTATGTTGGCATTTCTTTTTTGCATCATTTTCTAGTCTCTTTTATACACTTTGCATGTTTAGGTAGTTCTTGCATCATATTTGCATACATTGTGCATTTTGGAGTATTTCAAGTGTTTAGGAGATGTCTAGACTGTTGGAACCGAATGGAGGCTGAGACATGCGACTCGAACAATGTTCCCGGGAGGGAAGCAATGCGACTCGACCGACATGCGACTTGGACGCACTCCCAGAAAGAAGCACCAGCATCCCACTCGATCCATCATGCATGGAATGTATGTCATCTCACTCGACCAGCCACACCAGACATCCGTCTTCTTCCACCTCTTTGATCGAGTCGAGTGAAGATTTTACTTTGGGATTCAGCTTTCGACGTCTGCATAAAAGTGTTAGAGAATTGAGTCATCTTTCCAATGCCGTTTATTTCAAGCCAATCGAAGGTGTGGTTCAAGATTTATCATCGTTTTAGTGGATGCATATATACCCAGATCGAGCCAACATCACTCCACTCGACCCAGCTCGAGCCGACATCACTCCAACCTCCCCGCGCATCACTCGATCCACCTCATTCTAGCTAACCTTCCCACACATCACTCGAGCCACCTCGTTCGAGCCAACCTCCCCTCGCTTCTACTTGACCCGTTTCACTTGCTCGATCGACGTCCATGATGAGATTGCTTTCCACTCGACCGTCGTCGAGTCCTCAGCTGGAGAAGAAGACGTCTCACTCGACCCAGCTCGAGTCGCCTGCCGCACCACTCGACGCGCTCCGACTTGATCGCACATGTCAGGAAGAAAGACGCTCCGTTTAGGAGATTTCCAAACCGACTCTTTACCTTGTCGTTTTAAGTTTTAGGGCTCTACATGTTTTACTATAAATACATATTGTTAAGTCTTTGCCGAGGACATCTCTTATCTCGTTTTTCCTTAAGGCTTACCTAGCGACCTAAAACGTTATCGGATTTTGTAATCCATATTGCTTTGATTTTATTGAGTTTTTGCATTGGATTTCTTATACAAAGTTGTTCATCTCATTTTTGTCTATATGATCATAGTTTGTATCTTTGATGATGATTTCTAGATCGGATTAGTGTTAGAGTTCTTGAGGATGGGATAGATTAGGTGGAGGATCTTAGTATTTAGGGTGTTTAAGTTTAGATTCGTATGATTCTCTTCTAGACTAGCTAGAGTTAGAAATACTAGTTTTTCTCTGATCAATTGGAACTAGGTCTTAGACATTTCCACACCCAAAAGGTGTTTGAGGTGCCAGAGACTTACATTCCTAGCCTAAGATATTAGTTGTCTAGGGTGTTTGTTGACGTGAATGAAATGGTTCATCATGCCTGCTCGACCATGTTTCTCTAGCGAGACCTAGGTTTGGAAGTTTTTGAGTCTGAGTAGCTTCTGCCAATAGATTGGATTAGCTAAGTCATGTTATTCATTGTCTAGGGATAGTTTGCTTGTGGCATGTTAAACACTCTTTAGACTAGGAGACTCTGCCAACATCAATTACTCCCATACTTAGGACTTCTATCTTTCTCATTGTTATTGCATTCCTGAGACCGTTTCTATTCTTGTTGTTTAGTTCATGCTTAGATCGTTTCTGTTTTTACTCATGTTTACTTCTTGTCATGCATGTTCGTTTCTAGTTCTTTAGTTCATTTCCGTTTTACATTCTGATCATTCTAGGATTGTTAGACATAAAACCACTCTTTGAATTAGCTTGACTTGTGATTGCTTGATTGCATCTTTAGTGATAGAAAAGTTCCCAACTGGATTGACACCTTAAATACTACAACTACATAAGGTTAATTGAGACCTACTAGGAGAGACATACAAAAATCCTAGTATCACTTCCTTAACTCTGTCCTTTGTTTTCTGTGGAGTTCTTGATAAGAAGGTTATTGCAGACTTTTACAGGTTAATTTTTTGACCGGATGAGTTCTCGTACTTCTGGAGAATCTGCATCAGTTCTTGGTAACTTGATGGATCAGATTTGCAGAAGAACAGCAAACAGTAAGTGCTTCACATTAGGGCTGTTCATTGAGACTCTGATTCCTTCAAGTTTTCCTGAATCCTGAGCTTTATTTTAGAGGCCTGAGAGTACCTCGCTGCAAAGGATGAAGATATAGGGAGATAGCGGATTCCTGATTCAGGTGTTACTAAACCTATAGCAGTTCCATTGAGAAGATAAGAGTAAGAGACGGTAACAATACACTGCATCATCCATTGTATCCACCGGGTGTGGAACACCATTTTCTTCAACACTGCGTCAATAAATTCTCGTTCTAAGCGATCATATGCCTTGCTCATGTCTGTTTTAACTGCCATATAAACTTTCTTCTTTGCTCTTGAAGTCTTTAGATAGTGCAGGGTTTCATATGTGATCAATACATTGTCACTTATGGCTCTTTTGGGGACAAAGGCAGATTGATTTTCCGAGATGATTTTCTGAAGTACAAGCTGGAGTCGTATAGACAATATCTTGGCGATGATTTTACAGTAGACAGAACACAAAGCAATGGGTCTGTAGTCTGAAACCTTCTTTGGACTTGTAATCTTTGGTATTAATCTCACATGAGTATGGTTGATCTTTGTTGGTAGGATCCCAGAGGTGAATAAAGTCTGGATCTCTGTCGTGATCTCTCCTCCAATAGTGGCCCAGTTTTATTGGAAAAAGCTTGCAGAAAGGTCATCTCGTCCAGGGGCTTTATCATTGTGGATCGAGAAGCATGCGTTTTTTAATTTTCAGGGGGGGGGGGTTGGAAGCTTGATGAGAGATTCATTAATTTTAGAGGCTATACAGGGGAAAATTGCTTTGTCTACAATCTCTGTACTACAGATCCCCTAGGAGGTGGAGGTGAAGAGTGTCTGGTAATAATTGGTCATTTCTCTTTCAATTTCCGCATCTTCATTTACTAGGCGACCTTCCTCTTCTTCGATAACTGAAATATAATTAATTGGTTTCCTTCCTCTAGTAGAAGCATGGAAAAGTATGTATTCCTATCCCCCAAGGTGAGCCAAAGCTGACGGCTTCTTTGATTCCAAAATTCCTCTTCAGCTTGGAAAGCCGCCAATAGTTCTCTATTGATTAGAGAGATTTGATCATTATCTATTGCATTACTGGCAATGCTGTCTTCTAGTTGCTGTTTGAGCTCCTCAATTTTCTGTTGGCTATTAGAGTGTTCTCTCTATTCCATTTTATGATTACCGCCAGCATAGGCTGATTCTCTCATCTATGGTTGTGGAGGTTGAGTGCTTCCAGGCCGCGTGGATTAACTTTTTGACTTCAACATTGTCTCTTAACCTGCGGTCACAGCAAAAAAGGCCAGCTTGTTTCTTTTTTTTCAGGGTTAAAGGAGATTACGATTGGTTTGTGGCTAGAGCCTTCAAAGCGAAGGTATTCACTACGACCAGAGGGGTAGGCCTCCGCCCAGGCACTATTGGCCATGGATCTATCAAGGTGATAATGAACTAAGTGTGAGTATCTCTGTCCGCGCCAAGAGAGGAAGTTCCCAGAGTAGTTAAGATCATACATATCACATCCCGAATTTGGATTTGTTTTGCTTTGTCCGGCTCGCCATAGAGAAAGGTACCAAAGAAAGACCTTCCTTTTGCACTTATCTTGGCGTTAATGAAGTTATGGCTAGTGTTAATGATTTCTACTTCTGTTCCTTGTTTCTAGAATAGCGCAAGTCCCCCAGCTCCTGGAGATTGCGCCGGGATAAGAATATTTGAAGGATAGTCTAGCCAATCTAGTTTTTTTAGCACTAGATCTGAGGTGTTTTTTTTGTCTCCATGAGGAATAAGAAGTCAGGAGATATTTTTTGGTGGATATCTCTGAGTCGACGAACTGTTATGGGATTCTCCAACCCACAACAGTTCTAGCTCACTATCTTTAAGGAAGAGAATATGGTGGATTCTGAAAATCCACTCCTTTCTTTCTTGCCGGTATCAGGTTTATAGATGGGGGTGCAGTTGATGACTCTGATCTACTAGCGGTTTAAGGGGATTCAGTTACCTGAATGGGTGAGGGAGTTGACTTTGAAGCTCTAGCTCTACTTGAGCTGCCCCTCACAGTAGCAGAGGTACTCTTTCCTGAGTTAGTTTTTCTTGGGGACCCTTTAGTGAGGTTTCGTTTCTGAGATTTAGCTCCTCGGATTACTAAGTTAGACTTGGTTCCTGTTTTGTGTAGTAAGGGATGCCCTCTGTCTCTTTTGCTACTTTGACCCGGAGCAGTCTCTAGTCTGGGGAGATCGTCAGGGGAAATTTCGCTTGTAGTCTCGACCGTGTCACTCATTTATGGTTCTCACCAACGAGGGCAGATGATTCTGTTGGCGGAGGCAAGGATTCTGGAAGCAGTTTCTTCCATTAGGTTTCTTGATGGGAGATTTTCACCAACAGTGATTAAGGTTCTTCTAGTTTCCTGGGTTGGGGCCAGAGGGGGTGGGGGTGGGAGGTCAAAATCTCTTTGATCACGTTCAATTGGTGGTCGGTGGGATCTAGAAGAGGCAGACATATCTTCCAGGGGTTGTAGTGAGGAGTGGGATCTTTCTCTCCACTGCATGTTTCTTGCGAGAGTTTTTGACAGAGATTTTTCTCAGTGGCGGTGTTTAGAGCCGCGATCCTTGTTGAGTTGGTTTTGCATCGGTTCCCGGTGCCAAGAGAATGTTGCTGATATGTCTATATTTTATCTCTGCTAAGCATGTTTTTATCACGCATCTAGTTAGGATAACTAATTGTTTTGCATGAGTTTCTACTCTCTTTTGTACACTTTTGATATTTAGGTAGTTCTTGCATTATCTTCGCATACATCGTGCATTTTGGAGTATTTCAGGTATTTTGGAGACTTTGGAGTCAGGCTGTCTCGAGTCGCGCTGTCGTGCCGATCGAGTCGCCGTTCGAGTCGTCCTTCGAGCCACCGGTCGGGGGATTCAGCTTTCGACGTCTTCATCAAAGTTGTAGAGAATTGAGTCATCTTTCCAATGCCGTTTATTTCAAGCCAAACGGAGGTGTGGTTCAAAAGTTATCATCGTTTTAGGGGAAGCGTATACATCCAGCTCGAGTCGCCACCCGTCGACTCGACCCTCCAGCTCGAGTCGCCACCCGTCGACTCGACCCTCCAGCTCGAGTCGCTGCCCATCGACTCGATCCTCCTCCACTCGAGCCAACACCATCACCCACTCGAGCCACTACTCATTCGCACATGTCAGGAAGACGTTCCGTCTTACACGCTTCAGGAGATTCCCAAACCGACACTTCATCTTGTCGTTTTAAGTTTTAGGGATTTACATGTTTTTACTATAAATACGTTTTGTTAAGTCTTGGCGGAGATCATCTTAGTTTTTATCTCGTTTTATTTTGTAAGGTTTCCCTAGCCACCAAGAACCGTTCTCAGACTTTGTATCCAGATATCTTTTGATACATTGAGTATTTGCATTTGATTTCTTCTACAAACTTGTTTATCTTATTTTTACCTATCTAAGAATGCTTGTTTCAATGTTTTCTGAGTTTGTATTGTTGATGATGATTTCTGGATCTGAGTAGTGCGTTTGTTCTTGAGGATGGGATAGATTAGGTGGAGAATCTTAGGATGTAGGGTGTTTAAGCTTGATTTGTATGATTCCCTTCTGGACTAGAGTTAGAATTACTAGTTTCTCTCTGATCAATTGGAACTAGGTTCGAGACATTTCCACACCCAAAAGGTGTTCGATGAAATGTCTGACCAACTAGTGCCAGAGACTTACGTTCCTACCTAAGAGATTAGTTGTCTAGGATGTTTGTTGACGTGAATGAACTTGTTTGTCATGCCTGCTCGACCACGTTTCTCTAGCGAGAGCTAGGTATGGAAGTGGTTGAGTCTGAGTAGCTTTTACCAAGAGATTGGATTAGCTAAGTTGTGATGTTCATTGTTTAGGGATAGATTGCTTGTGGCATGTTAAACACTTTGTAGACTAGGATACTCCACCGACATCAATTACTTCCATCCTTAGGACTTTTATCCTTTTGATTGATATTACATTCCTGAGATTGTTTCGCTTCTTGCTTTTTAGTTCATGCTTAGACTCGTTTCCGTTTTTATTAATTTTCATTTCTTGTCTTGCATTCTCGTTTCTAGTTCCAGAACACATTTCCGTTTGCACTTTTTGTCATTCTAGGATTGTTAGAAAAAACACTCTTTTTGAATTGGCTTGACTTGTGATTGCTTGATCGCATCTTGATTGTTAGCAACATCCCATTTGGATTGACACCTTAAGTACTACAACACATAAGGTTAATTAAACCTACTAGGATAAGACACACAAAATCTTAGTATCAATTTGGCGCCGTTGCCATTTGGGAATAGTTTCGCTACATTTAAGATTTCAAGTTTTGCAAGATTAAGTTCTGATATTTCATGGTTTTTAGGTGGTTTTAGCCATGATATAAGTCTTAATTATAGAGTCTTTTTGGCGTTTTAGAGTCTTTTTGAGTCTTTTATAGGATTTAGCATGAATGGGAGCTTAATGGAGCTAAATTGGAGGATTTGGAGCTTAATCAAGCATTGAGGCAGTTGGGAGACGAAATTTAGAGAGTGCATCGATCGACACAGTATATGCATCGATCGATGCTAGGCCAATGTCAGAATTGGAATTTTTCCCACAAGTTTTGAAGATTTACAAACTGCCCCAAAGTCTTCCATATTTGCATCATTGGTCACTGGCCGTGTTTAGGAGTATAAATAGGATTTTTATGGTCATTGTTTGGACCTAAGCTTTATTTTTCCCTATAACTTTTGAGAGCAAAACCCTGTGAGAGATTTTTAGAGAGCTTTTGGAGAGAAGAATCAAGACTCCTTCAGAGAAGATTCAGAACTCCTTTATTTCTTCTTTAATCTCTTTCTTAATGTTATCTATTTTATTCATGATTTGTGTTCTTGCAATTATGTCTGAGTAGATCTGCTAGTTAGGTTTAGAGTTTCTCATTAGGGATTTCATGGATTGTTAGATCTGTTAATTTAGGATTCATTATCTTTCTTGTTCTTCACCATAGGTTGTTCTTAATGCTAGATCTTTGATTAGTCATCTGGATTTAGATCTTAGGATTATTAATTGATATGAGAATATAATTGATTTTCCTGATAAAATTTTGGTGAGCAAAATTACTTTTTGCAAAGAGATTTGAATTAGTGATTTTGTGAAATTATCTAAACTTGTTTTTAAAGCTGATTTATTACCTAGAATTTTGCAAAGAGATTTGGATTTTCTGGTTTTAAATTTAGATAATATTTTCAGTGAGAACTGATTTATTTTATAATTGTGTTTAGAGTTCAAGAACGGTGATTAATTGTTGAATCCTGTTTACTTAATTAATAGATCTGATTTTCCATGATTTCTTGAGAATTTCCCTAAGCCTAGCGTTTTTAATTCCTGAATTTACAACACCTTTTAATTTTGTTTCTGCATTGTTTTTAAATTAATATTTTGATTTAGCATAATTAAAAGAATAATAAGTCTATTGTGTGAATCTAGAGTTCTTGTGGATTCGATCCCTAAGTACTACAATTGACCTCTTAATTTGAGAGAGTAGCTCTAGGGTAAATTTGAGCATATCAAATTTTAGCGCCGTTGCCGGGGACTCTTTTGATTCACCATTAGATCAAAGTCTTTGATTTTGTCTAAATTTTTCTTTTTTTTTAATTTTACTCACACGCTTTTGATTCTTTTCTCTTGTGTGTTTCAGGTACATGCCTAAGCCTAGCACCAGGAAAAATCCTACTGGTCCTGTTATTAAGCTTACAAACCAAGAGTTAGGACAACTAGAGCGTGCAAACACAAAAGCAGCCAAGTCAGTGAAGATGGTCAAAACACTCATATTGAGACCTGATGAGGCTGGAGTTTTGAGGGATCAAGAGGGTCATGCGTACAACGAGCAAGGCCAGAAACTTGATGCTGAAGGATGGGTTATTCAGGAAGAACTCGTCGTGGCCGATGGGAATGCAGATGGCGTCGATCGATGCAATGCTAGAGCCGATGCGGAGAATGTTCAGAGGCGACGGGACAACAATGGAGAACTTGTCAAGACTCTTGCGGACTTCAACAGACCAGACTTGTTCTATGAGAACCGCTCCGCAATTGTCCATCCTCCATTCCCAAGGAATGACTTTGAGCTGAAGCCTGCCTACTTCGCTCTTGTTGGACAAAGGCCATTCCAGAACCTTCCAAATGAGAAGCCTCTAGACCACATAGAGCACTTTGAGGACATAGTCACAAGCATCAAGGCTAATGGAGTCACTGAGGACTACCTCTACTGCAAGCTTTTCCCTTACTCTCTTGCTGGGGAAGCTTCTCATTGGCTAAGGCAGCTCAAACCAGGATCTCTGACAACCTGGCATGAAATCAAGGTGGCATTCTTGAATTACTTTTATGATGATGCCATGTCTGATGAGCTGAGGATCAAGCTCTCCACCTTTAGACAAGGACCTGCTGAATCTTACAAAGCTGCTTGGGTAAGATTCAAAGCATACCAGAGGGACTGTCCACATCATGGGTTCTCAGAGGTGCAGTTGATCAGTATCTTCTTCAGTGGTATTGATTGGAGGTATCAGATGGCTTTGGATGCTGCTAGTGATGGGAATTTCAAGACAAGGTACCCAGATGATGCTGAAAAGTTGATAGAAAGGCTAGCATCAAGCAACAGTACCAAGAATGCAGACTTAGAGCGGAAAAGAGGACATGAAGGCAATGATTCAAATCAGTTTGCTATAGTGAATGCTAAGTTGGATACAGTGCATAACCTTCTTGTTGGAAAGAAGTCAGTCCATTTTGCTGAGGATGTTGAGATTTTTGAGCCCAAGCCAGAGACTACAGAAGAAGATGTCAATTTTGTGTATGGAGCTGGATATCAGACACAAAAATTTGGCAACCAGCAGGGCAGCAGACCTTACAATGGGAACTCTTCAAGCTACACTCCTAAGCCGGATTACCAGAAGCAACAACAGAACACCGGCTTTACAAGGACCTATGGTAATTCTTATTAGTTTCCACCTCCACAGACTTCTGAGAGTCGAATGGAGGCCATGCTTGATCATATTCTTCAAGGACAAGAGCAGTTGACAGTGACATTCAATGGGAAGATTGATAATGTCTACAATGAACTGACTGGGAAGTTTGATGCATTAAACACTCATGTCAAGAAGCTAGAGAATCAAGTTATTCAGACTGCTTGGTCTGTTAAAAGACAAGAGGAACTTCTTTCTAGAAGAACTGAGAACCCCAAGCATGCTTGCAATGCGATTTTGGTGAAGGAAGGAGACGATGATACGTCACTTGATCCAGCATCGATCGATGCAGCTGCTAAGCATCGATCGACGCAACCCTCAGTGGTCGTAGAAGGGTTGACTTTGCGAGACAGCATCGACCGATGCAACTCTAGCATCGACCGATGCAATGTCGAGAACGAGACGGAAGTTACGAAAGCTCCGATTCTAGTTGCTGAAAGAGTGTACAAGCCTAAGGTTCCTTTTCCCAAGCCTAGGAGTTCCAAGCAGGAGATTGAAGAAGCTAGATGCAAGGCTATGATGGATAAGGTGATGATAGAAATGCCTTTGATTGATGCTGTCAAGTTTTCTCCTGGGATTAAGCGGTATGTCAAGAGAATGGTCACCAATGGTTTGAGTCCTGAGGAAGGAGCACTGCTTGCAAAGGATGTCAGCTCAATTCTGTTGAAGCAGCCTCCACAGAGGAAGAAGGATGTGGTTGTCTCTAAGGAAGTAAGTGCAGTGATTCAGAGTAGGATTGCAGAGAAGTTACCAGATCCTGGAAGCTTTGTACTTGATTGCTCTATATCTGCAGAAAGGTTTCCTCACTCTCTATGTGATCTTGGCTCTAGTATTAACCTGATGCCACATTCTGTTGCTGTGAGACTTGGGATGACAGATTTCAAGCCAACTAAGATCTCTCTTATCTTAGCTGATCGATCCCGCAGAATTCCTGAAGGTGTCTTGGAAGATATTCCAATCAAGATTGGAGATTGCATGATTCCCACTGACTTTGTGGTGCTGAAATATGACAAAGAGCCAAGTGATCCTCTCATCTTAGGACGCTCTTTCTTGGCTACAGCTGGTGCAATCATAGATGTGAAGAAGGGACACATAGCTCTGAATGTAGAAGATTTGGTTATGAACTTTGAGATGGACAAGCTGAGAAGAGCTCCCACTATTGATGGCCAGACATTTTCTGTGGAGATTGCTTTTGATGATGATCTGATCATAGAGCTTCCTGAAGACATTACTGCTGGGTATGTCAAAGAGTTGGAGACTGTTGAGAAAGTGAGAAAGCAAGCTGTTAAGCTTGAAGATTGGAGTGGAGATCATCCAATCAGTACTAGAGATCATGATGAGGTTCTGATGCATGACAAGTTGCTGGTAGATGACGTTTTTGTGCTGGAAACACGGATTTTAGAGGAAAGCTGCAGAATCGTTGAAGAAACACGAGTTGCAGACCAAGCATCGATCGATGCAGCTATTGCATCGATCGACACCCCTTCCAGAGTCAGCTCGAACTTGTCCAAAATCAAAGATTCTCGCGTTGGATCCTTACCTGCAAGTCCTAGACCAGTTGTAAAGCTGAAAGCTCACCATTCCACAGTCCAGAACCCACAGGTAAGGCCAAGGTATGCATCTCCTTCTCCCAAACCTTCTCCTATCATCAATAAGAATTTCAAAGGTACAAAAACTGTTGTGCAGTTAACCAAGCCACGAGATTATCGTAGAGCGCTTGTTTCTTCTGTTGATGATTTTGTAGGACTTAAAAGAAAGCCACCCATACCTCAGTCCCGCCCTGGTCCTGTTCCTCATGTCCCTTGTAGACCTCATTCATCTGCTGCATACACACCACCTTGGAGGAAGAGGACATCCTCTCAGAAGCATTCACTGCCATGTCCCGATCCACCGGATGCCTGAGGTCCGACACAGTCAAGCTAATGACTGAAAACAAGCGCTTAGTGGGAGGTAACCCACTGGTAGGTTTTTCTTTTTCATTTTTCTTTTGATTTTCATTTTATTTTTATTTTATTCGCCAGTCTCTTACTTGATAGCACTGGAGACAGTGTTGTTTAAGTCTGGGGGAGGCAGTTACTAACTACGTTTTTGTTTTTGAGAGGCAGTCGAAAAAAGAAAAAAAAAATGGTTTTATTGAGTCAAAATTTTGTTGGGAACTATGATTTTTATTTTTAGTGTATTGCCTTGGTTGATTAATGCTGCAGACTGAATTCACAAATCCGACTAATGAAAAAACCAATGGTTGATCAGTGAACCAGAAACATCCAAATTTCCAACAGAATCCATAAAAGGTTGAGGTAATTTTTGTACTTTTCTTTTTACCTCATCAAGGAGATTGATTTTCATAGAGCTTGACTCCTTGTTCATACCTGACAAGTAAGACTACAGAAAGAAAATGGTACTCCTCTCCCTTATTCATGTTAAGAAAAATCCTGAGAGCTTTGTTAAAAAAAAAAAAAGAAGAAGAATAAAGGATGAGATGATTTTGATCAGTTTAGAGAGGTAGGTAAATTACCTGTGACCTCATTATTCTACTCTTAAATCAAATGATCATACAAAGCTTGGAAGCGAGGGGTAGGTAAATTACCGATGACCCCATTATTCGCCTACAACTTTAAAAAAAAAAAAAAAAAAAAAAAAAACAAAGCAAAGCTCTAAGGAAGATTAAAAAGAATAAGTCTGGGGGAGAGAAAGAGTACCACATGTGTTTAAAAGATATGTCTTGCTTGTTATGGTATTGTACGGGAATGAGTCTAGAAGGTTCTTGATATTGATCAAATTGATGAGACTCACCGATGAAAGCTTAATGGAGGAAGTACTGGAATTTGGTTTGAATTTGGGATGCTATGAAAATCAACGGAGAAGTACATGGTGGTTCGATTTGGATCTATCTGGTAAGCATGTGGATTAAGGTTTGGATGATCATAGCATTACTTTAAAAAGAAAATGAGTTCCTGCGTTTTCAAACGTCTTTCACAGATGAAGTTTATGTTTTGCTTGAGGGCAAGCAAAGGCTAAGTCTGGAGGAGTTGATATATCATGGTTTTTAGGTGGTTTTAGCCATGATATAAGTCTTAATTATAGAGTCTTTTTGGTGTTTTAGAGTCTTTTTGAGTCTTTTATAGGATTTAGCATGAATGGGAGCTTAATGGAGCTAAATTGGAGGATTTGGAGCTTAATCAAGCATTGAGGCAGTTGGGAGACGAAATTTAGAGAGTGCATCGATCGACACAGTATATGCATCGATCGATGCTAGGACAAAGTCAGAATTGGAATTTTTCCCACAAGTTTTGAAGATTTACAAATCTGCCCCAAAGTCTTCCATATTTGCATCATTGGTCCCTGGCCGTGTTTAGGAGTATAAATAGGATTTTTATGGTCATTGTTTAGACCTAAGCTTTATTTTTCCCTGTAACTTTTGAGAGCAAAACCCTGTGAGAGATTTTTAGAGAGCTTTTGGAGAGAAGAATCAAGACTCCTTCAGAGAAGATTCAGAACTTCTTTATTTCTTCTTTAATCTCTTTCTTAACGTTATCTATTTTATTCATGATTTGTGTTCTTGCAATTATGTCTGAGTAGATCTGCTAGTTAGGTTTAGGGTTTCTCATTAGGGATTTCATGGATTGTTAGATCTGTTAATTTAGGATTCATTATCTTTCTTGTTCTTCACCATAGGTTGTTCTTAATGCTAGATCTTTGATTAGTCATCTGGATTTAGATCTTAGGATTATTAATTGATATGAGAATATAATTGATTTTCCTGATAAAACTTTGGTGAGCAAAATTACTTTTTGCAAAGAGATTTGAATTAGTGATTTTGTGAAATTATCTAAACTTGTTTTTAAAGCTGATTTATTACCTAGAATTTTGCAAAGAGATTTGGATTTTCTGGTTTTAAATTTAGATAATATTTGCAGTGAGAACTGATTTATTTTATAATTGTGTTTAGAGTTCAAGAACGGTGATTAATTGTTGAATCCTGTTTACTTAATTAATAGATCTGATTTTCCATGATTTCCTGAGAATTTCCCTAAGCCTAGCGTTTTTAATTCCTGAATTTACAACACCTTTTAATTATGTTTCTGCATTGTTTTTAAATTAATATTTTGATTTAGCATAATTAAAAGAATAATAAGTCTATTGTGTGAATCTAGAGTTCTTGTGGATTCGATCCCTAAGTACTACAATTGACCTCTTAATTTGAGAGAGTAGCTCTAGGGTAAATTTGAGCATATCAAGTTCTGTTACACTTATCATTCTGAATACTGACTTGTTTTGGTTGTTTGCTTGTTTGTTTTGCATCTCAGGAACCTGTTGATTGCAACCTTGCATGCACACCAGATCAAGAGGGCATCATAATCTCCTTCCAGTGATCGACGAAATTAACCGGTTGCAACGCCCAGGACAAGCTCGTCAACCCGTTGAGCATCCCGCACACGTCACTATGGAACAACAGCATGAACCACATCAGGGACCGCGAAACATTGGTGCTGGGGATGCACCGAACACTCACACTCAACGTGCTGGAATCGTCCCTCCCGCCGTGCCGAACAACAACTTCGAGATCAAAAGTGGTCTGATTACCATGATCCAAGGAAACAAGTTTCACGGGTTGCCTATGGAGGATCCACTCGACCACTTGGACGAGTTCGACCAAGATCAACGGCGTGAGTGAGGATGGTTACAAGTTGCGCCTCTTCCCATTCTCCCTGGGAGACAAGGCTCATCAATGGGAGAAAAACCTTCCCAAGGGATCAATCACCACCTGGGATGGCTGCAAGAAGGCATTCTTGGCCAAGTTTTTCTCCAACTCTAGAACAGCACGTCTCAGGAATGAGATTTCCAGCTTCACTCAGAAGAGCTCAGAATCATTCTTTGAAGCATGGGAGTGTTTCAAGGGTTACCACAGCCAGTGCCCACACCATGGTTTCAGCAACGAGTCATTACTGAGTACTCTCTACCGTGGTGTCCTTCCCAAAATACGTATGCTGCTTGACACCGCTTCTAACGGTAACTTCCTGAACAAGGACGTCGATGAAGGTTGGCAACTGGTGGAGAATCTCGCTCAGTCCGATGGCAACTACAACGAGGATTATGACCGCACATTTCGCGGCGACGCTGGATCTGAAGAGAAGTACAAGAAGGACCTCAAGAATGTCAACGAGAAGCTTGACCGTATCTTGCTGAGCCAGCAGAGGAGCGTCCACTTCGTCTCTGAGGACGACCCTTTCCAAGTTCCAGATGGGGAGGGTGAGCAGAGTGAAGAGATCAGCTATGTTCAGAATCAGGGTGGATACAACAAAGGTTACAACCCCTACAAGAAGAACCCCAATTTGTCTTACCGAAGTACCAATGTTGCTAATCCACAAGATCAGGTGTACCCGCCGCAACAACAACAGCAAGGGCAACAAAAACCTTTTGTGCCTTATAATCCGGGATTCGTTCCAAAACAACAGTTCCAGCAGGGTTACCAAGCTCCTTCAGGACCACCGCCAGGATTCCTCCCTCAACCAGTTCAGCCTACACCAACCCCAGATCAAGAAATGAAGCAGATGATGCAACAAATTCTTCAGGGCCAAGCTAGCGGTTCCATGGATACTGCAAAGAAGTTCGCTGACCTTAGTCAGAGGATGGAATGTTCCTACAATGATCTGAACGTCAAATTCGAAACTCTAAATTCGAAGATAAGGTACATGGAGGGCCAATCGACTTCTACTTCTGCCCCAAAGCCTGGCCAATTCCCAGGTAAAGCTGTTCAGAAGCACAAGGAGTTCGCCAATGCCATCACGCTGCGAAGTGGGAAAACATTGCCTCCCAGGCAAGGAGTTCCAGACGTCACTGAGGACAGTGAGGAATTAGCTGGGGAGGATTTTGGTCAAGATGACGCTCAGACGGAGAACCCAGACGAAGCAGTCAAAGACCCGGTCGAGCCAGTGAAGCAATCCGAGCCTGAAGCTGTTAAGGATCCTGCTGTTCCTGAAGACAGACCTGCGAGGTTCATCCCTCCACCGTACAAGCCTCCTCTACCTTTTCCAGTGAGGTTCAAGAAGCAGCTTACTGAGAAGTATAAAGCCTTGTTCGAAAAGCAAGTCAAGGAGATTGAGTTGAGAATGCCATTGCTGGATGCATTCGCACTTGTTACTCACTACCAGAAATTCCTCAAGGACTTGGTGATGGAGAGATCAAAAGAAGTTCAAGGCATGGTTGTACTAAGTCTTGAGTGCAGTGCAAATCATCCAGAAGAAGGTTGTACCCAAGAAGCTCAAAGATCCTGGATCATTCACTCTACCCTGCTCCATTGGACCTATGTCTTTTGAGAGGTGCTTATGTGATCTTGGCGCTTCGGTGAATCTGATACCATTCTCTGTGGCTAAGAGGTTGGGTTTCACAAGGTTTAAGGGATGCGACATCTCCCTCATCCTTGCAGATAGATCAGTGAGACTTCCACATGGTATCTTAGAGGACTTACCTGTCAGGATCAGAGACGTGGAAGTGCCAACCGACTTCGTGGTTCTGGAGATGGATGAAGAACCTAAAGATCCTCTGATTTTAGGAAGACCCTTCCTAGCGACTGCTAGAGCCATCATTGATGTCAGAAATGGCAAGATTGACCTCAATCTGGGCGATGACTTCACTATGAAGTTTGACATCAAGGATACCTTGAAGAAGCCAACGATAGGAGGACAAGTCTTTTACATTGAAGAGATGGATAAATTGGCTGACGAGTTGTTGGAGGAACTAGCTGAAGAAGATCATCTCAAAACCGCTCTAACCAAGGATGGAGAAGAAGGGTTTATACATGGGGAGACCACTTGTTACAAGAATCTGCTAGATTCCCACAAAGATACGGATGGATCAGAGGAATTCGAGCAGATATCTGACGCAGAGGAGGTATGTGCAGTTGAGACAGAGAGTTCAGAACGTGATATCTGCCATTCGACCGACGTCAAGACCCGACTCGAGATACCATTGTCCCGTTCGATCGAGTCGCACCCCTCTCACTCGACCGCGATCATTCCAGACTCCCGTGCTGACGACTGGTCGGAACTGAAAGCTCCAAAGGTAGAACTCAAAACTCTTCCTTTCGGGCTCAGGTACGTCTTTCTGGGAACCAATTCTACTTATCCTGTTATAGTGAATGCTAGGTTGAGTGATGATGAATTGGGGATGCTAGTAACTGAGCTAAAAAAGTATAGAAAGGCTATTGGTTATTCTTTAGATGACATCAAGGGAATTTCACCTAGTCTTTGCACCCATAGGATCAATCTTGAAAATGAATCATATGCTAGTATTGAACCCCAAAGAAGACTGAATCCTAATCTGAAAGAGGTAGTTAAGAAAGAAATCCTGAAACTACTTGATGTTGGAGTTATCTACCCTATCTCTGATAGTACTTGGGTATCTCCAGTACACTGTGTACCTAAAAAGGGAGGCATAACTGTGATCAAAAACGACAAAAATGAGTTAATCCCAACTAGAACCATCACAGGACATAGGATGTGTATAAATTATAGGAAGTTGAATGCTGTATCTAGGAAAGATCATTTTCTTCTTCCTTTCATTGATCAAATGTTGGAAAGACTAGCTAGTCATCCCTATTATTGTTTCCTTGATGGGTATAGTGGATTCTTCCAAATCCCTATCCACCAAAATGACCAGGAAAAGACAACATTTACTTGTCCTTATGGCACTTTCGCCTACAGACGCATGCCATTTGGTTTGTGCAATGCTCCTGCCACCTTTCAGAGGTGCATGACTTCAATTTTCTCGGATTTAATTGAGGAGTCAGTAGAAGTGTTTATGGATGACTTCTCCGTATACGGTTCCACTTTCTCCTCCTGTTTGTTGAATCTGTGCAGGGTATTGACGCGATGTGAGGAGACGAACCTGGTGCTGAACTGGGAGAAGTGCCATTTCATGGTTGAAGAAGGGATCGTTCTGGGACACAAGATTTCTGAAAGGGGAATTGAGGTCGACAAGGCAAAGATTGAGGTCATGGTTCAGCTTCAACCGCCTAAGACAGTGAAGGACATCAGGAGTTTTCTGGGACATGCTGGGTTTTACAGGAGATTCATCAAGGACTTCTCAAAAATTGCAAGACCTTTGACAAGGTTGTTGTGCAAGGAGGTTGAGTTCGAATTTGATGCAGCATGTTTGGAAGCCTTCAACAAGATCAAGGAAGCCTTGGTATCAGCACCCATAGTGCAAGCTCCGAATTGGGATCATCCTTTTGAAATCATGTGTGGTGCTTCAGACTTCGCAGTTGGAGCAGTTCTGGGACAGCGTATTGACAAGAAGCTTCATGTCATCTACTACGCGAGTCGCACCTTGGACGAGACCTAGGGAAGGTATGCTACCACAGAGAAGGAACTCCTAGCAGTTGTGTTTGCATTCGAGAAATTCAGGAGTTATCTTGTGGGTTCGAAGGTCATTGTGTATACCGATCATGCCGCTCTGAGACACATCTACTCAAAGAAGGATACCAAACCGCTGTTGAGATGGATCCTGCTTCTCCAGGAGTTTGACATGAAGATAGTTGACAAGAAAGGAATAGAAAATGGAGTTGCAGACCACTTGTCAAGGATGAGGATTGAAGATGCTGTTCCAATAGATGACACAATGCCTGAGGAACAACTTCTCGTCGCCCAGGTTTGTGAGCAGATGCATGACGCCGGGGTTGAGAACCTAAAAATCAACTGTATGGCGATCACTTCGGATACTGCGCCATGGTATGTAGATTTCGTGAATTACAAGGTCTGTGGAGAAGTTCCTGATGACATGGATCCCTACAGGAAGAAGAAGTTTTTCAGAGAAGTCAACCACTACTTCTGGGATGAACCCTATTTGTACAAGAGAGGTTCTGACGGGCTGTTCAGAAGATGCATAGCAGAAGGGGAAGTACAGGGATTGCTTGAGCACTGTCACGGCTCCACCTATGGAGGTAACTTCGCCACATTCAAGACAGCTCAGAAGGTTCTCCAAGCAGGTCTCTGGTGGCTAACCTTGTTCAAGGACGCTCACAGTTTCATCACCAAGTATGATGCTTGCCAGAGGATGGGCAACATCACAAGGAGGAACGAGATGCCCCAGAATCCGATCTTAGAAGTTGAGATATTTGATGTTTGGGGTATCGACTTCATGGGTCCTTTCAACCCGCCATCAAACGGAAATGTCTATATTCTGGTGGCAGTTGATTATGTCTCTAAGTGGGTTGAAGCCATTGCCAGTCCTACCAATGATCACAAGGTAGTTCTGAAGCTGTTCAAAAGTATAATCTTTCCAAGGTACGGGATACCCAGAGCAGTGATTAGTGATGGTGGAACTCACTTCGTCAACAAGGTGTTTGAGAGTATGCTAAGAAAATATGGGGTCAAGCACAAGGTGTCTACTGCATACCACCCTCAGACCAGCGGACAGGTAGAAGTCTCAAATAAGCAGATTAAAGGTATCTTGTCAAGAATTGTTGGGGTTTCGAAGAAAGATTGGTCTGTGAAGCTGGACGAGACTCTCTGGGCATACAGAACAGCATTCAAGACGCCAATAGGACGAACACCTTTTCAGTTGATCTATGGTAAAGCATGTCATCTCCCTGTAGAGGTTGAGGATAAGGCACTTTGGGCTATCAAGTTGCTGAACTTGGATATCGACGCAGCTCAGGCTAAGAGGACTCTTGATCTACATGAGTTGGAAGAAATCAGACTTGACGCCTATGAGAGCTCAAAGATCTACAAAGAAAGGACCAAGAATTTTCATGACAAGAAAATTGTTGTCAAGGAGCTTAAGACTGGGGATCATGTTTTGCTATTCAACTCCAAACTTAAGTTATTTCCTGGAAAGCTTAAGTCTAGGTGGTCTGGACCTTTTGACGTTAAGGAAGTTCTGCCATTCAGAGCCATCACTCTCCTGAACAAAGACGGCAGTGAATTCACTGTAAATGGTCAGAGAGTCAAGAAATATTTAGCTGACCAAGTCGGTCCAGAGGGGTTTTCTGTGCCCCTCTATGAACTCCCAAAAGCCTAAAAAGCTGAAAAGTCAAGCTAGTGAATTTAAACAAGCTCACTTGGGAGGAAGTCCCAAAGGTATCACTGTAAATTTTTTTTTTTTTTTTTAGGATTCTTTTGTTTTTAATTTTTGTTTTTGGTTTTCTTGAGTTCAGGAATCTACATAAGGGAGTTAAATGAGTGAGTTCAGGGTCAAGGCAAGTATGGTGACAGAAGAGATAGAGGACACAGAGAAAATACAGGAAAGGAAGAGTCAGACAAAGTGTATTAGTCATTTGAGAACAGAAAAATATCTAGACGAATCTTTCCAATTGGGCGACCCTACACTCTTTGCTTCTCAACCACCCACGAATTTCTTTTCTTTTCACGTGAAAGCTTCCCCTTTCTCTCTTGTCTCCTCCTACACAACACATCACCTCCCTCTTTGTGTCCCATCATCTCCAACATTACCCCACAACCACTCCCCCTTGCACCACTTGCACGTCACAATTATTCATCTTCACCTTCCCATTATTTAATCTCCCTCTCCCCTCTCTTCTCCCCAACCACGACAATCATTCTGCTTCAACACTCTTCTCAGTCTCTCTTTACCCGTTTGAAGAAGAAACAAGGTCACACTTCACTCTATCTTGTTCGAGCCGCCCTGTCACCCCGCCATGCTGCCGAACTCGGCCCGCCGTACGTCCACTCCAACCGCCGTGTTGTTAATTCGATCGAGCCACATCCGTCGTCACTCGACTTCCGGTGTACTGCTCACGTTCCACTCGACCCTCTCCGGACTCACCTCACTCGAGTCGCGCCATCACCACTTCACTCGATCGGTTTTCTCGCTCCGTCGTCACCGCTCGTTCCACCGAAGTCACCACCGTTCGAGTCGACCGTATCCGACTCTGCTCGAGTCGCCGTCAGAACCCACGTCTCTCCCGTCACCATCCACTCGACCCTTGTCGTTACATCCCGCTCGAGTCGCCGACCAGTCTCAACTCACTACCGTCTTCAACCTTCACTCTCGTCGGACCGTTGCCACTCGATCTCCGTGCTGTCGACTCGATCGAGCCACTTACCGTCGACTCGACCCATCACACTCCAGTGGTGATCGAGTCATTATCTCACAGTGCACCGTCGCCCTTTGCTTAAACCGACCAAATTCGCTGCCGACCCCGACCTGTCCGTTGGAGCCTTAGTCAAGACCGGAACCAAGACTCACCTCCACTCGATCCGTTCGCCATCACGGCTCGACCCACGCCGACTCGACCCTCTCGCTCGAGCCGTATAGACTTTGTACATTCCACTCGATCCAGCTTGTTTGATTTACCGACGTGATCCGTGCTTATCTTTGCGGTTTGATACACTCCTCTCTTAGCATTCTAAATATCAAAGTTGATAATTGCTCTTATTATTTGCTCACTAACGTATTAACGTTTAGCTTTGAGTTTACATGTTTTAGAGGAATAGAAAAAGTACTGAACTTATACACGAGATGAGAGAGGCATATGGTTGTGTTGCTGGAGAACGTTCATCTCCAGAATCCATGGCGAAGCGTCTCATGAAAATGAGAAACATGGTTGACGAGGTTGTTGGGGGTTCAGAGCAACCAGCGAGTTCAAGCAGACCAGACAAACCGCTCTCCAAGAGCAAGAGTCGCGGGAAGAGACCGGCCCGCGTTTCCCTCTCCAGAGACGAAGGCAGTGATTACGAACAGGAAGAACCTGCGTCGCGTCCAGCACAAGAACCACGGAAATCTGTACGACGACGACAATATGAGTCGAAGCTGACTCCCAAGGAGTACTACGAGCTGTTCCAACAGTGCGAGTTCAGTGGAACAAGATATCCACATCCTGAGACGATGGAGCTACTAGGGATTGGGGAGGATGTTCAGTACTTGTTTCGGCGATGTCATCTAGAGAGAATTATGAACACCCCCAAGAGTGGATACAGAGAGGAGACAATTCAATTCCTTTCTACCTTGGAGATGCACTGGTACGCGGATGAGCCAGGCATGATGTCTGATGGAGGGTTGGGCTACATTACCTTCCGCGTTCATGGCCAGTTCTGCAATCTTAGATTCCGAGCCATCGAAGAGATATTCGGTTTTCCCAGCGGAACAGGAACCATGCCGCAGTTTTGCAGGACTGAGATATCTGCTCTCTGGGCAACGATCGGAAGCACGCCAACATTTACTACATCAAAAACAAAGGCGACGAAAATGAGAAGCCCGGTGTTGCGTTACTTCCAGAAAGCGGTCGCAAATGCCTTTTATGCCAAGGAGATTAAGGGATATGTTACTTATGGCGAGCTTGAGATGATCGATCTGGCACTTAAAGGACTCTCGTTCACTTCCATGGATTGTACTGCACTGCAAGGCGATATGTCCAACACCTCCGTCTCGCTCTACCTTCTCAACTACATCATGTCATACAAGACTTGGGTCTCGAGACTCACCAGCAACCGTACTCCAGGAGTAATGTGTATGGGAGTTATAGTGACTTGGTTTCTTGAGGCTGCAGGCGTTGCTCTACAATCCGAGCCGTACCCACCACGCTGGATAGACATAAACAACTTGCGGCATCTACGCACTTTGGATTGGGGTTTGAGGAATGGACGATTGCTATACAAGTTTGAGCATCCCGCGGTCGGACCCTCGCGATTACTCCTCCCTTGCATCGACCTGACTACAATCTTGAGGGGTGAGCATGTCGAATTCATTCCCCCGGCGGATGCATTATACCACTCTGATGTGGAAGAGCAACATGTCGACGTCGCAAAGGAGACGATCCGATGGAAGAAGACGCAGTTGATTACCGCCCTGAGCAATTCTACTTTGAAGAGTACACCGAACCGAGAATGAGCGGAGGGGTCAAAGCAGCTCATGACCGCCTCAACAAGCTTCAACAATGGGAGAAAGCCAGAGACAAGGCGCTCACCAGCCTTTCCAAGACTGTCAAAAACTGGTGCGTATGTTTAGCTGCTCGACTTCTACAACCGCCGTCCCTAGGTCTTTCCCTGAGGGTAACAGACCAATGTCAGCACGCCCTTCCGCGAACCTAGCGCGAACACCTTCTCCGAATCCCTCTCCAGCGCGTCAATCTTCATATGTGCCACAGCAGTGTCAGCCTACACCCGTCCCTTCACGTCATTCGTCACATGAATCTAGGGAGAGAAGGGGACAAGGTTCGCGTGGTTTAGGAGCCTCCTCAAGTCGTCGATCAGCGCGTCGTTCTGCAGCTCATGCTGAGCAAGAGGTTGAGCAACAAGTTGGGCAGCAAGGTGATTATCAGCCTACGGATGTGGTAGTATTAGTCTCGGACCATGGCGAATCCAGAGTCGACGACATGCAGTGCGACGAGCAGCCGAGCATTTATCAGAACACGCAAGCGGTTGAGCAACAAGTCGACCAACCCGGTGAGACCACTCCTGCGTATCCCGAACACGGTGAAGGACAGAGCCAGTACCACGCACCAACTCCTTGGGCGAGCTCAGACTCCTTCTTCTACTACTGAGGTACTCCTACCTTCCATTGTATATACTATTTCATTTCTGCATTGTTTCTGTTGAGATTCTTAAACCCACCTGCAAATTTTTCTTACACAGGAGACTGTGTAATTTAAGTTTGGGGGAGGGTTTAGGATGATGTATCTGACGTTGTGTTTTGTGATTCTTATTTCAATTTTTTGCATCATATCATGTTTGAGATAGCATCCATTTATTTGCATAGAAAAACCAAAAAAAAAAAAATTGAAAAAAATTCGAAAATTTCCACAAAAACAGAGTGTTCATGTAGTTTGCATTTGCATTTTAGGATTGAGTCTAGTGTTGTGCATGTAGGGTTGTTGCATTTAGCATAGGGGTTGATGATGATTGTAACCTTGGTAGCATGCTGAATTCAATAGGATAGGATCAAGGCCATTGTTATTAGTTCTTTGATGCATGTTGATTGAATTTGAAAATGTAAGATTGAAGCATGTTCTGAATTGACGTCATTCCCTATCTATCTGAACCTAATCCTGACTTGCAATTATCTTGTTATGCATTGAAGTTGAACTCATGGATACCATATACATACTTGGATTGTCTTTCACATTTTTACCACCTTTGTCAATCCAAGTAGCTGATTCCCATCTATGGAACAGTTTCCCGCACCCTTAACCAACCGTTCTTTCAAGCCAATTGTATTCTTGAGTGTCAGGTCTTTTCCGAGTTGAGCTTGTTAGAAAGTGTTAGGTTCTAACCGACAAGAGTAGGATCCTGTGTAGCTCTAGTTCGCGTTATCCAGACTAGAAGGACTAGGTGAGAACTTGACATTGGGTATTGGGTTTGGATTTGTGCAGAGAAGTAAAGGATAGAAAGTCTTAAGGAAGGGGATGTGTTTTCAGAGTTTACACGTCTAGTAAAGGATTTGGGGTGAGCAAAGTAAAAAGAATAATTGGTTCTGGGCATGAAATAAAAAAAATTAGACAAAGAAAAGAAAGTAAAAATGCTTTAGATGTCTAGAGTCTTCAGAAGAAAAGAGAATGAACCATAGTGATATTAGAGTTTTCTCAATCAGCTAGAGTGATAAGAAGTGAACTCTTCCTAAGACCAAATCTAAAGAATGAAAGAATGGGTTTGAGATGAAGTTTCTGATGAAGGGTAGAGATAGGTCCAACTTCGGTTTGGAATGTTCTTTGGGTAGACAGGGCGCTGCTCTTGTATGCATCAGTTGGTTTCAACCTTTAGCCTTCTCTTAAGCTCAACTCTTTTCATGAGAGAACCTTGTTATGTATCGATGGAACCACTTGAGAAAGAGACCACATTTGTCTCTAACCTTTCACCCTAGCCAAATGAGTTCAATGACACTGCATAGCTTGATTCATGGTTCTTTGTTAATAAATGTTAAAGGGGGTGATTGATAGGATTGCATGTGTAGATCAAGCGAATGAAATTCCTTCACCATGCATCATAGAACTAAAAACAAGGACCTTGATTCTAACTATTTTATTTAGCATGTTTTAGGTTCTAAGACCCCATCTTCACACCTCTTCTCCATACTCTATTCTTGATTGTTTGCTTGAGGGCAAGCAAAGAGTAAGTTTGGGGGAGTTGATATGTCTATATTTTGTCTCTGCTAAGCATGTTTTTGTCACGCATCTAGTTAGGATAACTAATTGTTTTGCATGAGTTTCTACTCTCTTTTGTACACTTTTCATATTTAGGTAGTTCTTGCATTATCTTCGCATACATCGTGCATTTTGGAGTATTTCAGGTATTTTGGAGACTTTGGAGTCAGGCTGTCTCGAGTCGCGCTGTCGTGCCGATCGAGTCGCCGTTCGAGTCGTCCTTCGAGCCACCGGTCGGGGGATTCAGCTTTCGACGTCTTCATCAAAGTTGTAGAGAATTGAGTCATCTTTCCAATGCCGTTTATTTCAAGCCAAACGGAGGTGTGGTTCAAAAGTTATCATCGTTTTAGTGGAAGCGTATACATCCAGCTCGAGTCGCCACCCGTCGACTCGAACCTCCAGCTCGAGTCGCCACCCGTCGACTCGACCCTCCAGCTCAAGTCGCTGCCCGTCGACTCGATCCTCCTCCACTCGAGCCAACACCAT
The DNA here is from genome assembly GCA_023657505.1 of Camelina hispida. Taxonomy (NCBI): domain Eukaryota; kingdom Viridiplantae; phylum Streptophyta; class Magnoliopsida; order Brassicales; family Brassicaceae; genus Camelina; species Camelina hispida. The sequence continues at coordinate 7,008,723 of CP094636.1, read as the reverse complement.
CACCCACTCGAGCCACTACTCGTTTGCACATGTCAGGAAGACGTTCCGTCTTACACGCTTCAGGAGATTCCCAAACCGACACTTCATCTTGTCGTTTTAAGTTTTAGGGATTTACATGTTTTTACTATAAATACGTTTTGTTAAGTCTTGGCGGAGATCATCTTAGTTTTTATCTCGTTTTATTTTGTAAGGTTTCCCTAGCCACCAAGAACCGTTCTCAGACTTTGTATCCAGATATCTTTTGATACATTGAGTATTTGCATTTGATTTCTTCTACAAACTTGTTTATCTTATTTTTACCTATCTAAGAATGCTTGTTTCAATGTTTTCTGAGTTTGTATTGTTGATGATGATTTCTGGATCTGAGTAGTGCGTTAGTTCTTGAGGATGGGATAGATTAGGTGGAGGATCTTAGGATGTAGGGTGTTTAAGCTTGATTTGTATGATTCCCTTCTGGACTAGAGTTAGAATTACTAGTTTCTCTCTGATCAATTGGAACTAGGTTCGAGACATTTCCACACCCAAAAGGTGTTCGATGAAATGTCTGACCAACTAGTGCCAGAGACTTACATTCCTAGCCTAAGAGATTAGTTGTCTAGGATGTTTGTTGACGTGAATGAACTTGTTTGTTATGCCTGCTCGACCACGTTTCTCTAGCGAGAGCTAGGTATGGAAGTGGTTGAGTCTGAGTAGCTTTTACCAAGAGATTGGATTAGCTAAGTTGTGATGTTCATTGTTTAGGGATAGATTGCTTGTGGCATGTTAAACACTCTGTAGACTAGGATACTCCACCGACATCAATTACTTCCATCCTTAGGACTTTTATCCTTTTGATTGATATTACATTCCTGAGATTGTTTCGCTTCTTGCTTTTTAGTTCATGCTTAGACTCGTTTCCGTTTTTATTAATTTTCATTTCTTGTCTTGCATTCTCGTTTCTAGTTCCAGAACACATTTCCGTTTTCACTTTTTGTCATTCTAGGATTGTTAGAAAAAACACTCTTTTTGAATTGGCTTGACTTGTGATTGCTTGATCGCATCTTGATTGTTAGCAACATCCCATTTGGATTGACACCTTAATTACTACAACCCATAAGGTTAATTGAACCTACTAGGATAAGACACACAAAATCTTAGTATCAGTTGCTCTGGTAGGTAGGTGGTGACTGCGGCTTAAATCTTCAGCCCTACGGTAGGAGGCGAGATCCATTCGCTCATAAGATCTCTTTTGTGGGATTGAACTTCTCTGTGAGTTGATACTTCTTACAGGGCTATGGGGTTGGCCTTGGGGGTAAGAAGTTATTTTCTGGGGTATAGTAGTTCCTCACAGTACCTTGGGAGTTAAGGTTTGAAGTAGATTTGATAGGGTGTGCATTTCGGGACAGTTCTTCTGGTTTCTGTAAGCATGGTCAGTTTTTCTTCTCATGGGTGATCCTGAGGCAGTGTTGGCAATGATTCTTCAGGTTTTTATAGTCCAAAAAGACAAGGGTTTCCAATCCTGTGGAGACTTCTACTATCGTCTCTTTGGTTATAGGTTGGAGTCCCTCAATAAGGACACGTACCTTCGTAGAGTCTGAGGAGATATCTATCTCCATGACCTCTCCTATCTCTTATCCTATCGTTTGGAGCATGGTCGGTTGCCAGAAATGCTTTGGTAGGCCTTGGACTTCCACCCAAAAAGGAATTTGCAAAGGGAAAGAGTCAGAGATGGTTGGTTCCCATCATTGAAGAATGACCAGCCACTGGTCAAAGTGATAAGGTCTTTCTTCTAGGACTCTTTGGAGATCTTCCTCATAATCGAAACGAAGTTGAAAGATACCCTGTCCTAGATCTGAGCCCTTTGCATTCCCTTTTAGGTTCCAACAATTTCCAGAAAGGGTAGGAGAGCCCACATTCTATCCCGATGGGTTTGTGAGGCATCCAATGAGGGTAAAGGAATTCTCTTTGATTAGGGCAGAGCAGTCGAGGTCCGGTGAGTAACTTCTTACTACTCCCTTACCTTTCTGGTAAGCGGGGATCCTCTTGTTCATGTTAACAGACTTTTGCTTGAAGGAGATCGACCGGGGGGAGAACAAAGTGGTATAAAGATGGACTTTGGGTGGAGGGGGGATTAATCTAGCGTCGAGAAGATGGGGAGGAGGTCAGTAAGCTGGGAGGACGCAAGATTAGTCGTAGGAGGAGGATGGTAGTTGCTTTCTCGTGGTGGAGGAGTTAGGGTTTGGGAGTTTGAAAGTGGGGGGAAGCATAATACCCAATCAAATAGCAAAACTTACAAGAAAAAATCATAGCAAACAACATGCAGATCTCCTCTATAGTGTTATTAAAAGTCCGTGTAGATATTTAAAATTTTTTAATAAAAATAAAGAAGTTATAATAAATTAACATTGTCAACTCAATGAAATATCATTGGTTAATGTTGGGCTTTAGTGAAATTTTCACTGGATCTGAGTTCTAATTTTTTGGGCTTTTAAAATTTTTATAATATAAAATTTTCTACATTTTTAAATTTAAAAGGTTTTTAAAAAATGATTTAATGGAATCACTAACCAATAAAAGGCTGTAAGTTTTCTAAATGATAAATTTTTTGCAAATTTTTAAAAAATATTTAGTCATACAATTAGTAAATATGGACAATGATGGTATCCTTAGTTGTATATTTGCTGCTTGTGTGTGATATTTTTCTATATATGTAAATCTCTAAAAAGGATAGGAATCCTTAAGTGGACCCCTTTTTTTACTGTTTTATATTGACAACCATGAAATTGCCTGATAGTCTCATTTTTTTTTTCTGATTTGCCTGTACTAGAGAACTTGGGGTGGTCTGAGGCAATGAATGTGGATCCCTTGCTGCCGCTGGAGAAACCACAGGCTCCGCATGACCAAGCTCCATCAGAAGACGCTTCTTATGTCCCCAAGAAACCATACATTGGTCCTGCAACTGTCAATGATGTTATAATAAGATCTGGTGAGGAGGAGGAGGACAAGCACGGTGAAATGGATATATCACTGGCTGTTACAGCGAGAGTGTCCATGGAGAATGGGATAAAAGTGAAAAAGATTCCATTGAATAAGAAATCAACATAAGTACAGTTTCGTGCTTCATTAGATTATTATCCTAAATTTTTCTTTTCTTTTTTAATGATAAAACTGAGTTTGTAATTTTATTTTTGATTAATGTTGTTCATCTTCTGCTTTTAATCAGCCATTTTAGTATTACATGTTCTCAGCCACAAAGTCAAAACCGAAAACCAATCTAAAAAAGGGGAGCGTATCAGTGTAGTATGATTAGGGTTTTGCATATTCACTTACACAAAAGAAAATATAAAATGTGTTAATTTTGAGGCTCTACAAACAATGAATAGAGAGGCCTATATATATATATATGATGTAGTACTTTTATCAATTAAATTATCGAACTTCAGTTTGCAATGATCAATACATTATATACATGAATGCTTAATCTAAGCTAATAACAAAGGATTGGTTTTATATAATAACGTAACTAACAAGCAAAGTTAAACAAGGCAAAAGAAAGAAAACACAAAGCAATGGAAAAACAAACTTAAAACTGCTTTAAATCAAGATAAAACGAATGAACCTTGGGCAAGGTTGATGACTTGGAAGATAGTTAATCAATCCTAGATGTCTAATCAACAATCTTTAGGCTAAGAACACTAATGCAAATCAATTTAATTCAATGATAGAGATCCTATGTTAATCAAGTAATCATCAGCAATTTCCAAAGGTAATCACAAGATAAGCATGCACTATAAACCAGTCTAAATACCGCTAAGCACCCTAATCATCAATTTCCATTGGATTGGAATGCAAAGCTCTTGAATAGATTGGTTCAGGAATTTCATCAAACACTTTTTGGGCATAGATGTCCTAATATCTAGAATTAACATGATCAAGGTTGATCTAGCATTATAATCGCTAAACAAGAAACGATTCATGTAAATAAAGCATTAAATACCATAGATCAATCATCTATCTCCCTAATCTACCAAACCCAAAGTTCTAAATGGTATACTCACTCATGGTTATGATCACACAAAGGTAGAAGTTTGTTCTTTGTGAAATCATAATTAGAGATTGTAAAATAGGAGAAATGAAAAAGAAATTACTATTAAAAATTGGAAAATAAACAAAGGATCCAACAAACTTTGATAAACAAACTTAAGAACCATAAAAATTGCTAAGCAGAAAAATAGTCTCTCCTAATGAGTAGTTAGTGTATTTATAGGAAAATAGGAAACTAAACCGGAACAAACCGCATTAGAGTTAAAGAAATCAGAGAAAACCAGAACAAACTGGGTTTTGGTTCCAAAAATAACATTTGATCGACCATTGGTCGATCGGTCAGGTCTCGGAAGTCTGGTCAAGTTCAGCTCGGTTTGATCGACCATCTGCTCGACTAAATGGTCGATTGTTGAAGTCTGGGGGTCTTTTAAAGTCCAGATCAAGTTGATCGACCACACGATCGACCAAATGGTCAATTTTTTTGTTATGTGGCTCCAGTCTTCACTCTGGCTGTATATATATTCACTAAAATAGGTATAACTCTTTACACGCACATCCGATTGGCCAGAAATCACCTCCATTTCAAAGCTTACTCAAATTCCAATAACTTTGATGAATAACTCTGGAAAATCCCAAGGAAAGGTCTTCGTACGAGTCGATCTTTGAGGGACTGCAGACTGATTCTGAATCATCAATCATCTTGTTTGCATTCAAATTTGTGTCTTCCATTATATTAATCTGAAATGATTCAAAATACACACAAAAACACACCAAAGTATAGACAAAGACACTATAGAACCTTTAAAATGCAAGAAGACTCACTTCGACACTAAATGCAACAAAACACAATGAAACTACTAGTGAAACATATTATAATGGAACATAACAACCATGAAAAAACATAATGAGGAGCATCAAAGCTACTTATTGTCGATGTGTTCGGATTTGTTCTCAGTTCTTGAGGTTTTGGAGCTTTAGTAATGCTTGTTTGATTTTCCACAGCCCATACCTTCACTACAAGAAAATCTGCGTTTAGCGACTCCAAAATTCGTCGCTAATCCGTCGCAAAAACCTACTTTGCGACTACTATGCGACTATTTTAGATAGTCGTTAAAAAATGGTCGCAAAATTTAGGTGTCTCAAAATGGTCGCAATTTTACGACGGAATTATGACTGCTCTAATATAGTCGTTAAAAAGCGACTCTTTACAGACTCTTTATATTAGGAAGCTTCGATCATAAAGGTAGTTACAGTTCAGTCGCAAGTTAGTGAGTAAATTATGTGACCATTTTCAGACTCCTTTATGTCGTCGCAAAATAGTCCTCGTTTATTAGTAACCATTTTGCCACTAGTCTGATAATTTCATAGAAATAAATTTGGTCACAAATTGGTCAGATTTTAGCATATAATAAACCTGTTTTATCTATCAAATTTTGTATGAATCAAAATACATTAAAATTGAAAACCAAATTACCACAAAAGATATCAAAATCATTCATTAAACATAAAGATTAGCATAATCATTGTATTAACCAAAAAGATCATCCTAAAGCAAAAACAAATAAATGTCTCAAACAAGCAATTCATGTTTTTTTAGATAAAAAGACAATGTTATAACTTGGAGTAAGTGGAGAAAGGGGATGTGGTGGCTGGTGTTGTGTCTAACTTGGTGGCTGGTGAGTACCTGACACGGTGGCTGGTGGTATGTTGTCTTCAGGTGTGGAGTCTTCAGGTGTGGTTGCTGGTGTTGTTGTTGGTACTCTTGGTCGCAAGGAAGCAATAATAGTATCATATGCTGGATCTTTCTCTTTCACGTAGATGAGAAGCTCTTGATGCTCCTTCTCACGTCGGGAATTCTCAGCATCTAGATGAGCTATCTTCTTGCGAAGTTCTTCATGAAGCTCGAGAAGTGATGGTTGAGAAGATTCTGCATAGCTTTCCTTCCTTTTCCCTTTCCTTACTGTCTCAACAAGAGATCCAAGACCAAAAAGGTTTCCCTTCTCATCTGTTTGAGTACACTAAAACAAAGAAAAACATCAAGGTTAGAAACATCAAGGTTAGAAAGTTATCATGAAGAAAAATCATACACACTCATCAAAATAAAGAAACTAAGGAGTTACCTTAAGAAAGATATCATTCTTTTCATCAATGCTGAGAGTACGATGAGTTGAACGTTCAGAAGAATTCACTGAATTTTCTGGACCATCATCGTCCACTTCACACAGTCTCTCCTCTAATGTTTTCTCATAAGTCTCAGCTACTTGTTTAGCTTTTTGATCAACAAAGGATCCGTCAGCTCGAGTATGTGTCTTCATGAACACTTCAGCAAATGATACCGGACGGCCCAACTCTTCTTCCTACAAAGAAATTGTTAAATGTTAAAATCATGGAAACAAGGTGTTTAGAGTGTTATAATCATGGAAGCAAGGTGTTTAGGGTGTTATATCATGGAAGCAAAGTTAAATTACCATTTCTTGATGAACTTGCACATATGATTTCTGACCGGCAAGGTGTTTGTGGACTCAAAGACCACCACGATCGGAGTTTCTGCACTGCGAGGCATTTGAGCTCCTCTCCATTACATCAGGTTCGTTCCAATGATCACACATCTCAGCCCACAGTTCTGCACTGGTGATCCAAACAGGTTGTTTACCACTGCTTTTAGCTTGACTAAAAATGCCTTTCATTCGCTTCTTGGCTATCTTTAAGAACCCCTCTCTAACAAGCTCAGTAATCCCAGTATCCCAATAGAACTTCCGCTACATATTACAATTGAGTTAATGGTTAGTGATGATACTAAGTCAGTTATGAGAGATAATAAAACTTTGAAAGCTATAAGACATTACCGCAAATGTCCTCAAATATTTCTCTTGAATGTGTTTAGGAGTAACCTTCCAGCTGTAGTAAGGACCATCGAATTTCCTTCTAAATATTCCAGAGATCACCCGAGAAAGTTTTCCTTTGTGTCTGTTAAACCTGTCACAAAACAAACACAATCAGTCTTAACCAATACAAAGTAACACAATCAGTATTATCGAAACAATCAAACACAACCTCTAACTTAATGAACAAAACAATCAATCTCAACCTACCACTAAGAGCAAAGAGAACAATCTCAATCTCAATCTCAAAACAAAGAGAACAATCTCAATCTCAATCTTAATCTCAAAACAAAACCTCTAACAAAACCTCTAATTTACTCACAAGGATTAAATTTACTAAGAGATCTAAACACAACCTCTAATTTACTCACAGTGTGGTTTCGCTTTGATTCTTTAACTAATCTTAATAAAACACAACCTCTAACTTAATCAAACAAAAACAGAGTCTCAACCTAACTCTAAAAGCAAAAAAAAATTACCATAGAGTCTCAACGTCGGGGATGGGATCGACAGACAGAACTGGGAGATGTTGTCGGCCTGGAAGAGCTAGCATTGCATCTAACAAACCTTGGTAGTCTGGTTCGGCAGGATTAGGAATAGGGTTTTCTTCTTCGGCAGGATTGGGGTTAGGGTTTACTTCTTCGTAATCCTCTTCTTGTTCTTGTATGAGTGGAGGAACAGGAGGCAGTGGTTGAGGAGCAAGAACCGGTGCTTGAAAACCAACCCGCGGTGGTTGAGAACCAACCCGCGGTGGTTGGGAACCAACCCGCGGTGGTGGAGAAGCAACCCGCGGTGGTGGAGAAGCAACCCGCGGTGGTTGAGAAGCAGGAGGCGATTGTTGTGTCCTCGGCGGAAACTGGGACGGCATAGTTCTATACGAATTACTCACGGACTGAGAGCCTGATGGATTCGAGGAGTGAGACGACGTTCCGACACCACTTCGATCTCCGCGTGAAGTCGCACCATTGGAGGCTTGATTAACTGCGGCTCCAATGGGTTCCCTCGCACCATTGGAGGTCTGATTAACGGCGGCAGAACTGGGATCCCTCGCACCATTATAAACCCTAACACCTCCAGCGGATCTGGATCTGCGACCCCTACCACCTCCAGCTGATTTGCCTCCGCGACCCCTACCAGCCATTAGAGAGAGTTGAGAAAGAGGATAGATTTGAGAGAAGAAGAGGCGAGATTTGAGAGAGGAAGAGGAGAGATTCGAGAGGAGAAAGAAGAGAGAGTTGAAAGGTTTTCGAGAGAAATAGAAAGAGAGAAACAAGGAATATGTTGTGTTCTTTGCCTAGTAATTAACGAAGAGGAGTCGCAAAGTGGTCGCAAAAGAGACACATACTAAAAAAAAGGGGGAATATTACGCGCCTAAACCTTGGCAAAAATAATAAAATGGTTAAAATTAGTAACACAATGGTCACAGAAGGGTAGCGAAATCGTCGCAAGAACAGTAGCAAGATAGTCGCAAAAAAAAAGAGTCCCAAAGTTAGTAACAAGTAAGTCGCAATATGTTACCCTTTTGTGACTCTCTAGCTTTGGTCACAATACAAATTTTTGGAATCTATAATTTTTGCACAATTCTATTGATATCAATCAACAATATGGACTCATGATTGTCTTATAGTGTATATGGAATAGTTTATGACCTTTAAATATTGTTTTCATATCTTTGTTTTGCAATTTTCATAGAATCCTAAACCTTCTTATGAAATAACATGTATACTCTTTACAATGATTTAGATATTATGAAATTTTGTGTCTAAATACTAAAATGGAAAGCTTTGACAAAGTTTATATGACTGATATTGATCAATTCAAAGTGGAAATGTGTATAAAAACATGTTAACATTTAACTAATGTGAAATTTCAAATTCAACAAATCGAGAGTTGCTAAGGAGTCGCAAACCAGTAGCTAATTCAGGTGTTAGTCGCTAAACAGTCGCAAAAGAGTCTCTAGCTCAGGTGTTAGACACTAAACAGTCGCAAAAGTAGTTGCACAGTGGTCGCAAGTTCAGTAGCAAGATAGTCGCAAAAAACAAGAGTCCCAAAGTTAGTAACAAGTTAGTCGCAATATGTTACCCTTTTGTGACTCTTTGGCTTTGGTCACAATACAAATTTTTGGAATCTATAATTTTTGCACAATTCTATTGATATCAATCAACAATATGGACTCATGATTGTCTTATAGTGTATATGGAATAGTTTATGACCTTTAAATATTGTTTTCATATCTTTGTTTTGCAATTTTCATAGAATCCTAAACCTTCTTATGAAATAACATGTATACTCTTTACAATGATTTAGATATTATGAAATTTTGTGTCTAAATACTAAAATGGAAAACTTTGACAAAGTTTATATGACTGATATTGATCAATTCAAAGTGGAAATGTGTATAGAAACATGTTAACATTTAACTAATGTGAAATTTCAAATTCAACAAATCGAGAGTTGCTAAGGAGTCGCAAACCAGTAGCTAATTCAGGTGTTAGTCGCTAAACAGTCGCAAAAGAAGTTGCAAATAAGTCGCACATGACGTAGCAAGTTCGTCGCAAAAAATAGGAGTTAGTAAGTTATCGATAAATAAAACTTGTGACCCGAGTATACGTTGCAAAATTGTTGCTAATTTGTGACTCTTTGTGTTTTATAAATTACTGTCACTGAACAGTCTCAAAATGTGATTGTTTTGCGACTATAATGTTTCCGTCGTAAATTTGCGACTGTTTTGCTTCTTCTTTACATTTAGTCGGGAAACAGTCGTAATCCAATCACTAAGTGGTCGCTATTTTTTGCGACTGAGCAAAGAGTCACAACTGGTAGTCGCTAAACGCAGGTTTTCTTGTAGTGCTTGAATGACCTTGTCTTTCCATTCTTCTTATTTTGGTTTGAGTAACTTTGAAAGCATAAAAGAATCAAGGAAAACAAATTAGTAAAAACAAGCAAAAGTGAATTCATCATCTCAACAAGATGAATGAAGCTAATCATATTCGAAAAACTAAATGGCATAGTCCCAAGAAAATATGAAATCCTAATGGTTTATTGCGATTGCAAACCGGCAACGGCGCAAAATTGATGTAGTACTTTTATCAATTAAATTATCGAACCTCAGTTTGCAATGATCAACACAGTAGGAATACACATGAATGATTAATCTAAGCTAATAAAAATGATGGGTTTTATATAACAACTTAACTAACAAACAAATTTAAACAAGGCAAAAGAAAGAAAACACAAAGCAAGGGAAAAACAAACTTAAAACTGCTTTAAATCAAGATAAAACAAATGAACCTTGGGTAAGGTTAATGACTTGGGAGATAGCTAATCAATCCTAGATGTCTAAGCAACAATCCAAAACAATCCTTAGGCTAAGAACACTAATGCAAATCAATTCACTTCCCTGATAGAGATCCTATGCTAATCAAGTAATCATCAACAATTTCCAAAGGCAATCACAAGATAAGCATGCATTATAAACAAGTCTAGATACCACTAAGCACCCTAATCATCAATTTCCATTGGCTAGAAAAGCAAAGCTCTTGAATAGTTTGGTTAGCAAATTCATCAAACACATTCTGGGCATAGAAGCCTTAATATCTAGAATTAACATGATCAAAGTTAATCTAGCATTATATTCACTAAACAAGAAAGGATTCATGTAAATAAAGCCTTAAACATCATAGATCAATCATCTAGCTCCCTAATCTACCAAGCCCGAAGTTATAAAAGATCTACTCACTCATGGTTATGATCACACAAAAGGTAGAGGTTTGATCTTTGTGAAATCATAATTAGAGATTGTGGAATATGAGAAATGAAAAAGAATATACTATTAAAAACTGGAAAATAAACAAATGATCCAACAAAATTTGATAAACAAACTTAAGAACCCTAAAAATTGCTAAGCAAAAAGATAGTCTCTCCTAATGAGTAGTTAGTGTATTTATAGGAAAATAGGAAACTAAACCAGAAAAAACCGCATTAGAATAAAACAAACCAGAGAAAACTGGAACAAACTGAGTTTTAGTTTTAAAAATAACATTTAAATGGTCGATCGCTTGGTCGATCGGTCAAGTCTCGGAAGTCTGGTCAAGTCCAGCTCGGGTCGATCGACCATCTGATCGACCAAATGGTCGATTGTTGAAGTCTAGTGGTCTGTTCAATTCCATCTCAAGTTGATCAACCGCACGATCGACCAAATGGTCAATCGTTTTGTCCTGTGGCTCCAGTCTTCGCTCTGGTTGTATGTACGTTCACTAAAACAGGTATAACTCTTTACACACACATCCGATTGGCTTGAAATCACCTCCATTGCAAAGCTTACTCAAATTCCAATAACGTTTATGAAAAATTCTGGAGTTAAATCCCAAGGCAAGGTCTTCATATGAGTCGATTTTTTTAGGGACTGCAGACTGGTTCTGAATCATCAGTCATCTTGTTTGCATTCAAATGTGTGTCTTCCATCATATTAAACTGAAATGGTTCAAAATACACACAAAACACACCAAAGCAGACAAAGATACTATAGAACCTCTAAAATGCAAGAAGACTCACTTGGACACTAAATGCAACAAAACACAATGAAAATACTAGTGAAACACAATATAATGGAACATAACAACCATGAGAAAATAGTGTATATATATATATATACTAATTAGATGATGTCTTTTGTAGGCATCAATCTCGGTATGTTCGGACATAAATTGTTGGACCAACTATTGAGCCGGACCGATTGTGGATTGGATTGAGTAATTGTGGACTAGGCTCTGATATTAGATTGTGGGCTTTCAACTCAAAATGAATAATTGACAATGAGTGGAGATATCCATATCATATATATGCCAATATCTTACTCAATTTCTAATGTATCCCTAATACTCAGGGCCAAATTCAGAATTTAAGCGTGAAATTATTACAGTTGGGTTTAACTGGCCTATCTCCATTACATACAAAATGGAAATCGAGAAATGGTTAGGGTTTGCATATAAACGCAACAGCTTGGTACTCAAGAAAGATTGAGCCGTATCCTTTAACTTAGGGTTCCCAACGAATACGATCACGTACTGGTTAGCCCATAATGTAAACCTTAATTGGTAATGGAAGTTTATGGAAGAAGGTTCCCAACGAGAATGTAATTAACCTCACGTAGAACTTGATATTTAAATCTTGATGTCAAAAATGCAATATAGAGTTACGTTGATGTTTTTTTGTTTATTGCTTGGTTTGAATAATGAATCAATTTAAGTTTCACCATAATTTGTTTGTCTTGTTAATCGAAATGAACTGATGTTGAATATCAATTTTTATTCCATTGATCAAGAACTGATGATGTTCTTCTTCGATTTGGTTATCCGTTCTTTGTAGTTCATGGTGGTCGAACATGTATACGGGCCACACGAGTAACAAATGCAGTAGCTATACATTAACCATACAGGAGATAGCTAGAATCAGACGAAAAAAAACAACTGTATGATTATATAATTATAGAGTATACAAGGTGTCTAACTGTCACATGATGGGCGTATATATATATGTACGTAAAAAGGTTATCAAGATGTTTAACATGGCTGATACGAAACCATTTTCTTTTTTACTGATCACTTTGACACCGAAGATGAGATAGATGCGTATATCGATAAGATTCCAAATACTGAAATACATATGCTATTTTCCAGCCTGATGTATACGAAAATATATACGAGGTTAAATACATGTGTATGTATGCACAGGTATGACCGTATGAGCAATCACGAAAAATGACACTGAAAAACTGTTAAGTTTAGTTTCAAAGGTATTGTATATATAAGTTTGTCATTATTTTTCAAAAACTTTGAAATGGAGTTGCATGTGTATGTTGACGTTGATAGCCAAAAAGGCACATGCGAGTATGTCTATAAGTTTGTTTAATTACAAAAGGAACTAACCAAATAGCCCAAAACAACTTAGAGCGCGTTACAATATTTTTTAATAACTCATTTTGTAAACAGTTAATTAATTCCACATATTATGTCTCCTAAACAATGAAGATCTTACAAATTACAATCCAACATAAATAGGAAAAAAAAAAAAAAAAAAAACAAGTTCAATTAACACTACAATTGGAAAACATCATATCAAGAAGGATGATCTACCTAATTAAATTTGTTACTTGTTAGTAGACCTAGTATTATCAAATCTTGGAACCGTTCTTGTTCTCGAAGCATTAGGATTAGCTCTAACATGACCCACCATTGAAACCTGAAGTGCTTCTTTTTCCTCTCCATCTCATCTGAACATTTGTTATTCAATTGCATGCATCATATGTTTCAGAATTTGATTCCACATTCCTTGCCGCACAGATATTCTTCAAAGCAAGATTAAGAGTGTGTACCACACAAGGTGTCCAATAAATGTGAGGATATATACATTCAATAATCTCTCCAGCCGCCTTACAGTTTGCTGCATTGTCAGTGATGATTTGCACAAGTTTTTGATGACCCACTTCATTTATAACTTTTTTCATCAAATTAGAGATGAAGAACTTATCTTTCACTTCCCCACCACAATCCACAGCTTTCAAAAACAGAGGAGCATTTCCTGAAACACTAATAAATTAATTAGAGGTTTTCTTGTAGGATCACTCCAACCATCTGACACAATTGTCACCCATTTTTCATTCCATGTTGACTTAAGCGGTACTAATAAACTCTCAACATGGTTTCTTTCTTTTTGTAGCAAAGTCGTCCTCAACTTATTATAACCAGGAGGCACATAACCATCAATGTTATTGGCAGCAGCAAACTGATATGACCTATGATAATGTGGATTCCTTGCTAGATTAAAAGCCAAACCTCCGGTGTAAAACATTCTGGCGATTTCTTGATCCAACTGGTCTCTGGCTGCAATTCGAAATACTCTTTCAATAGGTGAAAAACTAGACTTCCTCTTCTTTAAAGCAGAACTTGTCTCACAAGGTAAAGACACTTCTTTTGTCCAGACTCTTTTTCCTCTTCTCAAACTCGCTTTCCAAACTTTGCATGTCAATCTTTCACTCATTTTTACTTTCTTACAAGCTAGGATTCCATGATTTTTATTGCAAGAAAGTGAGCTTTAACTCTAGAATACAAACCTGACCGCTATTCACCACAAAAGTTACACTTGAATTTCCATGTTCCTCATGTTGCTCCTACTTTCTCTATTTTCTTCACATAACTCCACAATGGAGCTTCATCACTTTCAATTGTAGAATTAGTAGATTCATTACCAGCACTACTACTACCAATATTATCACTCGGTCCTTGAGAAAATTATAAGCAAACGAACACATGATTGTCAAAATAAAAAGAAAAAACAAACGACACTCAATATTGCGTGGGTTGCTGATATTGTGGACACCGCTTAGCACCATGCCCTTAGACACCCATAGTTGACACTTGCCAAGATACGGTCGTGAGGGACGAAAACCACCACGAGAGGAATGAGAACCACCACGATATGACTGGCGAGAGAGATGTGTTGTGTTTGCGGTTGCAGGAACAGAGATGATGTTGTTTTCTCCTGCAGCTTTCAAGGCATTCTCCCGAACAATGAGTTTTTCATGGAGCTCATCAATGGAGATAGGTGTGATCACGTCCTTGAACCAGTTCCACAATGGCTTTGTAGTCTTCATTGAGACCGGTAGTGATGTAGTTCAGAATGTCTTCATGTGGTAAAGGTTTATCAAGCAAGGCGATCTGATCTGTTTTGTCAATAATACCACGCATGTAGTCATTGACAGACTTGTTACCTTTGACATTGTCCTTGAGTTGATCCATGATCTGACGGATGCGACCTCGTGAAGACTTCCCAAAGTGTTGGAGAGAATCTCCCAGATGTTGTGAGTGGTGTTGGCACGAGCAACAATTGACTGGATGGGAAGCGAGAGAGAACCAAGCAGGACACTGAAGAGAAGTTTGTCCTGTCGCTTCCACGCAGAAAAGTTAGGATTGACTTGGTTGGCAGCAGGAGCAGTGGTGATCGTTTATGATGGTGTGTTGTCCTCATCAGCAATAAAGCAGTGAAGCTCGTGTGCTTCAAGTAAGGAGCGGATTTGAAGGCGCTAGGTGAGGAAGTTGTTGGGTGTGAGATTGGTGATGTTGCTCATGTTAAGAGAGATCAACGTTTTGTGGGGCTCAGTAACGTTGAAAACAGGGGCTGATTCAGAAGAGGTTGAGGAGGCGTCAGATGACATGATGAGAAATAAGAGAGATTGGTTGAGAAGAACAAGGAGGAGGAAGAAGAAGGAGACGTAAGAAAGAAAAATTAGGTTTGGCTCAGTTGCTCTGATACCATGTAAAATATGATAACTAATAATTCTTATTGAACAAGGTGATCACATATTTATACAATAGGATGTTAGGATTGCTAAGCTAACATCACAATCCTAAGATATTCGAAGTTATCTTTACAAGATAAATACAAACTATAGATAAACACTATCTATACTAATAGTTAACAATAGAGAAGAAGCTCGAACTACCCATAATGGTCCTACTACTAGCCCACCACCTCTTGGACAAATTTTATGCATAACAAACGAAAAATAAATGAAACGGCCGACTTTTTTAAATAATAAATAATAAATATAATATATTAAAGTAAACTACAACTAGTGGTCCCATATCCACTAGCCACCTAACCACAAACACATCCAACAGCGAAAATAACCAACCAAATATCCAAATATAATCCAATAATAAAATATATCAATATTCAACATAATCAATAACCAAAACAACATGAATCATAGAACCACAATGTTTCTAATGACTCAACTCTAGCAACCTAGCAATGCCAGACAACATAAAATCCAAGTCCCTAGAACATCCTCCTCTTCATTGTCTTGATTCCACGATCACACTTTGCCTTTACCTGCACCACAAACACATATTGCAATGCATGAGTATTTTATAAACACTCAGTAAGGCAATCCTCCCATCTACTGGGATATACACACAAGCAATAGAGTATCTTTAACCATCAAACAACAAGCAATAAAAAACAATCGACAAACCAGGACAGTGCATCGACCGACGCCAACATGAATCGATCGACACACCAAGGGTTGCATCGACCGACGCAGAAGCTGCATCGACCAACGCATGCTCGACCTCACACGAAAACCCTAGAGTTTTACGCGTCGTCCTCGCACTTGCATCGACCGACGCAAGCTATGCATCGACCGATGCAATGTCGAGCATCGTGTTTTCCCGAAACTTCTCACCGGATCTTCGTTCCTGTAACCACAAAACTCGATCCCAAGCCACAAGAAAGCTTCCTAACGTCCATAACAACAATCTAACACGCCTAACAACACAAAACAAGCAGATTAAAGAGTTCTCTAGCTTAGATAAGCCATGGTCCTGCACTTACCTTTGCCACCGAAGAATCTGAACCTCTAACAACAAGAACAAGCTACTAAGAAGCTCCTACAACGATCCCAGCTACAGATCTCATCAAGAGACGCCAAATCTCCAGAAATCACCAAGAACTCTCAATAACTTTCTCTTTTTGTTTCTCTCAAAAATGGCCACCACCCACAAATGAGACAAAACTCGCGTTAAGGGTTTTTCCTTCACCCAAAACGCAGTGTTTGACTTAAGTCAATACGCAGAGAAACAACCTTGCATCGACCGATGCAACATTTGCATCGACCGATGCAACATTTGCATCGACCGATGCAACATTTGCATCGACCGATGCAACTCCCAAACCGGGATTCTGGTTCACAGATGTTACAATTCTCCCCCACCAAACTAGATTCGTCCTCAAATCTCGAACAACCATCAGCCAAGGACTCATGTGCAACCGTCTCCACGGCCCGCACTCCTCCGACGATCTACATAAGGTCACCTCTAGGCGATAGACTCACGCTCCAGGCGTCATTTGCTCTCGACTTTGGACTTTCCTTTTCTCATAGGCCTAAACCTTGAGTTTCATTGGCTCCTCATCAGACCTAAGTCTGCATGCCAATGTTGGCTCCTCATCGGGCCTAAACCCGCATGCCATAATATATAAGGAAAAAAATCCAAACTCGTCTCGGGTCGTCACCCTACAGCGCCCTCTGGACCGTCGTCCGAAGTCGATATACCAACCATACTCCAAAGTCACAAAGTCTCCGAATATGGCAGTACTAGGAGAACCGGAGTCCTCCAAGAGTCGCGAGCAAACGATTCGAACACGTCTGAGTCTTATCCCTATCCAGGTTCCCTTCCCGTGGCTCGCGTAAAACATCTCAATGTCCTACCAACCACATATCCCCTCACTGGAATACCTCATGACCACACAAGGATCATATACATGCCACAAAGGCCGCCACTAAGGCCAAACAAAATGTCCTAAAGAGGACCGCCACCAAGGCCAAACAAAATGTCCTAAAGAGGACCGCCACCAAGGCCAAACAAATGTTCTAAAGAGGACCGCCACCAAGGCCAAACAAATGTCCTAAAGAGGACCGTCACAAAGACACTCTGGCTAAACAGCCCGCCACAAAGGCCATCTGTCCCGAAGGACTGTCACAAAGACCATCTGTCCCGAAGAACCGTCACAAAGACACTCTGGCTAAAAAGCCCGCCACAAAGGCCATCTGTCCCGAAGGACCGTCACAAAGACACTCTGGCTAAAAAGCCCGCCACAAAGGCCGAACAAATGTCCTAAAGAGGACCGCCACCAAGGCCACACAAATGTCCTAAAGAGGACCGTCACAAAGACACTCTGGCTAAAAAGCCCGTCACCAAGACCACACAATGTCTAAAAAGACCGCCACACACGGGCACACTGACTCAAAAGTCCGCCACTAAGGCCACACACAAGCCCCTTCAAGGCTCTCCACCGCTAAAATGGACGATTTCTAACTCCCGTAAAACTTTCCATATTTAGTACTTTCCATTTTTGGAAAATTCTATTTCAGGAAAACTTTCCTCCAACACCCCGCCTCACGGAAACTTTGTACCCCGAACACCACCTCATCTTGTTACTGAGTCGCAAAATACCACCCCAAGCGACCGAGTAACAAGAGAGATGGGCTGGAATACTCCATTCCCGCTCCAGCCACGGATTACGATGGGACCAGGCTAAACAAGCTCAAGTCGCGGCTTGCTTCTCATACCACTTCTTGAACCTTGTTGTAATTTTTCTTACATCCCTCCCCGAGCCCAGGTATCCTTCATCTTTGCCTCAGGCTCCCAAGTCTGCTCCTCAACACCATCACAGTCCCACAGGACTCTCATCAAAGGAATCTTCTTCTTCCGAAGTTCCTTGATCCTCTCTCGAGAACCCTCACTGGTCTCGCCTCCAATGTCATGTTAGGCTGAAGATCCTCAGGAATCTTAGCCAACACCTGCTCACCCTCACGGAGACACTTCCGCAACATAGACACATGGAAAACCTTATGGAATGCACGCATCACCTCGTAACTCCAGTCTATATGCCACTGGTCCAACCCGCTCAATCACTCTGAATGGACCCATATACCTCGGACTCAACTTAGTCTCGACAATGACCTGTTAGGACCCCGCAACATGGCCATCTTGAGGTACACTCTGTCTCCTACCTGAAACTCAAGATCTCTCCTCCCTATCATCATAACTCCGCTGCCTATCCTGAGCCTCCTTCATGTTCAACTTTAGAACCTGAATCTTCTCTGAGGTCTCCTGAACAAAACTAGCACGAAACATGCTCCTCTCCCCCACCTGAGTCCAGCATAATGGTGTACGACATGGTCTCCCATACAAAGCCTCATAAGGAGCCATCTTAATACTCGCCTGATAGCTGTTGTAAGCAAACTCTACCAGGTTCAGGTGATCTGCCCAATGGCCACCCCAATCCAACACACACATCCTCAGCAAATCCTCCAGCGTCTGGATCGTCCTCTCAGACTGCCCATCTGTCTGGGAAGATAAGCTGTACTCATATGCACCTTAGTGCCCATCTCTGCCTGAAATGCCTTAACACCGAAGTGAACTTAGAATCTCTGCAGACACAATGCGCTGGCACCCCATGCAATCTGACTATCTCCCTCACATACTTCTTAGCCAAGACCGCTGCTCCATCAGTCTTCTTAATGGCCAGAAAATGTGATGACTTAGTCAACCGGTCCACAATGACCCAAATAGCCTCAGGTCCG